>JAAXCT010000149.1:0-600000 GCA_012490785.1 Eragrostis nindensis
GGGGGGTCATCCGGCGCATCCGGCCCCCTTCCGCCGCCTCACCGCCCCGGTGCGGCGCGCGTGCGGTACGAGCGATGGGACAAGACGACGGGAGTCAATCGAGTAATGATGGCAGGCGAGCGAAGCCCGCTGACACCAGAAAAAGACCCGGCATCTCGGGTGGAGGGGGGGTCGCCAGCCGGCACCCCCATAGCGGCCCATGAACGGGACTGGCCTCACCTTGCACTATAAAAGGGAGTGCCTTGTACGTGAAACCCAACACACAACACTTGAGCAATATCAGACAAGCAGGACGTAGGGTTTTACACCCTGGTGGCCCGAACCTGGGTAAACTGCTTGCGCTCTTCCTCTCTTCGTGGCGCGATTCCAACACTTAGAACCGTTCGCTCCCCTCCGAATCTCAAAGGGAGGCCGTGCCAGGCCCCCATTTGCCGTGGTTTCCACACCTCGACATTTGGCGCGCCAGGTAGGGGGTAGGGGGGCGTCGTAGTTCCTGTGTTCTTCTTCGCGCTCGCTCTTCCTCGCCATGACTGGGCGAGTCAGTCGCAGATCCTCGAGCAGCGAGGACGTGCACCCTCGACGCCGCTCCGTCTCGGAGTCGGTGGACGAGGAGATCATGGCGGACCAGCCGCCTACGGTGAAGGCGGCCAAGGGCTCGCGTCCTCCCCGACCTGCTCGGCTGAGCGGGGCGGAGGCGCGCAGCCCCAACGCCGCACTCGCTCGCAGACGGGTTCCCAGCGGCCGCCCGCGGACGGACCGCTTCACCCGAGCATGAGCAGCGCCGCGCTCCGGCGCGGCGCCTCTCCTTCGACAGCCTGACCCCACCAGCGGCCACTAGACCGGCAGGGCGAGGGACCTGCTGCGCAACCCACCGCCGGAGCTGGCGGAGGGCTCGCCAGCTGGGCCCTGGCTCCGGGATGTCGCCAAAATGGTGGACACGGCGCGGCGACAGGCGAGATCCAGGTCGGGTCCGTCGCGCTCGCGCACAAATCCTCCTTCGGAGGGCCCCACGTACGTGCCTACTGAACGCACGCACACGGGCACGGAGGACTACTCTTTCTCCGTGACGACTCCCCGTCGTGGCCCGGACGACCTCCGACGGAAGCTGGGGGGACGCCGCCGCGACGGGAAGACGCTCGCATCAGCATCGAGCGCTCCCGGGAGCGGCGCCACGAAAGGCACCGCGCACAGTCGTCCCGCTCGACGCGCGCGCCGTCGTCCGGCTCGTCCGCCTCACCGTCTCCGGACAGGAGGCGGCGCGCGGAGAGCGAAAGTCGCCGCGTCGCGTACTCCGGTGGATGCGCGGCCCTCTCCAAGAGGCTGCGCGCCGTGACGTGGCCCAACAAGTTCCGCCCCGACATACCGGAGCGGTACGACGGGACGGCGCCTCCCTCCGAGTTCCTGCAGATCTACTCCACCGCGGTGCGGGCGGCGGGGGGGCTCGGAGGACGTGATGGCCAACTACTTCCACCTCGCGCTCAAGGACTCGGCGCGGTCTTGGTTCATGAACCTGCCGCCCGAGTCAGTCAGTCTTGGAAGGGGTTGTGCCGCGACTTCATCGTCAACTTTCAGGGCACCGCCAAGCGCCCTGGCACGCAAATCGACCTGGACAAGGTCATACAGCGGAAGGACGAGCCGCTGCGCAAGTTCGTGCAGCGTTTCAGCCACGTCCGCAACACCATCCCCAACATTGACCCGGCGCGGGTCATATCGGCGTTCGCCCACGGCGTGCGCGACAAGGACGTGTTGGGCGAGCTCGGGGTCCACGAGCCCCAAACCGTCGTGGAGCTCTTCGGGTTGGTGGACCGGTGCGCGCGCCGGCAGGAAGCGCAGGCCTGGCACGACTCCGACCCGGAGAAGGAGGACGAGGATGACGACCGTCCTCTGTCCCGGAAACAGAGAAGAAGAAGCTCGCCAAGAAGCGGAAGGCGGGCGAGGTCCTGGCCACCGCGCCGACGGGTGCCAAGGGGGGCAAACCCCCCGCGGCTCCGAAAGCGGCAAAAAGGCGGCGAGAAGTCTCCCCCACGGGGAAGTTCTGCGCGTTCCACGATTCCACGTGGCACGACCAAACGGAGTGCAAGTATATCCTCGCCACGCGGAAAAGCGCAAGAAGCGCAGAGAGGAGCGCGCGGGAAACGAGAAGGGGTCCCAGGAGGACGGGGAGGCTCTCCTCTTCCAGGACCACGAGGACACCGTCGCGGTCATCTGCGGCGGCTCCGCGCCCATCACCTCCAAGCGGCAGGTGAAACTCCTGCGCCGCGAAGTGTGCGCGCTGAGCACGGGGACGGCTCTCGCCCGCCCTGTCAAGTGGTCAGAGGTCCCGATCACCTTCGACCGAAGCGACTTGGTCGGCCCCGACAACTCGGACGGCCGACTCCCGCTCATCGTCGCGCCGACGGTGTGCAACAAGAGGATCGCTCGCACGCTGGTCGACGGCGGCGGCGCGAGCATCAACCTCATCACCCCGCAGGTGTACGAGATGCTCCAGGGCAGCAAAACTGACCTGGAGCCCTCAAGGCCCTTCCACGGGGTCCTTCCGGGACGCGCCCAACCCCTGGGGCGGGTCACGCTCCCGGTCACGTTCGGCACCAAGGACAACTTCCGCCGGAGAAGGTGGTGTTTGACGTGGCGGACATCGACCTCCCGTACAACGCCATCATCGGGCGCCCGGCCCTTACCAAGTTCATGGCGTGCGACCACTACGCCTACCTCACCTTGAAGATGCCGGGCCCAAGGGCGTAATCACCGTCCGTGCCGACTACAAGAGTGCCATCGCGTGCACTGAGCTGATCCTGGCGGCCGAGAAGGCGGCGGATGCGGATCCGGAGCTTGGTGGCATCCCGGAGGCAGTCAAGTCCGCCCCCAAGCGCTCCAAGATGACGGCCGGCGAGCCGGTGAAGACCAAGCAGGTCGCCGTCAACGCGCACGGCTCCAAGACCGTCACCATTGGGGCCGAGCTCGACCCCAAATAGGAACTCGCGCTCGTCGCCTTCCTTCGGGAGAATGCGGACGTCTTCGCTTGGGAGCCGTCCGATATGCCCGGCATACCAAGGGAGGTGATCGAGCACGAGTTGAAGGTCAACCCGGCCGCTCGGCCGGTGAAGCAAAAGGCTCGGCGCCAAGCCCCGGAACGAGAGATGTTCATCCGGGAGGAGATCCGCCGGCTCCTCGAGGCCGGCTTCATACGAGAAGTCCTACACCCCACCTGGTTGGCGAACCCGGTGGTCGTCCCTAAGAGCAACGGCAAGCTCCGCATGTGCGTCGACTACACCGACCTCAACAAGGCGTGCCCCAAGGATCCGTTCCCGCTGCCACGCATAGACACAGTAGTTGACTCAACCGCAGGTTGTGACCTACTCTGTATGTTAGATGCGAATTCTGGGTATCACCAGATCCCATGGCTAGGGGAGACGAAGAAAAAACCGCATTCATGACCCCGGCGGGGTGTTTTGTTATGTGACTATGCCCTTTGGTTTGAAAAACGCGGGCCCTACGTTCCAACGTGCAATGCGCAAGACACTCGATGAGCAGCTCGGGAAGAACGTAGAGGCCTACGTCGACGACATCGTGATCAAGTCGCGTGAGAGTGAGACCCTGCTGTCCGATCTGAAGCAAACGTTCGACAACTTACGCGACAAGCGGGTCAAGCTCAACCCGGCGAAGTGTGTGTTCGGTGTCCCTGCAGGGAAGCTCCTCGGTTTCCTGGTTTCACACCGGGGGATAGAGGCCAACCCAGAAAAAATTCAGGCCATCGAGAACATGCGCCCGCCCACCCGCCTCAAGGACGTCCAGAAGTTGACAGGCTGCATGGCCGCGCTTGGCCGCTTCATCGCAAGACTGGGCGAGCGCGCTCTGCCCATGTTCAAGCTAATGAAGCGGAAGGACCGTTTCCAATGGACTCCCGAGGCCGAGGCCGCATTTCAAGAGCTGAAGGCCTATCTCTCTTCAGCTCCCATCTTGGTCGCGCCCCAGGACAAGGAGCCGCTCCTGCTCTACATCGCGGCAACACCGGCCGTGGTCAGCGCCGCACTCGTCGCCGAACGCGAAGAGTTCATCCTCGACGAATCCCGGCGGAAGAAAAAGCGAGTCGGCGCCGCGCCGAACCAAGGCGAAGGCTCGGGGGCTGCGCCCACGCCCGTCCTCGACGCCCCGGCTCCGACGTCGACCAACGACATGGCCCGCCCGGGGGCTGCAGCGCCGCTTTCGGACGAAAGCTCAGGGGCTGCGCCCACGGCCGACCAGGGGCTCCGGCTCCGACGTCGACAAGCAGTATGGCTCGCCCGGGGGCCGCGCCCACGGCCGACCCGGGGGCTCCGGCTCCGACGTCGACCAACGACATGGCTCGCCTGGGGGCTGCAGCGCCGCTTCGGACGAAAGCTCAGGGGCTGCGCCCACGGCCGACCCAGGGGCTCCGGCTCCGACGTCGACAAGCAGTATGGCTCGCCCGGGGGCTGCGCCCACGGCCGACCCGGGGGCTCCGGCTCCGACGTCAACGGACAACGCAGCTCTCGCGCCCGACGTCAGTACGGGCGACGCCGAGATGAAGAAGCGCATGGTGCAACGCCCTGTCTACTTCGTCAGCGAGGTCCTGCGCGACGCCAAGACGCGCTACCCCAAGTGCAGAAGCTCCTCTACGCGGTCCTCATAGCGTCAAGGAAGCTGCGACACTACTTCCAAAACCATCCAATCCGGGTGGTCACCAGTTTCCCGCTGGAGACGGTGTTACGCAACCGCGAGGCCACTGGGCGAATCGTCAAGTGGGCGGTGGAGATGTCTGAGTTCGAGCTCGAGTTCACAACCTCCGCGCAATCAAGAGCAAGGCCCTTGCGGAATTCGTGGCAGAATGGACGCCCGGTCCTGTAGTTGAGCGAGAAGAGCTCACCGCGCGTCCAGCCAAAGACGAACCTTGTGAAGGCGACGACATTTGGACCGTATACTTCGACGGGTCCCTCACCTTACAAGGCGCCGGTGCAGGAGTGTTGCTGGTGGCTCCTACCAAAGAGGAGCTGCGCTACGCCATCCAGCTGCACTTCAAGGCCACCAACAACATGGCGGAGTACGAAGGGTTGATCGCGGGGATGCGGATCGCCGCGGAACTCGGCGTCAAGAAACTCCTCGCCAAGGGCGACTCGCAGCTTGTCGTCAACCAAGTCTCCAAGGAGTACCAATGCTCGGACCCCCAAATGGCGGCGTACCTAGCGGAGGTCCGGCGGCTAGAAAAGAATTTCTTCGGCTTCGAAACACGCCACATCATGCGGGGCGACAACACACGAAGCCGACGCCTTGTCGCGGATCGCCTCCTCCCGACAAGACCCACCGTCCGGGACCTTCGTGGAGCAACTCGCTCAGCCCTCAGCATCGGTCCCGGACATGGCGGACGGCGCCGATCACAACAGCGCCACTGCGGCAGAGCCGCCTGCGTCGGTCGACGCGGGCCCGCCGCCAACCGACGAGCCTCACGTGCTCGCCATGGACGACCCGGGTACCCCATGGATGGAAGAGCTTGTGGGGTACCTCCGCAGTGAAGTCCTACCCGAGGACGACGAGCCCGCCGAACGCCTCGCCCGGCAAGCTAAGCGCTACGCCCTTGTAGACGGGCAGCTGTACCGCCGGGCGGCGAACGGAATCCTCCTCAAGTGTATCCCGACGGAGCAGGGCAAGGAAATCCTCCATGCCATCCATGAGGGCGAGTGCGGGAGTCACATGGCCTCCCGCACGCTGGCCGGGAAAGCCTTCCGCCTAGGCTATTACTGGCCGACAGCCCTCACGGACGCTATCGAGCTTGTGCGACGCTGCAAAGCGTGCCAGTTCCACGCAAAGCAGACGCACCTACCCTCGCAAGCACTCCACACCATTCCCCTCTCATGGCATTTCGCGGTCTGGGGCTTGGACATCGTGGGACCGTTTCCCGCGGCTGTGGGAGGCCACAAGTTCCTCTACGTCGCCGTGGACAAGTTTACCAAGTGGGCTGAAGCAGAACCAGTCGTCCACATCGACAAGAACTCCGCGGTCAAGTTCACGCGCGGCATCGTGTCACGCTTTGGTGTACCGAACAGACTGATCACTGACAACGGCTCCCAATTCACAAGCCATGCCTTCGAGGCGTATTGTGAGGAGATCGGCATCAAAGTCTGCTACGCCTCTGCGGCACATCCACAAAGCAATGGTCAAGCTGAGCGCGCTAACGCCGAAATCTTGCGCGGCCTCAAGACCAAGCGTTCGACCCCCTGAAGAAACGTGGATCGAAGTGGACCGCTGAACTACCCGGAGTGCTATGGTCTCTCCGGACCACGGTGAACCGCGCCACCGGCGAAACACCTTTCTTCCTGGTGTACGGCGCCGAAGCAGTCTTACCGGCCGAAGTGGCATTCGCGGCTCCGCGAGTTGCCCTGTATGACGAAGCAACCCAAGAAGAGCATCGCATGGACGACATCAACTTCTTGGAAGAATGCAGGCATCGCGCTAACATCCGGAATGCCCGGTACCTCCAAGGCCTACGTCGATACCACCAATCCCGTGTCCGCCCCCGATCCTCGAACTGGGCGACCTAGTTCTACGCCGCGGCGCTCGACCGCAAAGGCAAGAACAAGCTGTCCCCAATGTGGGAAGGTCCCTTCTTGGTGACTAGGGTGACGCGGGGTGGCGCGGTGCGATTGGCGACGGAAGACGGCCGCCCGGAGCAAAGCGCCTGGAACATTCAACACCTGCGCAAATTCTACCCTTAGCGGGGTGCATGTCTCACTCGGCGGCTCACAGTCAGAGACACTTGGCCTCTCTACCAGTGAGCCCGGGGGCATCGCACTTGTATCCAACATGTACCTTTATTTCTACGATTTTCAGCTAGCAATAAAGTCTCGTTTTCTCCTACTACGCATTTTTCGCTCTCTGATTCATAACCCTTGCTCGCTGATGAACCTGCGCTCTTTGGGCAACACGGCAAAGACATCATTCATGTCGAACGTCTCGTGTCATGGTCGATCGGCTCGGCCAACAATCCTGCAAACACTTGGGAGGGCAACCCCCGACCAAAAGCGCAGATGCAAACGGCCTAAGCTATCACCACGGCACAGATTGAAAACATGGTGATGCCCGAGCCTCAGCCGAAAGTAGAGCGGACCATCACAGTTAAGGAAGAACACAGGGAGCGAGAAAGAAAACCGCCAAACTTAACCCACAAATTTATACATAAGTCATCACCGCCCCCTACTCGCCGGGGCACAAGCGCTAATGTTGCAGGAACAGACAAAAGCAGAACAATACAAGGGGCGCCTCCCCTATGCCGGGCTCGCAGGCCCCTCATCCTGGTCCGGGACATACGCCCTCACCAGCTCCTCGACCACGGGCTGCACGCGTTCCCGGTGGCGCGACGCCTCGGCGGGCTCGGGACCGGCCAGAAGCAGATCAGTCGGGAAGTCGGGGACGCGCTCCAGGACGACGGTGACAAGGTCAGAGGCGACGGCCCGAATGGCGGCCTCTCCCTGCCGCGCAAGCCGCCCGCGGACATCATCACCAAGCCCCTCGAAGAATTGCGCGAGCGGCATAAGCGCAAGGATGATCTGGCCGAGGGAGGGCTCCTGGTTGCCGGTTCGGAGCCGAGCCATGTTCGCCCTCTCCAGGCCGTCGTTGATGCGGCGGAAGATGTCGTGCGCCATGGCCGAGAGCCGTCGGCGCTCCGAGTCCCACTCGGGGTCGGCGAGGGTCCCTGGAGGAGCGGCTTCACTAGGGGCAGCGCCGGACTCGCGCAGCTTCTGGTTCAAGTCCTGGACCATCGCCGTGAGGTCGCGGATCTTGATTTGAGCGTCGAAGAGCGCTCCCACCTTCGCCTCGAGTTCGCGAATCCGCTCCAGCTGTTTCTTCTCCCGCTCCGCCCAGCCTTTGGCGCGATCCTCCAACTCCTTGATGCGGTCGGCCGACCGGCGGATGATCTCGTCGCGCTGGTCGATCGAGCCCTGCATCTCCTCCCGCATCTCCGCACGGATCCTGACGGCTTGCGTGCTGGCCAATCCGCGGGCTTCCTCCAACGTCGCCTGCGCGCGGGTCCTCCCTGGCCTTCATCGACTCCTCATGGGCTCGGACGGCGGCAGCATGGGCGTGCTCGCGGGTTCCCAGGTCCTGCGCCTTGGCGGCCAGTCGATCATCCTCGCGCTGCAGCTCCTCTCGACGGCTCTCGAGGCCGGCCTCGGCAATGTCCAGCCCCTGCTCGCGCCGCGCGATGGCTTGCTCGCGCGCGGCCAGCGTCCCCTCGCGCGCATCCAGGGCGGCGGATCGGGCGTCCAGTTGCTGCTCGCGCTCCCGGGCGCGGTCCTCGCGGCGCCGCACCTTCTCCTCGCAGAGCTTCACGACTTGCTCGCGGTTGTCGAGGCGGGTCGCCCGCCGGCTGTTTCCCGCAGTAGCTCCTCGGTGGCGGCACGGTCACGGGACAGCTCCTCCATGCTCTCCCGGTGCTGGAACTGGGCCGCACGCACGGCACGGCGGAGGTCCTCCTCGGCGGCGGCGACGGCGGCCTCGCGCTCGGCCAGCTTCCTGCTCTCGTTCTCGCGGCGTCGCGGAGGGACTCGGCCATGCGCAGCGCCTCGGCCACGACGCGGGTCATGGGCGGCACCGGCCTGCCCCCGCCAGCAATCACCTCCTCAACGACGGCCGCTGCGGAGGTCGTGGCGAACCCCAAGCCACGAGCGCCATGCGCCGCGCGCGATGGGCGCGGGCCACCACCAGGAGCTGACGACGGCGGCGTTTGGGGGCGAGCGCGCCTCGGAAGAAGGCACCGCCGGGCCCGGAACGCTGTCGGACGACGGCAGCCCGCGGGAGCCGCGGACGGGTGCCGGGATCGGGCGCGCCGGGGCAGACGGCCGCGCCTCCGAGCCCTGGACCCCCGGCCCAGAATTGGACGCAGGCGGCGAGGCGGGACGGAGCGGCGACGGTACCCTCTCCTCCTCACGCCGTGCCGCAGGTGAAGCGGCACGACGTTCCTCCGGCTCCGACGGCCTGGGGGCACCAGAACGCGCTTCGGACTGAGGCTCCGCCTCGGCGCGAGAGGTGGGCTCCACACGAGGGGCATCCGCGGCCTCCGCCTGGCCGTTGCCCTCGGAGCGGGGCGCGCCATCGGCAGTCGCAGGGGTCGGGCGCGGTCCCCTGACACAGATGCAGAAAAAATTCAAACCCAATGCACACCAGACCTGGGGCAAAGGAGAAACCCGGAACAAGCATGCAACGCTTACCGGCGAAGGCGCTTGTACTGCGGCCGGACTCCGATGTCCGGCACCTGCAGCACGACAGCAGGAGGCGTCGGGCTCCGGTCCCTCTTCGAGCACCCGGTGTCGCCAGCATCGCCACGGGCGGCGACCGGACCGGTGGTGGTCGAGGACGGCGGGCTCGGCACGGCGGGTTTCTTCCCCTTGTCGCCGGCGGCTGGAGCGGGCCCTTGGGGCTCCGGGCGCGCCGTCGAACCCTGCGGAGGGCCGGCGGCGTCGCGGACCCGGAAGGCTTGCTGCGGCGCCGCGGTCTCAATCCGCCCGGCGTGGTTGAGGTTAGGCATCGCCGCCAAGATGTCACGGCGCCGGGGGTCCAGGTGCAGCGGCTGCGCGTCATCCGGATACCTCAGGGTATCCGGGGGATTGGTGTCCGTCAGCGCATTGTACGCCGCCCGCTCCTCCGACGGCGTCAGATCGGAGTTGGGTCCCCGGCGGGTCCGACCAACGAAGTTGAAGTCGGAATACCTCCACGTCAGCTGGGGGCGATCCCGCAGCGGGGCGATCCGCCTCCGCAAGAAGTCATGGATCACGATCCCCCCGTGGAGGCCGACGGCAGCGAGAACGGCAATGCGGTTGGTCACCCGCTCAAGCCATGAGGGGAGGCGAGGGCAGCTCTCCCAGTACTCCGATGACTCGGTTGGCGCGGACCGCGGGAAGGAGAGGCGACGGAAGGGTTGGCCGCTACGGAGGTAGAACCAATCCCTACGCCAATTGTCGAACCGCGCCCTGGGCGTGAAGTCGATGTACGACTCGGACTCGCCCTCGGGCCGGCGGCTGAAGCGGACACTCCCCACGGGATCGTCCCTCCCCATCGGGCGAAGCCGGTAGTAGCGCCGGAAAAGCTCGACGCAAGGGCGCACTCCCACGAAAGATTCGCAGAGATGCGCGAACACGGACAGGATCAGGATGGAGTTGGGCGTGAGGTGCGCCAGCTTGATCTTGTACTGCAGCAGCACCTCCATCAAGAAGAGGGAGAACGGCGGAATCGCCCCGGCGAGAACGAAGGAGAGGAAGGAAACGATCTCCCCTCCATCATGGTCCGGGTTGACGTCGGCGGTCGCCGCGCGCACCGTGACGCGATCCTGCCCCTCGGGGTCCGGCAGGTGCAGCCGCACCTGCTCTAGACCCCCCTCCTCCAGAAACTTCGACACCGGCAGAGCCGGCTCCTCCGGCGCTGCAGCCGCAGGCGGAGGAACCGGCGGAGGAACCGGCGGAGGGACCGGATGCGCCGACGTCGAGCGGTGGCGGCGGCGAGCTCTCTTGTCCCCGGCCATCAGCACGGGAGCGGGAAGAGCAAGAACTCACAAAAACCCTGGAATGCAAGGAGCAAGAAGGCGGAGAGCGCGAGAAGTGCAACCGCAGCAGAAGGGTGTGGAAGTGGAGAAGTCGGAACGCTGCGCCAGTCCCTTTATCAGGACGCGGCAGGCGAAACGACGCCCCGTAGACGACAGAAGTCTGCGTGGGCCCCGCCACTATCTGCGCGAGCGAGCGCCGCGCAACTGCCAGGGCCGCGGCGTTTCGCCTCCCAAGGGAAAAAACGGCGCGCGCACGAGAACCTACCCAACGAGGCAGACAAATGGGCCCCGATCGACCCCAGCGTCCCGCGTGGCGTCCACCGGGGCGGGGGCTCCTGTCGGTGTACTGGGAACCAGGGTCCCCACTCCCCCGTCAAAAGGCCGGCCCAAGTCCGTCTTGGGCCAAGGAAGACAACCACGCGCCAAGTGGGCCGAAGCGACCCGGCAAGGGTGCGCGGAGCGTCGGGCTCCCGCACGGCTCGCAGCCGCGAGCCGTGGGGCGTTGCCACGTGGCTACACCCTGCCGCCTCCGCGACCCGCCGCGTGACGCGGACAAAGGCGGGGCCCCGCGAGCCTGTGGGAGCCCGGCACGTGGCGGCGGAGGTTCAGGGCGCCTTAACCGCGCCGCGCCTCGATGAGCCGCCCCGGATTCTGTGCGGCTACAGTGCGCGCGGATCCGGGGCGCGGGGATTTCCTCCCGAAGGGGTCCCACCTGCCAGCGACAGCCCGCGCGGCCGCGCGGGCGTATCGCTGGACTTCAATGCGCGCACGTCGCGCAGGGCCGCGACCGATGGACGTGACCCGTCCAGTCGTAGCCCTGTAGCGCACTGTTCGGCGGGCAGGGGGGCGTGGGCTGACGAGCGCCGCCTGCCACCGTACGGTGCATCGCTTGGACCGGGGGGTCATCCGGCGCATCCGGCCCCCTTCCCGCGCTTCACCGCCCCGGGTGCGGCGCGCGTGCGGTACGAGCGATGGGACAAGACGACGGGAGTCAATCGAGTAATGATGGCAGGCGAGCGAAGCCCGCTGACACCAGAAAAGACGCCCGGCATCTCGGGTGGAGGGGGGGTCGCCAGCCGGCACCCCCATAGCGGCCCATGAACGGGACTGGCCTCACCTTGCACTATAAAAGGGAGTGCCTTGTACGTGAAACCAACACACAACACTTGAGCAATATCAGACAAGCAGGACGTAGGGTTTTACACCTCTGGTGGCCCGAACCTGGGTAAACTGCTTGCGCTCTTCCTCTCTCTCGTGCACGATCCCAACACTTAGAACCGTTCGCTCCCCTCCGAATCTCAAAGGGAGGCCGTGCCAGGCCCCCATTTGCCGTGGTTTCCACACCTCGACACCGCCCCCGACCCGTTAGCATTTCGGGTACCTGCCCCGCTAGCCCCGCGGGGAAAAAGGCCCCCCGTCCCCTCCCCCATCGGGTCTGAGACTCGCGGGGACCCGCCTCCACGGGGAAAACTACTAGGAGAAAATGGTAGAAGTTTAAATGAAATTTATATTTTGGCATGTTTGAGGGCATGCACTTGCAGATAGAGGTTGTCACTTGGCTAGCACATATGAGCTAGATTGTTAATTCAGTTCAAGCCAATGCGATCGCTTCCAAAATCTACTAACTTTACGAGACCAACTAAACTTTGTGAGCCAAGTTTTCTAGAGGAAGATCTCCATTTCTCCGACTTTCCGGAATTTTTGTTACTACTCCTTTCGAATTTTCTTTTACGTTAATCAGTAAAGAATCGGAGGGGGTTGTGCACAGGACATTATGGGCACCACACAGAAGCTTAAATAGAATTTAAAAGTCCACCACAATTTAACAACAACTATTTGCAAACACTAACAGTGCCCCTCTTATGTAGTGTGTTCTTCCCACTCTTTGACAAGTTTTATTCTGTCACAAACACTTTTCTGTTATATGTGCATAGGGTACTGTGGGCACCACCTTGTAGAAGCTTAAAAAGAATTTATATTTTGGCATGTTTGAGGGCATACACTTACAGATTGAGGTTGTCACTTGGCTGGCTAGCACATATGAGCTAGATTGTTAATTCAGTTACCAATACGATTGCTTCCAAAATCTACTAACTTTAGGAGAACTAAACTTTGTGAGCCAAGTTTTAATAGAGCACAAACACTTTCTATACACAGTTTCAATAGAGCAACGGGAACAATCATACACTACGCAAACAATAGTTATACCCGTAGCTGTAGCACCTAGTTGTCAGATCTTCCATCGTCTTCTCTATCTTCTCTCCGCCTAGTATTGGGCATGCGGGCCGTACTTTATGGGCTGACACGAGGCCCGCTCGGTTTGGCCTGGCAAAAGAAGAAAATCAGACCTGGCACGACCCAGTGGCAAGGGTTGGGCTAGGGCCGCACCCCCCCCCCCCCCGCCATGGCGACATGAAGCACGGCCCGAAAAGAGGAGGGGGGGGGGGGTGCTAGCCGCTGGAGCTGCCATCGAATCTGAGCGAATATTTGGGTTGTGGCGACCTCTCCCCTGGCTGACTCCCAACCAAACACATAAAAGAAAAGGTGACTGCTCCCACCCATCCTTCTTCATACACTCACCCAAACACACCCTACACCCTCGCCGGCCGGAGTTGGGGTGAAGAGAGCTCTGGCTGTTATCCCCTCTTGCTGCTTTCTTATCTGGGCGTTTTCCCTGGTCACGTCGTAGTGTTGGCTACACCGGAGAGCCGTGCATGGTCGGCACACGCAGCTGCTGGAGGTTTGTGCCGCACGAGAACTCGCATGCGGCATGCCACAACGCGCCGGTGCAGAGGCTACACACGCCTACACCCCCGCAGCGGCTCGCTGTTTCCGTGCAAGTGTGCAACACACACGCACTAATGAGCCTGCGCCTTCACATGGCTCAACGCTCGTCTCGATCGTGAGTGACGGGCGCGTCGTGCGCAAAAGCAAAACTCTCTCCCTCTCTTTCCGGATCCTTTCGCCAAGTGCAGCGGTAGGGCGAAGGATTGTTGCAAGCTCCGCGTTATTACCTTTGGCCAAAACTGGGCAGGCCTCGTCAGCTGCTGGCTCCAGCAGGAACCGCTAGAAAGCAAAATCTCTCTGAAATGGGAACTGAAAGATTGATCATTCTCACCTCACTTAACTAAGGGTTGAAATCACCATCACACACTCCGGTTTGCTTAAATAGAACTTTATATATCTATCAAAATTCTAAAATCTTAAGAGTTCCGATAGCTAAAACTCTGTTGGACGACATTCAAAAAAAAAAACTCTGTTGGACTCCACACTAGCCAAAAAAAATGCCACTTCTATCAAAATGAAACAATAAAATTGAGGTAGGGTGATATTTGAACGGTTTCAGTATTGGTTTCCAAAGTGATAGAGTTGAACGCTACATTTCTCCTGGAGCTGTTTCAAAGTTAAGGACTTCCCATACCTCAGCTGGAGTAGCTTAGAGTCTACAAAGAAATAGACAAAAAAAAAACTAGCTTCGGATCAATTTTGGAAAAGGAATGGACGGCGCAGCAACCGGCTCGGCCGGCCCGGGACCGTGCCTGCCAAGGGCCCGCTTCGCCAATTCGCGGGAGTGCTGCTTGCGGTGCGGTTGATTTACCGGCTGGTTCGCGGGAGCGTTTGGAGCTGCCGTAGAGTTGCGCGGAGTGGATTCGCACACAGGCGTTTCGTCAGGGGGAACGAGCCCGTGCGGCGCAGCGGCCGGCCGTGGTCATTTCTTCCCGCGCGGCTCGGCCGGCGGCACAGGCAAGGGCAACACAGCCTATACAGGCCGCGCTGTTTCAATTGCATTTGAAATTCTAGTTGTTTCTGCTTTAAGCTTGAACATTACCGGAGGCCAGGCATAAGTTTGGAGGTACCCGCGAAAGGAGCAATCGATTCGAACAAATAAAAATGTGAGAAGCGTCTCTCTTTTTCACGCTAAACAGAGAAATGATTCGCAAGAGAAGCAGCCCACCCTCTCTCTTCTGAAACACAATGCTCCTGATTCTGATTCAGAACTGCTATGCTCCTCTCTTTCGAAAGAGAATCCAACTTAGTCAAAAGATTTCACAAAAGCTCGATGCACTGGATTATACATGTCTGCTCAAAAGCGATAAATCTGATACACCAGCTAAATATTTGCTTAAAGATGACATCCGCGTAGGGTTCAGCATAATAAAAATTCAGGCATTTGGCAAGTCGACGCGCCGTTGCTGCCAGTGCTGGTTGACGCAGTGCCATCAACAAATTCTTGAGCTTGGGATGCCACAAGGTAAGCTAAGTAGGCTGGTGGGACTGCACGTAAAGGAATAAGCCGTCAGTTCAATGGGAACAACAAATCAACGTACTCCCTCAGGCTCATATAGAGAATTTGCTTAGCTCAATAGGACCGGAGAGAGTACGATATAGAACGAACATGGCACTTGTGCACGAGTCACAAGCTGCATGCATGCATGTCGCCACCAAATGAAAATCAAGAGAAACAAAATGGCAAACGATGTAAATCACACAAACACAAGAATAATAGCGAAAGGACGCACCCATATATGCTTCTGGGTAGGCCCAACGCATCCAGCTGCATTTCCAACAGATTATATCAGTCATATGAGAGATGTTCGATAGTCCGTCACAAAATTCATTAGAGTTCAGCTCAAACTTACGGGGTACAGATTCCAATGCATAGAGACCGAAGATCATCAACTGTGAATTTGTTGTCATCATAGGGAACAGAATAACAGATGGTTCGGCTTCCTAGCGAGCAAGGTGCCTGAGAAGGAACATATTCATATTCACTGTAAATAAAAAGACAGCTCAAAATTTCTCGAGTTGGAGACCAAAGTGTATACTGTACCAGAGGATGTTTAAGATATAAAATTATCTCCGGATTGAAATTATCTTCTCCAAATTTGGAATCAGCGGGTACTGTATGTCGGCATGGAACAAGACGGGAAAAAACAAATTGTCACCACAGCTATAAAAGTGGCATGCATTTTTTCCCAAAAAAGAAAAGAAAAAGGTACAAACAGCGAAAATGCTAACCATGAAGCATACCTCCAGATTCATCGGGAGAAGGCAGTTCAGCAACAAACACAAATGTGACTTTTGGACAGTATGCCTCCTCGAAATGGGCACAGGCCTTTTATTTTGAATAACAAAACTTTTAAAATGATCAAACCAGACAAGCAAAATACAGGATGGGAGGCATATCATATTGAATACCTTGTTAATAGCATCAATTTCATGCAGATAAGTGAAATCCATTAGATTTTTCATCACATCATTTCTGTGCAAGGTAATGATGTTAGCATATCTCATTCAACAAGACGATGAAAGATAGAACCACTTATACCTGAAGAAGATTATCCTCTCAGGTAACCGTTTCCGATTCTGAAAGAAGGCAAGCAACAGCTCACTGCCAAAAAAGAAGAAATGTTACTTCCACAAATGGAAAAAATAGGCATTTAAAGATGGCATTATACACATACTACCTCAATATGCTACTGTTCTCTTTCTTTGGAGAAAAAAGATCTTTTATTGAAAATTCATCATTTGGCTGACAAGAGACCACACTCTTATACTTGCTGGCTCCAGGCCAATCAATCGATGCCACCACCTACATGAATCAACCAAAAAAACTGCCTACTCAGACTCTGTTAGTAGAATGGCTAATTCCATGATTACTGGTTAGTTTACTAGTAGTGCCCATGTAACAAAGGACAGATACAGGAAGAGACATATAGATGCAACAGATATCAAGCCGTCTGCTTCTGCGGAATGAGAGATGTGAGCACCACAAATCATAGTTGGAACTTCTGACACAAATGGTATCGCAGTGTGTTTCAAGGGTCCTGGTACACCTTTTTCCTTGCGGTCGAGAACCTGATTAGAAGAAACTCAAAACATGAGAATTAATCCAAACAAAAGAGAAAAATAGGATAGTTCTGTACCAAACAAAATAAAAAATTAGAAGGAAAATAACCTTCTTATTTATCTCTTTAGCAGCACACACAAGATGCTTCTTTTTGACCACAGTACTATCCTCAGCACACGGTGTGATACATTGATATACAATGTCAAGGCTCTCGCACACCTCTTCAATTTTCACTGCAATTCCACATGACTATAACCCCAAAAAAAAACGAGAACCAAAGGTGTATTTAAACAAAATGACAATTTCCATACCACAATCCTCTTGATCTGGCATCACTACAATCAGAAGACCTAAGCCTCCCTTCATTCCAGGTTTGCTGCTATAGACTTCTGCGATCTCGTCCTGCATGCCCCACAAAGCATCTTCTACATCACTGGGACGAGCTGACGTTTTCTGGAGGTATCTCAGTGGAATGGGGTAAAAATCCTATCATGTTGATACTAATGGCAGATATGTTTTTTGCGAGGGACTAATGTCAGATATGTAACTACTGTTTATAATGCGAACGCCAAGACAAGGAAAGAATGCAAGGATTTACCATTCCAATGTCCCTACACGCACTTTGGAGCTTAGGAATGAGCCTCAATGTCGCATCAAGACTCATGCGTGAAAAGTTTACACATGCCCAGCTTCCCACAGTTCCTCCCACCTATAGGTAACAACGCATAAAATGTAAGATATTTTCTCGTAATATAACAGTGTAACAGCAGCATAACCATAAACTGTTCAGTTCGCAGATTTGCAAATTCAAACTTTACTGTCCTACAGTTGCATAAAAAAGCAAGTCACAGTGCACAAATCTTCTTTGCACTATAATGCATCTATAAATTGAGCATTATGCTAGACGAAACTTAACAAGGACGTGGGAATAATTGTTCTTGCTGCATTATGTGAACATAGTGAGAAAAGTTAACATCATGCACCTAACAGATGTATTCTTGAAATACTGTGGTCCAACCTTTTATCATGGAATTAATTCAAGATGTGTTTATTTAGCAACTGTTATTGCGAAGGGAGCACATCATTTTCAATTCAGATCAGAGACATGGATGATGGAGAGCTAGGCATAGATTTCTGCCAGGACAATAACTGATCAACACATTTGTTTTTTTTTTTGTGACTGGATATACTTGAGGGAAGTACTATACTAAACTATACCTGAATAGATCGTAGACATGGAAGATGTAGAGCTAATAATAGATTTCTGCCAAGAAAATAACTGACCAATACAGATCTTTTTGGTGACTGGATACTGGAGGGAAGTAGCATACTAAACTATACCTGAATGTCGGACTCTCCCATATCTCCAACCAGAACGATCTCTTCAGATCCATCATCATCTTCAGGTCCATCATCGTCTTCAGATCCATCATCTTCAGATCCATCATCATCTTCAGATCCATCATCATCTTCAGATTCATCATCATCTTCTAGTGTCTCAAAACCAGTGAGCAGTTCAGATCCATAACTTTCTGACGTCAACTCGTCAGAGCCACTAAGCTGTTCGGACCATTCATCTTGCCCTGACTCTTCATCATAAATATCAATTTCTTCAGTCCCCTCACTGGAAGCAACTCGTATTACTGATGCAATCTTTTTCGTTTGTAATGAAATTTTCTTCATATCTTGACTGCTTGACCAGGGAAAACAACATTTATGTATGACTCCTCCAAGGTCCTCACACACCCCATCAAAAATCCCTGCAATGTCATACATCGGTCCGTCATCGGAATCACCAAGAAAATCAGAAGCACGTCTAACACAAACACATAACCTCCATACCATTGCAGGGAAAAAATAAAATTAGAAGCCCTGACTTAGTATCCTCCAATTCAACTTTAGTAAATGTTCCATGCAAAGTGTTCTCGACGTCAGAGAGGCAATCGGCTTCTGAGTGGATTAACAATGTTGGCTCCGGAACAGAATCCTGTGAAGTTATCAGTCAAAGTCAGATGGGTCGCATCTGATTATATGAGAACAAGTTAGTCAAAAGAATGAGAGCTCCTTACCATTCCAATGGCCCGGCATATCCTTCTGAGGTTACAAGAGAACCTAGTCAACCCTTGATAACCCATACACGAAAAACTGATACAAGCCCACTCAAATCCTCCTTGTTTACCCTAACAATAGTTTTGAAAAAGCATAAATGCGAGAATGCTTCTCGTAATGTATCGGTGGGGTTGGTACAAAAAAAAACTGCATGATAATGAGAGTTGCAAAACAGTAACACTGATCAATATGAAAACATGTTACATTTAGCTAAAGGACAGGAGAGGAGATGTTCTTACTTAGTTCCAATAATGCTTATTAACCAGTTGTGCTCAAGGAGTGGAGATGTTCTTAGGTAGTTACAATTATTCTTGTCAACCAGCTGTGGTAAATGTAAATCATATCATAGGCAAGCTATTCAACACAATTTTTTTCTGCTTTTGTTGTAGCACAAGTTGCTTTAATATCAGGACACGAATTCACGTAGGTGACAGAAAAGGAGGGAACCAGACAACCAAATATGAATACTTCAGCACAAGTTTATCCGCGTGGGAAGCAGAAATATGGGACTTCAAATGTAACAATGTGTGCTAAGCATACAGGAATACCCTTCTGGGATTTATCCGGGTGAAACCCTTAGCAATAATAAGCTTTATCCACTGCGGCGGGTTCTTCTTTAAATCGAGATACGCTTTGTCTTCAGGAGCTGGACTCTCTACATTAACAGCAGCTGGATCAAAACACGTACTGTATCACTTCTTTCCGTCCAACTCCAAGACAGTAATGGCTCTGTACTCACCAGGCTTTTGGAGGTTCTTGTAGGAGTAGACATCTGGATCAAGTACGCCAGGTACGCTGTCGCCGCGTCCTGGAGGCAGGGCCGGTGCGGGGGCTCTGAACAGTTCAGGGTAGAGATTTTTGGTGTTGAAGAAGATTTTGGTGTTGTCGATGTGCTGCTCATCAGGAGGGACCGCGAGACCATGTCCCTCGTCGACAGGTCGCACTGCCTGTGGGCGGTGGCCGCTGGCTCGGAATTCTGCGTCGAGCGCCTCTTCCCCCCGATGCGGTTCCTCGACACTGTCGTCACCGGCTACGGGCGCCGGCCGTGACGCACCACCCGCGCCCCTCCCCGTCATAAGGTGCTTAAGCAGCTGGTATAGCTTCATCGCCCTCGCGTCGCGCTCTAGGACACTTGCGCCGCGTCGCTTCGCCAATTCGCGCGAGTGCTGCCTGCGGTGCGGTTGATTTTATTACCGGCTGGTTCGCGCGAGCGCGAGCGTCTGGACTGGAGCTGCCCTAGAGTTGACCGCGCACACTCGTTTCATCAGGCGGAACGAATCCGACGGCAACAGCCCGGGCGGCGGCTGCGATCATGTCTCGGCCGGCGGCACGGGAAGGGCAACATAGGCCGTGCCCCATGCCATACTGGCCCAACCCACTCAGTGACCCAAAGCCCAGCACCCATGCCCGCTCTCACGTTTTTCCACTGGTCACGTAGCCACACTCCGCCCCCGACACGTGGTGTGGGTAACCAATGGTAGAGCAGCGCATGACTGCACATGCCGCCGCTGCTCGAGGTTTGGTTTGCTTGGTTGGTGTGGCACGAGAACAACTCGCATGCGGCAAGCCACCGCGCGCCGGTGCAGAGGCCACACACGCCTACACGCCTACACCCCCGTAGTGGCTCGCCGTTTCCGTGCAACACACACGCACCAATGCGCGTCCGCCTTCACGTGCCTCGGCGCTCGTCTCGATCGTGTCAGCGTTGATTGACGGGCGCGTCCGCGTCCTGCGCCGGCGCCGACCGCGAAAGCAAAACCCTTCTCCCACCCTTCCCGGCCGGATCCTTTCGCCAAGCGCAGCGGTAAAGCAAGGCTACGCGTTGCCTTTGCCAAAACCGGGCAAGCCTCGTCTACCGGCTCCAGCACTCCAGCAGGAACCAGACGCGCAGGGCCAAATACTGCAATGCAAAAGTACCACCAGTTCTCGTCGTTGCCCGGCCAATGCGCCCGCGTCATCATTGAGCATCCAATGTGCACAGCTTTTTCCTTTTCTTTTGAACGAATAATGTGGAGTACTAGTACACAGCCATAAAGCAATTTACGGAGTGGAAATGCAGTGCGAAAATCACAGGAAAACGGTAACCACTCCCCGTCAAAAATGCCGAGATCGAGGTAGCTTGAGCTGTTGAATCGTGCACACGTACGTAACGGCCGGAAACGAATAGAGCCCTTGCGCCGTTCTTTTCACGGCGCGTTGAGAACTTGAGCCTACGTACGGTACGGGAAGTTGGGAACGGACGCGGGTTCCTCGATTTTCCGTTAGGAAAGCGATAAAACCATCTCAATTCAAAGCAAAATCAGAAAATAACGAAAGAAGGAAAGTGATAAGCCCTTGGGCTGGAATCAATCAACTCCAGGTTTGCCTTCTTTGCGGGGGCGTCCCACCGGCCAGGACACCACGACGGACGGCCACAGATCTCCGGTTGCTACCTAACCCGGCCGCCACCGTCCGATCGCCAAGAGATCAGCACGAGCACGCCAGGCTCCTGCCTCTCCGTACGGCTCGAATCACAACAGCTTCGATCCCCTTCCTTTCCCCTTTCCCTTCCGCCTATATAGCCACACGCCGCGCGCTGCGGCTTCGTCTTCCCCATCGCCGATCCCACGAGAGCTTCGTCGCCTCCATCGCAGATCCAACCCAACACCGCGAGAGCAACACAACCACGCACCTCGAGTTCAACAGATCCAACCACCCAACCCGGCGAGAGCAACACCACCACCCACCTCGAGTTCAGCAGATCCGGCGAGTGCGAGCGCCATGGCGAGCTTCAAGGTCGCGGACGCCTCCGAGTACCTGGCCATCACCGGCTGGGGCATCGACGACGTGAAGCTGGCGAAGAAGGCGTGGGTGTGGGTCGGGCAGCAGTGCAAGAAGTTCGACATCACGCCCGTCAACTACGAGTTCGAGGTCCACGCGATGAGCTCGGAGAAGCTGCCGTTCATCCTCCCCGCCGTCTTCACCATCGGGCCCAAGGTGAGCGACGACAAGGCCCCGCTCCTCCTCTACGCCAAGTTGATCGCGCCCCACGACAAGCAGTCCAGCCACGTCCGCGAGCTCGTCAAGGGCGTCATCGAGGGCGAGACCCGCGTGCTCGCCGCCTCCATGACCATGGAGGAGATCTTCCAGGGTACCAAGTCGTTCAAGCAGGCGGTGTTCGAGAATGTGCAGCTCGAGCTCAACCAGTTCGGGCTGTACATTTACAACGCCAACGTCAAGCAGCTCGTCGACGTGCCGGGGCAGGAGTACTTCTCCTACCTCGGCCAGAAGACGCAGCAGGGGGCCATGAACCAGGCCAAGGTGGACGTGGCCGAGGCGCGGATGAAGGGCGCCGTCGGCGCCAAGGAGAGGGAGGGCATCACGCTCCAGAAGGCGGCCGAGGTCGACTCCCAGACCAAGGTGTTCCGCGTGCGCCAGGAGGCCATCGGGATCAAGGAGCAATCCAAGGTGGAGGCCGAGGTCAAGGTGTTCGAGAACGAGAGGGAGGCGGTGGTCGCCGCGGCCAAGGCCGAGCTCGCGACCAAGAAGGCCGCATGGGACCGGCAGACCAAGGTGGCGGAGATCGAGGCGTCCAAGGCCGTCGCCCTCCGCGAGGCCGAGCTCCAGATGGAGGTAGAGATCAAGAACGCGCTGCGCCTCACCGAGAAGCTCAAGGCCGAGCAGCTCACCAAGGCCACAGTGCAGTACGAGACGCAGGTAATCAATTGCAAATTGTTGTCCTGCATTGCATCTCATCCATGCGTCCGTTCGTTTTCAATTGGTTGTCAGTTGATTGGTCTTGGATTGGGGAATTCGTTTTGATCGCGAATCTGTATCTGAAAAATCGCAGGTGCAAGACTCGAACGCGGCGCTGTACAACAGGCAGAAGGCGGCGGAGGCGAAGCTGTACGAGCAGGTGCGGGCGGCGGACGCGCGCAAGGCGCAGGCCGAGGCGCAGTTCTTCGAGCAGAAGCTGGCCGAGGACGCCAAGCTCTACGCCAAGCAGAAGGAGGCGGAGTCCCTGGCGCTGGTGGGCAAGGCCAAGGCGGAGTACGTGTCGTCCATGCTCCAGGCAGTGGGCGGCAACTACCACGCCCTGCGCGACTACATGATGATCGACGGCGGCATCTACCAGGAGATGGCGCGCATCAACGCCGGCGCGGTGAACGGCATGCAGCCCAAGATCAGCATCTGGAGCAACGGCGCGGACGGCGCCGGCGCGTCCGGGGTCGGCGACGCCATGGGCGCCGGCGGCGCGATGCAGCAGGTGGCCGGGGTGTACAAGATGCTGCCGCCGCTGCTGTCCACGGTGCACGAGCAGACGGGCATGCTCCCGCCGGCGTGGATGGGGTCCCTGCCCAAGGACGAGGCGGCCAAAGGCCAAGTGAACTGATCGTCGCCGAGCCGTCTTCGCGTGTCCAGGTTTCTAGTAGTAGTACTCGTATCAGTTGGTGTCCGTAGATCGATGATGGTCGTACTCGTATCAGGCTTGTTATCTTAGCTTGTCAAGGATCTGTTTAATTTGGCTTGTCAGCTCATCAAGGCTTGAACAAGGTTTAGTTAAAGTTACAGTACCTGGTTTATCTAGAGTTCGTGCATATCGCATCTTACATTTGATTCTACCTGCAATGCAATGGTTTGCGTGGATTATCGCATGTTTTGTGGCAATGCTGCCGCAACTGATGGCTGTTCCAATCCGCCTCCGCGCCGCAACTCCGCGCAACGACCGCCGGCTCCTCGCGCCCGCATCGCCGCTCGCTGCACGTGTCGTTTCCGCGACTGCGGTCTCGGCATTCTTTTCGGCGTTTTCGCCCTGTTGACCGCGAGGGACCCACCTGTGCACTTTCGCTGCGAAGCCAGCCGCGAAAGGGAAACGGCCGCGCGAAACAACGTTCGTATTCCTGAACGTAGAGCCAATGGCAGTGAACGAGCGATCATGATTCGAATCTGGTCACTAATCTGTATGAAAGCAGGCGTTTGTGACACAACCGTGGGCGATCATGAATGCATGATTCGAATTTGGTCGCTAATCTGTA
The DNA here is from genome assembly GCA_012490785.1 of Eragrostis nindensis. NCBI lineage: Eukaryota > Viridiplantae > Streptophyta > Magnoliopsida > Poales > Poaceae > Eragrostis > Eragrostis nindensis. The sequence continues at coordinate 23,522 of JAAXCT010000149.1, forward strand.
TGAAAGCAGGCGTTTGTGACACAACCGTAGCCGCTGCCCGCATTACAATGCGCGCGACTGATGATGGTACCGGAAGACTATCGCGTCTCGCTCGTCTTTTTTCTCGCCTTCTCTCTTGTCAGGACCAAAGCGATCCGGACAAGAGACGAACAGAGTTTCAGTCTGACAACTCTGTTTGTGTGGGTCAGGAGGCTCGGGGTGTCGCGTGAACGGCACGGGCCCGGGAAGTAGCGATGCGACGGCGCCGGTGAGCCTGGAGAGCGGACCCTCGAACGTGCTGTTACTAGTACTACGCGCGCCGATCAGATCACTTGCCTTGGCGGCTCGCTGCACGTGTCGTTCCCGCAACTGCGGTCTCGCCATTCTTTTCGGCCTGTTGATCGCGCGGGACCACCTGTGCAGTTTTTGCTGCCAAGCCAGCCGGAACGGCCGCGCGAACCACACTACTGGAAACCGGGATAGCCCTGTGTGCAGCGAGAAACGCACAGGGAAAAGCGTCATTAACTTGTGTGCCTTGCGAAAACGCACAGGGAATAACATGCACACAGGGAATACGGTAATAACCTGTGCGTCCTAAGGAAACCCACAGGAAAAAGATAATTCCTTGAGCGTAGCGACTCCACTCACGGGGAAAAGGTAATATCTTTGTGGGTGCCGACAAAACACTCAAGGAAATGGCACACAGAGAAATTTTGGCATATCCAAAACCGTGAGCCCGCGAAATATTTCGCCTCCCGCGCAGAGTTGTGCTCTTGGCGCGTAAAAAAATTGCATTTTTTACTAAATGGTGGGACCCACATCCTTATTTTAATCTACATAATACCCAAATCTCATCCAGCGCTCAGTGAAAGTGTGAAACCAGGCAACTCCACCGCCAACAGCTCCCAGCACCATCTCAAAAAAAAAAAAAACAAAACAGCTCCCAGCACTGCAGCCGTTCCCCATCGCCGCCGCCAGCAGCACCCGCGCACGCGCCTCCAGCTAGCTGTTCCAGCACCGCCGCCAGCAGCTCTTCGCTCCCCGCGGACGCACCTCCAGCTATGGCTCCCACCTGACACCGGGCCCCTCTCGCTTCCGTCACAGCTGCGGACGCTGCGCCGCTGCTGCCGTCGCTTCGCCGGAGCAAACTGCAGCCATCTGGGCTCGCTGGAGCAATTTGCAAATCTCGATTGTCTGCTGATTGATACCTGCTCGCCTCCCCTTCTCATATTTCAGGGCATTTAAGGACAACGTAAGCAGAGATTTTGTTGCCTTTCTATGTTTATCCCTAAACCTAGTCCTGAAATTTCTTGAATTTCTGATCTTCTGCTATTCATGCATCTTAGTGAGGAGGGGAGGACTCGAAGCAGCTGCAGTGCACTTGTGACCATTGAGCACCTGGGATTGGCTTTGTGACTGAAGGTAAATTTCTTATGGTTGTGACCATTTATGAGTTGTTATGGTTTTGGACTAAACTTGGCTGCTTGTTCTGTATCAATAAATCTGCTTTATGCATTTGCGTTGTTTTTGTGCTGCATAGATATATTGGCTTCATAGAACTAGACGAAATGTCACGCCGTTCATGGATGTATAGTGGTTGGCAGCGTGGTAAAGCTCCCTCTAATGAATGGATTGAGCAGACCACTCAGTTCCTAAATCATGCATTCTCATTTCCTGGTGTTGCTGAAAATAATATGATTAAGTGTCCTTGTGCCATGTGCCGGAACTACTTTAGGCATAAAAGAAATACCATAGAGCTGCACCTGTGTAAGAATGGGTTTAGGGAAGGTTATGAAATTTGGACAGAACATGGTGAGAGGCCAGTTAGGCATGAGGAATGTTATACCACAGTAAATGGGGAAGGATTTGATGAGACTGACCGGATGGATCAAATGTTGGTTGATCTAGCCGGAGATCATCCACCTGGAATAGACAATGAACCAACAGCGTATGCCCAAGCTTTCTATAGGATGGTTGCTAGTGCAGATGAATTGGTGCATGAGAACACGACACACTCATCCTTGTCTGCTGTTGCTCGCTTGCTAGCAGCCAAGTCACGGTACAACATGTCGGTTGCTGAATATGATGATATCTTGGAGATAATACATGAACTTCTTCCTCCAAATTCTAAGCTAGCAAAAAACTTCTACAACTCAAGGAAACTGTTAGAGGGTCTTGGTATGCCGTATGTGAAAATTGATGTGTGTTATAACAACTGCATGCTTTTCTACAAAGAAAATCAGAATAAAGAGAAATGTGACTTTTGTAATGGAAACCGATACAAGGAAGGTCAAGGCAAAGTTCCACGCAAGGTTTTGCGTTATCTTCCTATAACTGATAGGCTTCAACGGTTGTATGCACATGAGAACATAGCAAAGCTAATGCAGTCACATGCTCCCTCAACATCTGGTAAGATGGTGCACCCTTGTGATGGAGAAGCTTGGCAGCAATTTGATGAGGATTTCCCAGAGTTCGCTAGTGATAAGAGAAATGTGAGACTCTGTGTAGCAACTGATGGTTTCCAACCATTCGATACTTCAGCTGCCTATTCATGTTGGCCTGTGTTTGTGACCCCATTAAATCTGCCCCCTGGCACACTTCTAAGGCCTGAGTACATTTTCCTGGCCCTTGTTGTACCTGGTCCCGAGCATCCTGGGAGAAAGTTAAACATTCTAATGCAGCCATTAGTTGATGAATTCCAGAAATTGTGGGAGGGGGTCCAAACATGGGATGCTTCGCTCAAGCAGAACTTTACAATGAAGGCAATGTACCTTTGGTCAGTACATGACTTCGTTGCTTATGGGGATTTTGTTGGCTGGAGCACCCATGGTAGATTGTCATGCCCATACGGATACGATTGCCGAGGTTTCGTACTTCGCCATGATCTATGCAGCTCGAGTGGATGCTGTAAAGCGCTATCATTGGACAAAGCACGGACTGAAACTTAAGGATAAATTAGCTCGTCCGATAGAGCTTGAATATGAACAATACAAGGATGGCAAGCTCTGGTGGTGCAATGAGACGGCATGGCCGTACCTCTGTCGTTATTGGTGCTCAGCAGAATTCTTGAAAAAAAGGAAGAGAGGGCAGGAGTCTCGTTTGAGTTGTGAAGATCCAGCTCAAAACCATGGAGGTTCTAGACCATTTTCAGAAACACAACAAGTTCTGGTATGGTTTTATACATTCTTTAGTATCCTGCAAGCAGAAATGAATATTAGTTTGTTTCCTTAGCTCAGTCAGACCATTTTACAATGTAGGGAGCTCTTTTTGGACCAGAAAAGGCAACGCAACTAAATACATATGCAGTGATGAAATCTGGTATCAAAAGTGTTAATGCCAATGGTAGCAGTGGTCCAATCAGGAGCAACAAAGCACAGAAGCGCATTGTATGCTTCCTCTACTTTTGCCTTATATAATTTGTTTGCATCTCCACTCTACTTGACTCAACAAACTATCTGCAGGATGACTACATTGCTGGTGTTAGAAAGATTGCACACCCAGAAGAAGATGAAGAGCATGAGATTATGGAAGAGGAAGAGCTAGAGCAGGAGGCAGTGTTGAATGGGCAGGTGTTATATGAAGTGTCTGGGGGCACACCTCATGGTCGTGTAGCCATAGGGCATGGTGCTGTGAGGGCTGCTGATGTTAGGGCAGCTGCCAAGGAGAAAAATGTAAGGCCATCAAATTCAGTTTCAATGGAAAGCATGGCCCGGGAAAATGCACATTTGCGTCAGGGGCTACACGAACAGAGGGGTGAAAATGAGAGGCTACGTCAGCACAGCCAAATAGCTACAAACTTGCTTTTGGTACATGTTTAACTCAGATTTCTACAACTAATAAATGTCTAGTAATGTTATGAATTAATTATGGTTTTACTAATACATGCAGAGACTTTATCGGGATTTAGGAAAGGAAATACCAGCGGAAGCGTTGCAACTTCTATCTTCACCCCAAGCAAATGTAAGTGGGTAATATCTCATCAGTTCAAAAATTCTGGGAACAAGTTAATTGCACAATTAATTCGAATTTGCTTGTCCTTCTTTGCTGACACATATCTTGATGTTGTACCAATCATTTGTTGCCATACATAATATAGGTTTTGTAAGTATTATTACTGTAGGTGATAGTATCATCTCATTTCCTGATTCTAAGTATGGTTCACATGCAGGTGACAGGATCATCCCATGCTGGGTCTGAATCTGCTAACAATGATGGTGATGAAAACCATGCTTTTGAGTGATGGTCTCAGCTTGGATCACTTTCAAAACTGAATGACATGCCGTAGTTGCAACTTTTGTAGAGTTGGGTCTATATATATGCTCACTCTTAGATTAGTATATATCTTAACTGCTAGGATAGTATATATGTTGGTAATGTGGCCTTGTCTGAACCAAAGGTCATGCTGAAAGTTATGACTTTTGTGAACTGCTCCTTTTGTGTGCCCATGGGTGTTGTATTGATATCTTGAAGCCAAACGTTTGGGACACAATTAATATCTATATTTATGTTTAATGTTTGAGAACATTGTGTACTGCTCCTTGCATGGACGTGAACTCCTCTTGTTATGTTTAATGTTGTATGAAATGCACAATATGTAAAATTAGGAATTTGAGCAAATTCCGAAAAACTAATATTTCCCTGTCGGCTAGTCCAGTCAGAGAATTGAAACCTGTACTGCCGGATGAATAAATTCCCTGTCGGTTTTGTTCACAGGGAAATTATATGTGTTTTTCAAATTATACCTTTTTCCCTGTCGGTTCCATCAGTGTCAGGGTAAAATTGATACTCTTGACGGTCTAAGACCCACAGGGAATAGCTTTTCCTTGGCGGTCACATTGGTCAGGGAAATAGCAAGTAAATCTGGGCAGGAAGCATTTCCCTGTGTACCGGCCGTCAGGGCTTGCCGCCAGGGAAATAAACTCTGTCGGCTTCCCGTCAGGGAAATGTTATTTCCCTGTCGTTCTATCCCTGGCGGTTATTCCTTAACGGGAAGCCGACAGAGTTTATTTCCCTAAGGGTTTTTCGCTATTCCCTGACGGTTTTTGGCACACAGGGAAATACCGGTTTCCAGTAGTGCCAGCTGGTGCCCAACCTACCGCTCCGCTCGTTCACCTACGTACTTCTCCTGAAGGGAAAAACCAATGAACGGGCGATCATGATTCGAATTTGATCGCTATAGTCTGTATGAAAGCAGGCCCTTGTGACACAACCGTCGCAGGTGCTCGCATGCTACTTTTGCTGTTTTCGCAAGAACGAAGCTTCTCGGAAGCACACTGGTTTTCCCGTTCGCAAGGAACAGAAACTTCTCCGAAGCACACTGGTTTCCCGTTTTGGCAAAGATGTCATGGGCCATGGCTACTGCCCTTTCACCTTGTGACTGATGATGATGGTACCGCGGCCTATCGCGTCTCGCTCATCTTTTTCTCGCGTCCACTCTCTTCGCTTGCCTACCACCAGTGTGGGTTTTCTACATTCAGTTCTCACTTGCATCGTCAGCTTCTTTATGTTATCGTTCTTGGACCTCTACATACGGCAAGATCATGCATCAGATTTTCGGTATGAGTGTTCAGAGCATCGAAAGGACATCAAGAATTAATCACTCTATTCAAAAGTTACAGAATCATAGTTGTATCAAAGAGCAACAAGTTCCACGTTGCCTAGCTAGAAAATGAGTTTTACATCGAAATTCCACCGTCTGTCTTCATTATTAGTGCAAAATGTCATATAACACACTAATCATTATTGGTGCCCATGTCAAGCATGTTTGATGTCCCTTGTATGTTATCAACTGAGATGACTGATGTCAATAATGCAGGAGAACCGCGGACCACCCAGCCAAGTTTGCTTCCGAATTCAGAAGCATATTGCTGAGTTTATGATAACGTTTTCTCAAAAGAAGCAAATAGAATACGGATATACTGTGAGAACTGTAACGTTAGTAATGGCAGAAACCATGAGAAGTTCCCTTTTGACGCCAGTGTGGAGCACCAGGATGTGGCGCTCGGCTGTGGCCTCGGCGCGGCGAGGGGTGGCTTGTCGATTCGCGCAGTGCACGCGGATGAACACATTTGCGTTCGGATCCCTAAAGTTTTGTACGGCGCGCTAACCGAACCTGGCATGCCTCACTCGTACTATCTGGCTAGCCGGTAGCAGCCGCGCGGCGCACCGTTGATGACCATGTGACGTGCCGGCAGGCGTCGGCACGAGTGGCGGAGCCTGTCACGTACTGCACATCACGCGAACCCTGCACCGTACGACCCATCAACGAGATGCTGGATCAGTTCTTGCTGTCAGCGCCAGCCTCCGCATCGACGCGGATGGCGACGTACCCGGCCTTCTTCGCGGCTCCGGACGCCTCGTCCTCGTCGCCATTGTAGATGAAGATAGAGGCCAAGCCCAAGCCGACATGCACAATGACGCCGACGTCGACGGCGTACGCCACGGCCCGCGAGACGGGGAGGCAGAAGCGCCGATCGCAGCTGGCTGGGCCGGCCGAGAAGACGTGGCACGACGGAAAGGGGTGAAGGCGAGTAAAAAGCGTCGCCGAAGACTTGGGCCGTCAGGAGCAGAAGACGCGCAGGAGTTTGCTGGCCACGGCCGCGAGGAGGTTGTAGAAGGGGATGCAGGCCGCACCGATGAGGCCGACGAGGATGACGTCGATGGCGTACGTCACGGCGCGATCGAGGCACGCGGAGGCGGAAGCCCGGATCGCAGCTGGGGCGCGTGGGCGGCCGAGGCGTCGATCGCCGGCGCCGAAAGAGAACGAACTCGTCTGGATCGCGGCGAACGCGACGGCAACGCCGGCGAGGAGGGCCCCGGCATGGAGCAACATGAGCTTAATTCCCTCCGCGGATGATGGCACCGGCAGGCGTCCTACTCTCGCTCATCTTTTTTCTGGTGTTCGCTCTCTTCCCTCGGCAACGTTGGCTTGGGCGGGTCGAGGGCCTCGCCTGTTGCGTGGGCACGTGCGAGCGGCGACGCGATCGCGCCCGGACCTCGGCGCCGGCGCGTCCAGTCGCGGTCGGGCGCGGAGAGAGGCGAGGAGGGCAGGGTGGTTGCACCAGCCCGCCACCGGACTTGTTCTTGGGCCCGCGGAGGAAACATTTGCGTTCGGATCCCTAAACCTTTGTACCACGCGGATGTGCCAACCGAAACCTGGCATGTCCCCAGCGTATCTGGCTGGCCAGCAGCGGCCCCGCGGCACACCGTTGATGACCATGTAACGGGCCGGTACGCGTCGGCACGAGCCGCCGAGCCTGTGACGTACGGCGCATCACTTTCGCCCTGCCCCGTCCCATCAACGAGTCGCCAGCCGGTGGATCGAGCTTGGCTGGCAGGTAACTTCAACTTTTTGCATAGAACTGGCGAGAAGTTGGGGGGAAGCCAGAGCCTGCACCGCGCGCGGCAGTAGCGAGTTTCGGTGTCGTGCCCGCGTGGCGTCGCTATCCGTGAGCTGAGCTGCTGCATGCATGTGCACTGGCTGGCCCTGCCCGGCCCGTGGGTGCTGCATTATTCCTCACAAAAGCGCGCAGCGGAGAGCGGTAGCCGGCCACGATGTACCTGGTCAAAGCGGGGGTACGAAACCAAGTATACTGTGTATAACACTATACACTTACGTACTGATGTTGCAGTGTTTATGTTTACCAAAGCTAACGTTCATTTTAACTAGCTTAGCAAAGGACGAAGCTTCGGCACCACAATTTCCGATTTCGGTAAGCCGCATCTGATAATATGACTGGGCCCGTGTCCGTGTGCAGGAAGTGGTCACAACATCCAGATTCCAGATATCGGGGGACTGCCTAAGGTGGCATTACAAGGCTAAGTTCAGAGCACAAATGGTAGATACCTTCCAAAATCGAAACGATGTTCCAAGAACAAGAATATTGTGATTAAACTTCAGAGGACTGCGTAAGTTTCCAATATTGGGGGTGTTCGGCGCACGGGGTCTAAACTTTAGAGGGTTTTTCCAACGAATATTGTGATTACAAATAAAGTTTAATTACAAAACTAATTTCAGGACTCCGCTCGAATTCGCGAGACGAATCTAATGAGGGTAATTAAGGCGTGATTAGCCGATGGTTACTGTAGCATCACTGTAGCAAAACATAGATTAATTAGGCTCATTAGATTCGTCTCGTGATTTAGAGGAGGGGTCGTGACATAGGTTTTGACATTAAATTAATAAAAATATGTTTAAATAGTAAGATTCTCTTCGATGTGACGAGCGTTAAAGTTTAGAGGGGGTGCACCGAACACTCTCGACGATATAGTACAAACTACACTCTCGTCTGCCAAGGACAGTTTCATTTTAGCGGAAGATAAAGAACAAAGCCAACACCAGAGAGCAGCTCCTCATCCAGCACCGCTTGCATGGCAATGGCCGCCTCCTCCTACTCATCCGGAACCCCGACGAACTCCTCCTCCGTCGTGGTGCTGGACACGGCACCCGAGGACGACACCGCCACCTCGGCCTACTTCGACGACGGCGGAGCCGGAGCCGCCTTCTCGTGGCCCGCGGCGGAGAGGATCAGGTCGAAGCTGACGAGCCCACGGCAGCTGCTGGACCTGTTCCCCGACCCGTACTACACGCCGCTCGTCGCGGGGAGCCGAGGGGCCTGCGCGGCGCCGCCGGAAGGCTCCATCTGCGTCTACGCCGACGCGCTGGGCCGCGGCATGCGGCTGCCGCTCCACGACTTCTACGCGGCGGTGCTGCTGCACTACGGCCTCGCGCCGAGCCAGCTCGCCCCCAACGCGTGGCGCTACATGGCCGCCTTCGTGCTGCTCTGCGAGGACGCCGGCGTGGAGCCCATGGTCTCCGTCTTCCGGCACTTCTTCTCCGTCCGCGCGCACAAGGGCGACTCCCTCGGCTGGCATAACTTCACGGCCTACACCGGCGCGCCGCGCTCCTCCCAGTCCCCTCTCTTCACCGGCAAGTTTCCGAGTACCAAGAGCAACCTGAGTTGGAAGACCAGGTTCTTCTTCCTTCGGTCGCCGCCGACGGCGCCTTGGCCGTTCCCCGTGAAATGGGGGAAGCCGAGAAGGGCGGCCGTCCGCAGGGAGGAGCTGACGACTGCCTCGATGACGGCCATGCGAAAGCTGATGGCCAGAGCGGGGAAGAACGGCATCGACATCGTTGCGTTCCTCGCCGGACGCGAGCTGCCCGTCGGCCGCCACGTCAATCCGGCGGCCGTGAAAAAGGAAGCTCTCGCCGTCGCTGGGGCCAAACAGTCGAGGAAGCGCAAGTCGCCCGAGCCGCCACACGTCGTCGCAGAGACGCCGCGTTCTGTTCCTGTGGGGCCGTCCCGCGTCTCCGGCGAGCTGCGCTCCGCCACGCGGGAGCTGTTCCAGGTGGCGCAAAAGAGCATGGCGGAGCTGCAGGGGAGGGAGCAGGAGCTCCAGGCGAGCAAAGATGAGATTGTCCGACTCAAGAAGGAGGTGCTGGCCGCGAGAGACGACATGATCCGCCTCGGCGACGAGCAGGCGCGGCTCGTGGAGGAGCTTCGGCAGGCAAAAGAGAAACATGAGGCCGACATTGCCGGGCTCGTGGAGGAGCTTCGGCAGGCTAAAAAGAAGCACGCCGCCGACATGGCCGGGCTCGCGGAGCTTGATCAGGCAAAAAAGAAGCACGCCGCCGATATTGCCCGGCTCGCGGAGGTGCTTCGGCAAGGAAAAGAGAAGCACGCCGCCGACATCGTCCAACTCAGCGACCAGCACTCGGCCGAGATACGGGCCGTCAAGATCCAGCGTGAGAGCGATCTCATCAGCTTAAAGCACCAGAACGGTGTCTGCCGGACCGAGGCGTACGTCGCCGGCTTGAGGGACATGAGGAATCTCGCGCTCACCATGTACCCAGACGTCGTCCTCAACCACGAGCTGCTATCCGACCAGCAGGAGGGATCTCCTCCGCAAGCGCCTGCCAAGGAAGGGAGTCCAGAGATCATTTTTCTCGGTAAGCTCTGAACTTGATTTGGTTATGATGATGTATTGTTAGGGAATGCTATTACCTGAGCCAGTACTTGCACTGTGTGGTAGGAGTAGTTCATATCCTTGCCATCAGACAATCGTTTTGTGTTATGAAAACTTCAGTCCACCACTTGGATTGCTGTCATCGTCCATTTATTTGGATTCTGAAAACTTATATTTTTCCTATCCCTATACAGATTCTTTTTCCGATCCCTATTACATGTATTTGCAGAGGGGAGCAATGGGAACAGCATGGATTGGTAGCAGCTGATTTCTTTGCAGTATCCGCCCACCATGGATAGCAGGTTGGAGTTCCTGCCGTCCCTGTTCATGCAAATAAGCAGTCTTTGGTGCTTTTACTCTTGGCTTGTTGTTATGGTCCAGAATTATTTTAGTTTCTGTCTAGCCAGTTTAATTTCTGGCACCTCATGTCTAGATTATCTGGGGCTGCTTCTATGGTACTACTAGAAGATTTGAACTTGTGACAAATGTATAACTGGCCAAGCTAATCTTCGCGACTGAGTTCAGCTATTAATATATGCTTCTACTTGCATCATCTGTCTCTACTTGCAGTAGCCTCCCTTGCCTCCACTCAGTACCCACGTCTACTCCGTTTATTACTGTTACTACTGTGTTTGGTTCTGGGGAGCACACTTGATTTCCCGTTTATGCCATGGGCCAAGGCTACTGCCCTTTCACCACCCTCCACCTTGCTTATCGTGTGCAACAGTTCGTCATCCCACGCCATGTGCTCATCTTTTTTCTCGCGTTCGCTCTCTTCCGTCGGCAACAGATAGTCTCGGGGAGGATTCATAACACGCACAACGTTGGTTGGCTTGTGTTGGGTCGGGGGCTCGGGTGTTTCGTGCGCTGGTGGGCAGGTGCCGGCGAAGTGGCGATGTGACCGAGCCCCGGACCGCGCCGCCGGCGCGCACAGTAGTCGTGGTGGTCATGGGCTGGGTGCTTGGGTTTGCATTTTGAATTTTCCAAGAAAAACAGATACTGTAATTTTCTTGCAAAGAAAAAGTACTGTAATTTTGTAAAGTTTCGCAATCCTGTTTCTTGTACCAATCAAATTTATAAACAGAAGAGAGGCCGGCTGCCGGCGTGTAAGCGGCGTGCACTTTGCCGGATAGATCGATGGATCAAGAGAATGCCTCGCCTCAACTCATGAACTGCTCTGCAGAGATGACATGCTCAAATGATCTATTTCAACGAGTAAAAAAGGATAGCACCTAGCTCTCAAGAAACTAATCAAATCACTACTTGGCTACTACTACATTGGTAATTAAGTGATGGAGCAACTAAAAAAAAGGGTAAGTGGTGGAGTATCCCCAATGCAACAAGAACAGACTGAACATAGAAGAGCACTAGCAAACGACTTTCGGTCCGGCAAATCACTTAACAAACACTCGATCACTCTGCGACTGTTAGGTACACACATCACCTCTTCCAATCCATTATCATATGAGACACTACCAATTAGTACTACCTTAGAAAGGAAATGACCTGGCACTCAAATGATCTGTTTCGTACCCCTGGAAACAACTCAAATCGCCCGGCTACAAAGTGGCGGAGAACCAAACAAGATCAGACCGAACAATCGAAGAGCACAAGCCGATAATTTACCCAATGTTAACAACATTTCGGATCAACAAACCATCCATCAAACACACTCTGCGACAGTTTCAAGTACACATATATAGCACCTCTGCCAAGGCATGTCATTGCATTACTTACATGCCCATTAGAAGGCGCGTAGGCACACAGCACACTACGACGCCCTATTACTTACTACAAGTAGTCAGAGAACTCTGCTCTGCTAAGACTGACTCCAACCAGTCACCTATAAGGTGACCTATACCAAAAATGGGTACTAAAACATGTAAAAACGACCTCCAACCGAAGACCTAGACGCCTTACCCATTTTAGGAGCAACGGGAGGGGCGACGCAGAAATGGAGCGCGTCCCCCCGTGACGCAGCGCGCTCCGCGGGCCCGCCCTCGCCTCCCTCTCCTCCTGCTCCAACCTCCCGCGGCGGCACGCCAGCCGCCAAGGCCGCCCAGGCCACCGCCCCTCGCCGGCGCGCGCCCAGGTCGCGACGCCACCGCCTCCGAGTTTCCCCGAGGAGCCCCACCTCGCCTTCCTCTCTCCTCTCCCGATCTCGACCACCAGACTTGAGGAAGAAGAAGCCGAGTACGAGGGCCGCGGTGGCACGGCCACCGCCGGGCGGCGGCGACGAGGGGGCGCGGGCGAGGGCCGCGGCTGCGTGGCTGCGCGAGCGAGGCCGGAGGCGAGGCGCGCGGTGGCGGATTGGAGGCTGGGCGCGCTGGCGGGGGCCGGAGCCGGGGTGCGCGCTGGCGAGGGCCGGAGCCAGGGCGCATTGTGCGGAGCGACGACGGGGAGGAGCTGGCCGCCGGTGATGTCGGGAGAGGAGGAAGGAGCAGAGGAAGAAGAAGGTACGCGGTAGGAGAAAGTTTTTTTTTTTCAACGAACAAGGTGTTGGTTTTGGTCGTCGGTTGGAGATCCATGTTTTTAGGTGTTGCCTTTTGAAGTCCATGCACACCCATTTGGCTATTTAGGTCTGCAATTTGGGTATGTTGGGTTGGAGTCAGTCTAATTATTGAGCGCGTATGCAGGAGTACTACGTACCGCTACGTACTTGCCTTGCTTGCTCTCCCGGCGGCCGCCGGGCCGGGAGCGCGCACCACCGCGCGGCGGGGGTCAGTCCTTGCCGTCGGCGCCACCGTTCTCGGGGTTGTCGCGGATGGCGACGTACCCGGCCTTCTTGGCGGCTGTGGACGCCTGGTCGTCGCCGGCAAAGTGCTTGTAGATGGTACTGGTAGCCAAACGCGCGAGACAGCCGAGGACGAAAGCGACCCAGCGCAGCACGTAACTTGAGAAGGGGAGGCAGATCAAGACCGGGTCGCAGCTGCCGTCGTCGGGATCGGGGCTGGGGGCGGCCGCGGAGTCGCGGCCGCCCTCGGCGGACGGGATCGGGCACGGCCGGAGGAAGAAGAAGACGGCCGCGAAGGCGAGGAGGTTGGCGGCGACCAGGAGCGCCAGGACTAGGCGCTTGCTGGCCATGGCAGCGAGGCACGGGGAGCTCGGTCAGCTGATCTGTGGACGGAGGCGAGCGATGGGGTTTGTGCAGGAGACGCGGCCGGAGGTGGGGTAGTGCAGTGCGGCTGCTTTTTGTGATTTGTACCCGCAGAGCACGCGCAGAGGGGGATCCGAACGCCACCTCAGGCCCCGTTCGATTCCCCCTATAAAACACCCTCTAAAGTTTATACCCTTCTAAAGTAAAAAGAATCTTACTATTTAGGGGTACTAAATAAAATTTAATTGCAAAACCTTTCTGCAGACGGGCGTTATTTTCGAGACGAATCTAACGAGCCTAATTAATCAATGTTTTGACACAGTGATGCTACAGTAACCATCGTCTAATCGCCGCTTAATTACCCTCATTACGTTCGTCTCGCGAAATAGAGGGGGGTTCTGGACTTAGTTTTGTAATTTGACTTTGTTTAGTACACATAAATCGTGCCGACATCTTTGATGTGACTGCTACAGCACCCTCTAAAGTGATCCAAACGGGGCCTCAGTCACCTTTTCACGCCTATAGGAATGATGCATGCAAAATACTGTACTAAGAAACAGGCGTATATACTGCTGACAAAATTTCTGCTGCGTTCGTCGATGCAAATCATACACCCACACAGATCAGGCACAAAAATATTGGCCAGTTTATTTTTTTTTAATTTGTACTCCTCCTCTAACCTGCTGAGGTGTAGGGCCCCACAAAAAGTAAGTTTTAGAGTAATACTATTACAATAAACGTAAAGTGTAAGTATTTGTGAACTTAAAAGGTAAATGTAAATGGAGATTTGTGCGTACAATACAAGCGTCCGTTTTAACTAGTACTGTTCAAGTAAACTTGAGTGACGAGGGTCACTTTTAACTAGCATTGTAGCTACTCGCCGAAAGATGATTGAGCGCTGTTGCCGGTTTCGGCAAGCTGCGACGGCGAGGGCCTTTAACCCCAGCTCGCCAAATGTGTGCAACGTCGTCCCTCACGAGCCTGGTGGTATGGTAACATGAGTTACACGACTGACCCACCCATCCGGCTCCGTCTCGCTGGACGTTGATCTTTATGTCGCGTCCGCTCTCTTCCCTTTCGGCAACGTCAAAACAAAGTGACGGAGCGCAGAATATTACCGCAGGGTTAACTGGGAGTGGTACAGTATAGCAGCTAGGTGAGTTTTGGGAGGTGTGACCATGACTGGCAGTGAGATAACACGTGAAATATTTCGAGCATATATATGCGGAGTTGCGGACGATGCTTTTGCAGTAGGGTGCACGCAGCACGATCGATTGTATGTGCGGTCAGTGAGGCCGCAATATATGGGCCAGCTGCTAGACCAGTTTGTAGCTAGGCGCACGTAACGTATATGTCTGCGACTGTGATCGAGCTGGGGTGTACACCTACCTACTACCCACTCTTGTCCGCGCGCGCAGACAACACTGCTAGTATGTATGGTTCAAGTCGTACAATTACAAACGTATCCTCGGCGTAAAAAGGTGAATAAGTAAGGCTGTACTGTGGTCCATCATTCTTTTAAGCACGCTAAAGAATAGCAGTGGCGGAGAGTTGAAATTTGCAGATGAAATTGTTGTACCATGCCTTTCGTAGAGAGGTCGATCGGACGCGCAGGCCAGTGTGCGGGCACTCCACGGCAATTAACCTTGGGGAGCGCACCGAACCGCGGGCCGCCGGTTGCCTGCGCGACGGATTTTGCATCAGCACCCCGTCCTCCGTGCCAAGCCTGAACCCCCCGTCAAGTACTGGCCGGTTGCTGGCGCTGCGCTTCTGAAAGACGTGGGCACGAGGTCATGCCTGCATGGTAGCTCTCGCCACGTGAGCAAGCAGCGCTCTCTCGGCCGGCCGGCGGGCAGCGACCATGCCCGCAACATAGGTTTCGGAATGGCGCGAGTTGGTGGGGAAAGCCTGCACCGCGTGACTAGTGAGCTACTCCTAGTTTCGGTATCGTACCTGCGTGGCGTCGGTGTCAGGTATCTATCTACTGCATGCATGTGCGCTGGCCAGTGACCAGCCGTTGGGTCGCGCCCGTCCGATGGGCGGGTGGGGAATTGCGATCCGATGGGCGGGAGGGGAACTGCGATGAAGCACGCTCACGGAACTTGCAGAACGAACGCGTCGCGGACGGTGAGAGGTAGCTGGCCGCCGTGATGTACAAAACCCAAGTAATAGCAAATCTAGCATATATAGCGGTGGAGCGCACTGATCGATGCAAACTGGTTGCAATGTGATGCTGCAACATATACGAGACGCAAATTAAATTAAAGTGGCCGGAGCAGGCGCCCGGCCGGTGTGTTAAAGGTGCGGCGTGCCCTTTACCGGGTAGGTCGACGATGGATCAAGAGAACGGCTCGCCACAACTCACGAATTGCTTTAGAAAGCTGAGATATCAGCAATTTCCTTGGATGATCTGTTTTCTTCGCTCCCCTTGGAAAACATGCGCCTCGGCCTGGCCCTATCTCGCTCCCGTACGTGTAAAACAAATCAGATCACCAGGCTACTAGTACATTGGAGATTACTCTACACAACAAGACTTAATTCACTAGACAACTAAAGAGTAGCAGCTGATAATTAACAGATGCAAACACATCACGGATCAGCAAATCACAACACGATAAGCACTCACTGCGACAGTTAAGTACACACAGCACCTCGATCTGTCGAGGCATATCTCATGCATTAGTCTACTATGTGCGCATAGGCCGCTAATGCATAGTAGTGCATAGTAGTACTACTCCAACAATACCAGTTTGACAAGCATATATCATGAGTACTCTTCAGTCTGCTCTGCCTAATTATTTAGTGCGTACACGCACGCAGCTACTTCTACATACTTGCCTTAGCTTAATTTGCTTGCTCTCCCTGGCCTGGCCGGGAGTGTCGCGCGCCGCGCGCGTGTCGGGCCTCACTGGATCTTGCCGCCGGCCTTAGGGTCGCCGCGGATGGTGAAGTACCCGGCCGCGGCCTTCATGATGTGGTCGGCAAAGAGAATGAAGAAGATGATCCCGGTGGCCAAGCCCATGAGGGCGCCGATGAGGAAGTCCACTTTGTTGAAGCCCGGGTCCGTGCCGCGGACGAGGCTGGGGCTGGCTGAGCAGTCGCCGTCGTCGCACGGGCATGGCCGGAGGAAGGTACCGATGGCGACGCAGCCGAGAACGGCGGCGGCGGCCACCAGCGCCGCAAGGAGGAGCTTGTTGGCCATGCCTGGCGGCGAGGCGAGCCGGGTGAGGTGGAGGCTGCGAGCTGAGGGCTCTACGAGGGGGATCTGCACGCGCGGACGGAGAGGCAGCGATGGGGTGGGTCTCTGCTGTACTTCTGTATGGGTGGGGAGCCTGGCTGGGAGGGGTGTACTGCTGTGCGCGCGGTGCGACTACTTTGCCCAAAGACCAGCAGAGCACGCGGAGCAAACATTCAGGTCCCTCAACTCTTGTTGTTTCCTCACTGTACCCTTTTCACGCCTGGAGTGGTATCGATGCAAAATACTGCAAGCAAGAGGAGGTGTTGTATACATTTTGACACAGTAATTGGTGAGTTTCTTTGCCGATTTCGGCAAGGCAGCGAGCCGCCCCGGGTGAGAGCCTTTAAGCCCAGCTCGCCAAATGCGTGCAACGTCGCTCACGCGTCCCGTTACTGTTGGCAGACGCGCACTTGCCCGGCTCTGTCTCGCTTTGTTGCTTTCGGCAAAGGCAAGTATGTAGAACCGATTGAAGTGCACGCGAATCAGGTTTGGCTTGGCACATGGGTTAAAATTGAACAAATGTGCAGTTTTATTCAAAAAGAAAAATAAGTGTTCTAGCGTGCAATGAACGTTGGCGACGGTGGTAGTGCAGCTAGCGTGAGCTATGCTGCTGGGACGACGACACCGGTGTGAATTCGTCCAGTCGACCAGCTAGAGATCGGCAGAAGAGATGTGGGCATCTTGCCGCAACGGGGAACCACGGGGTCTTGCCGCGAAGCTTCGTCCTGGTCACTTCTCCTCGGCGCTGGCCTGAATACTTCCATTAGCATCATCACAAGGTCTAGGTTACGAGGTCCCCCATTTTCTCTCTCTTTTCGCGGTGCGTTCGAAAAGACCATGCACTTCGATGCCAACCGTTTGAAAGTTCGCGAGACAAGTAATCGGATCAGTGGCCCCGGGCGGCGACTATACGAGCAGTATAGGGAGATAGGGTAAAAGGTGACGGAACAGTACTACTAGTAGTAGTATCTCAGATCAGGCTTGCGATTTGAGCGAAATCTTTGAGCTTGTCGGCCATCTTCTCTGTTTCGATCGGTGTAACTACTCGCAACCGCCGCCGATTGCCTGCGCGAAGGTTCGCATCACCACTCCGTCGTCCTCCGTGCCGAGCCTGAACCCCGCTACTAGCACGGGCCGGTTGCTGGTGCTGCGCTTCGATCTGAGAGACGGTGGCACACGAGATCATCGTATAGCTAGCTCTTGGCACCTGAGGCAGCGATCTCGACCGGCGGGCAGCGACCATGCCCGCAGAGGTTCGGAATGGTGCGAGCTGGTGGGGAAAGCCTGCACCGAGTGACTAGTGACTCACATATTGGCATATTCAAAAAACCTTCTCTTGGTTTCTGCCAAGATACTCCTTACAGTTCTCTAGTTTCAGTTCGCACACTTGGTGATTATGCAGGCCGTGCTGGCATCGTCACGCTTATTATTCTTGGACCTGTACACATGGCAAGATAACTTAGTGAAAGTTCAGATCATGCATGGTTAATGTATCGTGAATGTTATGGGCCGAGAGGACTGATGTCAATGCAGGAGAGAATCGCAGACCCACCAGCCAAGTTTGCTTCCGAATTCATCAGAAGCATATTGCTGAGTTTTACGAGATATACGCTACGTGTACAGGTCCAAGCATACTATACTCCCGGAGTATGTTGTTTTTTTTCCCCTCAGAAGAAGCAAGTAAATGGCAGAAACCAGGAGAAGGTTCTTTGAATATCAATATGTGGATGGAGGCGCCGGTGCAGAGCACCACGAGGCGGCGCGAGGGGTGGCTGGTCGGTGCGCGCGGAGAGGCGAGGAGAGCGTGGATGGGTGGTTGCACCGGCCAGCCCACCGGGCTTGCTCTTGTACCAGCAGCGCACGCGGAGGAAGCATTTGCGTTCGGATCCATAAGCTTTTGTAGCACGACACATGCGCCGGCAGGTAGCGCGGCACACCGTTGAGAATAGATGGCCATGTAACGTGCGGCGTACGCGTCGGCACACGTACGAGTCGCCGAGCCGGTGGATCGAGCTTGGGCAGGTAACTTCAATTTCTTTGCATGGAATTGGCAATCGAGTACGCCAGAGCCTGCACCCCGCGCAGTAGCGAATTTCGGTGTTGTGCTGGCGTGGCATCGCTGTCCGTGAATCGCAGCATGCATGTGCACTGACCGGCCCGTGAGTGTGTGCATTATTCCTCACAAACGGAAAGCGGTAGCCGCCCACGATGTGGAGTACGTACGTGGTCAAAGGGGGGCGCGCGTACGAAACCAGAGCAACAAATAAGCCGGGCGAAATGTTGGAGCTGGGATTGCTGGTCGATGGAAATGGTTGCGATGTGATGCTGCAAATGGCCGGTGTTTAGAAAGCTGAGATAGGTCGACGGATGATCTGTTTAGAAAGCTGAGATACCAACAATGCCCTTGGATAGGAAATGGCCAGGTACTCGGATGATCTGTGTTTTCTTCGCTCCCTTTGGAAAACATGCGCCTCGGCCTGGCCCTAGCTCGCTCTCATGCAAAACAAATCAAATCAACAGGCTAGCTACTAGTACGTTGGGGAGTACATAACAAGACTTTACTAGACAATTAGCAGCTGATAATTAACAGGTGCAAACAGTAACACATTACGGAGATCAGCAAACTACAACACGATAAGCAGTCACTGCGACAGTTAACGTACACACAGACAGCACCTTGATCTGTCGAGGCATATCATGCATTAGTACGTACGTGCGCATAGGCCACCCACTCAATTATACATACTAGTAGTGCTCCAACAATATATACTTAGTTTGACAGGCATCAGAGCGCTCTTAATTCAGTCTGCTCTGCTAATTATTGAGCGCGCGCACACGCAGCTGCTTCTACATACTTGCCTTAGCTTTGCTTGCTCTCCCTGGCCTGGCCTGGCCGGGAGTGCGTGTCGATCGGGCCTCACTGGATCTTGCCGCCGGCCTCAGGGTCGCCGCGGATGGTGACGTACCCGGCCGCCTTCATGATGTCGTCGGCAAAGAGAAAGAAGAAGATGGTCGACGTGGCCACGCCCATGAGGACGCCGATGAGGAAGGCCACGCCCCACACCGCGTAGGTCGAGAGGGGGAGGCAGAAGTAGCCCGGGTCGGTGGTGCCGGGGACGAGGGCTGAGGAGTCGCCGTCGCCGGCTGGGAACGGGCATGGCCGGAGGTAGGGACCGATGGCCATGCAGCCGAGGACGTCGGCGGCGACCAGCAGCGCCGCAACAAGGAGCATGTTGGCCATGGCGGCCGGGTGAGGTGAGCAGTGGCTCTACGAGGGCGGGGGATCTGCGCGTGCGGACGTACGGAGTGACAGGCAGCGATGGGGGTCTGTCTGTGTGTGCGCTCTATGTACCAAGCAGAGGACGCGGAGCAAACATTCACGTACGTCCCTCAACTCTTGTTGTTTCCTCACTTTACCCTTTTCACACCTCGAGTGGTATCGATGCAAAATACTGTAAGCAAGAGGTCTTGTCAAAATAATTGGTGAGTTTCTTTACCGATTTCGGCAATGCAGCGAGGTGCCACGAGTGAGAGCCTTTAACCCCAGCTCGCCAAATGCGTCGTGCAACGTCGCTCACGCGTCTGGTTACTGATGCCACACGCGCACATGCCAGGCTCGGTCTCGCTTTGTTGCCTTCGGTCGGCATCGTCAAAACCGATTTCTCTTGGCCTCCTCGTACCGCTGCCAGCATGCAGAGACCGAGTGGGCAAGCAAACCGTCACGGCACCATAAAGCAGCCCGCGCGATGTTACGTTGGCGCGACGCGGTAGGGCAGCTAGCGTGAGCTTTTTTTAAAAAAAAAAATGCTAGGAGAAGAGAAGTGTCTTGAGACAACAACGCAACAGAAATGATAGCAGTCCTTCTCACACTCGCAACCTCTACAGCAGCACTCGACAGCAACAAGCAATGCGACAAAATGGTTCCCCAATGGTAGGAAGAAACTTTGAGGTCTTGTGCTGGAACGTGAGAGGACTGAATTCGGTGGTCAGGTGCAATACGGTGCATGAGACCATATCAGCCACTTTCTGCCATATAGCATGTCTACAGGAGACAAAGCTACGCAACATCGATTCTGCTCTAGCCACATATCTGGGAGCTTTCAGGCTAAGGAATTTTGCTTTCAAGCCCTCTAGAGGAAGGCGGAATACTTATGCTCTGGAACGACGATCACGTTGACGTCCAGAATGTACGAATTGGCCGTTATTCCTTGTCAGCAGAAATAACAATTCGTCGGTGCGGAACCTCCTTCCTACTGACAACCGTATACGGCCCAACAAGGAATTCAGAGAAGGAAGCTTTCCTCAGACACATCCGAAGACTTAAACCAACACACGGTGAAAAGTGGCTCATCCTCGGGGATTTCAATCAGATTTACAGAGCAAGGGACAAGAGCAACAGTAACATCAACCTATCCCAAATGCGAAGATTCCGGGCCGGCCTAAACCACTGCGAGCTACGCGAGATACATCTCCAGAACCGAAAATTCACGTGGAGTAACGAGAGAAGAAATCCGACCCTAGTACGCCTCGACCGCATTTTCTGCAACGAGGGATGGGATCTAGCTTTCGACCAGCACGTGTTGCATGCCCTGGCCACCTCACTTTCGGATCATTGCCCGTTATTATTATCAAATCAGGCAGGACCAAGACCACCCCGAACCTTTAGATTCGAGAATTTCTGGATCAAGATTCCTGGATTCCTAGATGTTGTCAGCGAAGCATGGAGGCAGAACAATAACCAAACCGAACCAATGCGTCGTTTCGGTCAGAAACTAATAGACACAGCCAAACAACTTCGCCTATGGAGTCGCACAATCCTATCAGAAACAAAGTTAAAACTCCACATGGCAATGAATGTGATACTATAGCTAGACATTGCGCAAGAGAACCGACAGCTCACACAAGAAGAGTTCAACCTACGGCCAGCCTTAAGCGGAGGGTGATGGGCTTATCAGTCATCGAAAGATCCAGAAAGAGACAGGCATCTAGAATTACCAATGTCAAAGAAGGTGACGCAAACACAAAATTCTTCCACCTTCGGATGAATGCAAGGAAAAGGAAAAATCACATACAACGGCTACAGAAAAACAACGGCTGGGCAGTCCTGCATGATGAAAAAGAGCAAGTAATCCACGACCATTTCCATAGCGTAATGGCCCAACCCCAACCGCGAAGTCGGGACATTAACTGGACAACCCTGGGCATCCAGCCGACTGACCTCTCGGCGTTGGATGAGCCGTTCACAGAAGACGAAGTCCCACGTGCTATACAACAAATGCCTTCCGACAAAGCACCGGGCCTAGACGGATACACAATTAATTTCTTCAAATCGTGTTGGGAAATAAGCAAGCCTGACCTCATGGCCGTAATCCAAGCCTTATACGATCGACGGTGCCTCAACATGAGTTTCCTTAATGCGGCAAACATTGTCCTCATTCCCAAAAAAGAAGGAGCAGATAAGGTGTCTGACTTTCGGCCCATAAGCCTGATTCATGCTGTGGCCAAGATTATTACCAAAGTGCTGGCTCTAAGGCTCGCACCACGAATAAACAACATTATCTCGACAAGCCAAAGTGCTTTTATCAGAGGAAGAAGCATCCATGACAATTTCATGTACGTCCGCAATTTGGCCCGTCGATTCCACAGAAACAAAACGCCGGCCCTGTTTTTCAATCTTGACATTTCGAAAGCTTTTGACTCCGTGCGCTGGGACTACTTGTTAACACTTATGCAACACAGCAGCTTCCCACAGAGATGGAGGAACTGGGTGTCAGCAATTTTGTCGACATCCACATCCAGGATATTGCTCAATGGCGCACCAGGCGAAGAAATATAGCATGGCAGAGGCCTACGGCAAGAAGACCCACTCTCCCCCCAACTCTTCATCTTTGCTATCGACCCCCTGCAGAAGCTTTTAGACATTGCAACACAACAGGGTCTACTCACCAGGCTAAAGGGGAGACAAATACGCCTGCGCACCTCAATGTATGCTGACGATGCTGCTGTTTTCATAAACCCACAACCCAAGATGTGTCAAACTTAGCATCAATCCTGCAGCACTTCGGGGAAGCAACCGGGTTAAAAACAAACTTTCAAAAAACAATGGTGGTGCCGATCAGATGTGAAAGTGTAAATCTAGACGAAGTCCTCGAGGGGGTGGCTGCTGCGCGCACACATTTTCCACTAAAGTACCTCGGTTTACCACTCTCGGTCCGACGGCTACGGAAGGTGGACTACCAACCGTTAGCGGATAAAGCTATGGGAAGGATGATGACCTGGAGAGGAAAAAATGCAGGACTCGTGGGAGATCGGCTCTGGTCAAATCGGTAATGACATCACAACCGTTGTACTTCCTTACCGCAATGAAGGTGCCAAAAGTGGTATTGGAAGAATTGGACGGCCACCGGAAAAAGTTTCTGTGGGCCAATGGAGACAACCTCACTGGCGCAAAATGCAAAGCCAACTGGACAAGAACCTGCAGGCCAAAAGAACTAGGAGGGGCTGGGAATCCTGAACATGGAGAAATTCGCTAGAGCGTTGCGACTTCGTTGGCTATGGCACGAGTGGAAGTCAGAGGACAAGGCTTGGGTCGGATTAGGTAACCCTTGTGACGAGACTGACAGACTACTTTTTGTGGCGGCCACTTCCATCACCTTGGGAAGAGGAACCAAGACGGACTTCTGGTCATCGGCCTGGATTGGTGGGTGTAGACCAAAGGACATTGCCCCACAAATATATGCAATCTCAAAAAAGAAACAACGAAAAGTCAGAGATGCACTTCATCAAGATACATGAATCAGAGACCTCAAGCTTACTGGCAACATAACGGTACAGCACATCCAGCAGTTGATCAACCTGTGGAATCTTGTACAAGACATTCAGCTCGATGAAAATAGAGAAGATGAAATCACCTGGAAATTAACCTCCACAGGACAATATAAAGCAGCATCGGCATACAGAGCGCAATTCATTGGATCTTCCCGGACAGCATATGACAAGGTGATATGGCAGGCATGGGCGCGCCAAAATGCAAAACCTTTGCCTGGCTTGTGGTACAAAACCGAGTGTGGATGGCGGATAGACTACAAACGAGAGGCTGGCAGAACAACCGGTACTGCCCGTTATGCAGACACACACTAGAGACGGCGCATCACATGCTGGTAGAATGTCGTTACACCAAACGAATCTGGGAAGGTGTTTCGCATTGGGCAAATATGGAGGAGATAGCCCCGGCGAGCTGGCCGGCTTCCAATTCGGTACAGCAGTGGTGGGTGGCATTCTCGGAGTCAACGAACGTCCCACGCAAGGGCCTGCGCTCGTTGCTCCTTCTCGTCAACTGGGAAATCTGGAATGAGAGAAATGCACATATATTTCAGCACAAGGAGCTCCCGGCAACGTTGCTCCTGGCAAAAATCAAAGAAGAGGCAAGGGTCTGGTGCCTTGCGGGGGCTAAACACCTGTCACAAATGCTTCGTGGTGACTAACTTTTGTTACTCTTTAATCTAAATTTTGCGCCTTGAGCTGAAGAGCTCCTGTAAAGTAAAGCCTATAAGGCTCTTGATGTAAACTCTATCTTCTATAATTAATGAAACGGCACAATCTCGTGCCGGTTTCCTTTCAAAAAAAAAAAGAAGTGTCTTGAGAAGCTTCGTCCACGGTGAACCGGGGTGAATGCATCCAGGCGACCAGCTAGCGATAAGAAGAGAAGTGAGCATCTTGCCGAAACGGGAAACCACGTGTCTTGCCGCGAAGCTTCGTCGTGGACCTCCTGGGCACTTCACTTCAACGCTGGTCGTGACGATGCGATCAACTTCTGTTTCCAGTCGTACATTTCTAAATCTTCGATCGCGCGGAGCCAGGAGAAATACAGTAAGAACAAGCAGTGCACGATCGAGCAAATCCGTGGGAGCACTGAACACCACATCCACACGCAGTGTTGGAAAGCTGAAACTACAGGAAACATGCTCATGTGTGAGGGCACTCCATGTCTCCACGGCGACGCGTACCTCCTGCACAGCATCATCCATCGTACGTGCTCCGTCCTTCCCTGAACCAGACGGCAAACACTGCGTGTGGGCTTCTTTGCCATCGAATATCGCCGGAGCGTGAGCTCGTCCCGGCGTGCGGTGCAGATGATTTGCCGGCTGGTTCGCGCGAGAGTGTGGAATGTGGCCGATTTTGCCACGGAGCGTGTCAAGCCAGCTGCGAGCCCACGACGCTCTTCCGAGATACTCGATGGCAAAGAAGCCCATGGCCTGCTTCAGAAGCGTCAGCTTCGTGCCATCCCCTCCAATAACGGCTCCAGTACCAGGTACCAGCACCATCCATGGTGCAGGAGATGGCGCGCGACATGACTTTTACTGACGGAAAGGGGGCGAAACCCCACAGAAGCCGGTTTATCGTGGCCTTCGTGATGTTAAAACAGGCATCGCACAACACAAAACAGAGTCATAAAGTTCAAGGTGTAAACCGCTACAACGGCAATTTGACGAAAAATATTGCAATTTCAGTTAAGTTCATCAGCTAAGTTCAGTTCAAGCCATTTCTCAAGCTTTGAGGTCGTTCCTCAAGTTTTGGACTTACATACACAAGCATACCAAAAGTAAGTGCTCATTCATCAAGTTTTGGACTAACATACACCGTGCATCATAACTAGAGTGCCGGATAGCGGTTCTCGTGCGTCAGTTCAAAATTTATCATCTTGAGATATCGCATATGCATAACAGATGATCAAAAGAATTTTTCCGGTCTATACATAACGCCATAGTACTAAAGACTTTAATCTGCCAGCGTGAAAAAGACACTCTTTCAGCAAAGTGAAAACCCAAGAATAACAGTCCAGCCAAAGCCGTAGCGGGCACCGAAGTGCTCAAAGTTTTCAAGCTCCACGCAAGCAAACCTACAGCTACTACTTTGTATCCGCAAACAAGCATGCCAACAAGCACAGGTACAAACAAGCAGTCCAACAAGCACCTGCCATAGGCACAGTCGCACATAGCCTATTTCTCTGAACAAATGGACACAGAATACAAACAACAACAATTGTATCAAATGATCAAACTGACAACTTCAACTCTTGAGTTCACATGATGAGATAACGTGTGGGTATTCAACTATCAAAGTATTTGACTGAGCTAGTGGAGTCCCTAACAGAGCACCTACACAATTCATCAAGTCAATTTCTCGCATTACAAAATTCAAGACAACAGTAACTTAGCATCCATCCAACATGCAATGCCCAGGAAACTGACTTGTTATACGAGCAAGGGAGTTCGATGCTAGGCAAGCAGAGAGCCTGGTATGTCAAGAAGTCAAAACAAAACAAGCCTTACATACACTCGCTTATATGACCAGCAGCGTAAAAAAGACTACTAGCAGCGGCCCAAATGGCAGCAGACATCAATCTATATGACCAGCTTATATCTTGGACACCGATCCAGTAACATAATCACAAGGGCAGCAGCTACTAAATCTATTCCAGACTCACAAGCTCACAGCAAGCACAATGTTACTGATGAAAGAAGCAGCAAAATCATGTTCGCCCATATGAACAGGGCAGACAACACGACACTATACCAAAGATAACAGCAAAAATTTGAATTGCAGTACTGTATCCTGAGCTCTCTGGTAAATTGAAAGATACACAGCCCAATAAAATTACATTCTGTGATTAAGATCATTGGTGCAAGAACATATAGCTACATACTACAAAGAACCAAAATACACAACAAAATAAATTTGCACAAGCAAAAATCTTCTTACTAAAAACAGATTCCAACATGCAAGACAACCACTGACAACATCAAGTAGACAAGCATAATCTAGAGGCCAAGGCAGAAACACGATCATTTCAGCCATGTTAGACAATGCCCGCAAGCCACAATGTAAGATGTTCAGTCAAATAACTTGAAAGAACTCAACTTGATGATAGCATTGAATTACACTGAAAACTTTATTATGAACATAAATCATCAATTCCAGTCACTAACGCAACTACCTGAAAGACAAGGAGATGTTGCACGTCTCAAAGCATGCCAATTTGAATACTTTCTACAAGACAAGAACAAGAACCTTAAACCACAAGCAGCGCATGGCAACCACGATTCAAGCTGATAAGCAATAACATAGCACAATACTAGATGTAGGAGCATCACATAGTAATATATCAAATTATACTTAAGATATCATTTTTGCATGAATATAAATATGTTCCGTCATACGCAGATCAAAACACTTTAGAATTCAAAGCATGACAGCTAAGTTCAAATCTTAATTGCCACGGAAGCCAACCACAGATCTAAAACAACTTAACATATAGTAGTAGCATTACTAAGAGTAGCGATGCGATCTGGATAACAAAGGGCGGAGGACCTAGACGCGGTCGCGGCGGGGGCCACCGTACTGCGGGCGGGCGAAGGCGGGGGCGGAGGAGACCTCGGGCGCGCGCTCGACGCCGGGCAGGTCGGCCATGCCGAGCGCGGCGAGCATCTCCATGGTCTCCTTGTCGACGCGGATCTCTTCGACCTCGAGCGCCGACTTCTCCGGCACGAAGTCCATGCGGCGCTCGCGCTCCTCCTCCTGCAGCTTGAGGGAGATGCCGCGGACGGGGCCGCGCTGGATGCGGCGCATCAGGTGGGTGGTGAAGCCGGCCACCTTGTTGCGGAGCCGCTTGGAGGGGAGGATCGACACCTCCTCCAGCACCTTCTTGTTGGTGTGGAAGTCGAGGGTCATGCGAGAATAGTACTTCTCGATCACCTGCCTAGAGGTCTTCTTCACGGTCTTGGTGCGGACGCGACCCATGGCTGGTGGTGGCTCCCTCTTCTCCCCCGGCGGCGGCGGCTAGGCGCTGGAAGGCGGTGGCGGCGGTGGCGGTGGCGGTGGCGGCGGCACGAGGACTAGGGCAAGTCTTTTGGCCGATGATCTGCACGAGATATAGGTTAGGTTATTTGGGCCATTGTTGATTTTTCTCTGAATGTTCTGGGCTGTCCATTTACCATTATAAATAATTTGGGCCTAAACCAGACAAACTGAGTTTGTAGCACACAATGGGCCTAAATCAGACAAGCACTGTGCCAATCATTTTCTTCTTCTTTCGAACGAAGTCTACTCCCGATCAACAAACTGAAAGTTTCAATTTGTCACATCTGAAAATTCGAGATGTTGCATCTGTCAGTCACGATGCCGCAGTGTTTGAAACCTTTTCCTTTTATTTTTGCAACCAGTATTTTATTGACCTTTCTCGTGAAGACTAAAAAATCTTTACAATGCTTAAACGTTGTATTTTCTTGTAAGGAGCTGCAGCAATACTACTTCAACCATTTTACCAAAAATGTTGGAACTGTATATTACAAATATTAAATTAGTTATAACTTCACCATATCACTCTAGGCCTGGCATCCACGCCTCAATGTCAAACTGGACCAATTTTGTACTTTTCAATATTTTTCTTATATCATTTCAACATTTTTAACAAAATGTTGAATTAGTTTTTAAAAAATTTGAATTTTACTTTGAGATATGTTGAATTTTTTTAAAAATTATTGAGTATATATACCAAGAGAAAAAAAATAATAAATCACTAAATTATTAAGTTGATAATAAAAAAGAAAAAAAGAAAAAGAAAGCCTCTTCAACCCTTTCAACATCTTTGATAATCGGTTGAAAAGAAAAGCCAAAAACAATAAATCCTGCCGAAGTATAATGACAACACTACTAGTACTAATACTCGAAGCCACAAGCTCATGGTTAGTACAAGTGAATCACAGTATGGTTGTTACTGTTCTTGTGAGCATAGTAATATTTGGAGTGGGCTCAGTACTGTCTGAAAATTTCAAGTAACTGGAATACACTTGCTCTATCCTCTATGGCCGTACTCAGAAATCTGCAAATTACATGTTCAAAACTGCTAGGGCCAGGTACATGGTCTCTTACACAATCCTGGTATATAACCAGAATCTCAAAAATCTACCCGTATCACAGGCTCAATCCCAGGTAGATGCTTGCCTTAGAATCACTTGGGTTTTGGAGAGAGCACCTCAAGTCCACCCATGAATGGTCTCAAAGGCTCTGGAATCGCAACGGACCCATCTTCCTGTTGAAAGTTCTCCAATATGCATATGATGAGGCGGGGAACCGCAACTGCTGTTGCGTTGAGGGTGTGTACGTACTGAGTTGGCCCAGAGTTTCCCTTCCCTTTCTTGGCGTTCGCTTGGGGAGGCTCTGAGGGTTGTGGACGGTAACGGATGCCGAGTCGCCTACTTTGATAGTCTGTGCAGTTTGATGCACTGGAGATCTGCAAGCTCATACCAGGAATCAACAGCTGCGTTGCACAAAGTAGACAGCAGAGGAAATGGGCAGAAGATACAGAGGCTTGAAGTATTTGACCCTTACCTCACCATATCGCTCTAGGCCTGGCATCCACGCCTCAATGTCAAACTTCCTGTAGGCTGGTGCTCCCAAATCTCCAGTTGCCATATCCAAAGTTCTATAAGCATTGGCATTAGCATATCAGCGGCATGGATTTTTCTTCCTAAGACAACTATGTTACATAATTTAATAGGAAGAGTTATGAAGTACTTGAAATGAAGTCCAAGTGATGCATAAAGATCCTCTTCAATGGTAATAAGTTCTTCATGCCATTTGTCACTTTCTTCTGGTTGACAGAATATGAACATCTCAACCTTGCTAAATTGATGTACCCGATAAAGGCCTCTGTTCAAGATAAAAATCGCCAAGAGTTAGCAACTTTAACAAAAACAATAAAATCAAAGTGGCAGCCCGCTTATCAATTAACAACAGTTTTTGGCATCACAAAATAGAACAACCTAAACAAATGTAAGTGCATGTTCATGTTCATGATAGGGTCAAACTTCATAAATGGAAACTTAACAGCTGATAAGGTATATAAGAACTAAAAAGAGAGAAGACTGACCTAGTGGCAGCACCTGCGGCACCAGCTTCTGTGCGAAAACAGTGTGAATAGGCTACATATTTTAAAGGTAAAGAAGATTCATGAAGTATCGAGTCCATGTGGATGCCCCCAACAGGAATTTCAGCAGTGCCTATGAGACACTGATCGCTGTCATCAATTGAATAAACCTACAGAGGAAAGCGCAAAGCCCTCAGCAACAATGACGTACCACTATGGTGGAACAGAAACAAGGGTACCAAATTTGTTAATTTGAACTGTATAGAATGGCATACGAATGAGGAGGGCATATCAGGGGTAATCAGATACTAGTACTACATCTAACATGTCGTGTCAAATAATTACTAAAATTTGGGTATAGATATACTTCTGGTAATTGAGATTCAAGATCTAAAATGGTATGTATGAATTTATCACAAAATGTAGTTTCATAATATTATATTTTGATATTTCAATAATTTTTTTTTTGATAAAAGAAATTAGTGGTTTTTTTTTTTTGGTCTTAGAGACTGCGTTCATGTCCAAAACAAAACAACTTTGTGCACACAAGAAGCGATCGGCAATTCGAAACAGCTGTTAATACAAATATCACATGAACAAAATCAGCCAAATTTCATGTCTTTTTAAGGTAAATAACTAAATAGAATACTATAGCAGAGATCATACCTGAGTGTTCTGCGCCCTTGGCTGGAAGCCACATTTCTCAACAACAGATGACCTCACAATCTCTGGCGTTATGAGTGGTGTGAAACCCTTCTTAGAGACCTCCGAGATAGCCCAATTTACGAGGGCCATCTCCAACAAAACAGCTTCATTCTTTAAGTAGTAGAACTTTGAACCACTAACCTGCACAATGTGGAACGTAACTTTTGTAAGATGAGCAGGACCAAACTATTTATCCACTTATATAAGAACTGCATAAGGAATATTAACTATGTTCTTTTAAAAAGAGAATTTCAGATCTATTAATTTGTCATCATGCAGTTCAGTTTTTCATCGGTATAACCAAATCTTTTAGTGAGCAACTTACTATATTATGTTGTTAAGTACAAAGTATGAAAGTAAACAAATTTTTTTCATAGTTATACCTCAGCAGCTGCATCAAAATCAAACAAATCAAGTTCCTTTCCTAGCCGAAGGTGATCTTTGATCGTGAAATCAAAGTTCCTCTGACTGCCTACCTGCATAATCCAAGCAAAAGAAATTATGAAATGCACAAAGTCCAAAAGCAGGCAAATCCCTGTATACAAAGATGCACTACCTCCTTTCTGACGACAGAGCTTTCCTCACCCCCTACTGGAACATCCGGATGTGTGGCATTAGGAATACTTTGTGCTTCTAGTTGAAGCTTGTCACTCAGCTGAACAAGATCCTCTTCTAGTGCAATAAGCGCTTCCTTCAAGTTTTTACCTGCATCAACTCGAAACGAGTTAAAACTAATACACTAGCGCATCCTATTTGCTAATGATTGAATTTGATAGAAGCTCACTCTACCTTCTTCAACAAGGGCTTGGCGCACAGATGGATCTAGTTTCCCTTTCATCTTGTTAGCAACTGCATTTCTTTCAGCTCGGAGCCGTTCGACCTCCTGTCATCTATCATAATTAGGAATTGTTTCAATGTTTTTGTTATCACCATATTACAGTTACAAGCTGAATAACCAACGAACAATTGCACATGTATACTCACGTTTAATTGTTGCATATATATTCAACACAAGAATAAAAAATTAGAATAGAACTGTTTAAAGGGAATTACCAGGTTTCCACCACAAGGAATAGAACACAAGAACTGGGATAAAGAACTTGCGGACATTAAAATTGTGCAACTTAGATTCACTATCATGACTGCAAATCGACCAAAGGGTAATATCAAATAGCTACAAAAGCCAGCTAAAGCTTGAGCTTTCAAAAGTATTCTTCAATTCTGGGCCTCTGAGGTGAATAATGCTTAACGAGGCATGTCCACAAGAGGTTCGTGAATGTACAGGTTTAGTCAGATTTCCCACGTTCGACTTTGAGGATCATTGGCTTTCTTAAAAATTAAAGACA
This sequence comes from Eragrostis nindensis, assembly GCA_012490785.1. Classification (NCBI taxonomy): domain Eukaryota; kingdom Viridiplantae; phylum Streptophyta; class Magnoliopsida; order Poales; family Poaceae; genus Eragrostis; species Eragrostis nindensis. The sequence goes on from JAAXCT010000149.1 coordinate 54,781, forward strand.
CCTTTTGTAAGCATTTTATTTGAATTTTATGTTCAATTGAATATAAATGTAATGGATAAAGAAGAAGTGTGACTTATGCTAAGGCCAGAAAATAAGTCATATCACAAAACACAAATAGAAAATGCCGATCTACGCTCAGCTTTCAAACTCTGTTTTCAAATCTTTCTAACCATGAGAATAATAGCATGATAAGCAATAAAAGTCACAAATTGACAGCCCAGTTGATCAAACAGATCGTAGGACCAAGTATAACAAGTTCAAAGACAAATTTTGATTTGTCGAATTCCAGCAACCATATGTGAAACACCATTCTAAGGCCCCACAAATCTAGCATCAGAATCTGACCCTCTCAAAGTGCCAGCTAATTCAATATCACATCTAATGCAGCACAATAAGACATCACCAGCAGTTGCAACAGAAAGATATGACAATGACAAGCCCCTGACCTTCTGCAGCGCGAGGTACTCGTCGTAGAGCTGGAGAACGAGACCGAGGTTGGCGGCGGAGTTCCGGCTCAGGATGTTGGCCGCGACGGCGTCCCTGTTGTCCCGGATCCACTTGAAGTCGATCGCCGCCTTCCATTGCGGCTTCGGCGCGCCGGCGGCTCCACCGGTGCCGCCTGCAACCAAACCCAAAGCTTAGCTTCTCAAAGTCGCCGAGACGCCGGTGTGATGGCTAAAAGCTTGTACCTTTGGTGTCGGGCTCGACGGCGGTGGCGGCGGCAGAGGTGGCGGAGGAGAGGAGGCGGGAAGGAGGGTGGCGGAGGATGGACCGAGTCAGTGTCCGGAGCGGGAAGCAGGAGGACGTGGTGGTGGCAGCGGAGGAGAGGAAGCGGCCGCAGGTCATCATCTCGCCGGCGGGCGAGGTGGTGGGAGATGACCGGCGGGCGGCGGATGTGGAACGGGATAAGAGAAGGGTTTGGGATCGTACGAGTCGTCGGAATTTTGGAATGTCAACCGTCCGATACGATGAGATGGGTTGGCTGATTGTGCACCAATTTGTTTTTTTTTTTTTTTGACAAAAGATAGCCGAAGGCATATTATACCTGACTTATATTAAAGAAAACAAAACATGATATATAGAGAAGACAAAGCTAAAAAAGAAAATTACAATCAAATTTGACGAAGTCTCCTTTTCCACCTCAACCATCGTAACTATGAAGATCTGAACAAATACCAATTGCACATAGGCTTTTAAAGACCGCGGTACTCGTCTATCCTGAAGAACGGATCTTTGCAAACGCATAGGAAACATCGGAGAGGCTGTGCACCAATTTGTTTGGTGCCACTAACTTTTGCTCATACTACTAGCAAGATCTAATCATTTTTTTTATTTTACTGTGGTTTTCTTCTTCTTCTTTTTTGAAAAAACCTTTGGCTATCATTCGTATGATTTTAAGAACCCTCCCAATGTAGAACTTTTAACGTTCAGTAAGTTAACAGACATATTCCTCCCTATATGTGGCCACATCAGTTATGCAAACACAATGCTTTGAGTGTATATACAAAAATTACAGGCTCAACTGTTAACGAGTTTTATGTAAGAATTTGTGACAAAAGATAGTAGCCAAGGGAAAGATATGAATAATCATATTTCAGAGTAAGATGTACTACCTCCATTCGTAAATACATGACATTTATGATAACTAATCTAGTTCAAATTGTAGTGCATTTGTTGTGTAAATCTCATATATTCGTAAACAGAGGCAATAGAACATGAACTGGTGCATTTTTTATATGTATAAAAAAGATGAATCATGTGTTTGAGCAAAGATGTATCTAGGTCCATTGGATGGAATCATTAATTCCAATATCAATATTGAACACTATTGAATGAAACTATGACAATCCATCTAGTTAACATTGGACATTTTTAGATGAGAGTTTGGTACTCTTTAGTCTTTATATCACAAAACAAACTCAAGATGAAATGAAGCATGCTTGGCGTTTGTATGAAAAAATAGAAAAACGATTTGCACGTTATTATCTAGTAAAACAGAATGGAATACCAAAGAGCTTGAATATAAATCGAATTTCGTACGGGAAATGTATTTGAGCGAAAAAAAATTTCTCCGCTGCTTGAGTTTGACCAAACCATTCCAAGCTCGAGCCTCGAGGTGAAGCACCGTGAAAGGTCAAGCGGTCAACCACCGACCGGACCGCATCACCGACGAGCGCGTCACTGCTCCCGGCTTCCCCGACCCGTCACCTCTCTCGCACGCGCTCTCCGCCGTCTCCTCCGCCGCGTGTTCCCCTCCGACGACCGTCCCCGTCGCCACCCCCCCTGCCCCATGGCGCCCCGCGGCGGCGACGGCGGGCAAAGCACCTACGGGTTCCCCATCTACTGCGCCGCATGGCTACCCCTCGCCCACATCCTCAAGCCCGACGCCCCCGCCGCCGGCAACCTTGACGCGGACGCGGACAACGCGTCCTCCTCGGACCCACCGCCGCCCAGGGCCCAGATGGCCGTGCTTGGTGGCGGTGGCGGGGAGGGCCGCAGCGGCGTGCCCAACAAGCTCGTCGTCGCCGCGCTCGAGGGAGATGCGACCGCGGCGGCCCCGTCCCTCTGCACCGAACCGGTGAGCGATCCGTCGTGCTCCCAGATCCCGACCCGATCCAGGGCGCGGTGGTGTTCGTTCCCCTTCTGATTTTCGGACTCGTCGTGGCGGTGTTGGGCAGGTGCTTGTGGTGGAGACGAAGGAGCAGGTGCCGTACCGGATGGCTGTCCACCCCCGCGGCGACGGCGTGCTCATCTCGTTCCCCAACGGATGCAGGTACCCTCGTCGCCTCGGATCGGATCCCTGGGCTCCTTGAACGGATGATTTAGTTTTATTAATGTTTGGCTGTGCTTGGATGGAGTGATCGGAAGAATTTAGATTGGATGGGAATGCTTATGCATTATAAATGCGAGTTCCGGTTCTGCGACATCCTTTAAACCGGCATGGTTCTAAAAGGTAATGCCAGCACCCTATGTTGTGAATTTGGCTCACAATGGATGATGCGAAGCCGACGACAATAGCAAAATGACATGGTTTGAAGGGAACCGTTGTATCCGAAGGGGGATAGACAGATTAGGATGATAAAGCCAGAAGGATTGAGATGGCAAATAGAGTTTAGAGAGATTTATTTCTTCCCCCAACTCTACAAAATAAACTAGGATTAGTTACTTATGAACTTCATCTTAAACAAACTTGTCTCATGTCTTGTATTGCCAAATCTGTGTTTATCAACATGATAACTCGGATATGAACTCAACTATACATTCCTTATACTCTCCCTTATCAAAGCCATCATGAATTCTTGCCGCAAGCAGCTAAATTAACTGATGTAGGCTGCCATCTGTGTCCAATGCACCCAGCTCTTACCCAGCTGAATGCTGATAATAATCTGATTTGATCTTTTGAGTAAAATACAGTTGTAATGAGTAAATTTTGAGCTGCAAGTTGTTGCTCATGCCTTGGCTTTGCATCCGCTGCTATAGCCACCACACACTGATATCTGTGGATTCCTTTAGTGGACAACGGTACCTGAGATTGACTCGGTCAATTTGCTGGATTTTTTTTAAAAATAATAGTAAATTACTCTTGGAAGTTCATTATGATAACCTTGTTTGGTCCTTGTCTTGAGGCCCAACATGATTGCATTTTATTATCACAACATCATATACAATTCAAGTTGCACAGTGGTACCTCCTTGATAACCACAAAAATAATATTATGCGTCAACCATGGAAGTGTTAAATCTTGCTGCAAGCTAGATGCAAATATGCTTGATCTAGCTGTGCACAAAATTTAATCTTGATTACATGATAAGGCATGGACTACTGTTAACTAAAATGGCTGATCTTTAGCATTTTGTTCCTGATCGACATCTGGGGCATGTTGATTAATTCCTATTTCCAGAGTATGAGTTAATGTCTGACCATTTCTCAAAAGATAAAAAAAGGGTCTGATCGTTTCATGCTTTTTATGAAGCATAGGTTGGGCTTTGCTATAGTTTTTTTATTTATTTAATTTTGGAGGAAATGCAGTAGTTGAAAACCCGACTGTGCTAATAATACATTAATATACAAAAAGGAGAACAAAGAGGTAAGGTACAGGCCAGAGTACCTGGTTGAAGATTTATAAAGAAATCTGAGCTAAGCTATTCTATGCTGTGAAAGTAAGAGCAGCAGCAGCAGTTATACATTTACAGGCTTTGCGGCCAATCTTCTGAGACTAAAAAAACTAGATTTTCACTCATTCTGTACATGTGTATCTATAGATCAATTACCGGTTTGATAATTAACTGGTTCTATTCTTTGAAATTTTCATCTTGTATTCCACAAAAGATAGTAGGGGTGTCTTCCTGATTTAAACATGAAAACTTGGTTCAAAATTTTGCCTGAAACACTTATGCAGGTTGTATCAGTGGGAATCAAAAGAAGGAAAGAAACCACACAAGCTAGATCTGAATTGTGATGAGGAATCATTAGTAGAATTAAAAGATGTTGGTTCACAGTTGGCTGTATCATTCAGTGGTGAGGGTTCAATACTTGCCACTGGCGGTGAGGTAAGTTAATATTAGCATTTCTGGAGAGTTGCATCTGTGTTCTTGTTGTTAATGGAGTATTGGGTGGATGCACATCTTGTCCCTGTTGTGTGCTAGGTACTCCCTCCGGTTTTAAATTGTTGACGCCATTGACTTTTTTCACTACGTTTGACCATTCGTCTTATTCAAAATATTAGTTCAAACATGCAAAGTTATAAGATATATTTCAACTTTCTTTAATGATAAAACAAATCATAACAAAATCTATGATAATTTTTAAAATATTTTGAATAAGACGAATGGTCAAACACTTGTTTGATATATCCTTTGATACAAGGTTATGTCCTCCTCTTTATTCTATTCAAAAAGGAACCAGATGCTTATCTATAGTCACTTCTTACAGGCAGAAAAACAGTCTCTGGAAACTAATACTGCGCTTTGATCTTTTTATTACAATGTTTAGCCATTTAAGTACTGCAGTTTATTCACTGGACGCCTCTTGTTACAGCACTTAAAATGTATGGTTATTGATTTTCTATGTCATTTATCTCTTTTGTGTAGGATGGGCATTTAAGGGTTTTCAAATGGCCTTCCATGGAATCTGTTCTTGCAGAAGCTGATACTAAAACATCGATTAAAGATCTTAGCTTCAGGTGAAAAAAATTCCAGTCGAACTCTGTTCACTTAGATATTGATTGCAAGATACTGATGGTACCCCTTGTTTTGGAACTTCCTTTCAGTTTGGATGAGAAGTTTCTAGCTGTGAATAGGAGCAGTGGTCCATGTAGGGTGTGGGACTTGAAATCATCGGAAGTTGTAGCTAATCTTCCAAGAGAAGCAGTGAGTGTTATTTTCTACCACATACATTGACTATTTTTCTATATTACAGTGTATTTCTGACTCGTATGTTTCCAGGGTGAAATATTTAGCTTCTGCCGATTTTCTAATAAGACTGACGGCAGTCACATCCTCTTCACAGCCATGCAAGGTGACAGCAAGATTTGAGTTCATCTTGTTATGAATGAATCAGTTGATTATCTTGAGCCTTGGCAATAATAGAATATTTTTTAGGTGACTATGGGAAAATAATTTCTTGGAATACTACCTCATGGACGAGAATTGGGTCAAAGAAAATAACTCGCGAGGCAATTTCAGCTTTTGCTGTCTCGCCTGACGGTTCTCTTCTTACGATGTGAGCGTAGGAAGAAAAGACTATTTGCTGCTTATTGCATTTTGTATTTTGCTTAACAAGTTAAAATGGCTGCATTTTTCTTGGAAGTCTAATATGCTTGCTTTTTGATATTCAGTGGAACGATTGAAGGAAGCATCATCGTTCTAGGCTCAAAGAACATGCAAACACTTATCACAGTTAAAAAGGCACATCTTGGCATTGTTACTACACTCGCCCTCTCCCATGATTCAAAGTCAGTATCTTCACTCTGTCTTAGTTTGATGAATGCTAAAAACACGATTGCAATTTCTCATTGTAGTTATTTACATGATTTCAGAACTTTGCTGTCAACTTCCATTGACTCAACTGCAAGGGTGACATCAGTTGGATCTGTAAAGAGTAATGGTATGCTACACTTTTTCTTCTTGATTTGTTTAATTTTCTTGACAATTTTGCAATTCCTATCATAAAAGTGGGTGCTTTTTTTTTCTGACAGGTTCAAGTGTATGGCCCATGGTACTAGCTATCATTCTTGCAATTTTGGTATCCTACTGTATGCAGCACAAAGAAGATCTCTTGGCAATGTTGCTGCGTTGAGATTTTTGTTCAGGCTCTACTTATATGTCATTTACTTGCCTTCGCAGTTATCTGACCTTCTACTGGGATATAGACATATTGCCTGAGAGGGGGAAACTTTTTGGTCATAGGTTATCATTATTTTCTCTAGAATAGGAGCAAAAAGTTTCGGGGCTTTACCTTGTCGGTTATGTAAAAAGGGGTCATGTACTCATATCTGATGATGGAATTCTTTAACTTATCACCCCAAGTGAGTTTAGTTGTCTGTAGTCTTGATTTTTCTTGTTGTACTTATGAGAGTTCATAGTTATCAAAGTGCCAATAAAGAGTTTCGTAATTAAATATGTATTATTAATAATAATGCAACGAGAGCCATCCTGGTCTTTGTAGATGTGCCGACACTCTGTTTTGGATTGTAACTAGCCAAATGCCCGTGCGTTGCTACGGTTTTTTTCTCAGTATCTAATATGTTGACTTCATGTTACGAAACACTTCTAGCTAGTCCTATTGTCACTCATATTCCATATACCTGGAAGCACCTTCTCATGCGCAATTCTTTTTCTCTCTAAACTTGAACTCTAACCCAACAAATTCAAACTTGAACGCTACGCCAGACAAAGACGACCTTACTGAGCTTTCTTCCAATGCTATGCTTAGGCAATTCTAGGCTCTTTGGACAAACAAGATTTATCCAATAAGGAATAGCTTTCTTATTGAGCCAAATCTGGAAAAAAAAGGGAAATAAATTTAAGATGCAACGGGCTGCCATTTCGTGGCCATCAGCCCATCTCCATCTTCACCTTGCCTGGCCCATCCAGCCCATTTACGATCTAGCCGCCTCCACAAAGAACCACGGCAATACGCAGCCGCCGCCAGACTCGTCTCGCCAAGAGGCATTGTGATGATGAGGCGATGAGTTCGAGGGCTGATAACGCGAATAGGACGAGCTCGAGGATCGGCGGCGCAAGTAGGACGAGCTCGATGGCTTGCTGCGTTAGGCTAGGTCGAGCACCCGCAAAACGCCGAGGAGCTCTCAGGGTCACCGGCACGCAGGAAGATGAAGGGGATGGAGGTGGTTGACCTCAAATCCGGCAGCGCTGTGTGCGGCCTTTGCTCCTGGTCTCAACAACGCGATGGCCCCGCTCAGCGCCGGCAGCGCGATACAGGAGTCTCGGCGGCGGTCCGGAGCTCGGTCGCACAACTCGAGGAGGGGATCTCGCGGTGGTGGCGTGCCGATGCGGCTCAACGGAGAGCGCGCGGTGGCGGATTGGCGGCGGGGCGTGCTCGGCCTCCACACCACAGTACGATTCATGCTATTCCTGCTGGGTCTTCCGGTTGAGGCCATGGAGGGATAAGAGATCCAGGCAGAACAGAGCAGGTTGGGGGCGGTGACCGAGCGGCACGGGCCCACCTGTCGGCGCACAGCAGGAGATGGTGGAGGCGACGGACCAACCATTCACTACCAACTCGCATTTTTAAGTATGGTAAAGAAAAGAGCTGTGCTGCTGACGTTGTTTACTTTATTTTCTTTCTTTCGATCTGATTGCTCAAACGCTCAAACCAAAACATCATAGTTCATGGAATCTATTTTTCACATTCCTTAAGATACATAGACAATCCTTACTTGCATGTATCATTGAATATGAAATGTACTTTGTGTCGCCTTGTTTACTGTCCCACTTCATCGAATATGAAATGCACTGTATCAGCAGTGGAGTGCACAACACTCACATGAAACTTCTGAGTTAATATCATCTTAACGTATACAGAACTAAAATGCACTGCATTGTACATGATCGTAAACCCCAAAATTAACTTGTGAGTGGTGCCTAATTGAAAAGAAAAAAAAAACAGTTCAGCAGTTCCATTCCTTGGAGGTGATTGCTTCCTAGTCGCACATCATCTCAGAAGCTTCGCCAATGGGCGATGGCACAAATACTTGACCGACACTGACTTCCAACCAACATCAGGTCCAAAAATCGATGTACTGTGTACCCCATGAGTTGACTGGCTCAATGCAGTGTGATGGCTCAAACATATATTTTGGAGCTCCAAGAATTGCAAAATCATGAATCATAACGAGCATAGCAATCTTTTATAGTATCTCATAGATGATAGATCAACATACGCATACAAAACTTGTATATTACTGACGCTCCGCGGTGTATGCACAAACGCTACTCATACGCGAAACAAGGAAAGATTGTATTTTTACCTTCCCATGTGACAAACAAAACTCTGCAAACCAACACCAACCTCATCTCAATCGTCAGTTCGTCCTCTCCTACCAGCTCACCGTGATAATTTGATTTCGTCGACATTGACGCCGGCCGCCGTAGACGGGCCAGACCTTGTCGGCAAGCTCCCGGCGCCGAACGAGACTGGTCTCCCCACTCCGGTGCCAGCCATCACCGGCGCGTCCGACGATTTCAGCAACCTCCTGATCTTGCCGAGCCCCGTCATCTCCTCCTCGCGTCCGCTGCTCGACGCCGGCCACCTAAGCGAGACGTCAGGCCCACGCCCGCCTCGGCAGCGCCACCATGGACGCGGCGCGTCTTACCGCCCGCTCCGGCAGCGTCATCACCTCTGTTTGAGCGCCACCGACAGCGCTGAGACTCGCCTCGGCGGCCTCGCCGCGGGGCCGTGTGGCGGTGGCGGTGCCCGGGGCGCCTGCGGCAGTGGTGACCTGGACCGGCGCGCGGCAGAGCGGGCAGTTGACGTGGGCGCGGAGCCAGGTGTCGATGCAGGCGACGTGGAACGCGTGGCCGCACCGCGGCAGCAGGCGCAGCGTCTCGCCGTCCCGGAACTCGGCGAGGCACACCGCGCAGCCGCCGTCCCCGTCCATGTCCACGCCGCGCTCCTTCATGCTGGCGTCGTACACCACAGCGGCGATGGCCGCGATGGCGCGCTCGTCGAGCCCCTTGGTCTGGATGTACCACACGTGGTGCACCTCGCTGTCGACCTCCTCGCCGAGCTCGCCAGCCACCGCGGCCACCCCCTGGACGCTCTCCTCGTCGTGCGGCGCGTTCCGCCCTTGCCTGCTGCGCCGCACCAGGTGGTAAACGAGAAGGGCGAGGAGAAGCAGGGCGGAGACGGCGAGGAGGGACGCCGACAGCGCGATGAGCGGGGTCGGCAGGCGGCCGGAGCGGAGGTGCACGGTGGCCGGAGGGGCCGGTGGCCGCGGACAGAGGCGGTAGGTTTCACAGGAGAAGGGCCGCGGCAGGAACGGGAGGCCGCTGGGGGTCCCGTCCCGCACCGGCTCCGGCCGTGGCTTCGCCGGCATCGGCTTCTGCTCCTGTCCAATCTTGGGCTTGGGCTTTGGCCGCGGCGGCTGCTTTTCCGGCGGCGGCATGGCTGGCTTAACACGCTTCAACCGTGAGCCGCGTTGTGAGCTTCGGTGTGGTGTGTCATGTGGTGGAAGGGTGGCCTGTGAAAAATGCCGGTGGTTTACTTTAATCTTCATGGGTGTTATAGAGGTCTCACTTTTGTTAGAAAAAGAATCATTCTGATGTAAATACTACTGTCTGCTGCTGTGGATGATTGATATATATGTGGTAGTGAGCAGGTTAAAAGCAGAGGTAGAAAATGATCTTTCATGAGTTGGAGTGTCTTGTTTTGGACCCCATTTGACAATGGGGTCATTGTTTATGACCATAATTCCTTCTGAGATATTTTTTTGTCCTATGCAGAGGCTGCTGATTTTGATGTAACATTAGTTGGCAACTGGAACTCAAATATTTTTCCAACAAAATAAGTTTTTCTAATGGTCCTTATTATAATGCTTGAAAATTCAAATGACATATCCATGTGACTTGTTGAACTAAAGAGATCATGTTCAAAGTCATTAGAAGGTTCTCACAAAACACAAGAGAATTATGCAAATCCTGCATTTTCGACGATCAAAAGTATTGTCAAGTGTTATATAGTATAGCAATATTTCAGACAATAAATCTATCGACAAGCTACAACAGTAAAGTTTGATGCACCGTGAGCACATGATTGACGCAGTCAACCAAGCTCTAATTTTGTTGTCTTTAACTCTTTATACACCGAATCACTATTTTTTTCAGGGCTCGGAATCACAAGTCAACAGTCAGTCTCTATACTGTTTCGTCAAAAAAGGAGCTGGAAATAAAATAGTTACAAAATTTGATTGACTGGGTGATGTTTGTAGCAGCAGATCGTTTATGTTAACTCGAATAATAACTATGATTATAAAAAACCACTTCAGTTTCTAGTTTGGTATCAGGTGAAACTATCTGGACAAGGAGATCGCATCCTTTTCAAGTCGTTGGAAGCTTCTCAAATCTCAATGAACACAAGAAAACCTCTCAACGCCTCAACGGTATTCTGAATTTCTGAGACCAGTGCCGGGACAATTCTCAAGGTTCAATCAACCTTATCTGCACGAGGTCAACTTAGAATAAGGTTTTATTCTAGTCAACATTCACATTGCTTCTGAACGTGTGGTGAATTTGTGTTGCGACAACTTGGTGTGTGGACTTTTTTTCTAGAAAAAACTACCATGCAATTGTGCAGCTAGTGTAACACTGTAATAAGCATAGGTAGTATCCCATGCCCTGTATTTCAATCAAATTATTTTTCACTTAGGGTGCAATTTTCATCTATACCATCACTATGTGTTCCATTATCATCTCGCTCCTTATTAGACATAATTCTAACCGTTGACAGAACGATGGTTTTATATGTGCTCGATATGTTTTGTCTGTCAGTTCAAATGCGGTTTAAGCAGGCAGCAGCAGTCAAAGTGGACATGAAACTTTGAAGTGTTAACCACTTGATTACCAAAATGCACACACCTCTTGTTTGATAGGAATGCGACTGGAAACCAGAACAATCCATTTCTCCCATATAAAGACATTCTTCTTTCTTTCTCCCTACCGGAGCTGACAATACTATATACATCGTTTAGTCAGACATTCATCTACGGATTCTCACCCCAAGCATGATGTAGCGATGATCACTATGCGCAACGATTCGTCCCATTGGCCATTCCCAGTTGCCAACAGAACAGAAGGAACTCTAAATGTGTCGTGGCTCGGCGTATAGTAAGACGGCACGAGTAGACTTGGCGGACGAATTCTGATCAGACGTTCAATGACCAGTCGTAGTTCATGTAGGAGATGGTGATCGGGCCGCCGTCGTTGAGGAGATGCGTCAGGAGCCCGGCCTTGGTCGGGTCCAGGTAGTTGAGAACCCATCTCAGAATGTCCCTGTCCTGCCCAAAGTCGGCGCTGTACCTGAAACAAACGGACACCGATCATGGTCAGGACACAATCTTGTTGAAATCACACGGAGTACAACTCACAAGTAGTGTGTCGCGCTGAACTGGAGAACAAAGTACGAGAAGTAGTGTGCCGTGCCCTCACCATTTGATGATCCTTGTGAGGTGGACCGTTCGACTCTCCAGGTCGATCTCAACGCCGCCGTGGAGGAAGAACTCCCGGGCCGCGTGCCTGAGCTCCGGCTCCACTCCCTGCGTCGAGTAGAACCGCACGATCGGGCTGGAACGCGTCGCGTCGCAAAGCGCGAAGTGCACCAGCGGGTTGGCTCTCCTCTGTGCTAGCTGCATATGTTTAGTTTCCACAGATATCGATCATTAGCTCTCTTGCGGGGAGTACAGCAGAATTGTAGAGCAGCCGGCAACTATGCGCGCGTACCTCGATCCTCCTGTCCTTGGAGCCGAACGGCTTGGCCAGCGTGTAGGGCTGCCGCCGGTTGGCCCTGAGGATGCCGTTCCTGATCGCGGCGAGGGAGTATGGGTGCCCGCCGACGACGTACTGGAAATCGGAGTAGAAGGGCCGCTGGTCGACGGCCCCCGGCTGGCCCACCCGGATCACGGCGTGGATGGCCATCGCGTTGTGCAGGTTCAGGAAGAACGGCAGCCGCTCCTCGCCGGGGAGCAACGACATGTCCACCCTCTGAAGCTCCTGCACCAGGTTCGCGTACCTGACACAAGCACATCAAACACAGAGGACGTTAGTAACTGACATCACAGCAATGCGATCAGCTGCTATAGGTTGTACTGTGCTCTGCACCTTCTGAACTCCTCGCTGGCGGCGATGCGGGCGTAGTCTAGGCGGCGGCGGTCGTCCGAGGCGTAGGCCTCCAGGATGGCGAGCATGATCTTGGTCATCCTCTGTCCGACTTCGGCGGCCGGCTTGGGCTCGCCATCGTTGGTGGTGCCCCGAAAATTGTAGTACTTGGGCACGGCAGGGTCGTGCTCCAAGAACCGGTACAGGTTCTGGCTGCCGTCTTCGAAGTCGTTCTCTCTGTACAGAAGAAGGGAATGATTCGCTCCGTTAGCTCAATGAGACGGCAAGAGCCTTGTTTAGGTAGCTACTACTACGGATCGCACACTGACCTGAAGACATGGTGAATGAAGTGCTTTCTTGCAAGCTCCTTGCCAATCTCCACAGCCTGCAATCAACAGTTATTGGCCATCAGGTGGCAGTTTCTACTTGATTGCTAAATAATGGCGCAAATTACCGTAGATGATCTAAGCTGAAATTCAATATTCAGTCAGGAAATTTAGTTGTATAGAAAACTGGATCAGCATATACTGAATATTCGTTTTCCGCCAGTTTGTGTGTATCTTTAATATATCTCAAAACGGCTGTCATGCACATTTGAGTTCTTCAGAAATGGAAAAGCTAGTTCGTTCCATTCCAGATGGGCCGGTTCAAACAGTTATATCGCTTCAACAGGAAGTTATGCACAGCAATTATTCTTATCCAAACGACAATAACAAATACTAGAAACAAAGGACAGACTGCACTGGATAAGTTCATAGTCCACCACAATCCGCACGCCATAAAATCTATCGGGTGGTGCAACCATGACAAGTTGACAACCATGACAAGTGACAGCAACGTGGAACGAAGTCAAATTTGGGAGAGGAAATTAGGGGAACCCACTCGGCAAATAGTTGGGTCGGTGCTTAAGCACCAATTAGTCTGCGAACTTGGTCTCTGCTTTCGGTTCAACCCCCAAGAGCACTGGCCTCTGCTTAAGCACCAACGAGTCTGTGACCTTGGCCGCAGAAATTTCTTGTGTTCCTGACTTTCTTGGGGCCTGTCTTCTTCGAAACTCGATTTTTTTTTTCAAAAGAAACAGAAAGAAACACAGGGCTCTTGCACGCAGCGACCAATAAACTGTTGATTGCCATCTGATGGCCAATAAACTGTTGATTGGCCATCAGATGCCCTCTACCAAACCCTCGCCCTGACCGCGAAAAAGAAAACGACGAAGCAAGATTTTTATGATCGGAACAAAATCTTCTTGCACGCAGACGAATCAGGAGTTGCTGGAGACACGAAGGTTGCGTCGAGGTAGCTCGCGCCGTTGTGGCGTGAGCGGCAGTGTGTGGAGCAACGTGGTCGGCACAAATTTTACATGGACTGTGAGTCTGTGAGCACCGAGGCCACTACCATTTCAATTATCTGCGTCAAACAAATTTGCTGAACGGAAAGAAACGCGTAGCAGACCAGGAGGGCCCCACTTGCGTCCCGCCACGTATTTCGTACGTACGTAGCTTCCCATGTCGATGGGTTCATTACTTCATTACTTCGTAGCCCGCCGGCCTTGGACTCCTCGTCACGCTGATCGTGTCGCACGATCGAGATCATAATATCATCGGCGACGAACGAAAGCGATAAGAAGAAGTGCGGTCAAGGCGAGGGTTTCGTAGAGGGCATGGCTGCAACTAACTGGCCAGACCAATCGGTCGGTCATCACGTCATGTGGGTGTCGCCGTCTCGTTCCGTTCCTCTCCGCCTCTGCCCGCCCGTTGCGGCGCGTGCGGCGCGGGAAAACCACACCGAAACGGGCGGGGCCCCCGCGGACCGGTTCGGCACGGCGCCACGTAACGCTCCCCCACACGCACGGCGCACGTGATCCTAGGACGACTTTGCGCCGGCCCCCTCGCCTTGGCTAGATTTCGCTCATGGCTCATGTGTTTGATTTTTCTTTCCCCCTTAATAAAGTTCAGCAATCGCGTGTCTTAAGAGAATGGTATTATTGTGACCTTTCTACTCCGCACAGAACGACACTTGCGTGATGAGTCCTTTCCGTGATCACATTTGTGGTCTAAGCTGAAATGTCAAATTTTGGTGGGGAGTCATGCCAACTTACTATATTTTCCCACCTCAATCCAGAAAGATTTCTTTAGTTGTTTCCTTCCAAAGGTATTAAATGAACTTAATAATGTATGTCTGAGCTTAAATTTCAATTTCAAACTAGAAACCATGTGAGCAAAAAACACAGATTTCGCCTAACAAGATACCCATGATTTAAGCACATTACTTTGTTTCCCCACCCATATTAACGAAGTAAATATTTACCAAATTAACAGGAACAGAATGACACCCTCCCCCTACTCCCCTCAGTTATTTCCATCCAAGCCCTTTAATTAGCCCAGAAAGAATCACTGTTCCCGCATGCATAAACAAAGATCAAGCAGCACCGAAGCATAAAAAGTCAAACGAAGAAGAGGTGGCAATCTGGTAGTACGACTCACCTTGGCCCTGCTGCACCCCAAATGGTTGACGATGCCGTCGACCATGTCGGCGCCGGAGAAGCAGTTCTTGACGAGCTTGACCCTGACGAACCTGTCCTGGATCGGCAGGCGGTGGCGGAGCACCCTCACGACGCCCACCATCGCGTCCTCCTCCTCTTCCTCCTCCCTGCCGGCCTCGTCGAACCCGTACACGGGAACCCGCGGCGCCGAGTCGGGGCACCGCCGGCCGGCGAGGTCGCGCACGCGGCGCTCGAACTCGCCGCTGTTGCGCAGGGAGTTGAGCACGACGAGCCCGCCCAGGAGCTTCTCGTTGAGGAAGATCTGGGGCACGCGCGCAGTGCCTCCCGCGCGGGACGCCAGCTCGGACTCGCGCTCCGGGAACACGTCGAGGTTGATCTCGACGTAGGGCAGGCCGGACTGGCGGAAGAAAGCGCGCACGGCGGCGCAGTCGCGGCACCCCGAGCGGGAGAAGAAGCTGACCCGGCCCTTGATGTGCCCGCCCGAGAAGGAGTACCCCTCGTCGCCGATGACGACGTCGTCCTCCGCGGCGTCGGCGGCGATCGCGTCCTTGAGGCGGACCGTGACCTTCACGTTGGGCAGGTGGATCTCCTGCACGCCGTACGTATCGGCCGCGGGGTCCGGCGGCGAGGACGAGGCCTCCTTGAGGGACGAGATGCGGCGGGTGATGGCGGAGGACAGCACGTCGCGGCGGTCACGGAAGAACCTGCCGATGGACGCCACGTCCACCACGGCGGCGGCGGCGGAGTTCGCGGAGGCGGACCGCTCCACGGGCCTCTGCTCTCTCGCGTCCTCCTCCTCCTCCTCCGCCGGAGAGTAGCCGTGCGGCGCGGGAGTGGAGTGCGCCCTGGACAGCCCCGGCGGCGCCTCCGGCTGCGGCAGGTGCGGCGGCGGCCGCAGCACCGCGCCCTGCAGCATCTTGCGCGCGTAGTACACGTCCGCCTCCTCGCCGGCGGATGTTACCCCGAGGGCCGTCACAGGCCTCGGTAAGTCCGCCGGCGGCGGCTCGATGACGACGCGCTCAGCGGGAGGATCCCGTCCTTCTTCCTTATCCGCGACGGTTGGCTCGGGCTCGGGCTCCGGCTCTGCCTTGTGCGGCGGCGCGGGGGCGAGGTGTTGGGGAAGCGCGTCGAGGCGTGCGTGGTGGACGTGGTGGTGGTGGTGGGGCGCGAGCGGGATGGCCACGAGGGTGTCTTCTCCCATGGCTCGCGGCTCCCGGGGCCCTGCCTGCCTGGGTTTACGAACGGGAGGAGAGGGTGGGCCGAATGGGACGGAACGGCACGGGAGAGCAAGGTGATAACGGGATTTGGGAATTCGTCCCAGCGGCGAGGTGAACGGGGGGCGAGCGGGGGTTTAAGAACCGCCGCGGGATGCGCCACCCACGACGACGGGGTCGTCCGAGCGGAGGGAGCCACGCGACGCCGACGCGTGGGTCCGGGGTGAATCTCTCGGCGTGCAGGGTTGGGTGGGTGCGTTCGTTCAAAGGGGGAGAAGGGGTCAGTCGGTCGGGTCGGGTGGGTCGGGTCAGGGGAGTGAGGCTGCGCGAGTGACGGGCGACGATTTCGGTTGGTTTCTTTCGTTTTCCGGCGCGTTTGACCGTGTGGATCCGCACGGCGCGGGTTCTCTCTTGCCTGCAGCCGTGCGCCGTGTACTGTACCGTGGGATCGATTGGTTGGTCCTCGTTTTTGCGTGTTCCTGATCGATCTCACTGGACATGGACATGGTCCGTGCGTGACAGGAGACGGCACTGGTTGTGGCGCTACGGAGCACGGTGTACGCAATACGATCGACTTGATGTGGACGAGTCCCTGCCGCGGAATTGAAGTCAGGAATTGGAGCCTGGTACGTACGTGCGCGTCGTGGATGAAATCAGACGAGGCTGCCGAATGGCGACCACAATTGGCAGGACGCGAGTGGAGGAGTCCCTGCCGGGAGTTGGCCGGCGAGAAGCATATTGGCCACATACGCACGAAAGCGAAGGAATATTTTCCTGTACCTCAAGCATCGAAATCGTCGAAATCCATGTAAGCTTCGCAGCATTTCCTTTCCTCCCTGCCGGACGAGAGAAAACAGGGGCGTGTGAATCCTAGTCGTTTTCGCGATACGAACAAGTCGCTACGGGACGATCTAATCTCACCTCTGCATCGGGTTCGCCGGACAAGATGCCAGGCGAGGCCTGAAGCTTCGATCCCTGCCTGTCGCTTTCCCGTTTCTGTGCCTCCCAAAGTGTCTGAAGCCGAGCAGATAAAACAAACGCGCCAAATTCAGGAGAGCACATCATGGCCGGAGTTGGACCGTATCCAGCTTCGTGTGTTCTGCGCCATTTGGTCGCCGTTGAAATGGTGCTGACTGTTTCATGTGTACGTATCCCTAGCTAATCTTCAGATAAGACAGTTTTATGAATAGCGATGTTCTTTTTTTATTATCCATTTTATCGGCATGTATCAACAAATGTCGAGTAGCTTCGTTCTACTATATTTTTCGAAGACGTGAAAGTCGATGTGCAGAATTGCATCCTCCGACTGCAAGCCCGTGGCGGCTCACATTAACCCACACCAAGTCAATGGTTATCTGAAGGATTATTAACATTGTTAGGATGTCTCTGCCTAGTGCATCTTCCGACTGCAAGCCCGTGGCTCAGACGCTCGTGTCATGTGTAAGGCCTGATGTGGATCAGCGGATCAGAGTGAAAAAAGAAAAGAAAAGAAAGAAAGCTTCATCCTAAGAACCGTGACAACATCCTCGCTTGTAGCCGGAGTTGTTGAGACTTCGACGCTAACTCGACAGTCGTGACCACTTCAACTGGAAGAGGGAAAATTGCACGCGCCTGAAGCGCCTCACGGGCATGCATGTGCACGTACGGGAACGGTTCAAATTTTGGACTTGGTTTCAGGCTTTTCAGCATCAACACGTCAATTGGTGAAACCACCTTCTTGTGGATTACACAAAAACCACGTAGCTGCAGGTTGCAGAGACAAGTCGGCAGTCAAATGGAACGAGAACTGTCAACCGGCGCGATCCATGCACGGGTACTGTAGTATATTTTATATGGACGTTTCAGAGCAAAGTCCATTGCGAGAGTTTGAAATCTTCTTTGTGTGACGCCGTCAGCTTCTGAACGGTGACGTGAGAAATGTTAACTGAAACAAGATAGATAAGCGTCAACAAGGTCAAACGATTAAAGAATCAAAATATCGTCCGGAAATTTGACTTGGGAGTAAACAATTCTCTGGCCCTCGATCCATGTGGTGTTTTCCATTCCGATCACCAGACTGTGCTGTCGATCTGTAGTTGTAGTTCTGTGAGGTCCGGGAATCTTATGACAGGATACTAGCAATAGTTGGAAACATGGACATGTATTTTCAGCGCTTCCTCTGTATTGAGAATGCTATACGTGCGTCAGGGTCGTCCAAACCAGTCGTGTGCAGAGGAATTCCGCTCTGTATTATACCGCGGCGCGGCTACAGATGGCTAGGATCCTAGTTAAAAAGTGGAGGATCAGCCCGTGCATACGAAGAACTAGGTCAGATGTTGCCGCACCACGTAAATACATACGCAGGGACGGAGAGTCCTCGAGACGTGGCCAAGCACATGCATATCGGAGACCGCAAAGTTTCGTGTGCACAAACAGAGTCACAAATAGTGACGTGAGCCAATATACGAATTGCAAACCACGATGCGAGGTGCCGAATTCTAAGCAACGAACTAATCACCGCACGTGTATCTGTCGCGGTGTTGCGACGCTCAGCGCCGAAAGCTCGCAGGTTGAACACCCCCTACACAAACCGTGGAGCTACTAAGCAAGGCGTCTCGTCACTTAAACAAAGGTGCGATCGGTACAGGGAGAATCCACGGCAAGATCGGCATACCGGGCGCAAACGTGCCCGGTCGTCGTTCCGGCGAGCGAATGGCCAGCCTACTATTTTTGCCTACTCTGTGACCACAAAGCTGGAGACGGAGACGGTGATTGTCCCTTGTTACGCCGCCGCATCAAGACTTGCTACATGTAGCAACTACATAGAGGCAGAGTCCCTTGAATTTTGAGAACCAGATAAGGATATGAGATTCCTCCAGCAAAGGAGGAAAACTGATTGGTAAATCAAGATTAGCATGTTAAAGGGTATCTCATCTCCATAAAACCCTGGCTACAGTTTAACCATTATTGCCAGAACTTAAAACAGGAGTCGGATATGTTGCTAGAACGACATCAGTCACATATACGCACAACAGCAAGGGAAACGGAGAGTTATAACACATGAAGCTGATTAGGAAAGGGTGACAAAAAGGGGCATACTTCATGTAAAATTTCCACCAACATATACCCGACCAAATTCTCATGCGTGACTAAACAGTACCAGTGGCACAAATAAGGTAGAGGTCAGAGTTCTTAAA
The DNA here is from genome assembly GCA_012490785.1 of Eragrostis nindensis. Lineage (NCBI taxonomy): Eukaryota > Viridiplantae > Streptophyta > Magnoliopsida > Poales > Poaceae > Eragrostis > Eragrostis nindensis. The sequence continues at coordinate 74,006 of JAAXCT010000149.1, forward strand.
CGGTCTCTAATGCCAACGCTTAACTTGTAACTCTTCACAAACAGCAGACACGCAGCAAAATCATGACGACTCCTTTTTCTCTTCCGCAGCCTCTTCGAATGTCTCTCCAGGGACAAGATCGGGAACTTCGTCATCATCATCCTGAGCAGCAGCACCTGTGATGGCACCAGCCTCACCACCTGAAGCACCAGGGGCATGCTTCTGGAATTGCTCTGCAAGCCTCCGCAGGTTGTCCAAGTTGTCAGGACCTGAATAGAAGGAAGATATCAGTTCACGATAACATAAAGCGGCGCTATAACTTGCATAACAGATTTCAGTAGTCCTCTGGGAAATTTTAAAAAGGTGGAGACTCCATGAAAAAAATATGTGTCATTCTGGTCATACTATATTATACTGTCTCGAGAGAAACATACCGAGTTGGTTGATAATTGATGGCAGCAGATCTTGCAGTTCTGTTCAAATAAGAAAAATGATGACATTAGAATAATGATATGCAAATTTAGCACAAGTCAAAACTAACTTTCCATTGCACAATTCAAATTGACATAAGACATGTAACACATAAAGAACCAGCAACCAATTAGATAGTGAATATATGACACCATTGTAATCTAGTTTAGAAAGCAAGAACACAATAGCAAATAATATAAGGCCATTAGGAATATTAATAAAGCTACTTCGGATGATAACACAAGCAAAAGGAGAACATACTCTTCGTCTGTGGAGTTCCACTGACCACCCATGTATTAGCACCAATTGAAGCTTGAACTGGAGAGAACAAATGCACCCAAGTAAGAAGAGCAGAAAGTGTATAACCAGTAGTCCTGAACAAATATTTCGGTGGTAAGTATCTCACCTTTAGGGTTCACAAACTGAATCACAACATCATCCTTAAAAATGTTGACTTCTTCAATGCCAGGGATGGTGTTCACGCCTATTCTCTTCAGGGTGCTCTGAAGCCTTTTGTCATCTGTGGTTGTAGTCTTGTGGACTGCCTTCTTCTTCCTGCCATCAACCTAAAGGTTATTACAAGTACAATGCAGGAGGCTCCAAGAGTGTTAGCATTGCACAATTACAAACATCATGGGTAGCATATCCTATGTTACTGTAGGGAGTATGCTTAGTTGTCACTGATTACCATGTTAGTTGCTTATAATTTTCTGACTGTAGCACATAGAACCAAATAACATGAGTCAACAAACTTATGGATATAGTACCAAGCACATATAAGAGAAGATATCTAGCATGATTCAACTTATCTTATCTTACAAACCAAGAGTATTAATCCACGTGGATAAAAATGGACATATTGTACAAAACATTAAAGCATCATACAGAAAAGTATAAGCAAACAAAACATAAAAGCATTATACAGAAACGATACCTATATGACTGACATCTATAAAAAAAATAACAACCTGCGCATGCTGCCCTTCCCCCCAGTACGCACGGCACTTGCCATCTTCTTGAGCTTTTCAACATCCATCTGAGTGGGAAACATTTAAATCAGTCAAAGCAACTGAAAAGCCACATTGATGAGTAAAGAAACAAATAACGCACACAAGAAACAACCAACTGTACAGGTGCATGTCAAGAGGTAACCGAAAACACTAAACACAATGACGTGTTGGACGATAACTGCATGCAGAAAGGGAAAAGACCAACTATGGATGGTTCAAACAACCAACAGCATGCATCCTGATTCCTGACCAATCAATAATACAGCAGAACATATCTTTCAGTTTCCTGTTACAGCGTGTTCCAACAATATATCCTGATTCCCAAACACCCTCAAGACATCACTTGAGCCACTGCTAAAGAAGCTTTTAGTCTAAATTCTCTCAAGCTAACTACTCACTGATTTACGTTGAACCATCCATGCAGCTAGCCAGTGACTGCCAGCAGAAAATGCTACCAAGCACTACACACTGTAAAACTAAACAATGATTTGTACAGTTAACACTACTGCTGCTCCTGATCATATATCAAGTAATCAAACAAAAACAAGCTAAACAGCCTTCACCTAACAGAACACCCCAAATCTAATGAAATCAGAAGCAGCATGCGCAGTACTTCCTTCAACCTTCGACTACAAATCGATCAAGACAACACCCCAAAAGATAGCCTCGGATTACAAGCCCAATCTTGCAAAGGCGCTGCACGCACGCAAACACAGATCCAGACGACTCTATGCCACACCAAATGGCCCGAAACAACACTACTCGACGCGGAAAGGGAGCTATCCGCACTACTTAGCAGTTACTTCAAGAGCATCGGAGTAGCTAGCTCACCTTGGCTCGGGGGAGCGGACGCGGCGCGGCGGCGGCGGCGGCGGCGAGGGGGGTGTGGAGTCGAGGAGAGGATAGGAGAGTGGGAGGAGGACCCGGGGAGGGGAAAAGGATAGGGCTCGGGAGGCTGGCTGGCTGCCACTTCGAGCCCCTTTCTAGTTTAGGGTTTTAACCCTGACGGTTCGGTGGCCGTCCGATTCGCGATGGACGACTACCATGGACTCTGGAGCGTGCTTGAGTGCGGGCCTCGTGCTCCGGAGTCCGGCCTCCGGGTTTGGGTGCGTCCGTGCGTGGTCGTTCACCTCTTTGCCGGCAGTCACTCAGTCAGGGTGCTCTCAGTCTCTCACTCCCTCTGCCAACATTTGGTTCCAAGTCACAAAGAAGAATCGAACTGAAACTCATTTTGCGAGTCAATTCATCAACGTTAGCATGAAATGAATCGCATCACATGCAGATACACAAATCGTGCATAACGAACATAGAGATTGCACACTTTATAGAGAGGTGTGGAGCAGGCCAGAAATTTGAAATTTGAATTTGGAATATAATAGTATCTGTTTCTTTTATGCCTTTTCATCAGAAAAACTGAAAAGAATACTGCGTTAGGGGAAAAAAGATGAGTTAAAATTTTGAAAATGAAACGGGCCTAAGCCTGTAGCTGAGACGGGCCTTGATGGATGAGGGGAGAGAAAACATTGGATTGCCTTGTTAGGCCCGCCTCCTTATGTTTTGGGCCTCCGGCTTTGAGGAAATTCTACTTCTCTTTCCTGTTTCCTCTCATCCAATTCCAACCCCTACCGAACTTCTCCCGCACTGAAGCCGCTGTGATGACCCATTAGGAGAGGCCGTGGACATGCAATTAGCCAACGATTCGTCCCATTAGCCATTCCCAATAGCCAATCGAACAGACAGCAACTCTGAGTGTATCGTGATAAAGAGCAAGAACCAAGACCGCACGAGTAGACTTCCCGGACGAATTATGATCACACGTTCAGTGACCAGTCGTAATTCGTGTAGGAAATGCTGATCGGGCCGCCGTCTTTAAGGAGATGCGCGAGGAGCCTTGCCTTTGTCGGGTCCAGGTAGTGAGGATGTCCCTGTCCTGCCTGAAATCAGCGTTGTACCTGTAACAAACTCACATTACAACTCACATTAGAGCTGCACCGAACTCGTGAACAAAGTTGTACGTAGAGCGAGAACAGGGTGATCTGACACAAGAAAAATAATGCGCGCTCGATCACCATCTGATGATCCTTGTGAGGTGGACAGTCCGGCTCTCCAGGTCGACCTCAACGCCGCGTGGAGGAAGAACTCCCGGGCTGCCGCCCTGGCCGGGAGCTCCGCATCCGTCGCGGCAGCGCTCGCCACGCACCACCCCCCGCTCTTCGGCTGCGCCGCCGGTGGGGCTCCCCACGCTCCCTGAAGTCGACGTCAGCCCGGCGTCGTACGGTCGGTGTGGAACAGCCCGAGCGCTCCGACGTGGACCAGGGCTTGAGGTCCTCGTCGTAGAGCGAGAACAGGTACGTGTCCCCGGCATTCCCCGGCATCAGCGGCGTGTCGGCGCCGGATTGCAGGTGACCGACGAGGTTGGACACGCACGCCCTGGCGTCCTCCACCGTGGCGCCGGGCTCATTGGTGTCGCCTTTCGTCGGCCACCCGGTCTCCGCCACCACGACCTCCACCGCTCCACGTCCGCGTAACCGGCGCGCACCAGCGTCGACTTGACGGCGTCCAGCTGCGCGTCGAACATGCTGGTGTAATCTTGGACCCACCGTCGACGCGGCCGGCGTTGGGCTGGAACAAGCAGAAGGCCAGCGTGTCCGGGTGCCGGTCCGATTGGTACGCGAACCACGGGTACTGGTTGATCATGAACGGCGCGCCGGTCCGGCCGAGGAACCCCAGGATCTGCTGCAGCTGCGGCGCCACGTCCGGGTGGAACGCGCCGGTGGACGGCGGGTCTGACTGCACCAGCACGGCCATGTTGATTGATCCCGGCCCCGACGGCTGCCGCGCAGAGGTTCTGCATCGCCGGGAGCTGCTTGCCAGCAACTACGCGTGTACCTCGGTACTCCTGTCCTTGAGCCGAACGGCTTGGCCAGCGTCAGCGTGTAGCGCTGCCGCCTGTTGGCCCTGAGGAAGTGAGGATGCCGTTCCTGATCGCGGCGAGGAAAACCAGGCCGGGGCCCCGCGGACCGTTTCGGCACGGCAGCACGCACGCAACGCACCTCTTTGCCGAGTCACAACGAAGAACCCAACTGAACAACTCACTTTGCGAGTCAATTCATCAACGTAACCAATGTTGTTTGTCGCTGAAATAAATCACATCACATGCAGATACACAAATGGTACACAACGAACACAGACAGTCATCCACACTTTATAGAGAGATGTGGAACGGGCCAGAAAACTTGAGTTTGGAATTTATCTGTTTCTTTTCTGCCTTGTGATAAGAAAAATCGAAAATAATACCGCGTTAGTAGCAAAAAGGGGGAAAATTGTGGAAATTTTGAAAATAAAACGGGCCTAAATCTGTAACTGAGACGGGCCTTGATATGGGCTAGTAGGACCGACCGGGCAGTTTTTTTACAAAATAGTTCTTTTGGTTAAAGTTTTCACATTTGGATCACTGACGCAAAGAATTCCAGTAATGGACTCTTTTCTGAAGGCCACGTCTATTGACGCTCAGGTCAGATAGGTGGACGCCACGTCATTTGGCGTCCACTTATGAGACCTAGTTGCTAATGGTTCTGACGTTCTCCTGAAATCTTTGTGCCAAGGGTCTAAATATGAAAACTTTAATCAAAATGACTATTTTGTGAAAAAACCACGACCGACCGACCCCCTCATGTTTTCTGGTGGCGTCGAGAAACTCGTTCCAGTCGAGTCGAGTTCCTAGTCCGATACCATCGCTTTCCGAGTCCGATCGTCTCTACGATTCCGGTGCTGCGGAGTCCGATGGTAATTCGAACGAGCATGTCAATATAAGCAACCCTTCCCTTTGCTTGGCGGGTTCAACCAGCTCTTCCATCCAAGTCACACCGCCATCAACAGAGGTCATGGATGCCGCTGATAGCAACGCGACACGCCCTGGCGGGGAGATGACGTCGCTGCGTTCATGGACTGCCGCGCAGTTCCGCAGCCTCTCCCGTGCCCTGGCCTCCGTGCTTGCGTCCGCCCTTGCCGCTGGAACTCCTGCCGGTGTTGACCAACCCAAGCTGTTCTTTACGCCCGACGTGGCGTCCTCTTCCGACTACTCCTTCTACACCTGGCAGCCCGGCGACGGCGAAGAAACGAAGAAGCTCCCGTGCGCGGCCGGCGGCTTACCGGAAGGCGCGCACGTCAGCCCGGTCACGCGGCCTCTGCACGGCCTCGTCCTCCTTCGCTGCGGGCCGCTGCCTGCCGCGGCGGGGTACTACGTCTGCAACCCCTCCACCGGAGCAGTCCTGCCCTTGCCTGACAGCAGGTTGCCGCTGAAGATGGCCGGGCGGGAGCACGACCCCAACGCCTGGTATAACTACGTCCGTTACGGCCTGGGTTACAGCGAAGCGACCAAGGAGTACAAAGCTGTGCGTTTGTTCTCCCTCTGCGGCGGCGGCGACGACAGAACCGTGGTCACTTCGAGCTGCGAGGTCCTCGTGCTCGACGCGTCTCCCCAGTGGCGACCCGCCGTCGGACGGCCTCCGTCGTCGCTCAACTTCTACCGGAGCACTGACGCCGCTGTGTACCTGGACGGAGTTCTTCATTTCCTATGCGATGGCCCCCACATCATCATTACGTTCGATGTGTCTGACGAGACTTTTGGCTCCTTGCTGCCCCCGCCAGATCAGTCTGTTGTTGCCAAGCTCGCCGTGCTGGACGGGCGCCTGTGCATCCATCACGACTCGCCAAGTTTCACCTCCGGAAAGCCCTACTACTGCGTGTGGATGCTCTCGGGGGGGACCTGGGAGCTGCTCTGCCGTATCCACGTCTCGGCGTTTCCGTACCCGCTGAGGTGCCAGGGATACTCGTTCACGCCGCTCCACATGCGCCAGGGGAGGATTTTGTTCGGCACGTCGTACGGCTGCAAGGTGTTCGCTGCTGAAGCGGCCGGCCGAAGCAGGAGCGAGCTTCAACTTTTGTTCTCGCCCTACGAGCTGGCCGAGTACCGCGAAGAATTGCACTTCCTCCGTGTCGGCCTGCTCGAGGAGAGTGCCGTGCCCGTAGGCCGCACGAATGAGGAGGTCGTCTTCTCGTCACCGTCGGCTACTGCCTGGTCCGAGGTCCTCAAAGGGCTCCCGGCGCGAGAGGTGGCACGGCTTAACCTCGTGTGCAGGGATCTGCGTGCGATGATCCAGACGGACCGATTTGCTCGGTTGCACGCCGCCAGTTACGCGAGCCTGCAACAAATGCCCCGGATCATGGTCTTGCACGACGCGCTCAGTGCCGTCGAGTTCATAGCTCTGGAGAGACTACTCCGCACGCCAAAACTGCCGCCTGTGACCAGTGAACGTGAGAGAGTCTTCTGTTCCAACCCGTGCCACGGCCTTAATTTAGTCACTTGCGGCAGCAGAGACTACCTCTGCAATCCGGTCACCGCTTCTTACCATCGCGTAACACCCCGCGACAACGAGTTCTTTGTTGCCAGTCGCATCGGGCTAGCGTACCACCCTGTGGTCAAGAAGCACGTGCTGGTTCGTCTCACGCGCGAGGACGATTTGTTGGTGTGCGAGGTCCGAAACATCGACGATTATTCCTGGCGCACGGCTGGCTCACCGCCGAGATGGGTGACCGACGCGCCACCTGTGTTCGTGAAAGAGAAGCTCTACTGGATGGCAGATTCTCCGAGGAGCGAAATCATGGCATTCAATGTTTGCACTGCATCCTTCGAGGTTCTGCAAGGGCCTCAATGCGGCAGGCTCGTGGATGAGGGCGAGCGTGTGTCCATCCTTGAGCTCAGAGGTACGCTCTGTGTAGCACGTTCGAACCGGAAAGCAAATTCGATTGAAGTTTGGGGAATGAAGAACAACGCCGAGTGGTCTTTGGAGTATCATATACAGCTCAAGATCTTCTCATCGGAGTACTTGTCGGAGGAGACCACCGCACTAGCCGTAGACCCCAACGATGGAAGAATCCTGCTCACCACTGGGAGGGCGTTGGGCTATTACGACTTCAAAACAGCCGCACTGGAGACAATTTACCGTTTAGGGAAGACGCCTGTCGATGGAAATTATAGGTTTACGCCCGTACTTTGCCATGAGACTTTGATCTGTCCTTTTTAGCACTCATGGTCATGGATGTAATAACTGTAAACTTCGAGTTTGGTGACGAATATGCATATTAATCAATTCTTTGCCCAGAGAAGGTTATCGCTCGTTTCGCCATGGCCGGAAGCAGACACGACAGGGCAATGTCTCCAAAAGTGGATTTTCGAATGCGTCCGGAAAATGCAAGTAGGCTGGCAGGGATATTCGTAGGGCTGGACGGCTGTCATTTTTCTTGTATTTTGGAACAACATCTAGTAAGCTTTAATTTTGAGAACAGTGTTTTTTTTTTTTGGCGTTAGCTCAAAATCCAGGCCATCCATCCTATGAGAAACGGCTCCCTTCACGACTGAAACAAAGCAAATCAGCAACCCGGCCCTCCTCCTACGATAGTAGCAAGTCTCTACTGCGCTGGCAAGGAATAGTAGCCTTAAGAGGCGTCCTCGTTGTACATGCGCTGAGCTTCATGCACCTGGCGTCTCAGGGCCGAGAGGCTTTTACTACCTCTGTTTAAAAATATGTCATTCTAGTTTCGAGCATGGGGATTAAGAAAGGTGAAAAATATGAGTGCACATAAAACAAAGAGGAGAGAAATAGAGATAGAAGTGTAATGAGAAGAGAGAAATGAGTATTGAGAAGAGAAAATTGTGCATTAAGAAGTGAGAATGACATGCAATTTGAGAAAACCAGAAAAGTCTAGAATGACATATATGTATAATACACATTACTACGTACGGAATACGCCATGGGCGATTCTACTATCATTTACTCTGTCCGCGGGTCTACTTATTCATAGAGAGAGAATAAATTCACAGCGTTACTAATATACTATAAAACAGTAGATATGGTACAGCACCAGTGTTACTAGGATAAAACTGTAGAAATTGTGCTAAACCAATGGTGGATAAGAGGATAGTACATGTCAACGTTACAGGAATTCCAATGATTCATCTCAAAGATATAGTACAGGATAGTACAGTACATCTCAGTCACTGGAGTATTTTCTTAGCAACCTGTGTGGAGGGCACGAGTCATACACAACAATGCATTTCCTAGGCTCCACTCTGTTCAATATGTCACAGAATGAAGTATACTCTATCTTCAGTTCGCCAGAAAACCAGTTTTCTGTCACCTTTGTTGGGTACCAGCTTGGAAACGCCTCGAAGTGACGCAGTTCAGGGAATACATCAAGTTTCTCCAATGACTTCTCCGGATTTCCAAACACGAGTATTTTGAATTGGTGCGGTGGATACATTGGTTTTCTATTGCCACGAGCACAGTTGAAGGGGTGGTCTTCTCTTGCCCACAGAGGACTTTCTAAGCAGGAAGCGCAGAACCACCTTGCTAGGTAGGACATCCTAAATAACGCACGCTTGCGACATTCACAATGGAAGTTCTGTAATTCTATATAAAAAAAAGTTCAATTAGACTCTACAATAACAAAAAAAAGAGTAAAGAAAAGTAGATAAAGGAAAGCACAAATAAGTTACTTACCTCTTTCTTTAAGAGGAACATTGATTCGAACCATAGTATCAGATTTCTGAAATAGAACTTGGAGGAGAACCTTGAGGAGAACAAGAAATACAACTGGAAGGCCCAATGGGTGTACTCCAAGAGATCTTGCAGCGTGTCCTAGTGCATTCACCATAATTGCACAGCTTCTAAAGCAACAATTCACAAAGAACCGTGCTACATTCCAATATATTAAACCTGAAGTTTACCATAAATTTCAATGAGTGATTGCACAAAGTGATTTGTGATCAATACATTATCAGATAGGAGTAGTCTTTTAGCATCTCTGATCTTGATGCACCCACCAAGGGAACATTAAAAATTATTTTTAAGCATGTCCCGACATTAACTTCATGAATGCAACTATACAAGTCAACAACCCAAAATAGCACTTTTCATGCAACTATACAACTGCAGTTCTTGACATTATAGATTGCACGAGCAAACTTCAACCAGTCCAGTGAACCCAAAAAAAAAAAAAAAATCAAGACTACTAGACAACCCAATAATCAATTGACTTTTAATTTAAATCATCATTATTGTTGACGATGCTTTTCGTTTACATGAATACTTCTGTTTTTCTTCACAGATACAAAATATTTTCATCCAAAATAAATGAATACACCAACCAACATTCTTATATTTCGTTGTATTCCACCATCCAAGATGATATAGTTACTAAAGAAAAAGAATGTTCAACCACAACCCCACTTTATCACCAACCAAGGTTTCACCAGCTGAAAATCCAAATTCTACCAACATAAATTGGGCAAAACTTCAGGACCTTCTAACGATTCACTATTTTCATAAGATTAGAGTCCACTATGGTCACCATTCCCAAAACTACAATGACTTAAACTGGAAATAGCTAAAGCAAGCTTAGCACTTTGGCTCTTATTTTTAGCCTAGCATGTCAATATCCAAACAGAGGAATTTGCAATATTATCACAAACGTCAACATAGTCCAATGCATGTCACATCATCAAGATCTCTAATCGCCGACCACATTAAGCACATGCAAAAATGATGGCCTCATGCGCTCAATTCAAACAAAGTTGACCATAAAGTCCAAAACCAATGGAGTAAGCATAAGTCACAGAAATTTCTAACAAATAAAGCTAGTATCCAATTGTCTCACATCCCAGTTTCCAACAAATTAACTTTTTCATGTGTTACTGTTTCAATTTTGCCTCGAAGAATTGCCATGAATAGCATTCAAATAAAGCGAACAACATTCAACGCACCTGTTGAGAAGACATGTGAAGCTACACAATCGCAGAACCCAGGAATCCGAGGATGCTGTCCTCGTTCCTTCATCCTTGTTTCTTCAAGCTTCGCGTTGCTCTCGGCAGCTCCTTCGTGTTGCTTCTCTGCAACACTGCTGCTGGAGACCTTCGGGAGGGTCCGCATGACGACTCGAGGAGGGCCGGAGGCGTCCATCTCGAAGATGGAGGTCCTGGAGGAGGCGACGCGGAGGCGCGGGAACGGCACGTAGATGCCATGGACGGCGACGCGCGAGTTGACCATCACGTCAGGTTCCTTCAAGGGTATATAGTTGATCCGGACCTCATCGGAGCCGGAGCCGGCGCCGTACGTGATGACGAGATTCTGGTTCTCGCCGGCCAGCGTGGGGAGCTTGGTGCCGGGGCGGAGCTGCAGGAGGTTGGCGCGGGTGAGGCGGTGCCCGGGGACGATGTGGAAGCGCACTGATGACACGTAGCCATGGTCCCTGCCGGAGAAGATGGCTTGATCATCTAGAGCGAACACCGTCACGCTACCCCGTTTCTCCAGGTCGGCTAAATTGTCTTGAATTGCCAGCGCGACAAACCCGAATCCGCCTTGGTGCAGCCGGAATAGCACGTCGAGGAACACGGAGCTGGTCGCCCACCTGGCGGCGGGGTGGTGGTGGTGGTTCGGGTGGTCGGTGCGGGTGAGCTGCGGATGCTCCTCCTCGCGGAGGGGATAAATTGCGACCTGCTTGCTCTCATCCGACTCCAGGTGATTTCGGAGATGATAGTTGGCCGTCGTCGTGGAGGGGGTGGACTGGTGGGTGTGCGCGTGGGTTGTCGGAGATGTCCCGCGGTAAGGAGCGGCGGCGGCGGCGGCGGCGAGGAGGAGGAGGAGGAGGGGAAAGAGGAGCGGGGGCGGAGCCATCTTTGCGCACACGGAACGATGAACGGAGTTGGGGCTTGGCAGCCTTTTGAGACTTTTACCTGTATGCCATTAAAAAAGATCGTCGTGACCTGTGTGCCACTAAAAAGTTTCTTCGCACCTCTGTGCCATCGCTATAAACTTCTTTGCCCTCTGTGCCATTCCGTCCGCAATCCATCCAAATTCCACCGTTAGCACCTCCTGACATGTGGGACCGGCCGGGGAAATGACAATCGTTCACCTCACGCCATCTCCAACAACAGCAGCTATCCAGCAAGCTTGCCTCCGCGCCGTGCCTCCGCACCGCCCTCCCCCGCGCGCCTGTGCTCGCCCTGCCCTGCCGCGCGCCGCGCTCGGACCGCGCGCAGAGAAGAGAGGCGCGAGAGAGCGAGAGAACGCTCAGAGAGCAAAGCGCTGCGAAAGAGAAGACCTCCGGACCGCGCCGAGATCGCCCCAGCTGAAGTTTGAATTGGCCGAGAGACCGCCCCGAGAACGACCGAGTCCGCCGCGCCGCGCACGCTCCGCGCGCAGCGCCTCGTGCTCGCTCCGCGCTGGACCGCGCGCTGCGCCGAGAACGCCCGCGCCTCCGCGCCGCCCGCGCCGCGCACCTGCACCGCCCGCGCCTCCGCGCCGCCGGTGCCGCGCTCGCCCTGCCCTGCCCGCATCGAGCTCGCCTCGCGCGCCCGCGCCTGCCTTGCCGCCTGCGCCGCGCTCGCCCTGCCCTGCCCTGCCGCGTGCCGCGCTCGCCTCGCGCACCCGCACCTCGTCGCCGGCGGCGCGGTGGCACGCGCGTTCCAGCCGCGTCAGGGCCCGCCCTCGTGAAGCGTGAGCGGCAACACGATGCACATGAAGTGGCGGACCGGGAACCGGGTGACATGCTCGTGCGCGGCGACCGGAGGTGGGGGCGGCAGCGAGAGGCGGAGACGGCGTCCATGGCGGACGGCGTTTCGGCAGAGGGGATGGACGAGAAGGGGAGGGAGCGGGAGCACAAGCATCAGCGAAGCTAGAAGAAGCTCACCGTGGCACATAACGTTGAGGAGGAGCGGCGGAAGGAGGAGCTTGGCGGCGCGGCGGCTTGGTCCGGCGGTGGCGGCGGGGAAAACTCGTTTTCCGGCGAGCCGGGCTGCGGAAGTTGATGAAGATCACGTCGAGGAGGTTCGCAAGAGGGTGGCGGACCTCCGTCTGCGAGGAATCGAAGGTTGGTTCGCCGGGTGGGGAGAAATTGACGATAGCGGTGGAGGTGCTCGACGGCCAGCCTTGACGAAATATGTGCATCGATTTCGGACTGTGGTGATCTCGGGAGCCGGCGCCGACCACCTCCGCGCCGCCCACCTCCGCGCCGACCTCCCTCGCGCGCCGTCGCCCCTTGGGCTCCCGCCGCCGCCGCCTCGCCATGGCTTCCAGTGACGTCGGCTCTGGACAGAAGGGAGGAGCGCCTCTTGCTCTGGACAGAAGGGCATTTTGGTCATTTCCCCGGCCGGTCCCACTTGTCAGGAGCAGCTAACGGAGGGAATTGGATGGAATGTGGACGGAATGGCACAGAGAGCAAAGAAGTTTAGAGTGATGGCATAGAGGTGCGAAGGAACTTTTTAGTGGCACACAGGTCACGACGATCTTTTTTAATGGCGTACAGGTAAAAGTCTCCAGCCTTTTGCAACGGAATGGCACGTCGGGGTGGTGATGGATTGGGGGGGGCGAAATGAAAAAAGTGACCGGAAGGCTTCTTGCTGAAGTTTCATTCATTTTGCAACGGAATATGGCACAGCTGCACAGGCTGGCCGGGGTGCAAACCTCAATTTCGTCCCTCGGCCAATTCCGTGCCTGAAGATTGGTTGTTGGTTTAGTTTGATCCCAGAGACCAAATAGAACCGATAACCAAACCAAACTTAAGGGACGAAACCGACCCCTTCGAAAATTCAAGGAAAAACTGAGATTCCAACTATACTTTAAGAATGAAAATGACTATTACACCTTAGTTTCAAAAGGAGAGAGGATCGAGCTGGATCAATTTTTGAACCAACACACATACGCACGCACACTCTCTCTCTCTTCCCGTCGCAAGGACTTGGGCCAGCCCTCTCTTGCTGCCACCTCCTCTTCTCTCTCTAATCTGTTAGTCCTAGCTCCTCTAATTCAAGCACATAGTAACAGAATCCAGCTGACCCCTCAAACTGATGATGCAAAGTCATGCTCCAGAGCATGGTTCGCAAAACCAACGAAAACGGGTCGGTTTTCAGGAAAATTTGATTGATTTTGTTAAGAAAAATAGTAACAAAATTGGTACAAATACTAGACGATAATGAAACAATATGGAGAAAAAAAAAAGTTGATGAAGAAGTTTGTGTGGGGGCTTGATACTTATGATAAGTTAACTATAGAAGGTCCCCTAAATATTGGGGGCCGATTCTATAGTTAACTTATCATAAGTTAAATATTCGTTGGATCATAAGTCCCCTACTTGATACTTCAAAATTTAACCAGCAGAAAATACACGTCCCATCCTTTATTATTCCTTTTGCCTGAGAGCAACATCCAACGAATATTTATTGGGGAAGCAAAGGCACGCTAATACGAGGATTATCTTACATTATCAACCAACTAATACATTACAAGTGAAATAAAATACTGTGGGGGCTAGGAACATTTTACAGGTGAAGTACACTCTCTGAACCAGTAGATAGCCTCATATGAATTTAGAACATTATTTGCTTTAGTCATAAAAACAAAGCCACCTTATCTTTCAAGCTGCTCTTCTTTTTTACAACACGTTCCACCCGCCTTGGTACTTCACTATGGACCTCTTTCTTCTCTGGCACATCATATATAGTAGTTGCAACTGATTCTATAGGCTCTGGTTTCTTTAAGTAACTGGCAGGTTTACTCAACAGAGGACACAGAAACAAGTTTAGCATATCCTGATAAACATCTCCAGTCATTTTGACACTTGACGAACAGTGCAGTTCGTGGTGGCTACTGTTCTTGTCTCGCCCGTGCTCACTTGGACTTGTACTTCTTGTAATTGTCGTGCAGTCGGTGGAAATCATATGACACGAAGTATCCTCATAGTCTCTGGCTGTCTTCACATTTTCTAGTTCATGCTGCTTCTGTTCGTCAGCATTCACATACTGCAAAATCACAATGTATCAGCATATCTTCAGACTTGAGTATTTTTAAAATAGAATCTACAACAGGATTCCCAATTTATAAGACAGGTATCAAATGGGAAAAAGAGAAGGGATGAAACGGGAACAGAAAGTCCTAGCATTAGCTCAAAAAAAAAAAAGGGGAATGCCGTACTCATTTCAAGCGTCAGGTTTGTCAGAGGCGGACATTTTCTGGATTAAGTGCACCTGCTTGCCACTTCCATGCAAAGACGCGGATGCAAGTGAAGCTATGTCACATTCAGGCCCTTTTAAGTCAAAAACACAATACAGGTGCAATGCAATAAAGCTAGCAGATTTTTTTCATTCTGATATGCATCGTGTGTGCTGCCTACAGTAGTTCCTGTACATGATTACATGAAGAAGAATTCTCATGTCTATTAGCCCAGAACCAATACCAAGTTTTTATCAACTCTTGGAATAATTTTAGCCGCAATTTCCTGAGAAGGGAAACAAGACTAAATTAAGGACAACATTAGGTACTAGAGCACTAGACAAGCCAAGGAGATTTAAAGATAAGGCTCTAATAAAAATTTTCGCTGTGATCCATCCACATGATGCTAACCTACAGAATAGGTCTCATTTTAGGTCAATATAATCAAATAGATATCATCTTGAGTATTTAAAAACCATTAGATAGCAGTGTCCTAAAACAGTTCGAATTTAAATAAATACCAAAAATTATTACAGCATACCTCTTTGGCAATGCTTACAAGATCCTCAACAGTAAGCTCTATTTCATCATCAACTCTTTCTGGTGATGATGCTTCTGATTTAGCATTCTCCAGCTTCCTTTTCCTTCTATTTTTTGGCTCAGCTCCTTCATTCACTTTTCTTAGATTCTTACTAGCCACTTCCTCGATTTCTTTAACTTCACATTTGACAATATTCATGGTCATTCTGGTTTTTTCTCTACCTGTGCATCGATGCATGACTCCCAGTTCAGCATCACCAGCTGAATCCACTTTTCCTAATCGCCATCCAGTGTCTACTTCCTCCATTTCTTCAACTTCATCTTTAATAACATTCTTACTAGATTTCCTGGCTTTTGCTCTACCTTCACATCGCCGCAAGACTCCCAGCTTACCAGCATCCACTAAATCTACATGTTTTAATCGCCTTCCAGTGTTCCTTTTGACGGACTTGGTCTGATCCAGGTCCCTTGTTTGCTCATCAGATTCCGATGTCTTTGCATTTTGGTCTTCGGTCTTTACCACTTGATTATCTGAGCAAGATTTCAGCATCCAGGCTGGGAGACTGCGTTTATTCTCGGTATGCAAAACCGTGCATGCTTCCGCCATGTTCCAAGACCCAACCAAATGTAACTCCAGAAGAATCAATGAGATCCGAGCACAGTGTGAACTATAGAGTCCGGATCATGAGTCTCTCACAACGTTGATGCAAAACAATCTGGCACCTGCGCAAGAATTAGGGCATAACTCCTCAATTACTCAAATCAGGTAGAAAAATCTCAAAACAGTTTTCTTCCTATTAACCAATATCCGGTCTCCCCATCTTGGCCAAATTACTTGATTTAGTCCTTTCAAAAACAAAAGAAATGATTTTTCAATCCTCCACGTGCAATTTAGCTAGATGTAAACATGGAACGCTAGCTAATGTTGGGAAGAAAGGGAAAACGAACCCTAGCCCACCCCCAATCCAACGGTACCCCAAGAGGCTCAAGCATCACCACCAGGAAACAGGCTACTACCCTCCCAAGATCGAACTTAACCGACGGTGCGCCCGCAGGCATCGAGCCCCGCCTTTCCTTCTACCTCGCGGGTTGAGGAGAGAAAAGATAGGAGGGAGGGCGCGGGGTGGGGAATCACAGGGTACCTCGAAGGGGTGGGAGTACGACGAACAGCTGCCCTTGGTAGGTACTCTGGATCGATTGCCCGGCACGGTTCCACGGCGGAGCGTGGAGTGGACGCCGGCACCGGCGGTCAAGACTCAAGAGGACTCGACGGCGGAACCGTTGGAACTTGGAAGGAGACCGAGAATTCGGATCGGCAAACAAAATTATTTTGGGGGAATTTAAGTAACGCGACGTATCTTATAAGAACCAGGTTCGTGTGAGAACTATGAGAACTTTAATCTGGGCTATGATCTTGATTCAAGAGGGACGCATATGGAGAGGTGAGAGAGGGAATTGACAAATCGTAAATCTTAATCTTATAATGTTTTTTAATAAGTAAGTTTTTTTAGAACCTTTTGATAAGTAAGTTTTTTAAAACCTTTTGAGTAAGTAGTAAGTCTTATAATTGAGGTAGCGTTCGGATAGGGCTCTAAAGTGCTCTCTAAAGTTTATACCCTCTAAAGTAAAAAAGAATCTTACTATTTAGGGGCACTAAATAAAATTTTTTTGCAAAACCTTTCTGCAGACGGGCGTTATTTTTCGAGACGAATCTAACTAGCCTAATTAATCAATGTTTTGACACAGTGATGCTACAGTAACTATCGTCTAATCGCCGCTTAATTACCCTCATTATGTTCGTCTCGCGAAATAGAGGGGGGGTCCTGGACTTAGTTTTGTAATTTGACTTTGTTTAGTACACATAAATCGTGCCGACATCTTTGATGTGACTGCTACAGCACCCTCTAAAATGAAACGAACGCTACCTAAAAGAATGAATCAAAAATGTAGCCAGAGGAGCCGTGGATTTGGGGCCTGGCTCAGTCATAACCACATCCAAACATTCGGCAGAACCAGTCATTTCCACAGCCCGCAGAGTGTGGCTCCTGATTCCGACCCGGCTGTCCGACTCATGTCCGACTGATAGCATCGCTCAAACCAGCAATCATGACTTGCATTTGCTAGTGTTTAGCCGTGTTCATATTTGCAAATATGAACAATTTTGTTCTCCCTCTAGAAAAAGAAAGAAAAAAAAGAACTAACATTTGTTTTTGTTTTTGTTTTTGTAGTAGTGTACTGTACCGCTTTGCAGGCTTCCATCTCAGCAGAGCAGCGTGCAGATTCGCATCGAACACGCGAGTCAATCAACGATCGCCCAGTTACTTTCCGTGTCACAGTCACGATGAACACCGTTGCATCGTACGTCCTGTACTCGACTATTGTGGTTGAAAGAGTTTTGCTGCACACGTCCGATGGCAATAGTAATATACCTAACTAACCAATCATTCATTATTAAGGATGAAAGCAAAAATGGCATTTATCTAACCGAGGTTCGTTTTCACCTTCTCCTGACCGTAGTAGTTGAAAATAAAATACCAAAAAAATAAAAATAAAAGTGAAAGTATTTGGTGGAAACAAAAATAAAAATGATTTTAGACTTTACTGATAATTTCCGACAATTTCCGTTTTAGGCCGGAAATTACCGTAAATATTTTACCGTTTTATGTTAGTCTAGCCAACTAAATATATTTTATATTATAAATAGGCAATAAATCATGATGTCACTACTTATATCTTTTACATTTTAACTTGAACATCTTTTTTCAAATATCTCGAGTCTTTTATGATACATTTATAACTAGTACAGGTACCAATAATATATTCACAGTTGATATTTCTATACATGATGTGGTACAGCTAATACACAACTATGATTTGTGTTGCCGAATCTTAATATCGATTCCCGATCGATACCTCATATTTCGATATTCCCATAATACCGATGCCGTATTTGTTTCCGTCATTACCGCTACCGGTTTCGCTATCGAGAAAAAATATGAAACTGAAAACGATCTAGTCTTCTTCCGACCGTTTCCGAACCGCTTTCATCCTTATTCATTATACTATACTCCTAAGTAGTGCCTACTATGTAATTGTGGCGGCTAGCTGTGGTGTGGCTCGGACCTTGTCCAGTAAAAGTCCAGAACTTTGGATTATCGTTGTTTATTTGCCTCTACTAGTCGAATGCCCGTGCGTTGCTACGGATTATTTTTAGTACATTAACATTACAAACTTCTGAGATTAGAAGTTATTGTTAGTAAATTAATCACCACACTATTAATTTGAGTTATATCTCAACTAAGTTACCAGATGTAAGTGGCATACATAGAAGTAGTATTATAGTAGCCACTCCGTCACTATACAACTATTATGTCTCTTTTAAACTCGAATACAAATCAAACACTAAGCTTAAGTTTATCGGAGAAGGCGACCTCAACAAGAGACCCTATGCGTGTAAGTACAAATGTCGGCACAAAAATCTGTATTTGTTGAATTCAGCTAATTTATTTCCCAAAATCAAACGATGGGTAAATAATTTTTATTTTATTTGTCTTGTAGGATCCTTTATGTCTTCTTTTTTTAAAAAAAAATTGAGTATGGTTATTTAAATTATTCAATTGAAACAATTAGATACATCAGTCATGCATGTAAACCCTTTAGCAAATGGATGAATCTATTAGTATAAGAAGTCCAAATTGTCCATATAATTGTGAAACTGAGCTATGTGAAGACATTGAGAAATTCTCAACAATAGTGGTCCCTTACGATAATTTCATGAGACTCTGCTCAGTAAAAGAGAATTATGGTGATGTTTCCAGAACTTTTCCACATCATCCAATACACTTTAAAATTCATGCAAGTTTAAAAGGATGATGCGTTCATAAATTGTTAATTCAAAATCTATGCAGAAGATGGATAAGTCACAATAACAAAATTTGTCACCCCAAAAAGTTTCACGAAGTTTGGAGCTGCTGAAGTAGTATTATTTTTTTGACACGTGGTGAAGTAGTATTTTACTTGGAGCCGGAGGCTTGGACTTTGCAGGAAAGAAATTCCAGCAAAATGGAAATGATAGCCGGGCCCACCTCTTTCTCGTTCCCTTGCGCTGGTTGGGCATGGAGGCTGGGCCGTCGAACGCTGTGTAGCCGCCGTCGACGGGCGCGCCCGCGCCCGCGCCCCGCACCCCGTGGTTGGAATCCCGACGAGTTGCTTGACTTCCGCGCCGCCTTACCCATTGCCGAGCCCCCCTGTCCTAAGTCGAACCCTCCCCATTCTTTGTCTCCCCTGCTTCTTCAGTTCTTCCTCCATTGGCGGCAGCTGAGCCTCCACTACACTCCCTGCCGGTCCAAGGTACCTCAGAGACCTCAGCCATGGGCTAGTGAAGCTTAACTTGGCTTCCGTCTCCCTTCTCCTGTTGTAATCGCTGAGATCGAGCCATTTTCCCCCAAGCAAGACCGTCTGGACCTTCACCTACCTCGTCGTCAAATTCGTTCCACATGGTGAGCCCTGTTCAAATCCATCTTGCTCATGAGTACCTAGCTCCCTTGCGCATCGTTTGATCGCAGTTTCGTTGCTGTACGGGTCCGCGTTTTCGTTGTGCCATGACGCTCGCACTTGGATCTTGGGCTGCCGCCGCTACCTCGCCCGTGGTCGCCTGGATGCGCGGCTTCGCAGCGGCCTCCTCGCTCTTGCACGGGCGGGGATCGGCGGCAGCCTCCATGCTCCCGACCCGAGGCCGCGAGGTTGGGCCTCAGCCTCCTCGCTCGGGCGCAGCGGGCGAAGGCAAGGTGGCGCGGGCAGGCGGGCCCGCGATTGGAGGCAGGACGGCACGCGGTCTGTGGAGCAAGGCGGGGAAGGGGGCGCGAGGGGTGCCGTGGACCCCACCTGTCGGCGCAAGGATGGCACGCCCACGACGGCGACCGCCTCACCAACTCGCATTTTTTTTTTTTTTGAGGGAAATACGCCCATAGAGGGCTAGGAGCTCTGGATTACTCGAGAAACAGCCGTACAAGAGTAGAGGCTTTTACAACAGGGCCCATAACAAGTTTACCAATTACAAAGTGGCCCTTCAATATCTGAGGAAGGACATAAAAGAAAAAAGAAATTACATCTGTGTCCTCCTGCGGGCAGCACCGATGATGAGGAAGAACAACAAGCAACACCCGCTTGACATCTGCTCCATGAGACTCCAGATCCGTCCATGGCACTGCATCCTCAGCAGACGGCGACGACGAAATCGGAGTGCAGGAGCCATAGGGCCTCCAATGTTCATCAAGAACGGAGGTAGTAGAAATCCACCGGGGATCAGCAACAACAAGCAGAGAAGCCTGCGATCTACCCATCATTGATTGATGCCACCGGGTATTTAACATCTTGAGAACTCCAAATCCGGTGACAGATATTGCAGCATCACTCCAGAACAACAGATCGAGAAAACCCAGAGCATAGGTGGCAAAAGAGGAAGAGAAACGCCCATTGGAGAGGAATCCAACGGGGAAAGACAAAGGCATCTCGCCTACATCCACATGGGAAAACTTATTTGAAGCTAGGAGCTCACCGTAGTAGTGAAAGCCTGCACCGATTAAGAGCAAGGCCGTCGATTGAGCGGCAGTCAGCGACATGAGGCCAAGACCGGGAGCTGAGCTAAACTAAGAACTAAACTATTAAAGCTAGTACTAATGAAGGGCGGGACCCCCTCCCTCACAGCACCGGCAAGCTCAGCCTCACCGGAGAAGAGAGGAAGGGGGCCGATCAGGAAGGAGCTGGAGCGACTGTGTACAGCGGTGGGGATGGGAGAGCTACAGTGCGTAGGGAAGGCTCGAGAGCTCTGGATGCAGAGGAATTGAATTATGTATGGAGTTATTCGATCACCGTCCCTGCGGACAAGAGCGAATTGTACAAGGGTGATCGATATACAGTCGCATGTCAGCAACTTGCCAACTCGCATTTTTAAGATAGTAGAGATATACAACTAGTATATATGGGTTTGGAGAGTAACGACTCTGTCCACAGTACCTGAACAAAACCAGTCCATGGTGATATCGTAATTTAAAGGATCGTGGCAGTTTTCAAAATTTATAAACGGATTAATTAGGTTTGCAGGCAAGTTGACTGATGTCCAGGTACGCTGTGAAAGTGGTAAATGCTTCCAAAAAACAATTTCGGACCTACCGGTTCATCACGCGTCCGATGTTTGACACCGTGACACCATTCTCCATTACTCCGTATAGGTCAAGCTTAATGGGCCTGTTCGGCAGGCTGTTTTGCAGCCGTTTTACTGTAACAGCTGCTAAAGAAATAACTGCGAACACTGTAGCGGCTGTTGAAGAAAAACTGCGAACACTGTAGCTGCTGATAAGCAGCAGGCTTGGCGAACAAGCTGAATAAGACAAGCACTGGCCCCACATAGGCAAAACGTCAAAGTGGCTAAAGCCGCATGAAAACACCATCAGTTGATACAAAATCTCGGCAATTTGCGCGTCCGCCGGACGATCAAAACAAAAATTTACCCTAGCATAACACAGTCTCGCTAGGTGGAGCTGACGAGGTAGGAGGAAACGTACGGGACGGAGCACGACTGACGGGCAAACACCCGGTCAAGACATATGGAAGTGGGGTTTGCCTCGTTAAAAAGATCATCCGATAGACATCTCGGCCATTAGCGCGCGCGTCGGGACTCGCTCAACAGAGACTCTCCTGGGGTAAGCGTAAGTTTCACTAGTCGGAGTGGTCGGAAAGAAGCGTACGAGACAGAGCACGACTCGCGGGCGCCGGTCGGACCCCGTCAATACGGCGAGCGAGAGGCTGTCGTCTTTCTCCCGTGGCTCCACTTTTGCTTTCCCGTCCCGGCCCCGGTCCCCACTCCCGCACACACAGGTAGGTCTCATGAACAAGAGATGGGGATGGGAGCTTGCTGGAAAGGTTGGGGATGTGATGAAGGTGGAGGTGGACGCAAATGGTAGAGCTTGGGGTCCTTATTTGCGGGCCAAAGTGCAAGTGGACATTTCAAAACCTTTGCTCCGCTGTATCTCGGTTTTCTCTGAGAAAAGACAAACAACTGATTTATATAAGGTGTCCTATGAGAAGCTGCCGATCTATTGTTATTCATGCGGTATCATTGGTCATTCATCAATTGAATGTCCAGCTCCCGCGGAAAGAGATGAGGACGGATATCTGCCATATGGGAATAATAAAAAAGATTTAAGGGCATCAGATGATAATAAACAGAGGAGAGGGGCAGAGGATAAATATTCAAACTCTGCTGGTCACTCTGCTGGTCGAAGCAACAATTCAACAGGACGTCAGAGCTCCAGTGAGCACAAACATGGGTCCCATGGCACAAACAATGGGGGTAATACTGGAGGCTCAGCTACAGGCGGAAGTCACCATACAAATGGCCAAGAGAATGAAGCTCTCTCACCTTTAAGGCAGCAAAATGTGAAAGGAAAAAAGGTTATGGGAGACACTGATTTTAAAGAGGTGGGGAAGGAATTGTTCCCTATTATCTCAACTAGACAGGGAACTAAGAGGAAACAGTCAAGGACAGGTATTTCCCGCTCATCCAAAGGAGATCAAGGGTTACATCTGGAAGACAATCATGATGCTATGGCCCTTATTGTGGCAGCTCCAAGAAGACTTGATCCAACAGGGATGGAGAAGGTAGACATTGAAAATGAAGCGGAGGATGATGGAGGGGAGATGGCAAAGAAGTTGAGATTGGACTCAAACTTTTTTAGTGATGGATCGGCGGTGGCTGCAGAGCAGCCCCGCCGGACGCCATGAATCTTCTAAGCTGGAACTGCCGGGGCTTGGGGCGGGACTCGGCAGTGGGGGAGCTTCGCTGGTTAGTGAAGCAATACCGTCCCTCCCTCCTGTTCCTATCGGAGACTAAAATGAGGGAAGAGAAAGTGAAACGCTTCATGTGGTCTTTGGGATATAATGCATGCTTGGCAGTAAATTGTGAAGGAAGAAGCGGAGGATTAGCTCTCTTCTGGTCCTCTACAACTCACAATGTCAATCTCCAGGCGTTGTGTCCAAATTTCATTGATGTAAAAGTCTTGGAAGATACAGGGCTAGTTTGGCGCGCCACTTTTGTGTACGGACAACCAAAAACAGAACTTAGACATGTGTTCTGGAATCGTTTACGTTTCCTTAAAGCCCAATGGGAGGGGCCGTGGGTGTGCATAGGGGACTTCAACGAAGCTTTGAGCAATGATGAACACTTGGGACGGACCCCAAGAGGGGAGCAACAGATGAGACTGTTCCGAGAGTGTTTGGAAGATTGCCAACTGGTGGACTTGGGTTTCTCAGGCCCGAAATTTACTTGGAACAACAGGCAACATGGTGATGACAATATAAGGGTCAGACTGGACAGAGCCGTGGCTAATGGCCATTTTACAAACATTTTCAATGAGGCATATGTGGAGAATATAATCACAATCTCATCTGACCACTTTGCAGTTCACCTTGCCCTTTCGAAACATAATGAGAACAGATCAACGAGTGCGAAGGCTTGTAATTTCAAATTTGAGGCTGCTTGGTGTAGAGCTCCAGACTATCAAAATCTCGTGGAACAAAAATGGGCTGAGTGCACTTTTGGACCGAAAAAACTGCAGAGTACTTGGGATAAGCTGGCTAGCATGGCAACGACTTTATCCTCCTGGAGTAGAGAATTCTTCGGGTCCCCTCGCAAAGAGATCAGGAAACTTGAAAAGCGGTTGGCGAAGCTAAGGTCAGATAGCACCACAAGGTTCTATTCTCATGAAGAAAAGGAGATCGAACATAGGCTCTGTGAGCTGTTCGAAAGGGAGGAAATAATGGCACGTCAACGTTCGAGAGTTGATTGGCTTCAGGCGGGGGATCGAAATACATCTTTCTTCCAGGCAAGAGCCACAGCCAGAAGGAGAACAAACAAAATTAAGTTTCTCAGGAAACAAGACGGAAGCAAATGTGAAGATCAAGGTGAAATAAAGGAGATGGCCCGGTCTTTTTACACTAATCTTTTTACAACCGAGCCATGTCAGGAGATGGACCGAGTCCTTGCTGCAATTTCAAATCGAATTGACCAGAACACAAATGAAATGCTCTGTCAGCCATACAGCAATGATGAAATAAAAGAGGCACTTTTTCAGATGGGGCCGACAAAAGCTCCGGGACCGGATGGTTTCCCGGCTTTATTTTATCAAAGACATTGGGTTTGCTACAAGAAGATATATGTCAAGCTGTGAGGGATTTTTTAGAAGGGAGTGAGATTCCATCAGGCCTGTGCGACACAATACTTGTGCTCATCCCGAAGGTTTCAAGGCCAGAACACCTCACAAATTTCCGTCCTATTAGCCTTTGTAATGTGTTATACAAAATTGCTTCCAAAGTGCTAGCTAATAGGCTGAAAAAGCTGCTGCCGTCTATAATTGCAGAGGAGCAAAGTGCCTTTGTTCCCGGGAGACTCATCACGGATAATGTGCTTATTGCCTATGAGTGCATGCACAACGATTAAAAGGCAACAAGCAAAGGTCCCGTTCTTTGCCTTGAAAATTGACATGATGAAAGCCTACGATAGGGTGGAATGGAGCTATCTTCAAAGGGTCCTAGAGAAACTCGGTTTTGCTGAAAAATGGATTGAGAGTGTTATGCGATGTGTCACATCTGTTCGGTATTCGGTAAGAGTGAATGGTGACCTTTCTGAGCCTTTCATTCCAACAAGGGGGCTTAGACAAGGGGATCCAATCAGTCCTTACCTATTTCTTCTATGTGCTGAAGGTCTCTCATGCTTGTTAAAAAAGGAGGAGCAGGCTGGTCGGCTTAAAGGGGTGAGAAATGGCACTTCGGGGCCAACCATATCACATCTTTTATTTGCTGATGATACAATATTTTTTACACGAGCTGATGATAGAAGTATTAACACTTTAAAAAATATTTTGCAGACTTACAGCCAGGGATCGGGCCAAAAAATCAACTTGCAGAAATCTTCTCTATTTTTTGGCTACCAGTGCCAAGATAGTATAAAACAGAAGGTGATGAATATTCTGGAAGTGCATAATGAAGCTGTCCAATCAAACTATCTTGGCATGCCGACCTATGTGGGTAAATCAAGAACACAAACTTTCAATTTTATTTCAGAGAGTATATGGAAGAGAGTCCAAGGGTGGAGCGACAAACCCATGTCTCGGGCGGGTAAGGAGGTAATGCTCAAGTCTGTTGCACAAGCAATGCCTACATATGTCATGAGCTGTTTCCTTCTACCGGATGGGATTTGTGAAAAGATGAGAACAATTGTATCAAATCATTGCTGGGGCATTGAAGGGGGAAAAAAGAAAATGCACTGGAAATCTTGGGATTCTATGACAACCCCGAAATTTTTGGGGGGCATGGGGTTTAGAGACATGAAGCTGTTTAACCGTGCCATGCTGGGGCGCCAATGTTGGAGGTTGTTGGTGGAACCGGATACTCTATGTGCAAAAGTGTTAAAAGGAAGGTACTTTCCAAATTGCTCGTTCATGGAATCTGGCCCCACTAGATCATGCTCCTACACTTGGAGAAGTTTGATGGCGGGGAAAAAGATTTTAGAACAAGGCATCATGTGGCGAGTGGGTAATGGCGACAACATCCAAATTACAAAGGACAGGTGGATCCCTGGTGCATCTTGCCATCCAATTCGCACTACAGTTGACATTCCAGAAGGACTCAGAGTAAGCTCTTTAATTGATGGGATGTCGGGCAAGTGGAATGAAGAACTTGTGCGCATTTGCTTCAATCACTCAGATGCTGAAAGTATTCTTACTATCCCTCTCAGCCATAATAGGGTCGCCGATTGTATTTCTTGGCCTCTCACAAAGTCAGGCGTGTACACGGTAAAGTCTGCATATGTAATGGCTAGATGTGCAACAGTTCATCAGCAAGCTAGTGCCGAAGGGAAAGGAGAAAGATCGGACCAGGCCTGTATTGCAAAAGATTGGAAGCGCATATGGAATGTCAAGGCCCCTCCCAAGATGAAAATTGTTCTATGGAGATATGCTCATGATTGCCTTCCTACTGGACAGCAATTACAGAGGAGGAATATTGATTCCTACAATCTGTGTTGCCACTGTGGCAGAGATGAAACCTTAGAACACACTTTCCTCACCTGTCAATATGTGGCTGAAATATGGAAGGAACTGAAGAGCAGATGTGGTATCAAGAAAATGAATAAATGGTTCTTGTCGCCGAGAGAATGGATTTTCCAAACTCTTGCAGATTGCACGGAGAGGGAAGCTACCCTGCTTGTAATAACTTTCTGGCACATTTGGGAAGAAAGAAATGCCATCCGTAATGGAGAAAAAGAAATGCACCCGCATTGTGTTGTTGAAAAAATAATAGCTTATGCGGAGATGGTCTTAATGCATATGTATGACTCCATCAGTCCTAACAGGTGTGTTTCCAGCAGGCCGAAATGGAAGCCACCACCGGAAGGATGGATTATGGTAAATGTGGATGCAGCTATCTTCATGAAGAACAACCGCATGGGAATTGGCATTGTGATCAGAGACTATAGGGGCAACTTCCTGGCTGCATGCAGACAGGGCATTGACAAGATCACAAGCCCGGAACTGGCGGAGGCAATGGCAGTCCGTAAGGCAATGCTATTTGTGAATGGTCTATCATATAGCCAAGCCATAATTGCTTCGGATTGCTTATCTTTGGTGCAGAAACTCCAAACGGAGAAGATTGACAGGTCCCAGACTAGCATCATCACACAGGATATCAAGCTGGTAGCGAGTGCTTCTCCTGTTGTTTTTTCTTTTACCCATGTTAGCAGATGGTGTAATGAGGTAGCACATGTATTAGCTAAGTCAGCTGATCAGGTTTCTGAATTGGTCTGGTTTAATGTAGCGCCAGAGTTTCTCTGGCCTTGTCTATGTAACGATCAGTTTTGATTAATGAAAGCTGCCCATTACTCTCAAAAAAAAAAAAGGTAGGTCCTCGTCGCCGACGAACCCACACGCTCCTTCCATACACCCAGGTTTATGTTGTTTGTTGGCCAGGTGCCCAGGGAAGGAATTACCGCCACTGCGCGCGGGGGCCATGTGCATGCCGCCTCCACGATTCCACCCGTGAGTCAACTGGTCGTTGCGAAGATTGTTTTCTGCAAAGTGCAAACTCGCCCCGAAATTCCTTGTCCCCTACCATTCCTTGTCGGCTTCTTGGTGTCACGTTGCATAATTGCATTCCTGATTTGATTTCCAGAACGATTTCGATAAGTTATTATCAGCAGTACTATATTACATCCTGGCCGGCTGGTTCGTCACTCCTGCATATTGTAACATATCGCTGACTGGTATCTCCTTGCCACATCCAACAAGGCCGCGGATATCTTAAACAGCTAGTCAACTCCTCTTAGCAGCCACCGGAATATTTCTTCCCAACCGGCAGCAGAGCAACTCCCACCCACCCGCCGCCGGATCGAGATCATGCGGCCTCAGTTCATCGGCTCCCCTCAGCGGACAGCTGAACACGCTGCAAAATACTACTCCCTCCGTCCCAGTTTAATTATCACTCTAGCTTACTCCGTTTTTCTAAAATAATTAGCATTCTCACTTCCCAATGCACATTTCTCTCTTCCCAATACAACTCTATCTCTATCTCTCTTTTCCTCGTTTCCTGCGCACCTACCTTTACTAACTTTTCTTAATCTCCGTGCCGAATGCTAAAACGTCAATTATTTTGAGACGGAGGGAGTACTACAGGATTCCAGGAGAGAGAGCACAGCAGAGCATGATCACGCTGCACACGCGCGTTGGCAATTGCCTTTTTTAATTAAGAGCATGATTG
This sequence comes from Eragrostis nindensis, assembly GCA_012490785.1. Taxonomy (NCBI): domain Eukaryota; kingdom Viridiplantae; phylum Streptophyta; class Magnoliopsida; order Poales; family Poaceae; genus Eragrostis; species Eragrostis nindensis. The sequence continues at coordinate 101,859 of JAAXCT010000149.1, forward strand.
ATCGGCGATTTCGCAACAGCATAATTCATGGGTCCTAGTTTGAGACTTCTGCGGTTCATGGAGCTGCACCGCCCCAGTATATAAATCTGACTGTAATGTTATACTAAGCATGCAAAAAATAAAATACTATCATGGTATTCCACACCTTAATTACTACTCCCTCCTTCCCCGAAAGGATGTCGCTCTGACAAGAAACCCGAAACCCAAAGCGCTGGATCAATTTACCATTTTGCCCTCATTCATTACGGAGTACTTCCTCCCACTAGCTCGTCTCGTTCTTCTCTGCAGCGCCTCAGACGGTGCTGGCCCCTTCGCGAAGCGTCTCCACCCCAGTGCACAAGCGTCTCCAGGCGCCGTCTTCGGCCACGTGCAGCCGAGCGTCGCCGTCGTCGTCCGACGCGGCCACGCGCAGCCGAGCGCCGGCGTCGTCGTCCGTGCAGCCAACCTCCGCCGTCGAACGCCACGAGCTTGCCTCGGGTGGCCGCTGAATCCATCACCGCGGAGAGAAAAGGGAAAAAATAATGCCATGAAGCTCGCCGACGGAGAGAGGCGTGGCGAGGTGACGACGGAGAGCGGCGCCGAGGTACAGCCAGGAATCAAAGGGGAAATGGTGGAGAAAGAAAAGGGAGGGGCAGCGGAGGTTGCCGACGAGGTGGCCCGGGCTCCGGCGCGCTTGCCGGCCGCCGGGGCCGGACGGGTGGAGCTCGGTCACCGGCGACCAATGCCGACGGGAAGCAGCTCGCCGACGCCGGGGCCGAAGCCATCTCGCAGCAGCCACGGCTCCTCGCTGCGCCCAACGGCTTCGTCTGCTGGCCGTCGCACTAGCGCGTCTCCTCGCTGTGCAGCCGAAGCTCTCACCGAGCAGCCGCAGCCGCAGGTCGCCTTCGCGCAGAGGCTCGCTGGACACTTCGATGTGGATTTCTACCGGTGGCCTGTCTGCAGGCTTGGGTCATGGGGATGGAGGTAACGAGAAGAGAGAGAATGGGGTGGAGACATGAACACAGTAGCCACACCAGCACAGAGCGAGAAAAGAGAGAGATTTTTTTCCTTTTTTCTGGAGGAGGACGAGTGGACGATGGGGTGTTCGGGTCTTTAGGCCTAAATTTAGTTCTCACACTAATTTGCTATTTAAGGGTATTAAATAAAGTCTAATTATAAAACTAACTACAGAATCTTGTTCTATTTCGCGAGACGATTCTAATGAGGGTAATTAAGCCGTGATTAGACGATAGTTACTGTAGCATCACTGTAGCTAAACATGGATTAATTAGGCTCGTTAGATTTGTCTCGCAAAATAGCGCACATCTGTACTAAGGTTTTGTAATTAAACTTTATTTAATACCCCTAAATAGCAAATTAGTGCGAGAACTAAATTTAGGCCTAAAGAAACGAACAGGGCCGATGACACTGCGTGGGATTAGACGGGGCGTGGGACCCAGAGCGGCAGGCGACATCTAATGTGGGAAAAACGTTTTTGGCTGGAACGACAGCAATTCCGGGACGGAGGTAGTATTCCTGACATTTTCCACGTCAGTGGCTTGGCTGCTGCAGCACCTCACTTGCGTAGCTCGGCACGGCACAATATGGTCGAAGTCGTCGACGCGCCGCCTGTGATAGTCGCAGCAACTCATTAGTGCTTTCACATTGCATCGCTCTTTTGCGAGTCGGAAGCGAACGGCCTTTCACCGCTGTTCCATCTGATTAGTACTGTAACACGAAAAGAGGAGATGATCCTCGTTGCTTATGCCTTGACACCATCTTATCAATGGCAGCAAACGGGTGAAACGTAACATGCCAATGCCGGGTGCCAGTACTTGAGCATCGCCCATACCGTGCTTACGAGGGTTCCAGTCATCTAGTAAGATTGACCTTGTTAAAGTAGTAAACCAGTAACAATGTCGCAGTGCACAGCTGTGCCTGTGCTGTAAATTCCAGTGACACGAGGTGAACCGTAAACCTCAACTCATCATCATAGGCTAACTACGTACGGACAAAAAGGAATTCCCCTGGTCTCTTGCAGCTGAATCGCAGGATATACGCATGTCCGTCCCCACCAGCTGCTAAACCCCACGTTATTTATACCTCCTCGAACCAATCACCTTCTCCTTGCGCTGCACGCTTCCCCACTCCTCAATCCAACCCAATCCCCATCACCCCTACCCCGCCGCGACGCGCCGCGCGCGGCCAAACCCCTACCGAACCTCACCGGCGACGGCGGCCTCCCGCCTCGTCATTCACCGGCGGTAGCGATGCACGGGGACGGGACGCCCCCTTTCGTGCTCGTTGCGGCCCTTGCGCTGGCGGTTGCCTCCGCGTGGGTCCCGGGCACCGTCGGCGACCCACAGGCCACGCAACTCAACCTGGGGTGCAGCCAGTACAACGCCACGCCCGCGGCCGCCTTCCTCGCGGCGCTAAACTCCACATTCGCCGCCCTCCGCGCAAACCTCTCCGCCGCCGGCAGCAGCGGGTTCGCCACCGCCGCGGAGCCCCGCGCCGCCGCGCCGGCGTTCGCGATGGCGCAGTGCCGCCCGTACGTCGCCGGCCGCGACTGCGTCGTCTGCTTCGACGCCGCGGCCGCGCGCCTCCGGGCCACCTGTGGCGCCGCCAATGGCGGGCGCGTCATCCTCGACGGCTGCGTGATCCGCTACGAGAGCGCGGCCTTCTATGACCAGGCCACGCTCCCGGGCAACACGCAGCTCTGCAACGGCTCCGCCGTGCCCGGCGGGGGGTTCTCCGACGCGGCGCGGGCACTGGTCCGGGACCTCGCCTCCGCGGTGCCTCGCGGCCCGGGGCTCGCCGCGGCGGCCACTAGCGGGGGCGTGTACGCGGCGGCGCAGTGCGTCGAGACGGTCGGGGAGGGCGGCTGCGCGCAATGCCTCAATGTGGCGGTGGGGAACATCGATGGGTGCCCGCCCAACTCCGACGGCCGGGCTGTGGACGCCGGCTGCTTCATGAGGTACTCTGACAAGCCGTTCTTCCCGGAGAACGCGACCGTGGACCTTGCCGTATACCTGCGCTCTGGTGAGTTCACCTGAGTTAATTACTTACTGGTACATATCACGTGTTTATTGATTCTGCTTGTTAGCCTAGAATTCCATGCGGTGGATACATGTTTGCTTCGTAAAGTACTTCGAGAACTCTTTTGAAGTTTGGTGTTAAGCTGTGGTCATATGTCTAAAGTCAACATGTTTGTCATTCCCATGAGAATATGGTATGGATTAAGGGAGCAATACCTGATGACTCAGTGCAGATCGACAATTCTTGTTGAAATCAATTTGCTGTTGGCCTCACTAACAAATCAGCAAATTACATGTAGCCAACAACTGTTCTGCTTTCGTTGCAGGGGGAAATACAAGGGTAAAAGTATACATTACATTAGACACATGTGCCTTCATGATCCATGTATTGCGTGTTACAATATTGTTACTGTGGTTAAACACAAGCCAGTCATTACTCTGGTGACCTTGATCGTATTTAAGTTTTTCTGTATTGTATCTTTCTCTATCTCGGAAGTTGACTGTATGTCGGCTATGTATTGCATATTATCCAATGCTTGAGGTGATTCTTCTAGTTTATCAGGAAGTTGTGATCAGTTTATGTGCTTTAGGAAGTGGTTTTGCTTGAAATGATGATTCAAATAAAGATCAATGACAAGTTCCACACAAACAAATTCAATGAAGTACTATGTCACCTGTTCAAAGTTAGTCTTTAGTTCCGGGCTCTCAATGCATGATTGCGTGCAGGGAAATCAAGCCGGAAAGGAGCCATCATCGGAGGAGTTTTGGGAGGTGTAGGCTTCCTATTTCTTATTGGGATGTTGATTTTCATTCTGATCAGGCGTTCTAGAAAGATAAAGCCTCGAAGAGGTAATTTTATGAAATCTATCAAATTTATGTTGAAATATTTATGATTCATATCTAACTGTTTTGACCACAAGGTGTATTATCCACAGTGCCAAATATTCTGTCATCTTGCATGAAATTCTCTTGCCAGATAAAGTAAAGTTTCATATGTAAAAAATTTCTTTCCACGAGCACTGCCCAATGCTGTGTTGCACGCATCAGGTTTAGCTTTATCACCAGTGATAATTATCATTTTATTGATGCTGGCATGGATGACATTTTTTTTACAAACTCACCTGGATCATATCGTCTTTTATGGTGTTGGGGTTGCCAGCACAATTGCTTCTTTTTTTTTTTTCTCGAAAACGCAGGAGAGCTGCGCTTTATTATATTAAGAAGAAAAATTGGGACAAGAACCCAGTACAACACACACCACACACACGCTGTCACAAAAAAACATTCGCGCCTTTAACAAACAACAAAAGGTGACCTGATTACCAAACATTAATTAATCACCCGGCACTAGGGCAGTCAACAAGGAAACTCCTCGAGCCCCTGCCATCGACCATAACCTACAATCCTCCCCTGCTAGTATCAACGTTTCAGCAATGTTAGGATTTGCTCCATCAAAGACACAGCGATTGCGATGCTTCCAAATTGTCCAAGCACCAAGGATGATAAGAGAATTAAGCCCCTGTCGTAGCATTCCAGTAGTTGATGCACTAGCTCTCTCCCACCATGTGTCAAAAGAATTATCCATAGGTTGTGGGGCAAGAGAATTCAAGCCGACCTGCCTCAAGAATAGAAACCAAAGTTGCCGAGAAAAGACACACGATACTAGCAAATGGTCAATGGTCTCTTCTTCCTGATCACATAGTGGGCATCTCTCTGGATGGTTCTTTCCTCTTCGTTGGAGCCTATCAGCTGTCCAGCACCTCTTATGCGCCACCAACCAGAGAAAGAAGCGGCACTTTGCAGGTGCCCAGGTTTTCCAAATTCTCTCCCATGGTCCGAACTGTGTAGATCCCACAAATAAACATTCATATGCAGACTTAGCTGAGTATTGACCATCTGAAGAAAATCTCCAAATATGGGTGTCCTCCACATCAGGCTGTAAATCAAACCCAGCAAGAAGGTCCCAAAGAAGAATATAGTCCACTATGACGCCTATTGTGAGAGGTCCCTGTATGTCTGAAATCCAAGTTCGGTTGGAGAGGGCTTCCTGTACTGTGCGATGCTGAATTCTTCGCCTTGGAATTGTTGCAAATAATCGGGGCGCAAGGTCAGCAATACAGCGAGCATGCAGCCAACGATCAGACCAGAAAAGTGTGTTCGATCTGTTGCCAACCTCAGTTTTTATCGCCATTGAAAAGAAAGCCTGAACTTGTGCTGACACTTGTATAGGAAGGGCTGCCCATGGTCGATGGGGTTCAGTCTTTTGCAGCCAAGCCCATCGCACTCTTAATGCCCAAATCAGGTTTTTCAAATCCGAAATCCCAAGGCCACCGAGTTCAGGAGGTCGACAAACCGAGCCCCAAGCTACAAGACAATGGCCACCATGTGCATCTTTTCGACCCCTCCATAAAAACCCTCTTCTTGTCTTTTCTAGTGCTTTGATGGCCCATTGCGGAAAATCAATAGCCATGACAAGGTAGAAAAGCATTGCTGTTAGAACAAACTGAACTTGTATTCTTCTTCCAGCCTTATTCATCAGATCCGCTTTCCATCCTGGAAGCTAGTCAGCAACTCTATCAATGATCGGTTGTATATGCTCCTTTTTAAGCTTATTTAGGGAGAGAGGTAAACCCAAATATTTGCATGGAAATTCTGAGACTGCACAGGGAAGTAAATCATGCAAGACTTGTCGTTCAGTCTCACCACACCTAATTGGTAGCACATTGCTCTTCTGTAAATTCGTCTTGAGCCAGATGAATCCCCAAAAAGGTGTAGAATGTCCATTGTGACATTAATGTCTGAGGCCTCCGGTCGGAGAAATAAGGCCACATCATCGGCATAAAGAGAGATGCGGTGTTGTAACGCCCGTCTCGAGAGTGGAAGAAGCAGCCCCTCGGCATCGGCCTTTGAAATTAAGTGGCTCAAGACATCCATCACAAGAATAAAAAGCATAGGCGACAAAGGGTCCCCTTGCCGTAATCCTCGCCGATGAACAATGCGCTCACCGGGAATCCCATTCAATAATACCTGTGTTGATGAAGATGCTAGCAGCCCACTGATCATGTCTCTCCATATTTGCCCAAAACCCAACTGTTGCATTAGTTCAATAAGAAAAGGCCAAGCAACACTATCGAAGGCCTTAGATATGTCCAGCTTTAGAATAAAACGAGGAAGCTTTTGCTGGAAGGAACCTTGCAGTCTGCTGCACTAACATAATTATCTTGGATAAAATCGACCTTTTATGAAAGCACTTTGATTAGGGGACACCATTTGCTGCAGCCGTACTGCTAATCTGTTGGCAAGCAATTTTGTGATTAGTTTGGCAAAACTGTGAACCAAACTAATTGGTCTAAAATCCTTGGGCTGTTCCGCGTCTTCTCTTTTAGGGATGAGAGTAATATATGCTGTATTCAGAGCGGCAAAACCCATAAATTTCCTGCTCCAGACCGCTGAAACTGCTGCCATGACATCTTGCTTGATAATAGCCCAGCAAGATTTATAGAATCGCCCTGTGAAACCGTTGGGGCCTGGAGCTTTATCTGGAGGTAGTTGTTTAATTGTGGCCCAAACTTCCTCTTCCGTGAAAGGCACCTCAAGGTCAGCAAGATTATGTGAAGGAATTCCTAGTTCTTCAAGATTGATGGTGCGCTCTCTGTCCAGATTTGCCCCCAACAGGTTGTGTAGAAATCATCTACCAATCTTGCTTTATCTTCATGATTAGTAAGGACTTGATCCCCTGAAACTAAACGACCGACGAAGTTTTTTCTTTTACGATGCCGAGCATGAAGATGAAAAAAAAGTTTTGTGTTAGCGTCCCCATCCTTCAGCCAACTTATCCTTGAGCGAGTGCGAGCAGTAGTCCTTTTGAGAGAGGAAAGAGCAAGGCAATGTTTCTTGAGATTATTTTTTAACCATGACTCATCCGGGGAGAGGGTTCGATTATCATTAGCAATCTCCAGCTGATGGAGAATCTCCCGGGCCAGGGCAAGCTGGGAGTTCACATGACCCACCGTCTTGTCGCTCCAGCTCTGCAACCCTCTAACGACCGCCTTGAATTTAGCATCCAGAACTGAGAAAGGACACGGACCTGCTGGAACCGAATTCCAAGCCATAGCCACTGCCTCATGAAATCCATCGAGCTTTGGCCAAAAGGATTCAAAGTGAAAGCGTCGTCGACCCATCTTGTTGTCATGAAGGTTGAGTAGAAGGGGACAATGATCAGAATCATCCGAAGCTAGGCTTTGCAGTAGGCAATTTGGAAATATCTCCTCCCAATCCACCGAGCAGAGAATTGCCTTCTTTTTATTAGGGATCAGAGTAAACTTGTCAACTAAACTTGATTGGACACGCATTTTATGGAAGGCAGTAAAAGAGAGAAAGTTAGGAAGTTGGGCTAGTATATGAAAGAGCTACGATCAGTAACAGGCATTTATTCTTCTTTAAAATCACATAGGTAGGCATGTTCTCATGACACCTTGCCCTGGTTTTCTCTCAAGTAAAATTAGTGGCTATTTATGTGTCGGGAAGTCTGGTTCTTTTATTATTTTGTTTAAACGTGTGCAATGCCTTACAACGTACTGCTATTTATAGAACAATATTGAGATAAAGACGAATTTGAACACTTGATCTAGAAAAATAGTGAATTTTTTCTTTAATTTGTTCACAGCAGCTGGGCAATATGAAGGATTTCTATAGATTTTAAATAATTATCATGCATTAAATGTATTGTGGTTTTTCAATAGTCCACTTATATTTGTCTATAGCCGGACATACAGTCAACATAATTCTGAAAAGGGAAAAAATGGCGTTACATCTGTTTTCTGAACGTTTTGTTATTTGAAGCACTAAATTCGTCCTGAATTCTGATTCCATTGTTTGACTGTATTATCCTTTAGGAGATATACTTGGAGCTACAGAATTACAAGGTCCAACAAGTTTCTACTATCATGATCTTAAGGCTGCAACCAATAGTTTCAGTGAGAAAAGTAAACTTGGAGAAGGAGGTTTTGGAGATGTTTATAAGGTATGGTGACTTTCTATTGTTTGATCAACTAGGAATTGTGGACTAGATACAACAACTTTACAGGAAAAAATTATGAAAAAAAAAAAAATCACAATCAGTGCCTTTTGTTTTGAAAACATTTGTTGCCTTTGTTTGGTGACATTTCATCCTCTACAATGTGATCCTTCTAACAATACATATCCGACAGGGTTTGCTGAAAAATGGGAAAACAGTTGCAGTAAAAAGGTTGATAGTAATGGAAACTAGCAGGGCCAAAGCTGATTTTGAAAGTGAGGTGAAGCTGATCAGCAATGTTCATCACCGAAATCTTGTCCGGCTTCTTGGTTGTTCTCGCAAAGGATCTGAATTCTTACTTGTTTATGAATACATGGCAAATGGTAGCCTGGACAAGTTCCTCTTTGGTATGTGCACTCTGATATACGATTCTCTGATGTTTGGTACTTTATTTGGTATGTGCACTCTAATAAGCATATTAAGAAAATATTTGCGGGTCATGTATCCAGTAGTCCCATTTGATTTCCTAGATGTTTCTGTTAGTTATCACTGAATCCACAACTACCACTAGTTTAAACCTATTTAATTTTAGTATACATTTTGAGAGGCAATCATATTGCTGATATTCCAAGCCGAGTTAATGCCATAGCAGTACTGACACAGACTTCTATGCGATGGTATCATTTGGCTTGCACAGGTGAGAGACGTGGAACCCTTAATTGGAGGCAAAGATTCAACATAATTGTTGGCATGGCTCGTGGTCTTGCATACCTTCATCAAGAGTTTCATGTCTGTATCATACACCGCGACATTAAATCTAGCAATGTTCTTCTTGACGATGACTTTCAGCCAAAGATTGCTGATTTTGGCTTGGCAAGGCTCCTACCTGATGATCACAGTCATCTTAGCACAAAATTTGCAGGAACACTGTAAGTTCAAAAAATGCAAATACTGCATTGGGTAATAGATGCATGACTTATCTATCTTTTTCTCTTGAGCAGGGGCTACACTGCTCCAGAGTATGCAATCCATGGCCAGCTATCAGAGAAGGTTGACACTTACAGCTTTGGTGTGGTCGTTTTAGAAATATTAAGTGGTCGGAAGAGCAATGATACAAGGCTTGAGCCTGAAACACAGTATCTACTTGAATGGGTATCCGTCCTTCTGAATCTTCACTCTTCATGGTGCATGCATTACCCCATATTATTGCATATGTCATATTCCCATGTACAACTTTCTAAGTCTGTATGCATTTCTTCCTAACTTCCTGATACGAACACTCTTTGCTGGATTTTCACCATATGCATCAGTCTGAAGACTTAACATGCAATTTTCAAAATTCTAGCATATAAAACTTACCCTACTCTTAGTGTTCCTTCAACAAGATCGCACTTGGATACTTTGATCAGTTCCTTATCTTTGACAAAAAAGGGCTTAGTGGTATTTCACGTATTTCATATGCTCATATTATGTCAGCTGTAATAAGCTCCGTTATTTAATAACGCTCAGTGGTACCTAAATGTAAGTGACAACTTGATGAGCTTGGTTGCACAGGCATGGAAGCTATATGAAAGTGACAACTTGATGCGCTTGGTGGACCAATCACTCGATCCAGAAGAATATAAGCCGGAAGAGGTCAAAAGAATCATAGAGATAGCCCTTCTCTGCACTCAATCAGCTGTTGCCGCAAGACCAATGATGTCAGAGGTGGTTATGTTGTTATTGACAAAAAATGATCCAGAGATCCAGCCCACAAGGCCCACTTTTATTGACGCAACAAGTAGAGTGCGAGGTGAAACATCCTCCTCCAGTTCATCTTCTGCATCCAAGGCCACTGTGTCAATTTCACAGTTTTCAGCCAGGTAAAACACATTGTATACGGCTTCATATTCTTATGTGATATGATATTTGTACCTGTACATATATCTATGTAGCAAGCTCTGATGATTACTTGTCAGTACATATGAGAGCTGTGTACATCATTTGAAGTTTCCCTTTTGTTCCAGTGAGATGTAATAATGTCGATATTGTGACATTTTGCAATTATGTGCTTTCTTTACAGAACTTAGTCTATCTGAGATGATTCTGTGTGTCCCATTTTGTATGTTAGCAACTGACACTGATTTATGATATCCTATCGTCCGCCATGACAATGAATTTGGGTTGCAGTTGCCCTCTTTTGTTTCTGTCTTTTACAAGGGCATCCTTTCATGTATTTCATGAAAACCCATTGTTCCCTAGTTAAGGTGATCCTTGCAATCTCATTCTGTATCACTTTTTTGCGCAAGCCTGATCCAACGCATTCAAAGAGCCCTTGAGATTGATTAGCTAACATAGACAAAGGTCTTCTTGTGGTTAGTGGGCTACCAGAATGTAGGCTGTAGCTCTTGAACTCTTCGTCCATTCTTCTGATAAGCCAAATATTGATAATCCAATAGTGAAACTGCCTTTTATTGGCACTGGCAGCCCACTAACCACAAGAGCTATCAGATAATATATTAATTGAGTAATCCTATTTTCCTTGTACAGTTGCTCTGCTCTTTTCTTATATATTAATAAGCATAGTAGGGGTTTCCCCTACTGTATTTCCCTAAAAAAAGGGCACTTTATATAAAAATATCCTGTGTATGGAGCCCATGATAGCTGCATTTTTCTGTGATTTCTTCCGTGGTTTGTGTGGAAAATAGGAACAATTCTCTGATCTGTACGATGGGGTCAATATGACAAGACCTAATAATGAAAATGAATCGAAGCAGAAGGCAAGGCGAGCAAATAAACAGAACTTATGTTGGTTCCACATACGCATTTGTGCGTTGTGCCTCTAAGTGAACTTTCAATCTGTGTATTTTGGGTTTCTTAGAATGTTGAACATGATGCATCCAACAAATCAGTTACTGAAATTATTCAAAGCTGCTATCTATGTAAGAATTATTTGGTGGAATATTTAGAACTAATGTTTCTCCGATTACAGAATAGTTGCCTTCTACTTTTGCTTTTCTACTAGTGGCTTTGTTGACCCTAGAGATTGATTTTTATAATCTAAATTGCTCATTTTATCCTGTTATGAGTGGTCTACAATTGTGGATTAGTTCACTTATCTTGTTTGCTTCCCCTGCTTTAGCGTGTGCCACATAAGCTGGCAGCGTCCAAGTTGTTGCATATCATTATAATAGGTTTCACTTTTTTTTAGGAATATTGGTTTCGCATTGTTGCTTGATAGGGACAATGCTTCAGCTGTGATAGGTTTCACATTGTAGCTTTGGTATAAACATATCCCCCATTCTCTACTAAATCCATGTCTAGTATAAAAAAATGTGCATAGGGCTCATATTGAGATATCACTATAATTATATATGAATATCTTATTGATCATTCTAGAAAAAAAGGTTATTAAACTGTACTCCCTCCGGTTTTAAATTGTTGACGTTTGACTATTTTTGAGTTACGTTTGACCATTCGTCTTATTCAAAATATTTATCATAGATTTTGTTATGATTAGTTTCATCACTAAAGGAAATTGAAATATAATTTATAATTTTGCATATTCAATCTAATATTTTGAATAAGACGAATGGTCAAACCTAACTCAATAATAGTCAAACGTCAACAATTTAAAACTGGAGGGAGTAATCGTCAACAGCTTGCTCTCCGTTATATTTCTTTGCTAGGTTGTTGAGGATATCCAGGGCTACTCTTACTCTTGTTCCAATCAGTGAGTTCCAGATTTGGGAGTGCTGTCTTGCTCATGATTAGTTAGTGTATGTTTTAATTAATCTTGGGTATTGATATATGGAAATTAGATTCTGTTGTATACTTACATGTTCGTGTGTTATGGATACAATTTACATTCTTCGTATGCCTTTGTATTTACGAAATAACATTTAAACATTATTAAAATGTATCTCTTATTGTGGTTGGCATACACTCTCCACTAGCAGATAAGTGCTGCTTTGGAAATTGACAGTCTCACAAACACAACTTACCGCAGATAACTGCTCTAGTAGGATATTTGCCTAATGAGCTGTTTGTCTTTTTTAGAATAAAGCTACCAGTATTGTGAAATGCTTTTCAAGATAAATCTGTGTGTATGGGCAATCCAAGCATTCGTAAAGATATCATCTGTCAAAGTAAAAATATTTCTGTTGCATATTTTTTTGTAATTAGTTATGCTACTGTTTCCTATTGCAGTTTATAGCCTTATAGGGTAATCATGAGAATGATACCCTTGCAAAAAAAAAAAAAAAAAGGAACTGGATGATAAGACACTTTGTTTGGATGCCGATTGAATATTGTTACAATACGAAATACTTGAAGGCCACACGCAATTGACTCACCTACATTTTATGCTCCCACCCTTTTGTAGACTCAGCCTCTGCCTCTGGGGAAGTGCTCACATCAACTCCAATTTGGATGGAGCTTCTCGATGGGTTAGAGCGTTTGCGAACCAAAAAGGGGAAAAACCCATCCTCCAAAGTAGTGAAGTGAGCCAGGACAATAAGACAATAGGTCTCATGGGCCAAGCCTGCTATCAGGCAGTGAGTGGGAATCAATCCTGAAAGAGAGAAGGTCTAGTGCTCTCAGAAAATATTTGATTCGCCGAAAAATTGGCTTTATCAGACCAATCCATGTTCAGAAGCCCTCCATCAAAAGTCAGTGGTCTAGGCCGCTTTCCTTGACTTTGAGTTGGATCTCATTCTTCTTCCCGGCAAAAAAAAGAGGGTAGACTTCATCCGAGACACATGGGTTCTTTTGCTTCCTTCAAAGAACTCGTCTTTGAGCCTTTCAAAATAAGGGCATAGTATCCCAGCCACCTAGACCACCTAAAAGGAAGGAATTGGTCTTTGGCTTTGAGTGATCCAATCATTGGTGAATGGCTTCAGTAAGGTAGAAGGAAAGGGCCCCTCTCGACCTGGAAATTCACAACAGGAAAGACTGGCGCCGATCAGCGAAAGCGAACCCTTCAGTACATCACGTTCAGCCCTCCCTCAAAATCCCATTTGTTTTATTGAGGAATCACTCTTGGATCCTCTAAAGGCTCTTCTCCGTCTATAACTCAAAGTCCATCTGTCTCTCGTGGAAGCGCTTTAGAGTGCCTAGAAGATCCAGCAAACGGAGGTGCCAATGCTGTCCCAAGACCAGATCACAGTAGGTAGCTGCTTTAAAGAGGTTGGGAGACAGACTGGTGAACAATCTTCTTCTTGTTTTCTCCGACCTAGAGCACTCTTTTTTCAATCGTACGAAGAAACTCCGTGAAAAACCCAGCTATCACTCCTATGAGACGGCTAACTCCCAACTCCCGATACATTCTTTAGAGTCGACCAAAGGACTCGTTGGTTTGGACATAGTTTCTTTGTTCCTGTGTTTCTGTTTTGCTCTCCCCCTTTTTTCACTTAGTTTAGTTGGAATGGAAAGAGAACTTCCTTCAGCCTTTTTGTTGCCTGGTTCGGTCTCTCTGAGTGGAATAAGTGGGTCCTTCTTCTTTTTCCTGACTGATGAAGGTCGAAACTGAAGATCGAATCAAGCGGAGTCTGGATTCCTATGTTCGTACTAACTCAAATGATTGATGAATTGGATCTTGAGTATGCTCACTTCGCTACTCAGCAAGGTGAAAGAATGACAAAGAGACTGACATCACAGAGGATGGGAAGGACCCAATCGCCTGCCTCTTTCTTGGTCCACCCCCTGGTGGGTACTTTATAGCTCACAACACGAGACAGGCAGATATGTGACATAGTCTCATTGCTTTCATTGACAACAAGACTCTCTTCCCCAGCTGTGGACTCAGACCTCTCACAACCAAAAAAAAAGAAAAAGCAAACGAATCCGAATATAACCAATCTATCGCCTTTGATGACTCGTTGACAGCCTCCTCAACCCAAGCTTCCATCTCCTTGCTCCAGACATCGGCGCTTGCCCGCGCCAGTCCATGAAAGGCGGATGAAGGTGAGTTTGACTACGAACTCGAGGATGCTGGGAACGATCTCTTTTTGGGGAATCACTCCCGTCGAGAGGCCCTCTTCCTCCCTTTTTCTGAATCTGGGAGAGAGGCAAAAGAGAAGTCCAGAGAGACCTCGACTCTTTCAGGGAAAGGAGGGAGATCGAATGCGATATGGAGTCCCTGTCGAATGGAATGGACATCCTTGGGGACAGCTGTGTAAGACTGAATTTACCATAAAATTGGACGGAAAAACTACTACAAAGATCACAAGAAACCCAGCTCAAAGTGAATGGAGAGAGAACCTCTGTGCCTTGGAAGGATCTGAAGCTGTTCGGACACTCATAGACAAGTGAACTCCAATCCAGGATCCCTCGAAAAGTGAAGTGAACTAGCCAGGTAGAACAGTCAGGTTAGGAAAAGAGTCTTTCATGTCAAGGTGAACATAGACAGACAAGGTTAGTTTGTTTTCCTTAATTCTCAGAGAGAAGACTCGTTGCTGGAACCGAGAGCACTAGCGATTACTCTCTTTCTGACCTTCAGCCGAAAAATTCCATACCTTCCACCGACTTCTTTTGTGTATGGCCAGAACGTGATGCTTTCCAATGCCGAGTACTTTTCTTCACAATGTACGAAGCCCGTAAAACCAAAATCGATCCAAATCCACGACCTTGACGATTGAGGAAAAAGGGTATGTATTATTATGGTGTGAGCCTTCTTTCTTTTTGGCCTTAGATTATCATAAGCGAGGAATGGTGCGAGCTAGCCTTCAGACTATACTTTTAGTAGGGAAAGGGAAAAATGGAGAATATCTTTAAGAACCCTAGACTGAATTTCACTTGGAGCAACAGGGGTCAGGTCACACTATATCAATATCATAATTTTTTTTCTTTATATTCAATGCAATGAAAAATTAAAGCACGATTCTCTATAGGGATATGTACATAAGAGAGAGACCGACTCGGTATCTGTGTAACAATTTCTGTTCTGGGGTTTACATATCTATTTTTAATTGCTAATTGAGAAATAATTTTCTATTTTTTATAATTGATACTGATTAGCCGTAAATCAATTTGATTTTGTTATGCCATTAAGGAAACACTATTGGGGATACAATACCCATTTTAGAACCGTTCACTACTAACAAATAGAAAAAAAAATAACAAATAATAACAAATAATATAGTTAATGGTTCCAATTTGTCCTAAATTTATCAGTCTGTGACTGGAAATCCTTTCTCTTTTCAATAGAAAGAGAAGGTATTTAAGCAGTGTGTGTTTTGGGATACAATCAATCGAAGAGAATAAAACTGGGTCCAATAAAAAACAGGAATGAATTTCTTAAAAGGGATTGGAAAGGGATAAGTACAAAGGGATTCGACGATCTAAAAAAAAGGTTTAGTAATCCCCTCCTACGAAAAAGAATTTGTAAATAAATGTGGATGAATAAGATTTTTCTCGATTTTGGATCGGATTTGGCGGCATGGCCAAGCGGTAAGGCAGGGGACTGCAAATCCTTTATCCCCAGTTCAAATCTGGGTGTCGCCTGACCCACAAAATACTTTGGATTTCTTATTGTACTGATTGAACTCGACAAATTCTTGCCCTGCATAAGCAAAGGAAAAGAACTAGGCCTGTCGATACTGGATTTTCAGAATCCATAGTTCTAAAATCAAAAATACTTTCAATTTTTTCCTAAAAAAAAATAGGGCTCTGGCGGGGTTCTGGGTAGCGGCCCAAACCGATACCAATAGGGATGAGGGAAGGCTTACTTATTCATTTCATAATTGATTTTATTCCGCAATTCATAACTACGAAAGTAAGAGGTCGGAAATAAATCCTGGTATCCAAAGGAAAGGTCCCTAAAGGACATTCCTTTTTGCTCCTAGGATTGAAGAAGAGATTATACGAAAGACTATCAAGACTTCCTAATTATCTTACACTACCTACACTAAAGTAAGGTCTACTGACTCTGTCTGGAATTAGATTGGATAGGCTGATGGGAAATTTAGAAGCAAGATAATAAGGTCAGGGTTTATTATCCAACTAGTCGATCATAACGGGGGGATCCTCCGGGAATCAACGAGAAATTGAGGAGAGCTGCTAAGATAAGAAAAAAAAGCGTGGAACAACAATGTCAAGTCTCGACTCGACATGTTAGAAGGAGCTAAATCAATAGGTGCCGGAGCTGCTACAATTGCTTTAGCCGGAGCTGCTGTCGGAATTGGAAACGTCCTCAGTTCTTCGATTCTAAGAATGTTCATAAAGACTGCGGTAAAAAAATGCGTAGCTGCAGTAAGGAGGGATAATGTCTCCTCCTTTTATTATTTTATTTTGGTGAGGTACCCTAACATTTTCTATTTTTTTCATATTTTTATTTTGGTTTTTCTACTCTTTTTTCGTGTGATCCTCCCCCTAGGACAGGTTTTAGCCCATCTGACTTGTTGCCCCTCATTTCTTATATCTCTCCCACCGGAGGTTCAGAGTCCACAGGCTCTAGCTCATTTACAAGGGCTAAACTTCTATCTGAGCCTTTATGAGCAAGATCCGGAGTGGATTACGTTCATTCAGCAAGAGCTGAATCACAACACCCCTCCGGGGGACATACAGGGGCGCTTGCGCCTCTTTTTGATAGAGGAAAAGATCTCGTGTTTACGACGAGATCTTATACAAGATTTTATTTCCCTATATAATAGGAACGCACTTCCCCCCCTAGAGCCATATATTTTAGAAGAAGCGCTTCGTTCCTATTTGGGACATCTAAATGGATCGGATAATCTTTCTATTCTCCAAGCAGCTTATCAAGATCTGCGGGAGAATGAGAGAGAATCCATTTTTTATTTGGAAGTGGTAACCCACAACCAGGACGCCCTTGATGCCCAAAGCGCCTCTAGGAGGCGCTTAGAGGAGGCCCGCCAAATAAGGTGGGAAGGGTTGGTCAGCAGCCAAGCTCGGCTCGAAAGGGCTGAGCATGAGCATGCGCTACTCTTGTTTCAATATGAAGATAGGAAAAGGGGGAGGATTTAAGGATATGCAGTTTGGATCTATAGATTGGTCAGGCGTGATCAGTCTCTTAGACGGTTGTGAAAACCCCGGCTCATATCTTTAGTACATACGCATTTTTTTACTACGCGTCAAGCGCCTGACCTAACAGGATTTTTGAATTAACTTAGCGATTTTTCAGACGGAGGAAATGAAAGCAGAAGAAGTTATCGAAACTCGGAACCACATGTTCAATCTTTTTTTAGCGGTTTCCCCAGAGATCTTTCTCATTAACGCAACCTTCATTTTGCTCATTCATGGAGTTGTATTTAGTACCTCTAAGAAAGATGATTATCCACCGTTAGTTAGTAATGTGGGTTGGCTTGGATTACTTAGTGTTGCGCGCCTAGGAAGGCAGCGCGCTTGGGATGCGGAGGAGCTATTATCGCCCAGCTCCCTAACCTAATGCGGGCGGACCGCAGGGAACCTTAGCATGGGGGGACGTCCTAATCCTTTTGCCGCCGCAAGGCTGGCTAATCGTACGCAGCAGGAGCAAGGGAACTCCCCTGGTTCAGGAAGGCACATGAGTCCGAACGCTATTATGAATGTGCGACCGATACTACACTACGTAGGTACCTGTGCATGCAGGTGAGGCGTCGGTCGGTCCTAGAAACGGCGGCAGCTAGCGAGGAGTTAACGACCGGACGTGCTGCAACCTAGGGATCACCAGGCAGCTCTTTCGCTCTATAGGGATATCGGGGGGGCATAGCACAATTCTTCTTGGAGGAGGGTTGGTTTGCCCAGGTGACTGATCCTGCCATAATATACTCCCGCCAATTCTATTGCACCGGCAACCGAAGTCGAACATACATACGACGATCTTCATGCGTGAAGGGACGGGAGGAAAGAAAGGGCGGTAGATGATAATGCGAAAGGGCGCCGCGTCTGGGCGGGCGGGCTGAATGGATGAGCGAAAGATGCCATGGAGTGGGGAATATCCCGAGTCTAAAGTTAGACAACTAAATGCACTTCAAGGTGCTGCCGAGGAACTGGGGGACCTTCCTTCTCGAGCACAGGATAGGCAATAGAGAGATAGAGTTAGCCTATTCGTTATGGGGAATCGATGCTCCGGACCGAATAGTTACCTCCTTTTCTTTCTCTGGCGCATATTAGCTTAGCAGCGCTCAAAAGGCCCAGGTTGGTTTGTTTGGCTTCCTCTCTTAGGCCACTTTCCTTACCTTACTCCCGCAACACTCCCACTCCAAGCTACGCCTGCTGAGCAAGATGCATTGCGATTTCCTCTTCTGTGGACGCACCTTTGCCTTACTATGACCCGGGACGGGAAGAGAAAGACTTTGATTTTTCCGGCGGGCTTGATAGTAAAGTCAAAGAAAGACGCCCCAAGACAAGGTACAACTGTTGGGAAGGGGACATGATCAATAGAACCCGGCTGGATCCGGGCTGGGATAGTGGCGCCCATTCCTAACCAGTTCAGAAAAGGTTCGCTCATGCTGGAAGTACTAACCACTTAGTGATCGGTCCGCTAGTTCACGCAAATCCGAAGAAGTTATCACGGACGAGCCACATGCAGGGAAACTTGCACGTGTGGTTCTGGCCGGGCTTTCCTTCGGTATCTAATAACCTTGCTTCTGCTCGCCGCTGGCGCACCTCTCCTAACTATTGCCCATTTATTCTGGAATAATTTTTTTAGGAGGGACAATTTTACATATTTCTGCCAAATCCTTCTATTATTAAGTACGGCTGGTACCATTTCGATGTGTTTCGATTCTTTCGAAAAAGAGAGGTTTGATGCTTCTGAATTCATTGTATTAATTCCACTTCCTACTCGCAGTATGCTCTTAATGATCCCGGCTCATGATTTAATTGCCATGTATTTAGCTATTGAGCTTCAAAGTTTATGTTTTTATGTGATCGCAGCATCAAAAAGAAAGTCTGAATTTTCCACGGAAGCCGGCTCAAAATATTTGATCTTAGGTGCATTTCCCTCTGGAATATTATTGTTCGGGTGCGACCGGACTACTACCGATCAATTTTTGGAAACTTCTTTATAGACTTGTAGAGACCCTCTATGTAGTTGTAATTCTTGGGCAATCGATCTACTTTCCCCATAGCCCTAAGGCTGTGTCTTGATCTCTTACGTGCGAAAGATAAGATACGGGAGACGGGGTCCTATGGTATGGGTCTTCGACCCTTGGTCTAATTCCACGACGGAGAGTCGGCGTGGCGTAAAGTGAAGATTGGGGGGAATAGAGCGAAATCCCCGTCTGGGGTATTCCGAAGGTGTAACCTAGGCAACGAAAAAGGGGCCCGATACTTCAACTAAAGGAGCGACCTGTTGGTTCACCAAACCCCGACCCAGTGTCACACGTTCTCCAGGTCCGAAGGGATCCAGTGCCCAACTACCGACTCCTCCCGGAATTGCGTTATCGGAGCCGAGCCAGGAATAGCCGTTAGTGGACACCTACCACTTTTCACCGGTTAGAGAGGCCCTCTTTAATACATTAAGAAAATATGTTCACAGGGGCCAGAAAGACTCGGTCATAGGAACTTAAACCACCTACGCGCTGGTAAACGAAAACCACCTCGACCGGATCTACCGAACGAAGAAGGCCGCCCCGTCGAAAGAATTAACACGCCAAAAGGGCCACCAGCTTTCCCCAAAAAAAGGGGAGATCCGCTGCTTACTGCTCACGGAAACATCCGACCTTATCGTCAAGTCGTCCGCCTATCTTTCTGATCTCATTCGTTTTCCGATCGCATAAAAAGATCAAAAAATCAATGTTCAAATTTAGTTACAGATGTGAAAAAAGTCAATATCTCTCTGTCTGTGTTCTTAAATCATTCATTGGATGATGTGCGTTTCATCAAGTATGAACTTCTTTCTTTTTTTTCTATGCAATTTCAGTACCGGATCGACGGTCCATTTATTTCAGTGCCCTCATCCGCGTGTATGTCTGTGTTAGATAGGCTCTGGAAGGCCTTACTTGACTAACAGGTAGGGCGCGTTACTTTTATTCTTTTTTTGCTGCTTACCCGCATGTTTAGATTATTTACTTGCCCTTTCACTTTTTCTTCGGCTGTCACCAACTTTGTTCAATGCTAGTCCCTAACCCATGAATAAGGGCTCCGCTGGCTACCGGGTTCAGAGAAGTTTGTAAGCTCTTTCTCTTTTTTAGTTTTTCGCCACCTCCTGTGTCTTTCCGTTTAAGGTCTTTAATTCGGCATTAGCTTCGTTAGAGAAAGCCATGCGTGAACTACAAAGCACGGGATCCTGAACACCACGAAAGAAAGCGTACTACTTTTCATTAAGGTCCGACTTACTTTTCAGAGAGGAGAGACATGAACTTGTTTTAGGCGTAGAAAAGGTATGAAAGATTGATTGAAAAGAGGTAGGGACTGGTCTCGCTGCTAAGGGAGAAGGAGACCTCTGTCGGAGCAAGCTAAAGAGCCCACTTTAGATCGTCGATTTCAGGTAAGGCACTCGATCAAGCCTATGCATCCGGGAATTTCGCTCCAAACCAAAGACGACTTGCTTTGCTGCATTTCTTGGGCCGGGGCTTTACTTGATTTTTTGGCGAAAGAAAGGCCATATGATCTACTTTCTGGTGCCGGTCTCACCCCCTCTGCTGAGGAAGGGCTTTCCTCTTCTTCCTGTGTACCTCTAGTGACTCGACTCGTGTCTTGGAGGTCCAAATGTTCCTATTTGCCTTTGCGTTTTTGCGCCTCCAGAAGCCTCATCGCTTTTTCACGGTCAAAGTTCAAGAAATAGGGTTTCTGATCAGCAGAAAGAATGAACTGTAGACCCGCTAAACAGCTGCACCAAGAAAAATGGCTCTTTCGGCACCCTCAAGAATAGCTTGTGCGTTGGCCCAAAGAAGCCCTGGGTAAAGCTCGATTAGTACATAAAAAAAGGAAACCTTCCCTCCCCGGGGCGGAGGAAACGGCAACCCTACTGCATTGGAACATCGTCTCCTCACCATCTCCCTCCCCATCGTCTCCTTCTTCACTTCCCCGGAACTGCACATCAGGATTCTTCAATCCTTCTATCTGGCCTCCGTACCCGTAGTGGAGTGCCTTGCTACTTTCAATATGAAAAGGAAGATGAGATGGCGGGATTGAAATAAACTCTGATCTTTGGTTATGGATCTTGGTGGCATTTCAGTACGAATTGCTTGTCAGCCTTCATCCCCGACCACTGCTTAGGCGACCCAGCCAGCGGACTCGGCAATGTCTTATTTTTATCTCTCCCTTACACTTTGAAAGCCTTGAAGTCTTTGAAAACCAACCCGCCATCCGATTTGTGTAGAAAAAGAGCGGTCCGGTTCAAGAGGTGCAGCGGTCTTCGCCCAGAGGTTCCTTTTTCCAGAGGAAATTGGTTCCAGCCGATCAATTTGTTGAACAAGGCTAAGCGGCAGCTTGAAGACGACGTCCTACACCAAGTCCGGTAGATCCGAGAAAGACTTTGAAAACTCCCTTCCTAAGCTAAAGGACGGGCCAGACCCAGCAGAGAAAGTAAGCCATCACCACTGGACCCAACGTTTGATCTGAACCAGCCGGCTCCCGAGCTGAATGAACCCGACGCCGGAGACGACGGAGGAGAATGAAGAGGATAAGCTAGATTACTTAATTTAAACAAAGGGTTTCTGTTCTGAAAAGAAGGATGTAAGGAAGCTGAAGCGGAAATGCAATTCTCGGGTGAGGAAAGGGTTGTCTCAGGTACGCCTGGGGCAGGATTGAATCCGTGGAGGAATGAGAGGTTCATAGATGTGGGTAATTACTGGCTAGAAAACATCTTATGGCCGATCTATAAAAGAACTCTATTTGATAAATATCAACAAATGAGCAATAGATAAAACCAATGTTTAGTCAATATAACGACTGTATCATCAGAGGATGGAATCTCGTTTATATAAGGTAATATTTATGCACTTGTCAAAGTAGGGTTTTACACTACTGTATGGTGGAAGTTTACACCTTGCGGAATTGATATTCCTCCAGAAGATCCGCTTCCTATATCGTGTGATTTCTTTTTCAATGACAAAGCTATAGTGCCTGGATATACAAAGATAACACTCCAGGAAACTAAAGATATATCAGACATAGTGATGTCAGCCCGTGATGATACTTCTTTTCACTTTGATGATACTCCTTTAAATGGAGATGATAATCCTTTAAATGAGAAGCCTCAGCTGGATCCAGCAATAGAAATAGCAATGGCCAATATTGATAGAAAATGGCGAGTAGGTGTTAGTTTAGGTATCATGATTGGTTTCTGTGTAGTTATTGGTATATATCCTGATTAACAACCATGATACGGCTTTTCGGATCTCAGGAAAAATCCACCTTGCCCTAAGCACCTCCTGTGTCACTCGAACGCCTGGCATACTAATACGAGCCGCATACTTAAATACTAGTGACATATTGGAGGAAGGGAGATTATTGGAATACTAGAGGGAGTTACGCCCATAAGAACAGCAGGCTGTAAACGCGACTTGCTCTGCTCGTCCTAAAACCCTTTTCGATAGTAAGATAGATCAAAGGGCCTAGAAGGGCTAGCATGGACCGAATAAGACACATACTCTGTCTAGATAGTCGATTGTTTGGATGCCGATTGAATATTGTTACAATACGAAATAAGACACATAATCTGAGAATGATACCCTTGCAAAAAAAAAAAAAAAAAAAGGAACTGGATGATATAAGAGATCGGGTCCTGTCGATTGCTTCACTTAATGCTGCGGTGTCTACTTAAAGAATGAAACACAGCTCACTTGCTTAATCTACAAAAAGGCAAAATAGTAAGTGATTTGTAGCGCACTTCATGATAAGATTATAGTCACTAGCCACAGAATATCCTTACATAGCTAAGATTAGGTTGTATGATTTATTATTCGTCCATTATAATGTCTTCATCATTAAGTATGTCTCATATATATCAGAAACTTTGAACTCTTTCGATAGTATCTTTTTTTAAAAGAAAAAAATAGAGTTGCACTAAAAATTTGAGCGGATGAAATAGAAAATGTAGTAAAGTGCAACAAGGTTATACACGTTTGGGATAAGTTCTTATACCGCATAACGCAGACTAGGAGAAAGATAAATGGCGAGTGGAAAGTCTTTTCTGCTTGCTGCCCATAATTACTACCCTGAACGATGCCACATAGTTAACCCCGCACTTCTGGCTTACACTTCTTGTCTGAACTTAATATACTACTCCCTCCATCCTAATATAGTTGGCATTCTGGCTCTAGGCGCGGACATTAAGAAGAGGTAGAAAAAGGTGTGTGCACAGAAAACGAGGAGAGAGCTAGAGATAGAGGTGTATTGGAAAGAGATAAAGGTGTCTCGGGAATGGAGAATGCCAAGTATTTTGGAAAAACTTGAGATGGCTAGAATGCCAAGTATTTTGGGATGGAGGGAAGCTGTCTTGCCAAATGGTTCTGACATCAGTTATTGTGAAAGATAAAGAGGAATAATTATTATTTTTTGAATAATTTGGTAGGATACATTCTGGTGGAATTTCCTATTTTCTTTTCAGTTGCTCCTGAACTACTCATGGCCTATTTTAATGCTGAATATAGACACCCTTTCCTGGCTTATCCCCAAACCAAGCTAAATTGGTTTGAGTAGAACTGCTTACTTCTGGGCCCAAATATAGCAAATCCACGGACTGACCCCTGGACTCATCTTGAATCTACCGGAATTAATGCTCGTATCTGTACATGATGCCTGCTTTTATTATTCTGAATCAGTTAACAAAAGCACCCAGAACAAGACACATACTAGAACGGTTTTGTTTGAAATAACTGGACATACCAATGTTATCCACAGTCCATTTAAGCTTTAAAGAACAATGGAAAAAGATGTGCACACAGGATTACCTGTCTAAATATTTATTTCCTATGAGTTTCACAATTACCATTGTATAACCTTGTATATTGAGTAAAAAGCAATCCATAGAATCTTCTTCAATAAATGAAAACAAAATGTTTTATTTTTGAAAACTGGAAATCATGGAGCCCACGTTTCTTGATAACAAACATAGCGACTGCCAAGTGGCATTAGCAAATGTTTTGAGTCCTTATGTATCCTCTAATTAAAAATCAGCTGATAGTAAAATTTGAGAGCAATTTGGACCACAATGATAGGCTGCTGATGCAGTGCTGATACAAGGGACCTCTTAGACCCTGTGGCGGTTTTCATGCAATATATATTGGGTTGCCACCGACCAAATTGCTTCTGCTGCCTGTGATAGATCCTAGCTAACTTTTCTATCTTTTTGTTCCAGTTTCTCATATGAGGATAACATTTCTAGATCAGATTGCCGCACCTCCACAGAACTATTTATCCATAGAGCTGTCTGAATGAATTATTTGCATTGTGATGTTGAAATTTAATTACTTAATTTGAGTTAGGATAGGACAGGTTTTGAGCTACCTTTTTCTTATGAGAAACTGGGAAAAAGAGGCATACGTACTCATCTCTGTACAGGATCCACTCTTATCTTACTACATGATCTGACAGTTTCTGAAGAGGCAGACTCTCAACATGTGTTGCTGATGATCTCGTCCTCATGCAGCACACGAAGAAATTGCACATTTCGGTGACAATTATTTGAGGTGACCAAACTGGGGCCTGGTCACGAATCATGCTGATGGAACTTAGCTGAGCTGTCCACTGAATCATTTATCATCTCTAGGATATGGAACATTAAACTTGAGGTAAGCTACACAGTTGTAGGTTTGAGGCATAGTATGTGACAGTGTTGAATCTTAAGAAAACGGTTGTCTTAATTTACACCTCAAAGTAATTTAACTAAGCAATGCCATATTTAAAATATTGGAGGGAGTACATCTTATGAGATTTGGTATTGTATTGTTGGTGCTGCTTTCTGGTATTTACTATTTGGGTTGAATCAATGGTGTTTCGTCATTATTAGCAATCTCATTTTGTTGGCCATGGAAGTTTAATGTAAATCACAGGTTGGCATCACAAATTTAGTAAAGTACAATGATAAATCCACATATTTATAAACTAGTGTAGAAAATGTGAAGCTCTTATGCAACAGAGACAAACTCTGCACTGCCTCACACGCATTGTTTATTAATAGAAGATAACCACTAATTTTTGTTCCGTACTTCCTGACGAAAAAACCTTGTCTTCCTTCCCTTTGCCTTCATAATTTCAGGATATTGTTAAGAACAGTTGAAAACAGCTGTTCAGTGTCCATCTGAAGACAAGGTTTGTCTTTCTTCTGTCTTTGTATTTGGTGACTTTAGAGGATTGAGGACATAAGCATGTAAGGATTAGAGTTTTGCACTGCTGAAAGGCTGAAAGTGCAAGCAATATACTACTTGCATGGTTTGGAGGAACAACATGTATCTGTTACAAGTTTAATTGTCACCATTAGCAAGTGAATATTTTAGTATGCATTATTAGCCGTGCCCCAAACCAGACATAGGAGAGACTGCCCTTTCAGCGCAGGGGGAGGTAAACAAATATGGATAATTTAGCGAGAAAACAGCATGCAAGAAATGAGGGCGGCTCTAGCTTAACTGATAAAGGCTGGCTCATTTCCTATCACAGTGGTTAAGGCTGGCCAAATTGCAATGCGGAGAAGTGTCCAAACGTTGAAAAGGAATAGCATAAACACATACAACTAAGCCTGATATAAGACGACAAATAATTTAAGTGATCAAATCAAAAGGTGGTAGGACGGGACAGGGCCATCTGATGAAGTATGTGACAGCCTCTGTTGTTTAATCATGCAAGTGGTGGACATGTCACCAAAAGGAGGTGTGATCATTTTGAAAAATGCAACTTCTTTGTAATCTCTGTTTTGCTTTGCTTTCTTCTCCTCTCCACTTGTACTTGTCTAGGTGTTGAGCTTGCATGGAAAGGGATTTGGCGCATCCTCTGTTTCGGACTACCTATCAAGGATACCGAAGGGAAATAAAGTGGAGCTTTCTTTCCTGATTAGATATATAACAGATGTTAGTGTGTCCTGTAAAAAATATTTAGTGAATGCAATCACTGCTAACACAACTTTTATAACTGATCTGATTTCTAAGATTTGTATGCTTCTCAAGTGCAGTTATCACAAGAAAAGACAACTTTTATCTACTTTATGTGATCCTTTGTGTTTCCAGAGTAATTATGTGATGGTCCAATAACTTATAGGTCACTAAAATCAAGAAATTGAATGCCCACTTTTCTGTGACATCATTGGCATATCTTTGCAAGGGAATTCTGCTTCCTTCTGAGATATACAAGTATATCTATCTAAACTTATTCTGCTTACAGGGAAATCATTCTGCAAGCAGAACTTTGGACAAAGAGCAGGTATGGGAAGTGCTTGCCACGCTGTTTCAGTTTTTGCAAACTGTACCTACATTTTTCATGTCATAAATATTCCATTTTTTGTACTCTAATTTTTTTTACACATGTTTTTTCAAATAATATCATTCCAGCCTTTTTGTAGTTACCATTCACATAATACTTGTTTTTTCAAGCATTATTTACTTTTTTCCTGCCTTTTTCTCATAAAACCCATGTGCAGATGCTTTTATCTTCGTAAATAGTGTGGTGGAAATATATCATCTCTTAAATTATTTATTTGTACATATATCGGCTCAGTATATAATCCATGATACTGTTTCTGTGATGCAATTTTGACTGCTGATTTTCAACCACAATGTATTGGTAAAATTGTTGCCAAGTACTCTCTCCATTCTGATTTTGTTGACATTGGTTAGCTCAAATTTGAGCTAACTAATGTCAACAAAAAAAAAAGGAATAGAGGGAGTACATATTAGCGTTAGTGTCATAAGTTGAGACATGGGCTCATACTAGTATTCAAAATTCAAAATGTACTGAAACTTATCCAAAACGACAGTCTGGTAAATTTTTGACCACTCATTTCTTGGAGAACCAATAATCTTGTCGGTTTGTCCTTTGTCACCCCCCAAATCCATTGGTACATTCTCCATGGTCCTGCACCCTGCCCACTGTAGAAGTCTGGACAAGTGGGACGGGGCTGAGGGAGTTAATCGTTCTTTCGTGGTATAAAAACTTGGGAGTCATAGTAGGCCAGGACCACCATTGTACTCTACCAGCCGTAAATAAGATGATGCACTCGGGGACTGTCATGAGGCTATAAAACCCGAATCTCTTTGGGCCCAGCCACACAATGGCTTTTCATCCTCTCAATACCAAGTAGTTCCAAAAACTCGAAGGGGGGCTCAGTGGAAAGGGTGTGCCTGCTCTTTTCCATACAGATTTGCCTTCATCAATGGCAGAGGGGATCTCATGAGGTCATTGGGGTCTTGCAAGTGGGAAGAAAAAGGGAGATCTAGGGAAGACTTTGTGGCCCACCTTTTTCCTCTTTTCCCACAAGGAAGAGCTCGTGGATTGGAGTAGGAAAGTGACTCTGAATTGGTCTCAAATCTTGGCCGAGATCACAGTGTGTACTCTCCACTACTCGAAATGAGGTATTTTGTTATTGCATGATGGTACCCCCTGACTCTGCTCGTGCAAAGGCCAAAAGTTTCGGACGTAGGAGTGTCAGTAGGATATGGATCTCGTATTTCTCCTCTCTTATTTTATTTTGCCCGAGTTTGCGGTTAGTGTTGCAGCTCTGGTATGGTCTCCTGTTTGGGGGATTTAAGGTATATTGCAGGACGACGCAACGCAGTGCATATGTTTGTCAGTTTAGGAAGGGTGACAATTTGGGCTTATATAAACGTCGAGCTCATGGCATATTTAGTGTGGAAAACAGTGGAACAAGGACTTCGTTATTTTTGCATTAGAGAACACTTTCATGGTTTTTAAAAAAGGAAAGGAGTTTTATTTCTGTATTAGAGCACTTTGCCAGTTATGGACTTTATGTTTATATGATCTCTCATGACTTGAAGCATATTAGAAGATGACTCTGTTCATATTGCAAATCTTTGGACAAACAATTTCTTGGATTCTATTCTTTACATTGCTAATGACCTAACTAGATTATATTCCCCTGGTAACACATTGCTTCCAAATGAAGGAAATTCAACATGTTATCTTGCAAACTGAATGCATTTTTAGCATAAGAATCGAAATCGAGGATGATTTCAACCTATGGTAGTTGTTTCAGTAACTGTAACGTGAGAAATAAAACGTTTAAGAGTAGAGGGAACTCATTCATATGTGTTGTGAATATATAATACAGCTAACCTCTTCTATATGTACACTGGGAGAGGATCAATGTTAGATAAATACTGTACTTAGATGGCTCAATTAATTTTTGCCGTGCCATTTCCAAGGCTAGCGAGCCTTTCTGTCTTTCCCTTTTTTTATTTCTGATCTCAACAACCAGACCTCACTAGTATATTTTATTATACTAGTTGAGTTGTGGGTCTTAATTAATGGGCTTGCTGTCCTTCAGAAGAAAAAAGGGAATTTGGTTTTGGTGTTGATTTTTTCTTATTAGATTTCCTTCTTGAAACAAATGGAGCAGGTTATGGCACTTTTGCCTGTTAGTTGCATTAGAGCTCATGGTTTCCAGCCACACAATCCTCTTTAGCCAGAGTTGTGGCCAATCATCATCGGTGAGTCTAGGGCCCTCTGAATAGTATTACAGAACAGTAACCCTGCAAAAGATTTGGTATCTAGAGCTGAGCCCCCTTATACCCCAGAGAGTGATGATCTGTAGTCAAGGGTAATAGGAGGAGCCAGGGGCTATCGCTCTCCTTAAAAGACTATTTAGATGGATCAGAGCAACGGGGCAGAGAAAAAGAAATGGTTAATTCTGCTTTCCCTACGCTCCCCAGTCCATAAATCTGAGAACGATATTTTGCCTCTTTTGCTATATGCACCATAAATGTATTTTATTTTTTTCATGTGAATTTTTTTTCTCTCCCTGAGCCCCATACCTGAGAGTTGATATGAAGAGAGGGAGAGAGAAGGGTGACAGCTGATCACATGGACCATTGAGGACAGCCTTCAGAAACAGAAAACAGAGTGCAGTGTGGTCTATATTGGGGGTGTTCGTTTACCCCCCTCTAAACTTTAACACCCGTCACATCAAAGAGAATCTTACTATTTAAATATATTTTTATTAATTTAATGACAAAACCTATGTCACGACCCCCCTCTAAATCACGAGACGAATCTAATGAGTCTAATTAATCTATGTTTTGCTACAGTGATGCTACAGTAACCATCGTCTAATCACGCTTTAATTACCCTCATTAGATTCGTCTCGCGAATTCGAGTGGAGTCCTGAAATTAGTTTTGTAATTAAACTTTATTTGTAATCATAATATTTATTGAAAAAACCCTCTAAAGTTTAGACCTAATTCAACGAACACCCCCATTGTCTTTCCCTTTCCTTCGGCAGGAGAGCCTCGGGCCGGTCCTCTTTCTCTGTCCTCATTTATATTATGCCGATTTGTTTCAGCTGCTTGCCTGGTTCAGAGAGAGAGAGAGAGAGAGAAAGAGAGAGAGAGAGAGAGGGCTGAAGATCACATGGTGGCCTGTTTATGGGTATGTGACAGTTTCTGGCTTTAGTCTTTTAATGCTTCCTTTTATCTCCCCTCATGAAACCCCTTTCAAAACCTCAAATCACCACCTCATCGGCTGATCACTGACTGAGTGCCTTCTCCTGCTCCTTTAAGAGCCCTCTCCCCTGCCCGTCTTTTCTTCATCCCCTCAACTTTGCCTAAAAGGCAAGAACAAAGCCATATACTACTCTGATCGCTTCTTCCGACCACCATCACAATCCTACACATTGTGGTGGTGACACACCAAGATAGCGCACACATCCTCTCTGCTTCTGTCGTCCTTCATATTCCTGCAAAAGAGGCAGCTCCAAGAATTGCTCGCTCCATGGAGATTGCCATGGTATGCATAAGAGTTAGCCTCCTCATCCTCATCCTCTCCCTCTGCTCTCCATACAAGTTCATACAGAGTCCAATGGACTTTGGCCCCTTGAACCTGCTCCCCACCACCACCACCGCGTCCAGTGATTTTGGTAGGATACTCTTCCAATCTCCATCTGCAGTGCTGAAGCCCCAGTCCTCCAAGGATATTTCTCTGCTTCTCGGCTTTCTCTCTGGCTCGTCTCTAAGCAAGGTAACAGTGGCAGCCAGGGGAGCAGGGCACTCCATTCATGGCCAGGCCCAGGCTCTCGATGGCATTGTGGTTGAGATGTGCTCTTTGCCTTCTAAGATAGAGTTCTACAAGAGTGCCGAAGGAGAAATTTCATATGCTGATGTGAGTGGTGGGGTTATGTGGATAGAGCTCCTGGAGCAGAGCTTGAAGATTGGGTTAGCTCCAAGGTCTTGGACTGACTACCTGTATCTCACCGTTGGTGGAACTCTGTCCAATGCTGGCATCAGTGGGCAAACATTCAAGCATGGGCCTCAAATTAGCAATGTTCTACAGCTGGAGGTAGTCACAGGTGAGATATATGAATGATGAGAAGGAAACAAAAGGATAAGATCTTATGTTGCCCTTTTGGCTTTGTCTTTCTTGGCCAACCTCTTTAACTGATGGGCAGTAGATTTTCTGTTACTCTTTGTATAACAGGCCGAGGGGAGATTGTGGCATGCTCGCCCAGCAAGGATGCAGATTTATTCAATGCAGTCTTGGGAGGCCTTGGCCAGTTTGGCATCATAACTAGGGCGAGGATTCTGCTGCAGGAAGCTCCACAGAAAGTACGCTGCTTTTGTTAGGAGTGTCCTGTACATCTTTATAAACAATATTATCATTGCATTAGTTCTCAATGTCAAGTTTCGGACGTTTGCAGATAATTAACAATCTTTTAACCAAATTCAGGTGAAGTGGGTGAGAGCCTTCTATGATGATTTTGTCACTTTCACCAAAGACCAAGAGTTGCTGGTATCAATGCCGGATTTGGTGGACTACGTGGAAGGTTTCATTGTCTTGAATGAACAATCCCTTCACAGCTCTTCCGTTGCCTTCCCTGCTAATGTGGACTTCAGCCCAGATTTTGGCACCAAGAGCAGCCCTAAGATTTACTACTGCATAGAATTTGCAGTTCATGATTACCAGCACAAGAACACCAACGTGGAACAGGTAAGTTCCAAAACTTTTCTGCTTTCATTTTTTGGGCTTGTCAACGAATCGATCTGTCCAAAGCTCAGTACCTAATAGGGATTTCTTTCAAGGTTGTGGAGGTTATCTCAAGGCAGATGAACCACATGGTGTCCCAGTTGTACAGTGTTGAAGTGTCCTACTTTGATTTTCTCAATCGGGTCAGGATGGAAGAGATGAGCCTAAGGAGTCTCGGGATGTGGGAGGTACACCACCCATGGCTTAACATGTTTGTGCCAAAGGCCGGGATCAGTTCCTTCAGGGACTTGCTCATGGACAATATCTCACCGGATAACTTCGATGGCCTCATCCTCATCTACCCACTCCTCAGAGACAAGTAAGCATCACTCCTAACACCACAAAATATTCACTAGGTGAAGATATGCCCTACGGCACAGCAATCGTGGGAGCATTATTGCGAAAAGGTTATCTTTTAATTAGGCCCTCTTTCGTGATCGCCTTCATTAGCTTCCAAGAAGTTCCAATTGGACAATCATTTCTTTGCATTATCCGGCAAGTTGCGTCCTTGCGCTGTAGTAGTAACAAGTTTTTTTCTTGAAGATGAAGTGGTGAGGGCAGTGATCAGCGTGCGCTGCATGAGAGAATACCTTGCTTAGCACTCTATTTTTGTATGACCAGCAATGGCGGGTTCATTTTTGTGGTATTTTCTGAAAGAGCCAATTCCTCTTTCCATGGCATATATGATTTTCGTTCTCTTCAATTCTGCAAAGTTCTCAGGAAGATAGCATAGTGTCATAAATGATGCCTGATGCAACGTTTCCTGCTCCTCTTAGGCTCTACAGCAGCTAGTAATCAATACTATTTCCTTATTGGTCCCAACTATGTTCTGGTGGGAAGAAATAACATTGGACACGAGAATTAGAATGAGAGATTAGGTGTTCTTTTTTGTTGGAAAGTCCACCCCTACAGTGATTTCATTGTTGATTGTTGCATGAAAAATTATTGATTATATCATGCTTTGTGTGGGTCCTTGAAATAGAATGACGTCGGTGATCAGCACTGTATGATTCAACGGAGATAATAGCTCCGCTCAGTCAGTGACATCTTTATTTATTTAGTGAAACCTTGAAATATTCAGTGTACTCCGTAGCAACAGTGAAGTTTTTAAACTTAGTTGCTTGTTAATATTTTTTTTTTAGTTTTGACTTCAATGAAGGGAGTTTTTTATATTTTGTATTGTTTATTTGGATAAAGCATGCTTATTCCAATGTATGTCCAGGTCGACATCAGCAGCTAATATTTGACTAGACCCAAACATTTTTTTTTCTGTATGCTACTAGTTTTTTGAATGTGTTCACTGTAGGGGTGTGGTATACAAGCAAAATATTTGACTAGGCTCAAATCATGTGTGGTATATGTTCACATGCTAGGGGTTCTTTTTTTTTTAATGTGTTCATCCTCCCATTTAATTTAAACACGTTCACCTGAGAAAGGTGTCAACTCTGGGCTGACCTTGCTTTCAGAAAAGATCCCAACTGTGACTTGTGATCCATGTTTACTGAACTGAATTAGTTTATAGCCTCAATGTAGACTTCTCTCCTCAAAACACGAACGTGTCTCCTGAGTCAGGGTTCACTGAACTGCAGAATTTCAGCCATATAATTTCCTATTCGTATTAAAGATTGTGATTCTTCGGTGCAATACCTCCTAAAATACTGGTTTAATGGTTTCTCTTTTCATCCTTCCGACAGGTGGGATACCAACACATCGGTGGTGCTACCAGATTCCGGGTCCATGGACCGGGTAATGTATGTGGTTGGCATCCTCCGGTCTGCAAACCCTGACAATGGTTGCTCTCACCATTGCCTCCAGGAGCTTCTGCGCCGTCACCGTCATATAGCCGACACCGCCGGAGCCCGCATCGGCGCCAAACAGTACTTGGCTCACCATCCCTCTCCTTCTGGCTGGCACCAGCACTTTGGCCGGCGTTGGGAGCGGTTTGCGGAGCGCAAGACCCGGTTCGACCCGCTACTCATCCTGGGTCCCGGCCAAGGTATATTCCCCAGGAGCAACAATGCAGCGTATGGGAGCTAGCTAGACGGCAGAAAGTGTCGTGTAAATTCGCGGTACAATAAGGGGATATAGATAGCTGACTAGGACGCAATCTTGGTCTACTTTTTTCTGGATCTTCTCTTTAGTTTCCTCAGCATTTTGAGGCATCGGTTTGATTATCATGTGGGGCACTTTGAGAGGACCCAGTGATGAGTACCACTGGGAATTTTGGAACTTTGTACAGGCTGAGGAAGCACAGCTCTAGGATAGAGATAGTGATTCTATATTCGATATGTATTACTTGTTCGATTTAGCTATTACCGTTAGTAGCATTGTTCTTAGTGACATCGCTTTTGCTGCCTGTATGTTGGCATGCAGACATGCAGTCGATATTTTGTTTTTCCCATTTCTTAGCTTGTTTGTTTGCTTCATGGCATGTGTGGGAGATTTTAGGACTGCAGGAACATAGAAGGAAATAGCTGATTTACGAGTTCCATGGGATTCCCACATGTCTTTACGCGAAAGATGCATAAATAGCCTTGTATTACAGGAAGTTAAAAGGAAAAACAATACGCTCACTACCTCTACTTAGCCTATGCATTCTGCAATTGCGATACACAAGTCAAACACAAAATAAACTACTCCCTCTGCTTTTTTTCTATTTTTTTGACTTTGAGCCAGATTGAATATGGACATCTAAAACTGCATATATTTTGAAACGGAGATAGTACTACAAGCATGTAGCAAAATAAACTACGATCTTGATTTTAATTGATTGCAGATTCCGACTGCATCATTGCTCACACTGTCAAAAATAACTTGACTTTAGTAGAAGCATCCAACTTTCACACAAAATCAAACATTCAAAAGTTTTTTATTTTAAGGGAAATAAAAGGCATCGCAGATCAGTGCAGACAAGCAAGGCCCGAGCAACACGTGGCACTTGCAAGTAAAAGAATGCCCCCAAATTCTTCTCCCTACGAAAGCTAAATTTTATCCTAACTCTTTCCATCACCTAGCCTTTTTTTAAAAGATAATTTTCTTCTAGTACTATAATCAACCTCTTTGCACTGCCCAAGTCGCAATTACCACCTTAACCTCATCCGTCTTTAGTTTAACCTAATTGAACTATAGCCTTTTGCCGGGCTACGCTGTGTTGCTAGATTTGCATCGATTTCGAAAGTGATGCGGGATCTGCAAAGCCAGGGGGGCGCTGTGCGGGAGGAAGCGCATCATCAACTGCGATGCTGGCGCTACGCTATCGCTGCTGTTCTCGATATGAAAAGGGACAGCGGCAGGAGGAAGGGTCCCCACCCCCAGCAGTGTGTAGGGTTGGTTGCAGGGCGGAGAACAAGGCGCGATGAAAAGCGGCAGGGGACGGCAGACAGGGGAGATGCTCTTGAGATTGACGTCGTACCTTGGAAGATCTCTTGATTTGTTTGCTTGCCCAACAAAAAATTATTCTGCTCCCTACAACTGCAAAGGAGGGCAGGGCATGAACCGCGCCGTGGATTCTGCAAAGGGGTCACGAGAGAAGCTGCAACCTACTGCTCCTATGAGAGCCAAGCTGAGCTAACATGTTGTAGTAGTATAGTCGAGAAGAGAGCCGTGGATCAATGGAGTACGTTGGTAGCTGCGACGTGATGCTTATTTAGAAATCGTAGTGCAAAAGAATTATATTTTCACATTCTGTCTACGGTGCTAGCATAATTGTTGTATGCTTTGAATGAACTAAGAAATGATCCGACAGTGAGTGTGGATCATCCATGTATAACTGTATAGTGTGTGAATGGCAATTGTACGATGCATTGCACAAAAGTAACATCTGAAGTTTAGAGAATACATCACTTTCACAATATCTCAAAAGTAACGTCCACTAGGAAAGAGCTTTGTCATGGTTTGATTTGTTTCCGCGCAGGTTCCACACTTAGAGCAACTCCAAAAGCCTATGTATATTTGCTAGCTAAATTTACCAAATCACCTCTTTTGTAAAAAAAATAGAAAGCCTCAAATGGTGGGGAACCCAACAGCCTGGCCATATCTTCAGGCATTTTTATTTGGGAGGCAAAAATTGTCAATCGCTTGAAAAACAGCTCCCTCTCAGTCACCAGTCTCATCCGTCCAATCTCCAATCGACGGCATCCATTCCTTCTTCTACCTTCAGACGTTGGAGCACCTCTCTCTCCCAACGAGCAAACTGGCCAGGCTCACATCCTCTCTCTCTCTTCAGACGTTGTGATGTCCACGACGAGATTCCACGCGTAGGGGACTGCTCTTGGCCCGGTGCCCCACCCACCGGAAGTTAAGGCGACGACGGCGCGCGCACGCGTAGGAGTCCAAGCAACTGCTCATCGGCGGTGTTGACGCGGACATTGGCATCGTTGAGCGCAGCTTCCATGTCGGCGGGCGGCGAGTCGCAGAGGAGGTGGATCTTGCGGGGCAGGTCCGGGGCGTCCTTGTACGTGGGGCAGGTCGGACGCAATGGCGGCCAGCGCGCGCGGGTGCAAGGACGCGCGGGCGAGATCGCGGAAAGGCGCGCAGGAGAAGAATTTGCCGCGTGAAATTGGCGCGCGTGCGCGGAAGGATGCAGTTGGCGAGCCGGACGCGCTCGGCAAATATGGACAGCGGAGGGGATGATATGCCGAGTGAGATACAATAGCGAGGACGATGGCGATTCCGTTGGAGCGCGATATCACCGTCAATTTTCCTTTTTTTACCGATTCTGATCTCTTTGCCGAGTCTTTTGAAAGTTCCTCTTACGTCAAGCATCGATTTCTATTTTTTTCGCTCCAAGTTCGAAGGAAAAAAAAAGGAATTGTCGCTCGTAACCTTCGTGACTTTCCGTACCCGCCGGCTGGTTCTCATTCAACTCAAGTCTTGCATGTTGCATCGATCCAACCATATATATATTGATACGATGGGTCCACCCGACGGCGGTTATCTCCTCCATTGTGTGGTTTAGCGGGATGGACAAATTAAGACGATGATCTTGTGTCCATGGGGCGCAGTGGCACAGACGATCATCGCCTGCGCGCGAGGCGAGTCCGTGGCCGGAGAGCATCTATCGGGCGCCGGAGAGCATCTATCGGGCAGGCAGTCTTTCCGCTACCAGCTGCGCTGTCACCCCCTGCAGCGCTCCTCGGACAAGGCCGGTCACCTCGCACCCGTCTTTCCCCAATCCAGTCCCACTTGCCTCCCCCCTCCCCGTCTCGTGATCGTGAAACCACCAAACTTGCAGCGGCGCGCGACGCATCTCACCATCGCGACGTCTCTCGGTGGCCGTGCCCAAAAGCGACCGATCGGTGCTGTGCGTGCCGGTCTGCCCCTCGCGGCCCGGCAAGCAAGATCTTGGTGCGCGTTCAGGCCCCCTTTGGAATGAAGGATAGGAAAAACGCAGGAACAGGAAAAACGTAGGAATTGAGTTAGCATACTTCTCCATTCCTATAGGAAATGAAAACACAGGAATTTGGTTAGAAAGCCCTTTGGTAGCATCATAGGAAAAATAACAAAGGAATTTGTGTTGGTTTCAATTTGAATTGAACAACTAGCCGTTGGACCTCAGGCAGCAAGCTGAACTAGCCGTTTGGCAATGGAGACCACATACTGCAAGCTAGCTGTTGCACCGGGGTCTTTATATGCACTGGTGCATGTTCAAATCTTCTTTGCTGTTGCATTCTCTAGAGAACAAGACTCCAACGGATAAGCTAGTTGGTCTCTCCCGCCTGCAAGTTCGTTTGTGCTTAATCATCAAGCAGAGGTGCCACTTCATTCGGTGAGTCCTAACAAAACTTTCTTGTGATAGTCACTTCATTTGTATACATGAAACTATTAGTGACACATTTCATTGATCCTCCCACACATCAGGTCGTAGGTAATAGAACAAACGAGCCGCACGTCTCTTTTCTTGCTTTTTGATTGTCAGTACTATGGATCCGAACTATCGAAGAAGATCTCAAAATGAAGATGAGTTTGTATTGTTTGTTCTCCCTGCCATAGAAAGAGGTTCATCACAGCAATCATCCCAGCCATCATCGGCTAGTAAGAAACCAATACATACATCACAACTTTCAGGGGCTTGTCGTGTTAATGAAATATTAACTGGCCATGAGAAACTGAGCAAGAGGAACTTTCGTATGGAACCTAGCATTTTTCATGCACTGGTAAACAAATTGCGTGAGAAACAACTACTTGCTGATTCCAGAGCTGTCTCAGTAGAAGAACAAGTTGCTATATTCTTGTATGCACTGGCCAAAAATGCAAGTAATGAGACATTGCAATATGAGTTCCAACATAGTGGTGAAACAATAAGTAGGCACTTTGGGGCTGTGCTTGATGCAATTACACGGCTTACCTGCGTATACATACGCCCACCATCCCTACATCCTCATCAGATCTTAAGGAGACCAAAATTTTATCCATTTTTTCAGGTATGAACAAATGTCTATATTCATATTCTTTAATTTCAGAAATTCAATTATCATAGGCAAGACTATATCAAGACTACATTGTGATGCATGCAGGTTCTCCCTTCAGCATAGCGACCTGCATATAATTATGTTAGAAAAATAGGTAAAGGGAACATTTATCCGAACAAAGATAGCCTGGTCAAAAAAAATTATGGAACCTCACCTTCATAAAGTGGAGCTAACTCATCATAATATGGAAATGTCTTATCACGCCAATGGAGGGCACTAGTGTTCTGGCGGGCTGCGAAACTCGCCCAAACACGTGCTGGTGCCGTCACCATTTTTCTGTCCTTGTCCCATCCAAAACCACTTTGATCTACCAAGTCTTTGACAGCACGATAAGCTTTCTTTAAGTCTTGCTCCTTCTGCTTCACTTGGTAAAGAGTGTATGAAGTACCGAACTTGGCGTTTAGGCGGCAAACAATATTTGTCCATGCTTCCTTGCTCCAACCGTTCTGTGTTCGAAACCCAGGCACATCATGATCTTTTAGAAGCCTAATAAGAAACAACTTCACTTCGTGACACCATTTAGCTCGCTTTCTGGTTCCAGATTTCACTGTATTTAACAAATGGTTTACAATTTTAGTTCAGCTTTAACATGCAAGGAAGGAAATTCAGCTCCAGATGCAGTTATTAGAAGTGTTACCTATTTCTTGGCTAGGCTCTTCAGCAACGTCATTCTCACTGTCATCATCATCAAGTCCTTGTGATTCAGGGTTATGCCCCCGTTCATCCCATAAGCTGTGTTCAACAGCCATATTCGTCTGAGAAGAACCTCTTCCTGGCATCACTTCCCTAATGGAAGAAAACAGAGCAATGTGTATCATAAAGGAACTAGGTCTGATATCAAACTCTTGCTAGTATTCTTATCAAATATAATAAGAGAAATTCGTTCTAGAAAATAATACTTACCCTAAGATGGCTCGTGTGTTCTCAAGAAAAATGGAACCCAGCTTGCAGATGGAAAAATGAACCCAGACCTAACCAATTTTAATTCAGAGCTCACACGTCATGCCAACTGTAGTCAAATCTTCCCAAATCAAATCAAAACAAGGGGACAAGAAAAACAACCTATCAGACACGCAGGAAGCCCCCAGATCTATTGCTGCCGTCCCTTCACATCCCAAAATTCATCTAAAAATCAAAGCAAAACAAAATATTATTCTAAGATGGGGATTTGGAAGATGAGGACTCAAGAAACTACACACGCGAGAAGAGAAAGAATCCAAGGACCTGCAGCACTGCTTCGTGCGGTTGGTTTTGGGGACTGACGGAAGCCACGTCAGAGAAAGATTGGCAGCCCGAGTCCCTTTGGATTGAGGCGTCTTGCTGCCTTTTTTCTTTTCACTTTGGTTAGAGGCGTCCCTGCTCTTGTGAGGATGGAGGTGGCACTTCACTGCTAGGGTGTTTCCAGAAGGAGAATAACGCAACGCGTTTTACTGTCAGGCGCCGAAAAAGTAGCGCGAACGGGTGCGCGTGGCGCGCGCGTTTCGCGCCAGGAAATTTTCCAGAGGTTAGAGCTCATGCTTTGTTTTCCCGTGAAATCGGCCTCCGGAATGCATTTCTTGGGAAAGTTTCCTTCCGTTTTCCTGTGAACCAAAGGCTAGGTATAGGAAGAAATCCATAGGAAACAAATCCTACAAAAATCCTATGAATTTCCTTCATTCCAAAGAGGCCCTCAAAGATGAAAATTCGCCGCAGAGGGCTCGGTCCATTTTTTTTTTTTGATAAGAGGGCCCTTGCCCTCGGATTCGAGTAGCGAATCCGTTCTCAACCCCCGGGACTCTCACACACACGCACACACACCACACGCACATGTCAGTCAGAACCTGTTGGGCGGGCCTTACTCGGGTTGGTCCTGCTCTTCCCTCGCAACTTGCAATCCTCCTAACAAAATCAACGATCATCTTAATAAAAATAACGAAAACTAAATCAACGCTCTGCTCAGGGCATAATGGACTGGTGCGCGAGTTTAGTTGCCCAACCGGACCAGGCCTAGGTTAGTTTTCTCTAGGTTCTAATAAGTTTTTCCATAGTGATTTTCTTCCATGGAGAAGTTTCTTCCCTTGTGGCGGTGTAGCTTCATGGTCCGTCCAGAAGGTGAAGCTTTTGGTCCTGGCGCTGCCGATGTTGAGCGGCGTGGTGGCCCAGGTTGTCGTGGCGCCGGAGTCGAGTGACGGTCTTCGGCGTCGGCGTTTCTGGGTCGCCAGATGCGTCGGTCCGCCGGAGGTTGTGGCTGTGGGGTCCTTGGCTCCAAACGCTCTCCGGCGTCCTGTGCGAGGCGACACGGATGCGGGGAGGTGGCCCATGTTCTCGCGCTTCCTCCTGCGGGATCTCGTTGCCTCCGCCTCTGCGGGTGGCGGTGGGCGGTGGCCTGCCGCGCCTCTGGTGGCGGCGACGAGTTTTTTGGTGCCGGCAAAGCGTTGGACAAGCTTCGTGGCGGCGGCTTCTCTCGCCGTTGCTGGCGGTCCTTGTCGGTGGGTAGGCGGTGTTCTGCGTCGCGGCGGTGGTGCGCCAGTCGGCGCTGCGGCTGCTTGTGACGCGTGGCCTGGAGCAATGTAGCTCGGCCGGGCGCTGCGTTTCTTCCACGGCGGGATTGACGGCGGCGGTGACCTTTTGCTTCTCTTCTCTCCTCCCCGGTGGCGGGTTGCTGGTGGTGCTGTTGCTGCTCTGCTTTACCAGTGATTGCTTGGTCGGCAATGGCGGTTGCTGGTCCGGTCATGGTGGCGGCTCCTGGGGAGGAGGGTGAGTGAGATCTGTTTTTCCTCTTCGGTGAAAGAGAGGATTTTTAGGTTTCCAGGAGACGGCATTTAGGCGATGGCAATGTTGTCTTCAGGGGAATAACTTCTTCCGAGCTCTGCCCCGTCTCGCTGGCGTCCTATCCTCCGAAGTCGGTGATGAGCTTGTGGAGTCGTAGTCCGTTGTTTGGATTCCTGTTTTGGAGGACGGTTTAGTTCTCTCGGGTACCTCTCACCGCATGGCGACAGTCGTGCTTTTATCTCTCGATGGACGCGTTCTTCTTCTTGATATAGATGTGGGGGTTTGTGTGCGTTCGAGTGAGTCGTTTCCTTGAATGTACATGAACAGATACTACATTTATATTAAGATGTGAGAGGTTCAAAAAAAAAAAAAAAAACCGGACCAGGCCTGTCTTCCTCGACGGATTTCAGAGCCCGGCCACAAACCAGAACAGCCGAAGTGCGGCCCGTGGGCCGAGAATGGTTCTCCAGAAGTCCAGAGCGCTCAATTCACAAAGAAGGAAGGCGCTTCCCCTTAAAAAAGAAAAACAAAAACAAAGAAGGAAGGCGCCTCCTCAAAAAACAAAACAAAACAAAGAAGGAAGGCGCGTAAATACTTCCGTCAAAAACAAAACCGCGTAAAAAGCCGCCAAATTTGGTCTCTCATTTTCAGGGTCAGCTCTATTTTTGAGCTTCCGGTTAAAGGACGCCGTTGGCTATTTCGTCCATACAGAAAGAACAGACCACCGAAAAAAAAAAAGAACAGTGTGACGATTAATGGTGGAATGGCCACACTGCCCGAGCGGAGCAAGAATTCGTATCGCCTGAGAGCTCATATCCATCGAGACGATCGACAGTTCGCGCGCAGACGGAATTTGGTCCCGTGTTGGGGTGCACCAAAGTGAACACGAGACTAGTGTGGGAGGCCAGTTGGGGACCGGCCGGAAACGGGAAGAGTGCTCATCTCTCTCGCCGCACCGGCCGGTAGCAACCGTGCAGCTACCAGTCCTGGCGCCTTCAGCTTGTCGCGTCAGTTAAAGCCCCAGCATCCACAAGAACTCCTGCCGCCTAGCTACACGGGCACGCTCACTCTCCGCTCTCGGCTGGTCGATCAAGGAAAGGAAGGCGCCGGCGCCCCAGCCACCATGCGCGCCCAGGGCTGCCGCCTCCTGCTGATCCTCCTCCTCCTCACCGCCGCCGCCGCCGCCCTCCTCGCCGCCGTCGCGTTCCTCACGACGTGCGCCTTCTCGTGCGGCCGCGACTCCTCGGCCGAGGGCCCCGCCTGTCGCTGTTGCCTCCGCGTCCCGCGTGCCGTGGCGTACGCGGTCGACATGGTGCTCGGCGGCCTCATCGGCGCCGGCTGCGTCGCCTGCTACTTCCACTTCGCTGACGACGACGACGAGGCGTCGACCCGGCACGTGGACTTCCGTAAAATCCACGACGCGGAGGCTGGCCCCGTCGTCCGCAGGACTGAGGCGCTCGGTCGGTGGTGGTCCCAGCCGGGCCATGGAGGGCATGGCAAGTTCGGTGTTGTCGTCGTAGTAGCGTACGTGCTCTGTCTCTGTGATTAGCCGAGCAGAGCGCGCTGGTGCGTCTCAGTACGTACTGGTCTTGATCTGAGTACTTGGCCACCGGATCCGGTTTGTGTGTGGCGTGCCTTGCGCGCGTAGTAGTACTTTGACTACCATACCTGAATTCAAGAACATCAACCTCTGTGTTCCAAGGAAAAAAACGATCTACGATTTCTCTCTTTAGTTCGCGGCTCCACCCAGCGTGAACACATGTGCCACGTTTTCACATTGTCTTTTTACCGTTTGATTGCAATCGCTGACGAGTTCATCACTTGGGTTTCTATCTAATTCGGTGAAAAAATGATGTTTGTACGGTGCCCAGTCCAATTACACGTTCTCCTTGCTTCCTCAATGCACCTGCCCAACTGCCTCTCTCCTATTCGCGCCACGGCACCCAGCGAATTGAATGCAAAACTGGGGAAGCGAGACCGCCTCCCCTCTTTCTCCCCGACCCATCGTCTTCTCCGTCGGATCAGGGCGGAGTGCCCTCAACTATGCCGCCGTCGTTCCTGCCCCTTCCTCCTGGTGCTGCCCCTCTTCTCTTCTCCTCCTCCTCCACGGCAGGGATGGTCCCTCTTCTCCCCCGCTCCTCCACCATGGCAAATCGTGGTGCAATCCCTCCGCCTTCAATCGTTCTGGGACTTGTGGGTCTGCTGTAGGTTGATTTGATTTGCGTCGTGCAGGACCCTGGTCCAGCGCGTGCTGGCGTCAGATGTGCTGCGGGACGGCCGGCGCGTGGCTGCGGGCCGGAGCGACCTCGAGCGGCGGCGGACCTCGCGCGGGTCCCCGAGGCTGCCGGGCGCGCCGGGCGAGATGTGATGCGGGACGGACGGCGGCGGAGCGCGGCTCCACGAGGCGGCGCGACGGCTGGGGTCAGGGCGACGTCGGCGCAGCTCTCATGCCGTGAGCTACCTCTCCTCTTCTTCCTCAGTTATTTTCTTGCGTATTTTTTTTTTTTCCTTCGTGAAACCAGATCGTGAGACTGATGCTTTTTCCTTTCCTGGGCAATCTTCATCTTCGGAGGCCTTTCTGTGCTAGAGACCGATCGGATTAGGAGAGGGCCAACCAAAAGCAAGCCGTTCTTGATGGTATTCCTCCTCCATTCCATAGTTTTTTTTGCCTGTGTGGGGTTGCTATGTGTTGCCATATTGATTTCTTTGCGGATCGTCGACCTCATTGTTCATGTTTTGTGGTGGATTTTGGGGTATTGATTTAGGGTTTCGTGTTTTATCTGAGGTTTTACATGATGTTTCTTGTTGGAGAGGATTGGATGAGCTCCCTTTCTTTCAGATCTTGCCTTTTCCTTTCCTTCACCCTTTTTTTGTAGTGCGTT
Source organism: Eragrostis nindensis (assembly GCA_012490785.1). Classification (NCBI taxonomy): domain Eukaryota; kingdom Viridiplantae; phylum Streptophyta; class Magnoliopsida; order Poales; family Poaceae; genus Eragrostis; species Eragrostis nindensis. The sequence continues at coordinate 145,045 of JAAXCT010000149.1, forward strand.
TTGATTTTCCTTTTTCCTGCTCCATCCCCACAGCAGCAATCAGGGCAGATTAGCAGGAGCGGTGATGTGCAGGACGCCGCTGCAGATTAGCAGGAGCCGCGATGTGCAGGACGCCTCCGCTGTTCTCATGTCCTCCAAGTCACTGGTCAGCGAGGATACCTAGCACCATCTATGTTGTTAGGCAACGCTTCGAGCACTCAGCTGCTTGTCAATAGATGTGTAGTGTTTCTTCTGGTTGTTGCTAGCTATACAAAGTCATGAAGGGGTAGCAAATTTGATAGCAATTCTTTTACATTATGCTTATATGAAATTGTTAAATACTTGCTTCCTTGTGGTTTATTGCATTTTCTCAGTAAATTAACATGAACTTTCACTACCCAAACGATATGCTTTATGCTGTCTTTAGGACATTCTTTTTCCTTATGTAAGGAATGGTTTCAGGATTGCAGGTTTCAGGATTGCCATGGCAGTATCCCCACTACCATGCGCAATCAGGGTAAAAGATATCTCATACAACCGACAAGCTAGACAGATGGGGAGGTATGTTGCTCTAATAAATAACATACGTTTGTGCAATTATTAGCTTACTGTTTAGGCATATGTTGGAGGATCAAGAGAATTGACTTGCAGCCATGTGTGCAAGGAGAAAAGTTGGATTATAGACATGTTGTCTGTCCACATATGTATTCCATATATATTTATGGAAATTTGATTGCTCCCTGTTTAATTATCGCATTTCTCAAATGGTGATGCCAGAATCCATAGACCTGAATGGATTTTCTATGTGATGCTCAGAGCTTTGTTCCATGTGTTTTATCTGCATATTTGTATTATTCAACTTTAAATAGCCCATGAGAGGTTGCAGCCTTCCATACATGTTTAGTCTTCAATGTAATTTACCATCTGTAACTCTGTAAGATTGTGTGGAAAGGGAGACAGAAGATGCTGAAATAAAAGAATTGATAAGCTGTGTTGGATTTTTCAGGAATTTTTGAAATATATATGTCCTAAATTTCATAACGGCCTACAGTAGCTGTGTAGATTTGGAGCTTTTCTGCACTGCATTTTTTTAGTTTCCGTCATTGTATGGTGTTGATTAACTGCTTTAGATTGTTATATGGAGTCCACACCATAGAAGACAATAGGCTCGCTCATTGTTTTGCAACAATATTCTGACCATGCAACTTTGATATTAAGAGGCGGTCAAATTTTTAATTGTATTTAGGATTCCCTATTCTTGGCACAAAATAGAATTGTGCTTATGTCTTGCTCATTCGACTAAAAAAATTTAAACATTCAAAAGTGCCCGATGGTAACTGTGATTATCACCACTGGCTCTGAAACATCATTTTGTTTGTGCAGGAGCTCCTGCTTACACTTGCAGCAATGTTCTTTCACCCTTGTAAGTTCCAACAGTATATGCATGCTCCATGATTTAGATGGGTTGAACTTTGCCAGGGTGTGCTACAAAATACATACATGTTAACATCTGATGTTAGTTTCATACAACGAATCTACCTTACTTCTCTGCAAGAAACAAGATTTATTAAGTTTCAGGCATCTTACTTTGTAATAAGATTCACCTCACAGCAAATTCATCAAGATAGTTTCAAGTTATCTAAACTAATTGACTACATTGATTGCCTTCCTGAAACAAGGGAGTGTATAACTCAGTGGGTTATCTATTTATCTCCTTTTCTTGGGATTTGACTTATATTGGGCTATACCAAAACTCTAAATATGTTTCCCTATTTCCCACCTTGATTCTTGAATACATATACAGTTTTTTGGACACTGAATTGGAGAGGGGTTCCTTAAAATTGGCAAATTCGTATTTTGAAGTGTTTATGGTTCTCTATTTATGTATTCTTGGAGGGCATATGTGTTTTTTTGTTGCACAGCTAGAGATTTCGTCTACAAAAGTAGACTGTTTATTGGCTGCATTTTTAAGCATCCACATCTGCATGTATGACTTTGGTTAATCAATTAATCTAAAACATCAATTTGTATGTGCAGGTGCTAACATTGTGTCTCTCATGTGCTTGATATAATGTGGTTTCTCCGGTACAATGTATGCTAGAAGTATTGCAAGCTGCCATAATGTGTGTCGCTTTAACGTCATGGACTTGGCCCAGGTGAGTCCCGATGATTCTAGCCATAAGTGAGCTTGGTACACATATTGACATATATGCCTGATTACCATCCACACCATGTCACTTTGAGCGGAATACATTAGTTAGCTTTTTAGAATTAGAGTACTATAGGCCTCATGAATTTTCAAGGATGAAACTGAATGGTAATGTATATTCGAGAAATTCCTAACCACACAAATGACTCTTTTGGCTTGCAATCATATGTTTTTTACGTCGTATTGATATATGAGGTAGCAAGAATCTTGATAAACTATGGCATGTCAGTTTTCTTTATATTGAAAGAATATATCACCTATTCTGCTTCGTTCAATTCTAAATATCTTAAGATGAAAAAAATCATTGATACTGTCTTTTTTTTTTTTGGTCGTGGCACAACATCTCTGCTTCCTGTAGAGACGAAATCAGCTAAATTACATGATTCGTTGATTTTACCATGCATGCTGTTATATAGTATTCAAGTATATCTCAGAGGTCACAACACTGTGCTACTATACAACAGGTGAGCCAAGACTTCATTTGTTTATAGTACAACATATACACCTTCCAATTTCACATATTGGAGTTATTTACTTTATTATGAATGAAATTGTGTCATTGTTGTTCTCAGATGTTTGATATCTTTGCACCGGATGGATTGTTGATAAGGAACCTGATGTTTGGTTTGGTTCCCCAGCAAAGGAAACATAAACCTATAGACTGACCTGACGCTCATGTTCACTCTTCTCTAATTTTTCAAATTAATCATAATGCAGCATTGCTATCTCAAAGAAATGTATGTCTGATGTTTGGGGGTATAGATGATTCTAATCCTCTGTCTTTGATGTTAGCATGTTATATCTTATCTCATCGATAGATATGTACCACATTATAGGAAAAATCCGGCATTGTAGCTTGTTAGTATCGTCTTGAGTCGTATTTATGTTTCAACTCAACAGTGTTTTATGACAAATTGAACCTTTTACAAATTTGAGTTGATAGTCATATTGGAGCAGGCACACATACATATTGGAGCAGACAGACATATATTAAACTCATGTGTTCTTTTCCTTATTTGTTTAGAATTCAGTCACCTACAATTTCTTTACCTTGTTTGCAGTGTCAGTTACTAATATCCGTCCTCACTGTTACTTTGTTTCCATTATACTAGGCTGACAGTGGGTTGTATCAGAATAACACATATGTTTAGTAGTACTGAAATACCAAACTGCTTAACATTTGATGTCCAAAAGAGTATATCATTCTCAGCAAATCCTGTTACAAAAATTAACTGCTCCATTGGCAGAATTTGATAGTTCATCCTTTTATCCTGTACGAATGATTTGTGATAATCTATTTTCAGTTGCACTATCAAATTCTTTGATATTATATGGCTCTTGGCTTGATATCCTTTTATCCTTTTATCCTGTACGAATCATCCTTTTATCCAGCATAACGACTTGATATGGCTCTTGACTAATATATGCTGGTATAGAACTTATGGAGCACACACTTGCACTACTTTGCTTCTTTGATATTATTCTAAGATCTATCATGAGATTTATATTATTTCTCTTATCTTTGCTTCGTTAACTGGATTGTGCAAGGAAATATAGGATTTGGTGAGGCCTGGTACTATGAAATTTTGACACAGCGTGAGATACAAGAAAAAGTACATTACAAAGGTAAAGCTAATGTTTAGTATTTGTTTTTATGAATACTATGAAATTTCCTATCTTTTTCCTTTCTTCCTTTTCTTTTTCTTTTTGCAGCCACATGAATAGCATGTCAGTTCTTTAAAGAAGAGCTCATTGTGTGAGCGCTTTTGTCAAGGTCACTGAAAAATAGTAAAAATGATATATGTCTGATAGAATATATATCTATGTTTTTCTTTCTTAAATTGTTTGTTAGCTTATTTCCATCAGAAGATATAACATTTACTTATCGAAAGGTTTGATGTTCCAATAATTGAACCTTTGCATCGTGGAGATAATTAGTGCCCACAGTTTTGTAAGGTGTGTTTCCCATGCACAGTGAAGTTTCAGTTTAGTATTCCATTCTACATGGTTGAATTATACCCCAAAATCTATTTTTGTCACTTTCTTATTTGTGAAACACTGTAACCTTTATGCCTAGCTGTACCTTCATTCATATAATCCCCCAGCATGTTATTATTGTTAACTTCTTCTTTACCTTACAGCTCATATAGACAAATATAGCTATTGATATCATTTTTCATCTAGCAAAACCGTAGCTTGATAATTCCCTTTCATACACATTGGTTCGTATTATATTTCAATGACAATGCCTCTCCATCTCGAAAGTTACCCTTTTTACCAAATAACTTAAACACTGGACCTGTCCAATTCCCCTCTATGGCTGCAGGTATCCACCATGCATTCTGACAATAGCACATACAACTGAATGTCAGAGTGAACTATGCAATGCTTAGGGGAAGTGTTGCTCGAGGCTTTCTTCTTTTACGTCTTTTTCTTCAAATGCAGCATCATTGTATCTCGCAGTCTGAAAAACCAGTGGTACCATTAAACTACCTTGTGTGTCCCCGGTTGCACTCAAAGTGCAAGTACAAATATGTCAAGCACTGATTATATTTCTTTATAAACGTATAGTTATGTCGATGTATCAAACCATGTATGAGATGCATATCTATGAAAGACTATATATGTATCCATTATTGTAACCCTTCGTATGTGAATTTTTCATTGGAATTTTGGTACATGGTATTTGCATTGTATATCTATGTTGCAAACTACCATTTATATATTTGATAGTTTTTCACTCGCTATGATTACTTAATGTGTCTCCAGCACAAGTTTTAGCGACCGGTGTGCGGCTGTGTATACCTCCAGTTTTTCTGTACCCTTTCACCAAAATTTGGTGTGTGTGTGTGTGTGTGTGTGTGTGTGTGTGTGTGTGTGTGGTATAATATACCTTCTCCGCCTTCTCTACACTTTTTTCCAGTAATTTATTTTCATGAACGGCGCGCAAGGGCGCGCCGCCTGTTACTAGTTATAAAGAAGCAGGCTCGACCGCACCGCTTAGGCAGCAAACTGACCGTTTGCTTCGAGCCGGCGTTGATTGGAACGCGCGTACCTCACACGCTATGGGCGCATGAGCACGTCAGGCACGAGACGAGACGTACCGAGCCCTGAGCCCACACAAGCAAACGTGTCAGCGCACCAGTTATTCTGCTGCATGTTTTTTTTTTGAGATTACGCAGTACAACTCAGACACTCACAACGCACGCACACTCACCTCTATGAACACACGTACGCAAACCCTACCCCTATAAGCATCTTCGAAGACTGAGCCGGTAAATCTAGAGATACGAAGTCACCACTGGCGCCTCGCTGTTGACGGGAGCGTCGCCTACCACTGAAAGCACAAATGCCGTTAAATCCTTGAAAATTCGCTCCCACGGGGAGTCGAACCCAGGACCTGAGAGGTGTTATTCTGCTGCATGTGGAATCACTTATCGCTGCCTGCGTGGTTGGACTCTTGGAGAGCGAAGTTGCACGCCTTTGGCCAGCCCAACGTACGTGTGACCGCTCTGTGCATAGGCATGTGGAGCGGAGTAAGTTCAGTAACTTGAATGCGAAGGTGCTCGTTTTGATCTGCACACAACCTCACAGAGCCGTGCGCACCGATCGATTCCTCCACTCCTTCACCACCGACCGCGCGCGTCGCCGTAGCTCGCCTCTCTCGGGGACTCCGACCCACGTCCGTCCATCGCCGCCATGAAGAAACGCGGGCAGCTCGTCCTCCGCGCGGTGGTCCGCTTCGCGGCCAACTGCCTCGGGCATGCGGCAGCCGCGTACCTCTTCGTGCCCGAGCTCCTTCCCTTCGCCGACCGCAGCGCCATCACCGCCAGCTACGCCTCGGTCGCGGGGTTCGCGGCGAGGTTCGTCGTGTACTCCCTCCTCCGCTCCGTCGTTACGGCCTCCGCCGACCACGCCTGCTGCCTCCTCTTTGGAGCGGACGACGCGCCCGGCGTGGCCAAGGATGCCGAGCACGTCGCCATCCGCGACGTCCCCGAGGCTGGCGGCGGCAACAACTGAGGCGGTGCTAGCTCCGGCCGGCCGTGAACGTGGAGGCAAGTTCGTACTACGTAAGCACTAGCTGTGCGTACGCTGAATAACTGAACCCTCGGATGCCACTTGTTTGTCGGGTACTAGCACTCCTCTGACCGATGCCTGCCTTGACAGAGATGCCAATTGTCATGTACTCTTGTTAAGGAACTTGAGATGTACTGTCGGATATATGTTCTTGTTTTCTCTATGCCTGTCTGCTATTTGACTGCCTCTCTCTTTGGTAGCACTAGCGTTTGATTTAGGGCTTTTTACTTGAAGATAATTGTTTCCTGAGATGACGCTGAGAGGAACGATTCGTTTTCTGATGAGTCTTGCGCTTGCATTCGTAAGGTATCTACTCTTATTAGCTTGCTTTCGTTCAAACCAGTTGGATGGGGCCAATCTTCTCCTCACAACAAACTAGTAGGTTTGCCTCCATCGACCATCAGTACTTAGATCGTCGTCAGTTTCATCTTCTGGAGGATGACAACAAGTCAACTGCAATAGTTACGACCACACGGTTTGACTGTAATAGCTTCGTCTGCTTCCTCTGCATCTTCAACATACGCGCTCTGCCAACGTTGTTTGTTATGCGAAAGCTCACGTCGCGGCGAACTTTGCGGCATGGAGGCCGTCGTGGGTGGCTACACAGCAATCTACGCGGCACGATGGCCTTTTGCTATATTGAGTTCCTCCACGCTCAATAAAGGTCATCGTCGCAGATTGAGCTCTTTCACGCTCGATCGCTGTTGGATTGTGCTGCTTCCAACCCAAACCAAATTTGTCATCCCTGATTTGACCTCGCCTAGGCAATATCCTGCAAATTAAGACCTTGCAATCCTCCTGCTGATCCTCCCCGTCGCCGGAGTCGCGTTCCTCACGCACTACGTACGCGCTCTCATGCGGCCGCGTCGCCTCGTCCGGCCCCGGCTGCGGCTGTTGCCTCCGCGTCCCACGCGCCTTGGCGAACGCGGTCGACATGGTCATCAGCGCCGGCTGCGTCTCTTGCTACTTCCTCTTCGTTGACGAGTGACGACGGCGCGGATCGGAGGCTGGCCGCGCGCGGTCGGTGGTGGTCCTCCTGACCCGGCCATGGAGGACATGGCGAGAACGTTGTTGTCGTCGTAGCGGAGCGGAGCCCGCTGGTGCGCGTACGTGCTCAGTAATTAGCCGAGCGGAGAACTGAACTGAACATGTTGTATCACAGAACAACAGCCACTGTGTTCATTTCAAAGAAAAAAAAAATCATGCAGCCATAGAAAGAAGCGGGCTCGATCGACCGTGCCGCAAACTGACCGTGCCCGCCGGAGTCGATCGATCGGAACGCGCGTCCCTCCGCGCAGGCATACGCTATGGGCGCCTGACGAGACGAGACCGAGCCCACACAAGCAAACGTGTCGACACACCCGTTGCGCCCGGAGAACAAAAGATCAGAGGGAAGAAGGGTCGTTCTGTGCATGTGGGTGGCAGCACTTATCGCCTCCTGTCGTTGGATAGCGAAGTTGCACACCTTTGCCCAGCCAAACGTGTGACCTCTCTGTGCATAGGCATGTGATGAGTTTAAGTTCAGTAACTTTGAAGGCAATGGAGCACTACCTGTTCCTTGAGATGACGATTCGTTTTCTGAGAGCTTCATTAGGCGCGATTTGTTGACCAAGGGAAGGTCCAAAAGGATGATCCGGTCATTGCGTCCCGATAGATTTTATGGTCAGTTCTGTAGACACATTTTTATGGATCTGGCGTTTGCAAACTTTGCATTGGTTAGGTAGCCACTCCTTACTAGCTCTAGCTAGCTTGCTTTCGTTCCAAACCCTTACTAGCTCTAGCTAGCTTGCTTTCGTTCCAAACCAGCTGGATCGATCGGCCAATCTTCTCCCATTCTTTGTTACAGAGCAAATCGATCGCAACCATACTTCCATATGGTTGCTATCTTCCGGCTTGATTGGGCAGATCCATTGATCGTGCTGTTCCGATGCTTTCAACTCTCTGCACGCTGCACGCACATGGACAGACGTGCCGAGTAGTCTCCAGCGGCCCCCGCCTAGCTAGCTACAATCTTAGCGTGGCCGGTAGGTTTTGCTTCTGGTCTGGCGAGCTGCAATATAGGAAGGAGTAGGTCGCTATGGTTGTTGAATGACGACGAGTCCCCGCGATGGTGGTACTCCATCTGCGATGGGTCGGTCGTCAATGGTGCCTTTCAAGGGATACGGAATGCAACCACGACGATTGGAAAGAAGCGGCTCGATCGACCGGCCGGACGCGTGGCTTGGGCAGGCGTGCGGTCGCGTAGCCAGTTCGCAGCACTAGTACTAGCTAGGCGCGGATAGTACGTGTCGGACCCCATTTCTGGAATCCACTGTGCTTACCGTACCAATCCCTGGATCAGTAGTTGATACGCACAAAACAAAGATAATACCAAATCCATACTTCGATTATTATTACAATACCACAAATGTCTTGCAAAGGCTACAAAATACAATACCAGTGGCCGGCAGGCCTGGCCACAAACTAACAGCACAAGCGGAAAGCGAAGAGTCCAACTTCTACAGGCAACTCGGGCGACGAACGCAAACCCTACTCATCGTCACCACCATCTTCATACTGAGTGTGACATCCCAGATGTCTCGTTCATTTCTCTACAGTGCTCAGTCATCATGTAAAGTTGATTAGGTGCAAATTTCAATTAAGTCACATGAAATGAAGGATCAAAAATTTGAATAGAATCCAAATTTAAGTAAAATTTTAAAAGGAAGTTCAAAAATTTGAACATAACAAGGTGTAATCAAAAATTTATGGAAAATATAAAAGCTAAATAAAAATCTACTAAAATTCCAGAAACAATTGAATTTGGGAACTCATTCAAATAAATGAGACAAGTTTATTTTTTTAATTTAATCGTTTGAATTTCGAATTTAAATTCTTGAAAGTTTACAGGAAATAAAATTGAATTTTGCCATGTACACATGTCCAGGAGTAAACACTAATATCTGGAGAATTGTAACCTTTGTTTAATCCTTCAATTAGTATTTACATGAGAAGAAGAAAATTCAAACAAAAAATAAAACGAGTAGGACCCACCTGTCACTCTCACCAACCGCTCATTCTCTTCCTCAGCTCTCCCCTGACGCATACGTGTTGCCATCTCGCAACTCCACCGCTCAACCTCTCTCCAGCTCACCACAGCCCCGGCCGAGCAAAAGAAGCGTGTCCCGAATTCTCCTCTATCTTCCTCGTCAGTTCCTTTGCTATTCCCTTGCTCAGCCTGCTCCCAATCTCTCTTACTCTTGTGCGCCGCCTCCATGGCCGCCGTCACCTGAGGTCCGGCGCCCAGCCGTTTCGCTCCACCCCAGCACGAGATAAGGCCACCTACAGATGCAGCTCAACCTTCTCTAGCTCCCAGAGAAATCCGCACATCAATCCTCGCAGCGAGCCGAGAGTAATCAAAGTTTTTCGCCGACGACGTCGACGGTGAACATCTCTGACGCCGCCGCGAAATTCGTCGCCTACAGTGAGCCCCATCCCCTAATTTCTCTTCAATTGTATGTGAAACTATCTAGAGAACCTTTCTGATCATTTTTCCCCTTGGTTCCTTCGTCGAGGTGAAGTTAATCGGATTTTTCCCCATCGCCGTCGTTGTACGCCGTCTGCTCCACCGGCGAACTCTATTTCCCGGCGCTCCTCGACGTCCACACGTATCATGCCGGTGTTCTCCACGACTTCTTGAAGCTCTAGGACTAAACGGTACAGCTCCTCGTCGACCACAGCAACCTCGCGACGTCGCCGAACGTCGTCTTTCCGCCACCGCTCGCCGCCGGCCATCTTCCGGTGAGTCCCCGCCCTTGAAGACTCCACCTTTGAGTTTCCCTAGTTGAGAACGTCACGTAGAGCCTCTATCTCACCCTCCTCGTCCTCGTTTGCCCCTTTCCGGCGAAGTTCTGTTGAGTTCCGGCCGCCGTCTGTAAATCTGTTCTGTTGAAGACGACGATGGCAATCTCGTAAATAAGTTGCAACTTTCTCAGAAACTGAATAAACTTCAAAAATCAATATCTGGAGTTATAGATGTCCAAAAAATTGTAAACCAAATTTTGTTGTACTCCTCTCACTGAGATCTATCCAGTGATGTCATAGTTGAACTTTGTTCATGAGTAGTTTTTCCTGAATAATTTGTACATGGTAAAACCTAATTAATTCATAGTAATTAATTTAGGCAGGGTAAAAAGGCCAACTCAGGTTTGTTAGAACCCATTTGATACCCTCTGTTCACTAGTACCAGCTATAACCCCTGGTTCTGTAAGAGGAACTTTGTAAGAATTTTACAAGCTATACACTAGATAATTCATAATAAATGATTTACATATCCAAAAATTGCAAACTAGGGCTTGTTGGAATCCTTGTGACATGCCCTTCACAGTGGTCTATGATGTTCATCTTGTTTCTGTAAAAGAGAACTAATTATGACTTTCTCTTTGATAAACTTGTCATCTTCATAATAAATAATCTAGGCATGATAAAAATATGAACCTAAGCTTGTTAGGACACCCTTGATGCACTCTGTTCAGTAGTATAGAGCACATCCCCTGTTTCTGCATAGGGAAACCTGTATGAATTTTGTAAGCTATACATTAAATAATTCATAGTAAATTGAATGTAATTTAGAAAAATGTGAACTTAACCTTGATCTTCTCCTTTTGAGATGCCCTGTTCATGGAGATGAACCATGATAGTTGTTTCTGTAAGAAACTTTAGTTATAAATCTCCCTTTGATAAACTTGTCATCTTCTTTATAAATTAATTTAGTCATTAAATTACCTTGCGCTTGTGCATGCATGTTGAATAGATGAACACCTATCACCATGATTTTAGGTTGACCAGAGCTGTTCATACAAATTTTATAGGAATTAGTTTCTGTTGCAACATTGTTGTGATGACTAAATTAACTATATTAGGGATTAAATTAGGGTAAATTTATTCCGGAACTGTTGTTACATGTTTAGACCATCCCTGAACTACTCATGACCAATTAACATAATTTATGAGCTCAATTGTGATAATTTGAACAAAATACTTAATGAGATAATAATGCTTCATGGGAGTCAATGAAGGAAATACTTGAGACGAATTTTAATTTAAATTGGTTCACCAATTCAGAACCATGCACATCCTTCAAATCTGAGTGAAATCACTCTTTGCATCATACATGTCGTTGCATCTTCGATATATTATTCAATTGACATATATCGCATTTTAGGAAACGACCACGAGGAGTATATTCAGAAGGAGTCTCTTACTGAAGAAGCTGAAGTTGAAGTTACTAACATCAGTTCATTAGAACAAGGCAAGCCCCGGTTCATTCCAAACCCTTTTTACAAATTTTTCTCTTTTTAGAGATCATGATATAGGAAGTATAGAATGAATGTGCACTTAAGTTGTAGGAGTTGAATGAAATCCACTTGCATGTTTCCAAATGACCTATGGCTACTAAGTGTCTATACTAATAAGCGATAGAAATTGCTATGCTTACGGCTATGAGTAGTATCGGCTATGATCAGATGATGATAATTAAAAGATGATCTCCCAAGAGAATATTGAGATGTTTTATGGATGAGACCGGGCAGGATGAAATATGCATGTATAGATTGTAGTAACACATGGAGGTGTTGACTACGGTAGCCCTGCCTAGTCGATTAAGGACCGATTCGTTGTTGGCCCCTTGATCAAGCATTGAACAGTACCGGAGGCATACTAGTGCTATGGGAGCTAGTAAACCTATGTAGCATGTATGGTGGCATCGTTGGTTGGTAACCAGTACACTGGTCGAAAGACACGCTGGGCGTAGTTGGGCAGGTCTAGGCTACGACGGTAGTAGGACGGCTGCCCAACTCGTGAGACTGGACCCTGCCTTGGTGTTTACTGTCTTGTGAAAGGTTGCCGTATATGACCATCTTGAGTGGTGCGTATACGTCGTGTACTTCGGGTTTTCGCCAGCTGGTGTAAATCGATTGCAATCGCTGTCCCTCGCAGTAATGAGTACCCGCTTGTGAATTGAGTCTTCACGTAGCACATATATAAGAATGATGATTATGGATGATGGTTATAGTTGTTTGGAGATATATTATTATGCTATATGGATCTTGCTCATATTACATATATTATTGATGATCGTAGTAGTATGCTCGCTTATACTCTGGTTTAATAATGAAGATAAAAGATGGCTAAATTTGATAGCAAGAGTTAGGAGATGTTTAAGTGCGAGTCCTTTTAAATTTAGCCATCCTATTTAACCTGGTGCATAGTCTAGAGTTAATTTGACGGGTAAGACTTGCTGAGTAATTAGTACTCAGGCTTTGTGCCATTGTGTTTTCTTCTTAGTACAGATGTGAATCTTCCTGAAGGAGTGTTTCCGTGGAACGTGCAAGTCCCTGAAGGATGGACTGCTCATTGGGAATCAGAAGTGCCGCCGCAGTGATGCGTGTTGCTACAGTGATAATCCGTATGGGCTCGGGTTATTACTCATGCCTTATCGTGAGAGTTATCTAGACTCGTGTATCAAACGTGTTTTGAACTTATCGTTTACACTTCCGCTACTCTGTAATATTTCCACTGTATTCTGAACCTTTCTTGTAATATAAATAAGGTAAAATGTATCGCAAGTGCTTGTATTATCTCATGTCTGCTTAAACAGCACCGTGGGACAAAGATCCTGTGGATCGGACTGTCACAGCTGGTATCAGAGCCGGTCCAAGATAATACAAACACTTAAACGTAGTATTTTGAAAACTACGTTATACGGTGAGGATACGTTAGTATTGCCCATATAAGGATGTTAGTGTTCAGGTGGCAATAGGAGTTGTTTGGTTACTTTTCTGTAACGACGCACCGACGCCCAGGTAAGAAGGTAAGTAACATGCATGGCTCAGGAGTTTAACGAGTTGGACTCGTATTGTGGGGGGTGTTATTGTTCCATGAGCCGTCGAGCTCGTGAGGAGGCGAGAGGTGTTGAGATTGTTTGAGCCATGCATTACATTCTGTTTTCGCTGACCATCGGCGTGAATGATGGCGTCACCTGTGTAGGTTGTTTGAGGTGGCGATGTGTGTTTTTCTGCAGGTACACTAACTACGTTAGAGGTCACACCGTTTGCTAGACTAACACGGTTGAGAGACGAGTATGCCACCGAAATACGTGCCGATATAATGGCATTATTTTCTTTTGGTGAGGAACGAATAATTAGGTTAAAAAAAATGTTGCATCATGGCATTCTTAAGTTTCTGAACTAAAAGTTGTCTTGTCTTGATCACTCATCTCTGTGTAAAATTTGAAATTTACAAACTTGAAGGAAATCAAATTTGAAATGACCTACCTCAAACTAAGGTTTTGTCTATAATCTGCTCTGCTGTTGTCCCAAGTTCAAAAATTCACAACTCGAGTTCCTTTGATCCAATGGAGGTGTTCAAATACTTGCTGGAAAGTTTCTGAAATTTTCTGTCATTCCCAAGTGATTTCAAGAAAATCCAACATCAGATTCAATCTCTAGATTTAAAACACTGAAACCCTGTCATCCTGTCTTTCAGCAGAATTCCTCAACTTTGAAAGATCATAATTCTAGTTATACTAGGAGTCTGAGTGAGTTTAAATACAATCTGGAAATCTCTAGAAGTCTTATTTTATTTTCAAGTGGTATCAGAGCCGACTCTCGCGGTTTCACGGGCGCGTGTGGGCGCAGTTGCGCAGGCATGGTGTGCATGGCTGGTGTGGGCCCAAGTGGTCACACAGCATGGCACATGCGCTGGCACTGGACGCACGGACGTGGCCAAGAGAGGAAGTTCCTGGCCTGGGGTTGATCGACGAGGACATCGATCTCCTAAGGGGGTGAGAATGTAACATCCTGGCCCAGGGCTTAATAGGATTGATAAGAATACTCATACCAACAGTTGCAACTTCTTTTCCGGAAGCTCATCTCGAAAGAACTCCGGGGTTAAGCGTGCTTGGCCCGGAGCAATTTCGGATGGGTGACCGACCGGGAAGTCCTTCCCGGGTGCGCACGAGTGAGGACAAAGTGCGCAGAAAAGACGTGTGTTGGTCTGTGGGGACAGTCTTGAGATCCTAGAGAGCTGCCAGGCGTGCGGGCCCGGCCTCGTGGAGGCGGGACGTCACACTGAGCATCTTCTTCTGAATAATTAAAGCAAGAATGAGCACATAATGTACTCAGCAAATCCTAACACTACACAAGGGAATTATAAATGCATATAGGGCTTTATGAAGGATTAGGCTATACGGCTTATATTTTAGCAGAAAGCTTATTTTAATGCAGGGTTCATTTTAAAAGCGTAAACCTTTTCTAAAGAATTTGTTTGTCATGATTAAGTGGGTTGGCCCTGGGGAAGATACGTCAATCCCGCCAGTTCCCAAGTTTTAGGCGAGCCTTCGGGCGCACGGCCGTACCGACTCTCATTTCCAAAACACGGGCAAACTACCGCCCACTCACACTTTCAAGGATTAAGTAAGACTAATCTTTGTGAACTCAACCATAGCGCGTCTGTGACCGCGACACGGCTATCCGGATAGATTTAACTCTGCAGAGGTGTACATCTTTACCCACAGACTACATCGCTCTTAGCAAGGGAGCAACATAGCGAAACCCACCTTTCCCGAGTGTCCCCACAATCCCACCCACGAGCCATTACTGACCCAGGGACTTATAAGCGACTATAAGTAGTCAATGGCCCAATGGCCAAGTCGGACAACGACCCATAAAGATATCGCGTCTGCTCCTGGTTGCCCGTTGCCCTACCGCCTCCTAGGTGGATCAAGTGGTAGACGCCAGAAAGTTAGGGTCAAGTCCTGCCCATAACTGGATCTGTTGGTTGCACGGGGTTCACTAGGTTGATTGTTACAAGAACCGGTCCTTAACCGGCCGAGGCGAGCATCTTCCACCTATCACTATTCACCGATCACCATCTCGCCCCTGCCTGAAAACATCCCACTTCACCCCAACACACTAATTGGTTGTTACCCTCCCATTTTATTTACTCACACACTCACCAAGCATACATTTTCACACATTTCACCAAAAATTCATGATCATTGTGTAGCAACTAAATAGCTGCAGTAAATTCCTAAGCAACCTAATTTCAAGGTAACAATCCAGCATTATTATAACATAATGAAGGAAATCCTAGGTTTAACAAGGTAACAGACATCAATATCAAGGATGGCTATCCTACTAGGTTTATAACTAACACAACATTTCAAATAATAAAAAAATAGCATGCATCATATGTAAGCATTTAAAATAGGCCATTCATAGGATGTGGTGATAAATCATAGGATCAATATGATCAAGGAAGGTTAGGACTTGCCTTCAAACTCTTCCTCGTGCTCCTCCTCGTAATCCGGGTCCTCGGGCTCCTCCTCGAATTCCTCGTTAACTATATTACGCAAATTACCGACGAATAAATAACTATCGTAAAATAAAATAATGCGACCAAATAAGATCCAAATAAATAACCAAATAAACTCAAATAGAATAGGAATTGATATGAAAAGATGTGATTGAATTAAATAGGATGATCAGGGAAGAGTATCTATTAAAGGAATCTAGAAAGATGGAAATATGGTATAAGGAAAAGAAATTAAGCTTCTTATAGATCCCTATTTATTATGGAAAGATTATATTTTTCTAGTGTGGGGAAAAGGTGGCAAAATAATCTAGGGAGTATAAGATATTTTTAGGAATTTTTCTGGAATTTTTCTACAAAGGGAAAGTGTCGAAACAGGATCCTGTGTGCACTAGCCGGGTGGATTTAGCAGAACAGATCAGGGTTCAGAGGCTGACTGGTGGGGCCGGGTTGCATAGTGCACCCCGGGTTACTGTGCGGTGAACCAGGTGCATAGGATCTGTGGACCGGGAGTGATTGTGTGTATGGTTCACGTGAACCGAGTGCATGGAAGAAAAGAAAGAGGGAGACGCTGACTGGGATTATGTGGCGGGACCCACGCGCTGACGTGGACTCCACGTGAACGCCACGTCGGACGGCGGCGACTGGGTCAGCGCGCGGCGGCGCTGTGCTCTGCGCGGCGGTGGCTCGCCGGAGGGCTCGCCGCCGGCCGTTAGGGTGGAGGAGGGAGGACGAGATCTAGCCGTGGAGACTGAGCGTACGACGGCGGAGCTGGGAGAGGTACATGTCGTCGTCGGCGAGCATCAGAGCAGCAGCTCGAGCTCGCCGGAGTTGGGCGCGGTGGCGGCGCCCGACGGGATCTCACTGGTGTGCGTGTTTTCACGAGTATGTTCTATCTAGGAGGTGCGCAGGGTCACGGCGAGTGTGCTGCGCGTGCGTGTGGAGTGAGACGCGGCCGGTATGGCGGCCGTCGTCGAGCTTGTGCGGCGGCGGACGGCGGCGCTCGGCGCGCATTGGGTTAGGGTTTAGGAAACTCGGAGTTTGAGCTTGGGATAGGTTGACTAGGGCAGCAGGAAGGAGTAGAAGCAGAGAGAGGGGGAAGAGCTCACCGGAACAGGGGGAATGGCACGACGGCCGGAGGTGGAGACGAAAGGGGATCGACGGCAATTGAGGGGCTGTGGTGGTGGAAATGTGGTGCGATGGCGATGAGGAGCTGCGCAGGAGAAGCTCGAGCCTATTTATAGGCTGAGGAAGGCGGTTTTGCGCGGAAATATCGCCGGCGGCGATATCTTCCCCGGCGCTGCTCTTATCCGCGGCGCGCTGACATCACAGCTTGGCGCAGGGGCCGAGGAGTGGTCAACATTGCGGCGCGGTATGGGCACGGCGAGGCCGTACGCTGAGCTGGTCGGAGGTGCGGTGAATCGGGACGGAGGGCGGCGCTCGCCGGTGCTCGTCGGCGGGGATATTTCTTGGTGGGAGGCGCGTGGCCGACGCGCATTGGTCCGATTTGCGGCGCGACGAGGTCGGCGGCTCGGTCGCGAAGGCTTCCGGCGCTTCTGGTCGTCGCGGGCGAGCTCATCGCTGTGCTGTGAGAGCGGGAAATCCGGCCGGTCGTCGCCACGACTTGAAGGTGCGGCGCCGCCCCGTACGCCGATGGGATGAATCAAGGCCGGGATGACGTCGTTGCGGAGTGGCTACAGCAGCTCGAGGACGTGAGCTGGAAAGGATGAGAGAGAGAGCAGAGAGGGAGCGCGGAGGGAGAGGCGTCCGCGCTGGCGAGAGCTCGCGAAGGCGCGCGGTCGCGCTGGGGAAGACGACACCGCGGTTGGGCCGGACCGGGCCTCGCGGGCTGAGCTGGGCCGGGAGAAAAGGGAGGAGGAAAGGCGGCCTGCTCGGAAAGAGAGAATGAAAGAGAGAGAGTTGGGCTGGGCCGGCGAAGGAAAGTGAAGAAAGAAGCAGCCCGGAAAAGAAATGTTTTGAACATTTCTCAAATTTTGAATTTGAGCAAATTTGAATGGAGTTCAAATTCGAGAGAGAGAGATAACACCAAATAAAATCCAGATAAAAGGAAAAAGGAAAACAAGCACTTGAGCATGAACTTTTTATTTTAGAAATTCTCAATTTCTATTTATTGAACTACTTTAATGAGATTTTATTTTTGTAAAATCATGGAATTACCTATAAATCTAAAAAGTTCAATTTCTGAGTGAATTTATTTGTATTTAAATTTTTGGGCTGTTACAGACCTACCCCACTTAAAGGGAATCTCGTCCTCGAGATTCGGAAGCTTCTTCGAACAGGTAGGGAAACTCCTTCTTCAAGTCGTCTTCACGTTCCCACGTAGCTTCTGCCTCGGTGTGATTATTCCATTGAACTTGACAGAATCTTACGGCGTTTCTCCTTGTTTGGCGAGTCACGACATCCAATATCTTTACTGGTAGCTCTTGATAGCGTAGGTCCGGCTGGAGATCCATGGCTTCCAGCGGTACTTGTTCTTCCGGCACCCTTAAACACTTCTTCAATTGAGAGACATGGAAGACATCGTGCACATCGGACATTTCCTGTGGGAGTTCAAGGCGATACGCCACAGCTCCCACTTTCTTGAGTACTTTGAAAGGTCCAACATATCGCGGAGCTAGCTTACCCTGAATTTGAAACCTTCGAGTACCTCGTATCGGAGATACTTTGAGGTACACATAATCTCCCACTTCAAAGGCAAGCTCCCGTCGTCGGGTATCAGCATAACTCTTCTGTCTGCTTTGTGCCGCTTTGAGATTCTCACGGATGATGGCAACTTTCTCTTCGGCATCTCTGATGATAGCTGGTCCAAACAGAGATCGCTCTCCAACCTCTGACCACATCAAGGGTGTTCTGCATTTCCTGCCATACAGTGCCTCGAACGGTGCCATCTGCAAACTTGCTTGGTAACTATTGTTATAAGAGAATTCTGCAAACGACAAACTTTTCTCCCAGTCTTTTCCATACGTCAGAACACATGCTCTCAACATGTCTTCGAGGATTTGATTTACACGCTCTGTCTGTCCATCAGTCTGTGGGTGGTAAGCTGAACTGAAATCGAGCTTTGTTTTCAACAGGGCATGTAAACTTTTCCAGAACCGGGAGGTAAACTGGGGACCACGGTCTGACACTATTCTGCTTGGAACTCCATGTAACTTCAATATGTGATCCACATATAACTGTGCATACCTTTCACCACCAAACACTTTCCTCACAGGGACGAAGCGAGCTACTTTTGTAAGTCTGTCTACTATTACCCATATTGAATCATTTCCTTTCCTGGATCGGGGCAAACCCACAATAAAATCCATTCCAATTTCATCAAACTTCCATACTGGGATGGGTAGAGGCTGTAGTAATCCGGCGGGTCTACTGTGTTCCGCCTTGATCCTTCTACATGTGTCGCAACGAGCAACGTATTCGGCTATATCTCTCTTCATTCCAACCCACCAGTACTTCTGTTTCAAATCCTGATACATCTTAGTGGCTCCAGGGTGAATGGAATATGCAGAGTTATGTGCTTCATTCATGATGAGCTGTCTTAAGTCGTTATCTCTGGTCTTAGGCACACAAATCCGATCTTCAAACCAGAGAGTTCCGCTTGGATCCATCTTAAATCCAGGGCTTTTGTTTTCACCAATCTTTTCTTTTATCTCCTGAATCTCCTCGTCTTTTCCTTGAGCTCTTCTGATCTGATTTTCTAAGGTTGGCTTGACACACAAAGTGTTGACATATCCCTGACTTACCACTTGCAGGTTCAATTGGTTCATTGCATCAATCAAAGCCCGGTTTGTAGTGACTACCTTCAGATTGTTACAATAAGCCTTACGACTTAATGCATCAGCAACCACATTTGCCTTTCCGGGGTGATACTGCAGCTCAATGTCATAATCCTTTATTAATTCCAACCATCTTCTTTGCCTTAAATTCAGCTCTGTCTGGGTGAAGATATACTTTAAGCTCTTGTGATCAGTGTAAAGATGACACTTATTTCTAATTAAATAATGTCTCCATATTTTCAAGGCATGTACCACAGCTGCTAATTCCAAATCATGGGTAGGATAATTATTCTCATGAACCTTCAATTGCCTCGAAGCATATGCAACAACCTTGTCATTCTGCATCAGAACACATCCAAGTCCTTGTCGAGATGCATCACAATATACCACAAAGTCCTTGTGTATATCAGGCAAAGTAAGCACTGGGGCCGTTGTTAATTTCTCTTTTAACTCTTGGAAACTCTTCTCACATGCTGGAGTCCATTCAAACTTCTTATCCTTCTTCGTTAATACTGTCATCGGTTTTGCAATCTTGGAGAATCCTTCAATGAATCTCCTATAGTACCCTGCTAGTCCGAGGAAACTTCGGACTTCTGAGGCATTCTTTGGTTGTTTCCAATTCATCACTGCTTCCACCTTTGCAGGATCTACTGCTACTCCATTTTCATTTATGATATGTCCCAAGAATGCGACTTCT
Organism: Eragrostis nindensis; assembly: GCA_012490785.1. NCBI lineage: Eukaryota > Viridiplantae > Streptophyta > Magnoliopsida > Poales > Poaceae > Eragrostis > Eragrostis nindensis. The sequence continues at coordinate 165,155 of JAAXCT010000149.1, forward strand.
TGTAACCAGAATTCACACTTGCTGAATTTTGCATAGAGCTCATGGTCTCTTAGTCTTTCCAATACAACCCTTAGATGTTCCTCATGTTCTTCAGCACTTTTAGAGTAGATAAGTATGTCATCAATAAAGACCACGACAAACTTATCCAACTCTTCCATGAAGATCTTATTCATTAGGTTCATGAAGTATGCTGGGGCATTGGTTAATCCAAATGGCATCACGGTGAACTCGTATTGACCATACCGAGTTACAAATGCTGTCTTCAGAATATCGCTAACTCTGATCTTCAGCTGATAGTAACCTGACCTCAAGTCAATCTTAGAGAAGAACTTGGCTCCCTTCAATTGATCAAACAAATCATCGATCCTGGGTAGTGGATACTTATTCTTGATGGTTACCTCATTCAGGGAACGGTAGTCTATGCACATTCTAAGACTTCCGTCCTTCTTCTTTACGAACAAAACAGGTGCTCCCCATGGTGATGAGCTAGGTCGAATGAAACCCTTCTCTTGTAACTCTCTTATTTGTTCCTTTAACTCAGCCAACTCATTTGCTGCCATCCGATAAGGTCTCTTTGCAATTGGAGTTGCTCCGGGGATTAAGTCGATGATGAACTCAACATCCCTATCCGGCGGCATTCCAGGTAATTCCTCAGGAAAAACATCCGGGTATTCACAAACCACTGGCACTTCTTCTAAGGGCTTAGCTTCCATGTTGCATACCATTGGTTCTGAAGCCATCAGGTTAGGCTGACATTCTATGGTGATTCCCTTATGGTTCGTTGCAGTAACTTTACGATCAGCACATGATATATTCCCTTCATGCTTTGCTAACCAATCCATTCCAAGGATAACATCTATTCCACTTGATCTAAGGACTACTAGGTTTGCTAGAAACTCTACCCCACTTAAAAGGATTTTAACCCGGGGACATTCTAGTTGACACTTGATCACTGCCCCAGGGGATTTTGTCATCAGGGGGATTTTAAGTAAAACGGTTGGTAGTCCATGCTCAGCAACAAACTTCGAAGAAACGAACGAATGCGAAGCTCCAGAATCAAATAGAACTGTTGCAAGTACGGAATTGACAAGAAACTTACCGAGTACGACGTCCGGCGCGTCCTCGGCATCCATAGCATCAATGTGGTTGACCCGTCCTTGTCCGAAGGATTGAGTCCTCTTCTGCTGGCCTGAAGCCTGGGGTCCTCCACGTCCTACCCCAGACACTGCGGATCGGGCTCCTGGATTGTTTGACACTGCAGGTGGCTGTCTGTTATTGTTGTAGGGGCAATTAGCAATCATATGGCCTGGGTCCCTACAGTTGAAGCATGCCCTGCCCTTGACAGGTGCCTGAGAGACCTGAGTACTACCCCTCTGCTGAGTGTTCGAACTTTGCCCACGGTACATCTGATTGGATTGCTGCTGACTGGCTGCAGGGGTGCGATACTGCATGGTTTGTTGGTTCCTCTGCTTCAGCTGGTATCCAAACTTAGGCCTCTGCGACCTCTCCTGTTGCTTGTTTTTCTGTGCCTGGAACTTACGCTTCCTCTCATTATCGAGGTAGGAGCGGGAATCCTCAAGTAACAGAGCCTTATTCATGAGGGTGTTGAAATCTGGGTAGATATGAGTCACCAGCTGGGTCCTCATACTGCCATTGAGACCTTTTCTGAAGCGATCCTGCTTCTTCTTGTCAGTATTCACTTCTTCTGGGGCGTAGCGAGCCAGCTTCATAAACTTCTTGATGTACTGGTTCACTGTCATTGGTCCTTGCCTCAGGGAGCGGAATTCATCGGCTTTCATTTCTAGGACTCCTTCTGGGATGTGGTAGTCGCGAAAGGCTTGCTGGAATTCATCCCAAGTGAGTGTATCTGGGTCCACTGCTGCCTCACGGTAGTTGTCCCACCATTCTCCTGCTGCTCCAACAAGCTGATGCGATGCTAACATCACCTTTTCATGAGAGTCGATAGTGACCAGGTTGAGCTTTTTGTTGATGTTGCGAAGCCAGTCATCAGCTGCCAGCGGATCATCATCAGTGCTGTCGAAGGTTGGTGGCCTGAGCCTCATGAACTCAGTCATCCTGGACTGAGGTGGAGGTCCATGGTTTTGCTGATTCATCCCTTGGGCGATGGCTTGCAGGAGTTGAGTCTGATTAGCCATCACTTCTGCAAGAGTAAGGGGTGGCGGTGGTGGCGGTCCCTGATTCCTGGTTTGGTTATTCCCTGCAGCATTGCGCTGATTCACTTCCTCTTCACGATCTCCGTCATTCTCATCGTGACGGCTCCCTTCGTGCTCCTCTCGATTACCCCGCTCATTCCTCCCATCATTCCTTCGTGGCGATGGATTACGGCGGTTCTTCTTCTTTCCTCCGGCGATTGTCCTACCCCTTTCAGGCTGTTCATTACGGTGGTCATCCTCAGCAGCCTTTGCATCACGCTCACGACGAGCTTCAATGCGAGCAGACTTCTTTGGCGGCATCCTGTTTCCATAAGTGAGGGTAAGATAGGAGTTGAGGCAGGTACTAAGCTTTTAGTTCTATTTATTAAGTAGTTTACTTAGTTAGGTTGTTCTTGAACCACCCAAGCACTCAACCAAAGAACCAAGAAACTTGCAAATACACACAAGCACTCTATATTACAAGCATAGATAACTTTTATTCATTAGATAAGGTGTATTATACAAGACGTACTACAGACGAGTTATACAAACTATTAGGACACTACCTACTACTAGGATGCTACTGAGTCACTACTAGCTACCAGGATAGCTGCTGCTAGCTACTGGTACAAAAGCTCCAAGATACTACTACACTGCTCGAACTACTCAACCACTGATCCCACGATCCCTACGCCACTGCTCGTAGAGGTTGAAGTCATCATCATTGATTATAAACGGGTTGTGGGAGGTAAACCCGCTGTCAGGCTCAGCAGCTGCTGGGGCATCTTCAACACTTGGAGCAGCGTCCTCGACCATTGGTGTGGGGGAATCTACCTGGTCAACCTCCTGAGGTGGCTCCTCTGGATCCTCTTCTGGATCTTCCTCCGTTTCCGCAACCTCAGAGATATCCATACCTCCATCCTGGTCATCAGATCCATCTGAGCTGTCGGAGCCGTGTGAGTCATCATCATCACTCTCATCATCATCCTCAGATCTGTTCCCATTTGCAGGTCCCTGACGAGAGATTGTTCCTCGAGCAACATCATCCAGAACAGGAGCTGTAGGGGGTAGCTGGCGCTCACCACTGGTAGAGGTAACAAAGTTCCGCTTCCTTGCAGTCTGCCTGGTGCGTGCGCCTCGACATATTCCCACTTGGTGCAGGGCCTCCAACTCCTGAGCGTGGCGCTGAGCACTCTCTGCCATGGTCTTCAGGGCTTGGTTGGCGCGTTCCTCAGCTTCTATGGCTTGGTTCTGAGCAATATCCAGTTGCCTCTCCAAGTCCTTGATCTTCTCTTCCGCCCTCATGGCATGCCTATAAGCCTTGCCCCACTCATGGGCGTGGTCTTCATATAAGTTGTCCAAAGCCAACAAGTATCGTGCGGTGGCAGCCAAGGTAGGATCATCAACTGTCTGGGTGGGACCCTCAAGTGTAGCCACACGATGCTTCCAAACTTCATTTTCCACGTCCTTCACAGGGAAGTACTTGAAAGGAGTGGTCCCGCTGAAGCCGATGTTCTTCTGGCATAGTTCCAGTAAAACTCCTCGGGCAGCCATCTGTAGAGTATCCTCAAACCTGGCGCCTGTGACCTGCCCAGTCCATGGCTGTATGTCGGAGTGGGGAGGGACTCCATCAACATGTACACACATCTTGCAGACCGGTGCCCCCTGGTTCACGGTTTCCTGCCAATGATAATCTGGGGCTCGAGTGTATCCCATCTTCTTCATGGTGTCAGCCAGGAGTGCAGGAAAACCACTGTCTTCATTAGCATAAGACCAAGTCCAAGGACCTTCTTCCATCTGCCAAATAAATTTGGAGATGTTAGAACAGATCAAGGAGGAAATTTTACAAATCATTTAGTAATAGACTTAGAGGGAAGGAAGATAAGATAGGGAAGAATATTCATAAAATAGTTTTATGCCAAAATAAGAGACTCTCAGCGGTGGTTTTTCCTAGGGTTGCGTCCTACGGCCAAGTACGGCTCTGATACCACTCTGTCGGACCCCATTTCTGGAATCCACTGTGCTTACCGTACCAATCCCTGGATCAGTAGTTGATACGCACAAAACAAAGATAATACCAAATCCATACTTCGATTATTATTACAATACCACAAATGTCTTGCAAAGGCTACAAAATACAATACCAGTGGCCGGCAGGCCTGGCCACAAACTAACAGCACAAGCGGAAAGCGAAGAGTCCAACTTCTACAGGCAACTCGGGCGACGAACGCAAACCCTACCCATCGTCACCACCATCTTCATACTGAGCATCTTCTTCTGAATAATTAAAGCAAGAATGAGCACATAATGTACTCAGCAAATCCTAACACTACACAAGGGAATTATAAATGCATATAGGGCTTTATGAAGGATTAGGCTATACGGCTTATATTTTAGCAGAAAGCTTATTTTAATGCAGGGTTCATTTTAAAAGCGTAAACCTTTTCTAAAGAATTTGTTTGTCATGATTAAGTGGGTTGGCCCTGGGGAAGATACGTCAATCCCGCCAGTTCCCAAGTTTTAGGCGAGCCTTCGGGCGCACGGCCGTACCGACTCTCATTTCCAAAACACGGGCAAACTACCGCCCACTCACACTTTCAAGGATTAAGTAAGACTAATCTTTGTGAACTCAACCATAGCGCGTCTGTGACCGCGACACGGCTATCCGGATAGATTTAACTCTGCAGAGGTGTACATCTTTACCCACAGACTACATCGCTCTTAGCAAGGGAGCAACATAGCGAAACCCACCTTTCCCGAGTGTCCCCACAATCCCACCCACGAGCCATTACTGACCCAGGGACTTATAAGCGACTATAAGTAGTCAATGGCCCAATGGCCAAGTCGGACAACGACCCATAAAGATATCGCGTCTGCTCCTGGTTGCCCGTTGCCCTACCGCCTCCTAGGTGGATCAAGTGGTAGACGCCAGAAAGTTAGGGTCAAGTCCTGCCCATAACAGGATCTGTTGGTTGCACGGGGTTCACTAGGTTGATTGTTACAAGAACCGGTCCTTAACCGGCCGAGGCGAGCATCTTCCACCTATCACTATTCACCGATCACCATCTCGCCCCTGCCTGAAAACATCCCACTTCACCCCAACACACTAATTGGTTGTTACCCTCCCATTTTATTTACTCACACACTCACCAAGCATACATTTTCACACATTTCACCAAAAATTCATGATCAGTGTGTAGCAACTAAATAGCTGCAGTAAATTCCTAAGCAACCTAATTTCAAGGTAACAATCCAGCATTATTATAACATAATGAAGGAAATCCTAGGTTTAACAAGGTAACAGACATCAATATCAAGGATGGCTATCCTACTAGGTTTATAACTAACACAACATTTCAAATAATAAAAAAATAGCATGCATCATATGTAAGCATTTAAAATAGGCCATTCATAGGATGTGGTGATAAATCATAGGATCAATATGATCAAGGAAGGTTAGGACTTGCCTTCAAACTCTTCCTCGTGCTCCTCCTCGTAATCCGGGTCCTCGGGCTCCTCCTCGAATTCCTCGTTAACTATATTACGCAAATTACCGACGAATAAATAACTATCGCAAAATAAAATAATGCGACCAAATAAGATCCAAATAAATAACCAAATAAACTCAAATAGAATAGGAATTGATATGAAAAGATGTGATTGAATTAAATAGGATGATCAGGGAAGAGTATCTATTAAAGGAATCTAGAAAGATGGAAATATGGTATAAGGAAAAGAAATTAAGCTTCTTATAGATCCCTATTTATTATGGAAAGATTATATTTTTCTAGTGTGGGGAAAAGGTGGCAAAATAATCTAGGGAGTATAAGATATTTTTAGGAATTTTTCTGGAATTTTTCTACAAAGGGAAAGTGTCGAAACAGGATCCTGTGTGCACTAGCCGGGTGGATTTAGCAGAACAGATCAGGGTTCAGAGGCTGACTGGTGGGGCCGGGTTGCATAGTGCACCCCGGGTTACTGTGCGGTGAACCAGGTGCATAGGATCTGTGGACCGGGAGTGATTGTGTGTATGGTTCACGTGAACCGAGTGCATGGAAGAAAAGAAAGAGGGAGACGCTGACTGGGATTATGTGGCGGGACCCACGCGCTGACGTGGACTCCACGTGAACGCCACGTCGGACGGCGGCGACTGGGTCAGCGCGCGGCGGCGCTGTGCTCTGCGCGGCGGTGGCTCGCCGGAGGGCTCGCCGCCGGCCGTTAGGGTGGAGGAGGGAGGACGAGATCTAGCCGTGGAGACTGAGCGTGCGACGGCGGAGCTGGGAGAGGTACATGTCGTCGTCGGCGAGCATCAGAGCAGCAGCTCGAGCTCGCCGGAGTTGGGCGCGGTGGCGGCGCCCGACGGGATCTCACTGGTGTGCGTGTTTTCACGAGTATGTTCTATCTAGGAGGTGCGCAGGGTCACGGCGAGTGTGCTGCGCGTGCGTGTGGAGTGAGACGCGGCCGGTATGGCGGCCGTCGTCGAGCTTGTGCGGCGGCGGACGGCGGCGCTCGGCGCGCATTGGGTTAGGGTTTAGGAAACTCGGAGTTTGAGCTTGGGATAGGTTGACTAGGGCAGCAGGAAGGAGTAGAAGCAGAGAGAGGGGGAAGAGCTCACCGGAACAGGGGGAATGGCACGACGGCCGGAGGTGGAGACGAAAGGGGATCGACGGCAATTGAGGGGCTGTGGTGGTGGAAATGTGGTGCGATGGCGATGAGGAGCTGCGCAGGAGAAGCTCGAGCCTATTTATAGGCTGAGGAAGGCGGTTTTGCGCGGTAATATCGCCGGCGGCGATATCTTCCCCGGCGCTGCTCTTATCCGCGGCGCGCTGACATCACAGCTTGGCGCAGGGGCCGAGGAGTGGTCAACATTGCGGCGCGGTATGGGCACGGCGAGGCCGTACGCTGAGCTGGTCGGAGGTGCGGTGAATCGGGACGGAGGGCGGCGCTCGCCGGTGCTCGTCGGCGGGGATATTTCTTGGTGGGAGGCGCGTGGCCGACGCGCATTGGTCCGATTTGCGGCGCGACGAGGTCGGCGGCTCGGTCGCGAAGGCTTCCGGCGCTTCTGGTCGTCGCGGGCGAGCTCATCGCTGTGCTGTGAGAGCGGGAAATCCGGCCGGTCGTCGCCACGACTTGAAGGTGCGGCGCCGCCCCGTACGCCGATGGGATGAATCAAGGCCGGGATGACGTCGTTGCGGAGTGGCTACAGCAGCTCGAGGACGTGAGCTGGAAAGGATGAGAGAGAGAGCAGAGAGGGAGCGCGGAGGGAGAGGCGTCCGCGCTGGCGAGAGCTCGCGAAGGCGCGCGGTCGCGCTGGGGAAGACGACACCGCGGTTGGGCCGGACCGGGCCTCGCGGGCTGAGCTGGGCCGGGAGAAAAGGGAGGAGGAAAGGCGGCCTGCTCGGAAAAGAGAGAATGAAAGAGAGAGAGTTGGGCTGGGCCGGCGAAGGAAAGTGAAGAAAGAAGCAGCCCGGAAAAGAAATGTTTTGAACATTTCTCAAATTTTGAATTTGAGCAAATTTGAATGGAGTTCAAATTCGAGAGAGAGAGATAACACCAAATAAAATCCAGATAAAAGGAAAAAGGAAAACAAGCACTTGAGCATGAACTTTTTATTTTAGAAATTCTCAATTTCTATTTATTGAACTACTTTAATGAGATTTTATTTTTGTAAAATCATGGAATTACCTATAAATCTAAAAAGTTCAATTTCTGAGTGAATTTATTTGTATTTAAATTTTTGGGCTGTTACAGTACGTACATTAACCACACAACTTTAGCTAGGGCCTAGGTGTAACGTGTACAGTACCCTTTTGTTTCCTCCTTGCATTGTGCTGGAGTACTATTTAGCGAACCAACCACCACACCCGCCAGACCCCCGTGCTTCGCAAGGCAAGAAGAGAAGAGCAAACACCCCCGTCGCTCGATCTGATCACCCTCTCCGACTCAAGGCCTGCCGATCGACGCGCGCGCCGTGCCCGCCATGAAGGGCCGCAACCGCAAGCTCCTCCTCCACGCGGTGGTCTACATGACCGTCTACGCCCTCGTGAAGTTGGCCGCCGCGTTCGTCCTCATGCCGTCCCAGGTGCCCTTCGTGGACTTCGAAGACTCCAGTTCGGCGATGGCCGTGGCGTACCTTCTCCTTCAGCCCTTCATCCTTGCCTGCGCGAGCATCTGCAGCGACCGCCTCGTCCCAGCTGGCACCGACGACGACGACGAGGCGCCGGGCGCGGCCAAGGACGGCGAGTACCACGTCATCCGCGACGTTGACCCCGAGGCCACCGGCAGCATGAACTGATCGAGGTGTTGCACGTACGTCCCCAGGCAGCGCGCCCCCGTCGCAAGTACGTACGTACTACAACTACGTATAACTACGTAAACGTAAGTGAGCCTAGCTGATCGATTACGCAGGCTGATGAATAATTGGACCTGTATTGCCACTCTTGTTGATTGGGCACTAGTATAGCACTCCTTTAATTTGATCATGTAACCCTCGGATATATGTCCCTTTAATATGTCGATGTGTGTCTGCTATTTGATTGTTTCTTGCATGTCTTTATAGCACTATATAGCTTTTGATTTAGTGTTTTTACTCAAGATATTTGTTTCCTGATGAGATGACGTTGAGGGACGGACGATTGGTTCGTTTTCTGAGAGCTTAACTAACTAAGCGCGATTTGTTGGCCGATGGAAGCTAGCTAAGGTCCAGTAAAACAATGGTATCGTCGTAATCGCCAGCATGACCCGGCCATCTCCCTCCCGATGGATTTCATCATCAGTTTTCCTGTCCATATATTTGATGAGTATTGCGTTTGCATTGGTTCGCTAGCTACTTATTAGCTTGTTGATCCTGGGAAAAGAAACTATACTTTTTTTAAGCAACAAAAGAAACTATACTTGATTAGCTTGCCTTCGTTAGGCTCAAACCAGCTGGGTCCGGCCCCCCAACCACCACGGCACATGCACGTGGCAGCCTGGTGCGGTGGCACTGTGGCAGTAGCAGTGCACGAAAACTTGCAACCGCGGCCGGGCTCGCCGGTCCCAGCAGCTTCGCCAATTCCATGCAAAAAACGATCAACGGAAAGCTGACGTCTCGTCGACCCTGTGAGCCCATGAGGAATCTATCGGCTGCACCGAGGGCAAAGGCAATGATGGAATGGCCTTTCTCTTCTCGGATCTAGATTATCTCGCTGAGCAGTAAGAGCGCTACGAAAAACGAGTATTTGTGCTAACATTTGGAGCATGAAAACCCTAGTGATCGATTTGCAGCTCGGAACGATGTGGTGAAAACACGATAACAAAAGATCAATTGAATTCATGACGGTAAAGAAAGAAAGTGTAGTAGTGACAGGGAATGGTTGTGCCTGGAACATTTGGCACGCCCAGTCGGCTGCCTGCCATCAAGTCACGGCTACATAAAAAAAACATATAGCACCAAGGCTCCAGACTCAAGGCTACCGGAGCGTGCCGTGTTTCCGGTCGGTCGTGTGCCGATGAGGGAACGCTAGCGCGGAGGGCGATTCACGGGACGCGCACAGTCACGAGCATGTGGTGCGTGACAGCTCGAGGGCTTGCCTTCCTCAGCTCACCGTGCCAATGTGCATGTGCGGTCGAGGACGGGGAGCTTTGGCCGAAAACGGAATGGTCCTCCTCACCGGCTAACTGACTCAGGCCCCGTCCCGCACCCTTCGCGTGCCACTACAATAATTGCGCCACCAGACGTTCTCCTCCGGCCGCGCCAGTTGCCATTCACTCACTCAAGCTCCAAAGAATCGAAACCCCTCGCTAGCTCCCTCCCTCGCCGCGCGCCATGGCCGGCCAGCGCCGCCGCCTCCTGCTCGCGCTCGTCCTCGCTGCCGCGAGCCTCTCCGTGGCCGCGGCCGCATCGTGGCTCATCAGCTCGTGCACGGAGCTGCAGCCCTGCCCCGACGCTAGGAAAAAAATTTCGGCGAAATTTCACCGAAATATCCGAAATTTCGTCTTTTCCGGTGGGGTCCGAAATGAAATCGAAATGAACAGTACCACTAAAATTTTGTTCTTAACCACCTTCATAAGTCCAAATTGTTTTGTTTATGCATGCAATCGTGATGTTTTATAGATTTGATACAATATCTTGTGAAATCATTTCAAAATTTTTTAAAAAAATCAAATTTTGTTCGTCGAAATTTCCGAAATTCCCGAAATTTCATGTTTATCGGTGACCTCCGAAATTTTTTTGTTTCCGAAATAGTTTTCCTAGCCCCGACGACGACGACTCCTCGCTGGCCGGCGCCTACCCCGTCGCCGGCTTCTGCCTGCCCATCTCGCGCGGCGCCTTCCGCTCCCTCATGGTCGCCCTGGGCATGCTCATCGGCTACGTCGCCATCCGCGTCTACGAGCGCTTCGCCGACGGCGACGGCGAGGACGAGGAGGCTGCCGGCGCAAAGAAGGTGGGCTACGTCGCCATCGGACACCGAGGCCGGCGGTGGCAAGAACTGAGGCCCACGCGCCGGCGCCGGGAGCTCCTGCAAGGCAAGTACGCACGCACCCGTAGATGTGCTTGTGCACTAAATAATTAAATAATTGTAGCTGATCTCAGCCTGCTTGGGTATTACTATCGCGCGCTGCTACTGATATCTCTCGATCGTAATAGCTGTGGTGTGGCGCATGCGCGGTTTCGATGTAAACACGCGCCTCATGTGCAAGTACTGTATATGATCCACTATCGATGACTTGTTACTAGTTTATAAATGACTGCGTCCTGTCGATTGTTTGCACGCTTTTTTCCCCATCCAACACCCCCTCTCGTCTCTCAGTCTCTGATCTAGGCGATTTATTTGCCCTTGTTCAAGTGATCGGACGAAGGGGTCGGTTGAAAACAAGCGCACACGACCCCTTTCGTTTCCATCTGGGATTAACGTCGCCCTGCCTAGCTACGAACTGCGGTGCGTGGCCAGTTTTGCTTCTGTGGCTCGGCGGGGTAGAGCATTGCGTTGCGATTATAAAGAAGCAGGCTCAACCGTACGGCTTAGGCAGCGTCGCGCCGGCGTCCATGGCGCGCGTACCTGCGCAGGCGCACGCTATGGGCGCATGAGCACGTCAGGCACGAGACGAGAGTCACGAGACCGGCCGAGCCCCGAGCCCACACAAGCAAACGTTGACACTTATCACAAGCGCAATGCAGTAACATTTAGAGCACCGTAGTGATTTCGCAGCTTGGAGTCATGTCGTCAGAACACGAAAGATTGCTTGGATTTATGACGGCAAAGAAATAAACAGTAGTAACACGGAATGGTTTCCATGCCTTGGCTCTCGAACATTTGGCTGGCCGCGACTCCGCTACACAAGCACACCAAGGCTCCTGATTCAAGGCTGCAGGCGCGTGCCCTGTTTCCGGTCGGTCGTGATCCGATGAGGGCACAACGCTAGCACGGCGACTCACGGGACGCGCACAGTCACAAAGGTGCAGTGTGTGACAGCTCGAGGGGTTTCCTTCCTCAGCTCGCCCTGCCAGGGTGCATGCGCGGTGCAGGACGGCGAGCTTAATTTGGCCGAAAACGGAATGGCCTCACCTGCTCACTTCCAAAACAAGCGCACACGCCATGATCCCAGCCGTGCTCAGTAGTTAGCCGAGCAGAGTCCTCTGACGCGTACTGCCCTGGGTACTATTAGCACGTCATAGCTTGCCAAACCAGAACTGACTTCCACTCTTGATAGTAAAAGTAATAATAATAATAAATGCGCAACCATGACTATACGAACAAGGAGGAGCTCGACCGGCCGGCTTGGGCTCTCAGCGCGCCGTCTGCGCCGGCGTCGAGGCCTGACCGCGGTCGCTTATACGCGCTGTGGGCACGGCAGGCATGAGACCAACCACGACTGTTACGTATGCACCGGTGCAGCCAGAAAACGAGAGAGATGAGTCGGTGCAACAACTGCATCTGCATGTGGGATCCCTTCACGCCTGTGCGTCGTTACTGGTTTTAGATCGACGTGTGCCCATACTACCTACGCCTGTACTACTATTACTAGTTAGTTATGGTTAATGCATTAACCACAGCATAATTAGCGCCAAAGGCCCTCGATCGCCGCCATGACCGGCCGCAAGTGCCTCCCATTCCACCTCGCCGCCTCCGCCGTCGCTCAGTTGGCTGTCATGGCACACTTGGACGTTTCGGCTGGCCCCAGCCGCGACACCACACCGGCGACGACTCCGACTCCGACTCCTCCTTCGCCAAAGCGGCCGCGTGCTTCGTCCTCCGCAGCTTCATCACCGTCGCCACCACCTGCTGCTTCTCCCGCGTCGACCGCGCCACCGACGACGACGAGGAGGCCGCCGGCGTTACCATAGAGGCTGGCTGCTGCATCGCCACCCGCGACGACCCGCACGCTGGCGCCGGCGGCCAGAAGAACTACTGAGGCTGCGCAGCGGCGGCCGGGATCGAGCGCAAGTAACTAAAGTAAGCATATCGTACTACGCGCCGAATAAATTAGCTCTCCCGTGATGCCTTATCGTACTACGTACGCACTATGATGGTCGATGAATAAACTTGTTAATGAACTGTTGCCTATTCGTTTACTTTCTGGTGAATTATATCGTGTATTCTACAACTGTAAATCGTCTGTGTTTGTGAGTCACCTCGTCTCGATTAGGAACTGCTGTACGTAGTATGTTAAGCAACCCAAGAGCTGGCAATCTGGCATGGTTTTGCCACGCTTTCTTTCTTTTCACAACCTCACAACTAAGCGACGGAGGGCTGAAAATTACTGCAAGGCAAAGAGATGTCTACTGCAGCTGGTTCACGACGTACACGCGTTTGTTTGGGTGTATGTGGCCGTGGGTGCGGTCTCTCGATTCGTGCGGTGAGCCGGTGACGTGCTCACGTGCCCGCCGATGTATGAAGGGGAGATCTAATTGTTGCAAGTGGCGTTGCGTGACCCAAATGTGTTTTCTCGCGCCGGACCTGCCTGTGATCAGGCTCAAAAGCTTCCGGGTCAGCCGAAGCGCAGCCCGGCCGTCGCGCTAGTCCGTGAGCGGCGCTGGCAGGTTCGCCGGAGCCCACACACCCAGAGCGGCGCGCACAGGCCACCCATCGCACGTTGAGTCGTCGTTGATCCGAACGCACGCCCCAAACTTGTGGACCGGCCGCCCGGAAACAGTATCGTGGCACGAGACTAGTACATGGTCCGTGTACCGACAGGCGTCACGAGTGATGAGTGCGTGCGCCAGCTTGAGGCTTTCCTGGTTTCGCTCGACGCCCTGTTCACGGTGGTTGGCGACGGCCGCAAACGGAAAGGATATGCCAGCGAGCAGTGACTGCTTGTACCTACTCCCGCCGTCCCGCGTAGTACCAGTGCGCGCAGCTACTACACCCGGGGGGGAGCTCCTACTCCGATCCGGCCGCATCAGTTATATAGAGGAGCCCCAGCTTCCAATTAACCCCCATCTCCCTCGCTCGCTCATCTCCGTATACCGCAGCCGCCGCACCACCATCCCCGCCCTGCCAGGTCTCCTCGGCGCCCGTCCGTCGCCGCGCGCCATGACAGGCCGCCAGCGCGTCCAGCTCGCGCTGCTCCTCCTCACCGTCAACTTCGTCACCGGCGAGGTCGTCTCCGCCCTCGTGCCGTACGCGTTCGCGTGCCCCGACGGAGGAGAGCCCGGCTGCTGCCTCACCGCCGTGGAGGCCATCAAGTTTGTCCTCGGCTTCTTCACGGGCTCCGCGTTCACCTTCTTCTTCCTCTGGTTCGCCTTCTACGACGAGTTCTTCGGCGCCATCGCCGCCGCCATGAAGGCCGGTCGTGGCGACGCGGAGCCTGACCTCGGCGGCGGCGGCAAGCACTGAGCCAGCCGGCCGAGAGGACAGGCAAGGCAGGTACTACGTACTCGTATGCTGAATAACCGGACCTTCTTTTCTTTTGCGAGAATAATTGGACCCTCTGATTTCACTTGTTTGTTGGGTACTACTACTTGCTAGCACTCCTTTGATGCCTGCCTTGACAGAGATGTTATATAGTACTACTCTGGTTGAGGAACTTATTTACCGTCGAATATATGTTCATCTGATGTCATATATGTTTTCTCTTTGGTAGTTCCAGCATTTGATTTAGGTTTTGAGTTTACTTCAGATTGATTGTTTCCTGAACTGAAATGACCTTGAGGGACGGTTCGTATTCTGACCAGCAATGGAAGTTCCAAAACGGTGTCCCGGCCATTATTCCTTCCCACTAGATTTTATCATCTGTTCTCTGTAGAGATGTTTGATGAATCTTGCGTTTGCAGTGCTAGGCAGCGACTCCTCAACTAAGCTTTTGTTTCAAACCAGCTGGATCCGGTCAATCTTCTCCCATTCTTCCATATCCAGCTATCTTCCCGCCTGCTTGGGCAGCTCCAATAATCGCCCTGTTCTGAGCTGCCTGGTGCGGTGGCGCTGTGGCGGTATAGTAGTGCACGAAAACTTGCAACCGCGCGCGGGCGCGGCCGGGCTCGCCGGTCCCAGTAGGTTCGCCAGTTCCATGCAAAACGATCAATGGGAAGCTGACGTACGTCTCGTCGAGCCTGTCAGCGCATGAGGAATCTATTGGCTGCACCGAGGGCAAAGGCAATTAATGGTGGAATGGCCTTTTCTCTTCTGTGATCCAGATTATCTCGCTGAGCATTAAGAGCTCTGCGAAAAACGAGCATTCGGGCTAACATTTGGAGCACGAAAACCCTAGTAATTTGCAGCTCGGAATGATGTGGTGGAAACACGAAATAAAAGATCGCTTGTATTCATGACGGTGAAAGAAAGAAATCCCAAGTCACGCGTAGTAACAGCGAACGGTTTTGCCTCGAACATTTGGCAGGCCAAATGCGCTGCCGTAATTCACGGCTACACACAAGCAACGGCGCGTGCCGTGTGGCGTGTGCTCCGGTCTGTGCTGATGCTAGCACGGCGATTCACGGGACGCGCACAGCCACAATGGTGCAGTGCGTGACAGCTCGAGGGCTCTCCTTCTTCAGCTCGCCTTGCCAATTTGCATGTGCGGACGAGGACGGCGAGCTTTGGCCGAAGACGGAATGGCCACGCCGGCTCGCTGACTCGGGGGCCCCCCGACCCGCTGCGTGCTTCACAATAATTGCGCCACCCACCGTTCTCCTCCGGCCGCGCCAGTTGCCATTCACTCAAGTTTCTTCCAAAGAAACCCCTCGCTAGCTCGCTCCCTCCCTCGCCGACGCTAGCTCCTCGCCGCGCGCCATGGCCGGCCTGCGCCGCCGCCTCCTGCTCGTGCTCGTCCTCGCTGCCGCCAGCCTCTCCGTGGGCGCGGCCGCCGCGTGGCTCATCAGCTCGTGCCCGGAGCTGCTGCACTGCCCTGACGTCGACTCCTCGCCGGCCAGCGCCAGCCCCGTCACCGGCTTCTGCCTGCCCATCTCACGAGGCGTCTTCCGCGCGCTCATGTTCGCCCTGGGCATGCTCATCGTGGCTACGTCGCCAACCGCGCAAAGACGAAGGCGGGCTACGTCGCCATCGGCGGCGACGACGCCGAGGCCGGCGCGTGGCGGCAAGAACTGAGGCCCACCCGCCGGCGGCGGGAGCTCCTGCAAGGCAAGTACGCACATGCACGCACCCGTAGATGTGCTTGTGTACTAAATAATTAAATAATTCTAGCTGATCCCAGCCTGCTTGGGTAGTACTATGCGCGGTTTCGATGTAAACACGCGTCTATGTGCAAGCACTTTATATGATCCACTATCAATGACTTGTTACTAGTTTATAAATGACTGCGTCCTGTCGATTATTTCCCCTCCTTTACGTGGAGGTGCCCGTCTCATCTCTGATCTAGGCGATTTGCCCTTGTTCAAGGGATCGGACGAAGGGATCGGTTCAAAACAAGCGCACACGCCCCTTTCGTTTCCATCTGGGATTAACGTCGCCCCGCCTAGCTACGACTGCGGCGCATGGCCAGTTTTGCTTCTGTGGCTCGGCGGGGGAGAGCATTGCGATTAGCTTGCATGCGTAATCTGCTGGGATCGATACAGGGAGTGAGGGAGATTTCTGTGAGGTATTTGGCAGACAGGCAAGAGTTGTCAAAACAGCAGCGCTGCAGCCGTACCCATACGCTAGCACGGACACGTCTGAAAATTAGCAAATAACGTGTTGGGAGGTAATAATGACGTGTTTATCTCATTATACTCTCTCCATTCGCATTTTGATGTTGCTTCCGACCTTCAAAAGAACTAGAAAAGACCTGGCGGGAGCTGTCGGAACGTCAAGAATTAAAAAACGAAGGGGTATAGTATCATCGTAATTGCGAGCATGACCCGCCATCTGCCTCCCAATGGATTTCATCACTATTTGTCCTGTCCAGATATATAGTTGATGAGTACTGCGTTTGCATTGGTTCGCTAGCTACTTTGTTAGCTTGATTCTGGTAAAAGAACTTGTACTTAGTTTGCCTTCGTTAGGCTCAAATTAACCAGCTGGGTCCGGCCATTCCCTCCATTTCATATTAGAGCCCCCAACCACCGCGGCACATGCAGCTGGCAGCCTGCCTGGTGCGGTGGCCCTGTGGCGGTAGTAGTGCACGAAAACTTGCAACGGCGCGGCCGAGCTCGCCGGTCCCAGCAGCTTCGCCAGTTCCATACAAAGCGGTCAATGGAAAGCTGACGTCTCGTCCGTCGTCGTCGAGCATGTGAGCCCATGAGGAATCCATCGGCTGCACCGAGGGCAAAGGCAATTAATGATGGAATGGCCTTCTCGATCTTCTCGATCGGATTTAGATTATCTCGCGCGCTGAGCAGTGAGAGAGCTACGAAAAACGAGTTTTTGCGCTAACATTTGGAGCACGATCGAAAACCCTAGTGATTGCAGCTCGGAATGATATTGTCAAAACACGAATTAACAAAACATCACTTCAATTCATGACGCTAAAAGAAAGAAAAAAAGAGCAGTGACAAGGAATGGTTTGGCTCGAACATTTGGCTGGGCGATCGAATCCGCTGCCATCAAGTCATGGCTACATAAGCACCAAGAAGGCTTCAAACTCAAGGCTGCACAACGCTAGCACGGACGGACGGTTCACGGGACGCGCACAGTCACAAGCGTGCTGCAGTGCAGTGGGTGGGTGCGTGCATGACACAGCTCGAGGGCTTTCCTTCCTCAGCTCGCCCCCTGCCAATGTGCATGTGCTATGCAGGACGGCGACCTTTGGCCGAAAACGGAATGGCCTCAAAGGCTCCCTGACTCAGGGCCAGGGCCCCGTCCTGCTCCCTCGGCGTGCCACTACAATAATTGCGCCACCAAACGTTCTCCTCGATCCGGCCGCGCCTGTTGCCATTCGCCCAAGCTCCAAAGAAACGAAACCCCTCGCTAGCTAGCTCGCTCCCTCCCTCGCCGCGCGCCATGGCCGGCCTGCGCCGCCGCCTCCTGCTCGTGCTCGTCCTCGCTGCCGCGAGCCTCTCCGTGGCCGCGGCCGCCTCGTGGCTCCTCTGCCCGTGCGCGGAGCTGGAGCCCGGCCCCGACGACGCCTCCTCGCCGTTGCCGGCCAGCGCCCCGGGCCCGTGCCCTGACTGCGGCGCCTGCCCCGTCATCTGCTTCTGCCTGCCGGTCTCGCGCGGCGCCTTCCGCGGCCTCATGGTCGCCCTGGGCATGCTCATCGGCTACGTCGCCATCCGCCTCTACGAACGCTTCGCCGACGGCGACGACGACGAGGCCGCCCGAGCAAAGAAGGCGGGCTACGTCGCCATCGGTGGCGACGACGACGCCGAGGCTGGCGGCGGCGGCAAGAACTGAGGCCCGCCGGCCGGGAGCTCCTGCAAGGCAAGTACGCACGCACGCACTAGTAGCTGTGCTTGTGCACTAAATAAATAATTCTAGCTCATCGATCTCAGCCTGCTTGGGTACTGATATCTATCGTAGTAGTACTAGCTCTGTGGTGTGGCGCATGCGTGGTTTCGATGTAAACAGTACGCGCCTGATGCGCAAGGACTCTGTATTGATCCACGATGCTTTGTTTGCACGCTTCTTTCCTTGCGCATGAGTCCTCTCAAAAATGACTGCGTCGTCGTGTCGATTATTTGCACGCTTCTTTCCTTTCTTTTTTCTTCCTTTTCGAGGAGGTGCACATATCATCTCTGATCTAGGCGATTTGCCTTTGCTCAAGGGATTGGACGAAGGGAGGGTTCAAAACAAGAGCACATGCCCCTTCCGTTTCCAAATTCCAACTGGGATTCTGAGATCGGTTTTCGAAAGCATGCAATTGACGACACGAGTTTGATTTGTTTCCAGTGTAACAAAACAGATGCAAAACAAACTGTACATCAGTAAAAGTGCAGCTCCCAGACATTAGAAATTCAGCTGATGTTCATCTTCCTTTCCTTAGTTTCAAGTTACAACCCACATCAACAGTGCTTTCTTAAAATTGACATGTCAATCGACAATCATCATTAGTTGCTGCAGTCAAGACAGCACAGAAACAGAAAAAAGGGGCTCTGTGTTACAAGTTCAAAGAAGAGCCAATGTGAAAAGAAAAAAAATATTGTTTTTCTTGTAAAAAAAACCAGTAAAGGTGCTAGCTGAAATCAGGTTGCAGATGTCACATGTCATGAGAACTGAGCTTAACTATTTGCTTCATTCATCCTAATCCAAATTCCAAAACTACTTGGATTGCTTTCGTTAGGCACAAACCAGCTGGATCCGCCCATATTCTCGTCTCCCATTCTTTGTTACAGCATGATATCGGTGGCAACCATATTTCCATCTTCATCAGCTCTCATTTTCAGCCTAGTTGGGCAGTTTCATTGATCACCCTGTTGCGCGATGCTTCAACTCTGGGCCAGCACATGGACAGGCGTGCTCCCCATTAACGTCGCCCCGCCTAGCTACAATCTTAGCGCCCTAGGGGCCAACCACCGGAGCCGGAGCAGGAGATACAAGCTGCGGCGCGAGGCCAGTACGTTTTGCTTCTGTGGCTCGGCGGGGAGAGCATGCCTAGCGGAGTACTGCATATGTACGTGCTCATAATTAGCCGAGCAGAGTCCTCTGACGAATGTCACATTGGTATTGCTGGATACTATTAGCATGTTACTCCCTCCGTTTAGAAAATGTTAGACGTTCGGACAGCATTCCGTAGCTCTTTTTTAGTTGGGGATTGCTAAATTCCACCCGGGCATATCTGTCTCCTTTGTCACCCGAATTTTGTGTCCGTTGGATGTGCTTTGCGATTCGCGTTTTGACTCTGATTGTTGACTCGGTGTGTCTCGGTGCCGACCGGTGGGCCCCGCCTGAAATAGCCGTGCGCAAAGTCATTTCTTCATTTCGTCGCCTCCTCATTTTCGCCTCCCGCTGTTCGTCTCCCGCTCCTCCTCCGGTGCTAGGGTTCGTCCTTCTTCTCCTTCCTCTCCGTCTCTAGTTGATTTTGCTCATGTTTTCCCGATGCTGTACATGTTGATTTGAGTTTGGTGTTTCATATTCCGCTGATTTCTTCGATTTGAGCCGCTGGATCGATCTATTTGGTGTGGATTTCTCCTGCTCTATGTTCGTCGATGTCGATTGATTTGCAGGCGTTTGGCCTGGTTTCGCTAGGTTTCGTTGTGTTTTTTCTAGATTCTGGTGTCCCTAAGCATTTTGGTTGGTTAGGTCATTCGTTTCAAACGATTTGCCCGTCGATTCTGATGCGTTAGGAGGATACTGTTCTACGATTTCGCCACTAACTAGTTCGATGCAATTTGTTTCTCGTTGATATGGTTCAATCAGCAGGTGTAGTTCGATTTCTCATGCAATTTGTTTCCCGCTGTAGCAGGATTTGGTGGTGTTAGTCGTAGTGTAGCTAGGGTTCGACTTGTGCGTTCTGGATTCGTCGCTTGGTTCATTCGATTTGACCCCATTCTGGTGGTGTCGTAGTGATTCATGCCATTTCTGCTCTGTTCATCCTCTATTCTACAGGGGCGATTTGATTCCCCAGAGAGATTCGTGTTATTTTGCGCTATGTTTGCCTTTCGTTCTACAGTGGTGATTCAATTATCCATATCGATCTGTGTCATTTGTGGTCTGTTCGTGCTTCATTCTATAGGGGCGATTTAATTCCCCATTTGCTATAGCTTTGTGTGTACCCCAGTCAATGATTTTGTATCAGATTTTGTGTGCCAATGGGGTTGCACTAACTGCTGGAGTATTCTTCTTTGTGGGTTGTTTGATTTTTCTTGTAATTTCTTGGAGAGCATGTGGTGCTGTTTGTTGGCTGCGCAGGGAACTTTATCGACGGATGATCTGACTAGAACTGATACTCTCACATGGAGATCCCATGGGTAAGAATGTTTCTTCAGGTACTGCATTTCCTGCAAGATGTTTGTGTGTTGCCAGTAGCCTAGGATTTTGCCACAGTAGTGATAGAATAGCACCAGGCAAGTTTGCTTATTTTGGGAGCTTACAACTGTTACAAAAATTCATTAGCATTCTCCGTAACAGCACGAATCCTTTGTTTTTACTGTAATCCTTGCCTTGTAGGCGGTAGCTCATAAGTCTGTAGTTTCTTTTGTATGTCTGGTTACAAATTCCTAGCAATATTTTTTTTTGTTGCTCCATCTTAGTTAGTTGATGTTTACTGTAGCTTGTCAATTGCCTATCGCCACTAGTCATGATTTTTAGTAGCTCGACTCTTTTAGTTTCTGCTCTGCCTGTTCACTTCACTAAAGTAACCAGTGTCAATTGCGTTGCAATCATCTAATTCCTACAGTTGTTGTCTTTTCTCCCTAGATCAATTAGAGAATGGCTAAATAATTTTGCTATTAATCAATCCTATAGTTGTTTCCTATACTAGTATACCTGCATGTATGACTTGTGGCAGCAAGTATTCTTTTCTCTGCAGTTCGAAACATGTGCATGTTACAATTTTGCTTGTGCTGTATTTCCTGAGGGTCGATGTGCTAGTCGAGCACCGAGTTATTTTTCAGTTACTATTCTTGACTTTTCGTCAATTGTAATATTCCCGTCTCCTAGCTGCCTGCCTATTCTATACTAGTACATGATCAATTAATCTCTTGGTGCTTAATTAGTGCACGCTTTGGGTGTTTTTTAGTGTTCTCTTTTTTTTTTATTTGCGGATGTACACTCATTTAAGAGTAAGAAATATCCTTTCCCTGTGTCCCTTTGTTATGCTACAATCCGTTCATTGTATTTGCTGATTTAGACTCATACAGGACATATAAAATACTCTGTCTTCATACAAAATTTCTAAACAGCTTTGGATGGTTGCCTTTGAAACATATAGATTGCAGTCAGCCAATATGAGAATTAATACGTTGGGTCCAAACACATTTGTCCTTTTTTACTATCATTTTAGGATCGGGTTTAGATGAAAATACGGGCCCTCTAGCCTATTTTTACATGTAAAATTTTGGTGTAATTTCTGTGATATTGAACTGTACCTGGTTTTTATTTTGACAATCCGACTTTGTGGGATTGAGATAAGTTACCAGAATCTATTAATTATTTTTCATAAATAAATCTGCTATCTATAATAAATCCATCTGTATTGTCAACTGAATTTTAAAAAATCATTTGTTACTTCATGGTGCCTAAGATTGTTTGAACTGCTTAATTTTGATTTAATAGTTTCAACTGCGGCGAGTTCATGCTCATGCAGATGCATGGCAGGGCGAAGTGCTTCATTTTGATTTGATAGTGATGAGTTGGAGATGGCCGATTGAGGTTGATTCCCATGTCTGTTACTTTCCAGGGTTGACCTGACCTTTGAATCTCTTCGAATCCTACTATTTCTGAATCCTATATAATGTGTGTCTGATTTAGTTCTTGTTATTCATGCTAGTTTGGAAATTTTAGGGTCAGGTTTAGAAGAGAATACAGGTGCTCTAGCCTATTTTTACATGTAAAATTTAGGTGTAATTTCCGTGATATTGAACTGTACCTGGGTTTAATGTTTAAATTTTTACTTTTTGTAAATCTGCTATCCATGTATGAAATATTTGATATTTTCCCAGAATCTATTAATTCATTTTTCATAAATAAATCTGAAGAATAGTGTTGAGTTTTAAAATATCATACAGTAGGTTGTTAAAGTGGGGTTAAGAACCAGCGTGCACAATTATCTTCAGTTTATAGTTTGTCTTCATGAGTTTTAGTTATGTCTACTTCAGCTTTTGTTTGAGTGTCATTAGGGAACATTCTTTAATCATGCTATCATAGGTTCTATTTTAGGCTTAGATGCTTTGGCATTTTTACACATTCGAAATGTAAGTTGTACAAATGTACAGTGCGTCTGGTCCTTAATTACACCTTCAGTTTAGATGTAACGATTGTGTAATAGTGCTGTAATTAACATTTTTTGTTCGAGTTTTTGACTTTGTGGTATTGGATCGTTTCCCCATAATCTTTGTTATTTTGTTATCCATAATAAATCTCTGAAAATTTGATATGTTTTATTTGTGGGGTTGAGATGTTCTTGTAATCTATAGACCATAATAAATATTTGAAATTTGATTTTCTGGTTTTGTGGGGTTGGATGAGGCCCCATAATAATTTTGTAACTCTGTATTCCATAATAAATGTTTGTAACTTTTGTATTTTTGGTTTTTTGAAATTGCATCAGGTCACAAGAACCCTTTGTTACTTTGTTATCCATTAAAAAATCATGCTATTTCTCTTACATTTCATTGTGTTATTTTATGATAGGATGTCTGGGAAAGCTGTTGCGCCGTACCCAGGTGGTTCTTCTGGAAGCCCTTTAAGGAAGAACCAGCCTGAGTCCAGATTTGCTCCTTACGTCAACAAGTTCACAACAACTCGCATCTCCATGACTTCTGTTGAGAACCTTGGAATTGTTGAAGGCCCTCAAACTTTGCTGGTTTGGTCTATAAAAAATCTGATGACCCATGAAGCTTTCCTGGCAATGTTGGCTTCGTTGAAGAGGTGATGTCAACTCTGCCTTTCCAGCAATGTATGAAATGTTTCTTTCTAAGCCGTACTCTGTACATACTGTGATCTAAGTACAGTTCTCACATACTTAAGTTACCCCTATTTCTTAACTGTACATACTGTGCTTTTTAACTGTATATGAGGATTTTAGTTTGAAATTTTGCCTTTGTGAGATTGGATGATGCCCACAAATTCATTTGTAGATCTTATGCCATAAAAAATTTAGAATAGGGCCAAAATTCCTTTGCAACTTTTATACCTTTTGAAATTATGAATATCTGTTTTTTTAGCTAGATAGGATTAGGCCCCCTAATCTTTTTGGCCATCGTGTCACTGTTCGAGAACCATTCAACAGGGTCAAGCTCATCATTGAGCTCCTGCTTCTCCTCCATTTGCTGATTAACATTGGCCCCACTAATCCATTGCCACTAAACTGAGGTATGTTTTGAAAACCTCCCACTATGTTTTTCCTTTATTTAACTGAATAGAGTAGTTATCTCTCAATCTGAAACTATTTCACTCTGATTTTGGGATTTCAGTATCTAACTCCTACTCCAGATGCTGATTCAAAAGAATTGTGACTGTTCATTTCTCTTTCCTTTTTACCCCTCTGGTCTCTACTTGGGCTACTGGCACTACTCTACTAGGCCTGTTACGAATTTATAATAGCTGTGTTTTTTTTCAAGCTTGATGTCAATGAAGCGTAGTGGCTAGTAGACAATTCGAGAGCCTAAAATGTTGTTGAAACCAAGCTTTGATCTGAAATGTGTGATTGTTTTTTGTTAGTCTTGTTCTGTTACTTGACTAATCATTGTTCTAGGATTAAGCTCTTAATCATTGTTTCACTTGCTGCTGCTTTGCTCTTCGACTTAGCTGCGTGCAAGCATCTCTACGTTTCTCGGCTGGTAATAAAAATTTGTTTTGTTGTTCCTGTACATGCACTTTTGTATAAGCTGCTGCATGATTTCACTTGTTTGGATTTACTTGAGTAAACTCATTTCTTGCTATTTTGCACTTATTTCATTCAGGTATTTCATCCACAATGGTCAAGTAGTCTCTCTCTCCTCGCTGCGCTACTTGCTCATGGAGCGGCATACCGAAAAAGGAAAAAGTACCTTGTTTCATTCATGCCTTCCTTCTGAATTTCAAAATATCATCTGTAATAGTTTGGTTTTGTAAATTTCGTTTTGTCCTTTGTGATATATCTGCACTACTATTCCCAAATAGTAGTTGTGTGAATGAGATAAGTCCTGAAAATCATGTACCAAATACTCAGTTACATGGAAACATTACCTTTGTTCCAGTATACTAGTATATGTAACTTCAATATCAGAGAGGTGTAATTATAGTTTTAATTACCTCATTTGAATTTAAACTTTGGTGTGTTTCACTGGTCACCATAGGCATTTCTGATTGTTGGTAGCCTTGTTGGAATGGGTTCTGATGCCCTGGCTTTATTCACAAAAGTTGTCTATAAAAATTTATTTCTAGACGAAATTTCTCAATCCATAGAAATTTCTGACGCCCTGAATTTGAGAATGATGTGAATATTATGGGCAGATTGATTGCTTATTTATTTATTTGTTGGTATGAGTTTGCAGAATCTGTGCTTTGATACTTGTTTCAGTGTAAGCCATTAGATTTTGATCTGATGTTTGAAGATTCGGGTGTCAGATGTTCTAGAAATGCCTGGTTTTGCCTGCAGCAAAAATCGGGTGTTTTGGCACTTCCTGACACCCGGGTGCCGGTAGCCTCTAAAATACCTGGGTCACATTGAAATTCGGGTGCTGACCCTTGCTGAAATACCCGGTTTTTGTCTTTGAATGTTCCGGGTATTTCTGCTCTTTTGATTGCCCAGGTGCTGGCTGCCCCAGATCTACCCGGGTGGCAGCTAGACAGCCCCTTTTAGTTCATGTTGGCTGTCTATTTCCTGAGCGGAGGGAGTATTAGCTTTACCAAACCCGAAAAAAAAAACAAGAAGTGAAAATGAATATGCAACCACGACTATAAACAGAAGCACCTCGAGCGGCCGGCTTGGGCTCTGTACGTGTGCGCCGGCGCCGTGGCCTGACCGCGGTCGCTCGGCAGGCACGAGATCACGACCCAGGGACACGCAAAAGCAAACGTGTGCGCTTGCCAGAAAACGAGAGAGATGAGTCGGTGCAAACACTGCATGTGCCTGTGCGTCGTTCTAGATCGACGCGTGAGGACCTAATGGTTAGGCGGGGATCTGTGCCCTCTGTCCCTCCTTCCATACATCCTGTATAATTAGCGCCAAACTCCGCGTCGGTCCTTCCCACTCAAGGCACACCACCGCCGGTCGCTGCTACTCGCTCCCATCAAGCCACCACTCGCCCCAAAGGCCCTCGATCGCCGCCATGGCCGGCCGCAAGTGCCTCCCGTTCCACCTCGCCGTGCTGCTCATCGCCGTCTCCGCCGTCGCGCAGCTGGCCGTCATGGCCGTCCTGACGCCGTCTGGCATTCCCTTCGTCGCCCACTTCGACGTTTCGGCTGGCCCCAGCAGCGACACCGCCGGCGACGACTCCGACTCCCCCTTCTCCAAAGCGGTCGTGTGCTTCTTACTCCGCAGCTTCATCACCGTCGCCACCACCTGCTGCTTCTCCCGCGTCGACCGCGCCACCGACGACGACGAGGAGGCCGCCGGCGTGGCCATGGAGGCTGGCTGCTGCGTTGCCACCCGCGACTTCCCGCACGCTGGCACCGGCGGCCAGAACTACTGAGGCTGCCTGTGCCGCGGCGGCCGGGGAGCGCAAGTAACTAGCTAGGTAAGCGTAGCAGATGTGCGCCGAATAAATTAGCTCTCCCGTGATGCCTTATCGTGCTACTATGATAACTGGTTGATGAATAAGCTTGTTAATGAATTGTCGCCTATTGATTTCCTTTCGGGTGAATTATATCGTCTACTCTACAACTGTAATTCTCGAGGAACTGCTGCATGTTAAGCTTTGGGTGACCATGCTATATGCTGACATGCCCATCTTGCTGATTGTTTTTAAGGAGAGATTGTAGCAAGTGGCAGCGTGTGACCCGGCCAGACCGGCAGAACCCAAACGTGTTTGTTGCGTCAGACTGACCTGCCTCTCCGGCTCAAAAGTTTCCGGGTCGACAGCCGAAGCGCAGCCCGGCCGTGAGCGGCGGCAGGTTCGCCGGAACCGACACCCAGAGCGGCGCGCACAGGCCACCCATCGCACGTCTGACTCGTCGTTGATCCGAACGCACGCCCCAAACTCGTGGAATGGCTGTGCCCGGAAACAGTAGCGTGGCACGAGACAAATTCACATCGCAAGAATCCACGTGCGTACAAAATACATGAGTCCCTCCCGTGTACCGACAGGCATCGCGAGTGATGAGTGCGTGTGCCAGCTTGAGGCTTTCCTTGTTTCGCTCGGCGCCATGTTCACGGTGGTTGGCTACGGCCGGTCGGCCGCAAACGGAAGAAAGGATGCCAGTGCGCAGTGACTACTTGTGCCTACTCCCGCACGTAGTATCAGTGCGCAGCTACTACACCCGGGAGGCGCCTATATTAGAGGAGCTCCAGCTTCCAAGAACCCCCATCTCCCTCGCTCGCTTAGCATCTCCGTAGATCGCAGCCGCCGCGCCACCATCCCCGGCCTGCCAAATCCGATCCTCCTCGGCCCCCGTCCGTCGCCGCGCGCCATGACAGGCCGCCAGCGCGTCCAGCTCGCGCTGCTCCTCCTCGCCGTCACCTTCGTCACCGGCGATGTCGTCTCCACCGTCGTGCCGTACGCGTTCGCGTGCCGCGACGGCGACACCCCCGCCGACGACGGAGGAGAGCCCGGCTCCGGCTGCTGCCTCACCGTCTCGCGCGACGTCGTGGAGGCCATCATGTTTGTCCTCGGCTTCCTCACGGGCTTCGCCTGCACCTTCTGCTTCCTCTGGTTCGCCTTCTACGACGAGTTCTTCGGCGCCATCGCCGACGTCATGAAGGCCGGTCGTGGCGACGCGGAGCCTGGCCTCGGCTGCGGCGGCAAGCACTGAGCAAGCCGGCCGAGAGGGCAAGCAAGGCAAGTAGTACGTACGTACTCGTAGCTACGTACGTTCGCGCTCGTCAATAATAGACAGAGCAGAGTTCTCTGATGTCTGATTTCAGTCTGCTCTTGACTTGTTGTGTTGGGTTCTCATTCTCCACTTAGCGGTACTGGTAGCATGTACTAATGCAAGTCAGACTATGCAAGTTTCTACTACGTTTTTCTCATTTCTCTCTGTACTGAACGCACTATATGCTTCAAACAATTTGCAATTTTCACGTTTGTTACTACAAAAGAGTAATGATCCGTGATCGAGAAGTTATCATGCAACGCCCCTCATGATACGTGCTCCACATAGCACTGTTTGAGGCTCTCCTCCGTCGATCGCCAGGCGCCAAATGGTCAGATGAAGGAGAGGCCCGGGACGGCACGCTTCGCCCGGCAACGGAAAGTGCGCATCTGCACACGGCGCACTCTCGCTCTCTCAGTAGCTAGGCGAGAAATGCATTGACTGTAGCATTGCTCTAGCTAGGCTCCCCCCGCCCTCTCCCACGCTCGCTTTTCCTCGACGCCGCTGCCCTCCTCTCCGCAGCGGCGTCGCTCCCGTTCGGGTGCGCCGATGGTGACTTCGCTGGGGCCGCCTGCTACCATGGCTACGTCGACGTCGAATTTTTTGAAGACAACAAGCAGGCGACGCCGGGGCTCGCGGCGTCTGCAAGAACCGAGGAGAGCCCCGGCCTAGGACTGGTAACTACGTTGCCGTAGCTGTTAATGCACGTGCTCAATGATTTGCAGAGTCCTCGACCTGTTGAGGATCGTCAGTCCTACTGCATGCTCACGTACCGGTTATGGCCAATAATTATTAACTCTCAAGAACTGTTTGCTAATTCTGAAGTAGTAAAGTACTGTTCGCACAGAACAGATAAAGAAGCACGACGACCGTACGTGGACGGGAGCAAAGAAGGGATTCTCATCGACTGATGCTCGCAGGACTGATTTTTTTTTTTTAGAACGACCACTCGCGGACTGATTCCACTCCGTTGTGTTGACGACACGTAAACAGAAGTTGATCAGTTCACGATTCCACGGTCAGGCAAGTCACACTCACAAGCAGGCGTGCGTACCCTCGACAGCGGCGAGCCAGCCGGTGGCTGCCTCACCGTCCCGCTCGCCGTCGTGGACACCATCGAGTTGGTCCTCGGCGGCCTCATGGGCTCCGCCTGCACCCTCTGCTTCTTCTGGTTCGCCTACTACGACGACTTCTTCGGCGCCGCCGCCACCGAGACGGCCCGGTACGTGGCCATCCGCGGCGACTCGGAGGCGCCTGGCCTCGGCGGCGGCAAGAACTGAGCCAACCGAGAGGACAAGCAAGGTACGTAGTCGTAGCTGCGTACGTGTGCTCGTCAATAATCGATGGAACAGAGTCCTCTGGTCTGGTTTCAGTCTGCTCTTTGTTGAATTCTCGTTCTCCACTTAGCATGGAGTACTAGTAGCATGTACTGAAAGGCAAGTCGGACCATGCAAGTTTCTCATTTCTCGCTGCACTGAACGCACTATGCTTCAAACGGTACGCCGTTCCGATTCGTGAAACAATTTGCAATTCTTATGTTTATTACTATTACAAAAAAGTAATGACCCCGGTTCATTGAGAAGTTAGCATGCAACGCCCCCATGATCCGTGCTCCACATAGTACTGTTCGCACTTCGCGCAGAACATACAGGAGCACGACGACAACATAAGGGATTCTCACTGAACCCGACGCTCGCGGGCCGATCCCTCCAGCCTGTCCGTTGTATTGACGACACGTAAACACAAGTTGATCTCAGTGTAGCTCGAACCTCACGGCTCCGCGGTCAGGCAAGTCACAAGCAGACGTGCGTAACAGCTTGAAGCTCTCTCCGTCGCTCGCCATGCACAAATGGTCAAACGGAGGGGAGGTCCATTTGATTGCCGGTCATGTTCCCTTCGATCGGATTTGAGGGGCGATTTGCGCTTCTGAGATTTGCGTTTTGAAACGAGGGGAATCGCCAAACCGAAGGGGTCGATCAGTTGGAGGAGAGGAGAATCACCAGCGATGAGCTTGACCACGAAACGAGATGACCACCCCGGCTGGCTAGCTGGTGGGTGGTTGGGCGGTGCACTTTTGCAGAACATCAGCAAGATACGATTGGTCGTTTTACATGGAACGGGAAACAATCGTGACGACTCATCAACCACCGTTCGTCTCTAATGCTAGCTACAAACAAATGATGCGATTGACGGAACATGCAAGTGGAGTACCAATCAGCACGAGTGATCCAGTGCACACGGCTCTCCGTCGAGCCCGGCCCGGCGGTGCGTGCACGATACGAGTGGGTGCGTCGCGCTCGCATCTAGATCTAGAATCTAGTGCAAAAATGCACCCTTCGTTCTCACACTCTTCTTTTTCTTTTTTGAGAGGACATCTCAGACGACAGTATGTTATGCCAGCTTGACCTTATCTAATTTTTGAATTCAGTACTTACTATAGTTAACACATGATCTATAACATTATAAGCAAGTTCATGACATGAGCGATGGCAAACAACTCAAACAAGAAAGTTACGGACGTCGAAGCATTGTATAAGAACAAGGGGCATTTGCAAAACTGGACCTCTTTTCAATGTCAATTCTGATCTTGGACCTCTTTTTGAGACTTTGCAAAATCAAACCTGTTTTTTGAATCTGAAGCAATGAGTTGCCCCTATTCCGTTAGGAAGCATTAAAAGTGTTAAATTCATTGGGAAAAGACCATACTACCCTTTGCAAATTTGGACCCCGTTTTTCATTTTGCCTTGCAAATTTGCCGTTTTTCATTTCAACTTGCAAAATTCCTTTAGGAGGCAATTTAACTTGCATAACATCACACAAAAATGTGGTGCCCCTTTTGTCAACCACCTAAATACGTGCAACTTCAAATGACCCTGCTAGTCGTACACCATGTTGAAGCATTTTCACAAACACCTGATCAGCAAGGACAGAGCAGACAAGATTGGTGAATGGACGGGTGCGATCCAGACGGGACGTACGGTGTCCATTGCAAGAACGGGTGCGATCTGAACAGGACCAACTCGACGGGCGGAGCACAAACGCGAGCTCCAGCAAAGCTCGGGCTCCTGCGCGTGCCCTGCTCCCAGCTCCTGCGGCTCCCCTGCCCGAGCGCCCGCCAATCCCTACCGCCAGCCGCCGCCCCTGAGCGATCGCCGCGCCGCCGCCCGAGCAGGACCCCTGCGCCTGGGTTAGGGTTCATCGCTATGGCCCATATTCGTTCAACACCAACCTGCGAGAGTTTGTTTCGGTAGAGAAGGCTCGTGTGTCGTGTCTGCTTTTTTTTTTTTTTTTTGAACTTATGTCGTGTCTGCTTGGATGAGAAAGGATTGAGGGAGGGCAGGATGGACATTTCCTCTTCTCTGAACATTTTTTTAGGCCTAAAAAAAACCTTTCAGTTGACAGAACTGGAAACAGGGCAAACGGCAGCTTCAAATGGGAAAAAGAGGTCCACTTTTGCAAACTTTCAAAAAGCGATCCATTTTTCAAAATTGTACATGAAAATGAGTCCAATTTTGCAAATCTCTCTAAGAACAAAGAGCCGGATTGTCCGTGTGTACATGTATGTACAAAGAGTCTATACGCAAGGACTAAATCTCAAAAGAAACTTTCAAATTCTGCCCGCTCCAAAGCCCAACTGCTAAGCGTGTGTTTGGCAAAGCCTTTTTGCCTGGCTTCTTCACCAAATAATCTCAACGACCGAAATTCCTCATTGGCACGCGTGCGCGGGTTGCCCTCCGCGCGTGGCGAGCTGCGCGGAGTGGCTGGTTCCAGCAGCACGTGCACATGGTGGGCCCGTGCGGGGACGCGCGGCAGCAGAAGGACGTGCGTCGATGCATGCAGTGCACTCGTGGACCGAGACGTGCGTACGCACAT
Source organism: Eragrostis nindensis (assembly GCA_012490785.1). Taxonomy (NCBI): domain Eukaryota; kingdom Viridiplantae; phylum Streptophyta; class Magnoliopsida; order Poales; family Poaceae; genus Eragrostis; species Eragrostis nindensis. The sequence goes on from JAAXCT010000149.1 coordinate 196,146, forward strand.
GGGGACCGTGCACATGGGTGGGGTCCGGAGGTGGGAAAAAGTTTGGGGTAGGAAGTTTTGTTGCAACTTTTTGATACAAAAGTTTTCAGAAAAGTTGCATCGAAATTTTTTGAGACAAAAGTTTTTTAGAAAAGTTGCACCAAAACTCTTTGAGACAAAAGTTTTCAGAAAAGTTACACCGAAACTTTCCCAAAATAAAAAGGTGGTGGGAATGAAACTTTCCTAAAAAGGAAAGTTGCTGGCTGGGGGCTGTCGCGCGCGTGGCCGTCCTGGCGCGCGCGCGCGCGGAATAGCCGCGCCCCACAACGACCCATCTATCAAAAAGGCAAAAGCCCGTCTTCAAAATGAAAAAAAAAAAGTGGCTCATCCTGCTCATTGTTGCAAAGCCCTCCACTGTCCTGCTAGACTTTAGGTTAATCACCCGCCTGCCATTCTTTATTTTAACAAGTTTGCCACTCGAATGAACCGAGCGTTCTTCTTTTTGTCGCGTTCTTCTCTTTGTCTCTCTCTCTCGCGTTCTCTCGGTAGCGAATAGAACAGGCCGGCGGCGGGATGAATCCCCCACGCGGCCCCGCTCGCCGTTGAGGCTTCCGCTCCACCTTCGCCCAGCGCGCCTTCGCCGCCCGATGCGCTCCCTCTCCACCGTCACCCAGCGCGCCCCCGTGCAATGCGCACGCCGCCGTCACGGTCCCGCGCCGCCACGGTCCGACGAGCCGCCGCGGCAACCCGCCCCCCCCCCCCCCCCCCCCCCCCCCCCCCCCCCCCCCCCCCATCCGGGCGACACCCCCGCCGCGCGCGTTCCACCGCGAGCCGCCGCACCCTGTCACCATGCTCGGGCTCGGCATCCCAGGTACTTGCCGCACGAACCGGCCGCGCTCGTCCGCCACGCCGCGACGCGCCCCGCCTCGCCACCGCTCGCCTCCTGCCTACTGGTCGTCGAGAGAAGCAGCCCGGCGGCCTTCGCGGATGTCTCCGGCGTGGCCATGGAGGCTAGCTGCTGCGTTGCCATCCGGGACGTCGACCCGGAGGCTGGCGCCGGCGGCCAGCTTAACTACTGAGGCTGCGCCGCGGCGGCCGGGGAGCGCAAGTAACTAGGTAACCGTAGCTGATGTGCGCCGAATAAATTAGCACTCCCGTGATGGTGATGCCTTATCGTACTACTACGATGGTTGATGAATTAGCTAGTTAATGAACTGTCGCCGATTCGTTTACTTTCCGGTGAATTATATCGCAAGTTTTATACTATTCTACAACTGTAATTCGAGGAACTGCTGTATGTTAAAGCTTGGCTGCTTGGGTGACCATATCTGCTGCTGCCATGCCCATCTCGGTGATTGTGTTTTAAGGAGAGATTGTAGTAAGTGGCGGTAGTGTGTGTCCCAGACCGGCAGACCCAAACGTGTTTTGTCACGCCAGACTGTGACCTGCCTGTCCGGCTCAACAGCTTCCGGTCAGTCGAAGCGCAGCCCGGCCGGCCGTCGCGCTAGTCCGTGAGCGGCGGCACGTACGCACAGGCCACCCATCCATCGCACGTCTGAGTCGTCGTTGATCCGAACGCACGCCCCAAACTCGTGGACCGGCTGCCCGGAAACAGTAGCATGCCACGAGACCAACATCTCACACGAATCCGCGTGCGGACGAAATTCATGCATGGTCCCGTGTACCGACAGGCGTCACGAGCGATGAGTGCGCCAGCTTGAGGCTTTCCTTGTTTCGCTCGACGCCATGTTCGTGGTAGTGGGCGACGGCCGCAAACGGAAAAGATGCAAGTGCGTGCAGTAACTGCAACACCTACCTCCGCGTACCAGTGCACAGCTACAAGCCTACAACACCTACACCCCGGGCGCCTGCTCTGATCCGGCCGCGTCAGTTAGAGCTCCAGCTTCCAAGAACACCCTGCTCCCTCGCTCGCTCATCTCCGTAGATCGCAGCCGCCGCGCGCGCCACCATCCCCGTCTCGGCCGGCCAACAAGTCCTCCTCGGCGCCCGTCCATCGCTGCCATGACAGGCCGCCAGCGCGTCCACCTCGCGCTGCTCCTCCTCGCCGCCTCCGTCGTCACCGGCGTGGTGGTCTCCACCCTCGTGCCGTACGCGTTCGCGTGCCGCGACGACGACACCCCCGCCGACGGGGGAGAGCCCGGCTGCTGCCTCACCGTCCCGCGCGACGTCCTGGACACCGTCGAGCTGGTCATCGGCGGCCTCATCGGCTCCGCCTGCACCCTCTGCTTCCTCTGGTTCGCCTACTACGACGAGTTCTTCGGCGGCGACGCCGCGAAGACGTTCGGGTACGTGGCCGTCGGCGGCGACGCGGAGGCTGGCCTCCTCGGCGGCAAGAACTGAGCCGGCCGGCAGGGCGAGAGGACAAGCAAGGAAGGTACTACTACGTACGTACTCGTAGCTGCGTCCGTGCTCATCTCTCTATATCCCAATGCGGTCGCGTTCGCGGGCCGTGGATATATCCACGTCGACCCGTTAACAGCGACCGTCGGATCAAACTGTCTCTCCATACGGGCTGTTAGATGTGGATCGGGTCGGACACTCCACCCAGTTCACCGTCAACCGTTCTATGCCGAATTCCCTCGAACCCGCTCAACAGAAGCCAGAAGCCACGGCCTCTCCCGCATCGTCGGCGGCCGCTCGGGGTCTCCGATGGCGCGCCTGCCGAGGTCCCCTCGTCCTGCTCAAGAGAGTACCACTCGTTTGTCGCGCCCGTCGCTCCAATCGGCCACTCTCACACCTCCTCCCCTGCCATCTCCACTGTTCGACCCCAGCCTCCAACGGAATCCCAAATCAGGTATCCTCAACGATGTCAAGGACAGCCCGCCGGAGTCTGGAGACCGACACTGCCGCAAGCGAATAATCAAGGCAGGAGGATCCAACCATCGATGGAAAGTTGGAGCAATTCGTCGCCGGGTAGCTTCAAGTAGCTCCATCTCCAGGTACCAGATCTCCCACTACTCCCTTTGTTTTCTAATTTCTAACTAATCTGATGTGCCAAATGGATCTGCCACTATTGACCTGTCGTGTAGCCACGCGTTTTTAGGAATTTCTTATTTGATTAATCAAACTTTGGTAGGATCGCTGCTCTCTTGCAGTGGTAAAGCAGCAGTAGTCGCTCTTGTGTTTGGACTTGCATGCGTGAAGCGTGCCCCATGATGGAGTCCGCAGGGAGTTCTGTTCTAGAGCATCAACAATGGGTAGATGATGGTGACAGGGCGGTGAGTTTCAGCCTTCAGATAGTTGATGCCGCAAAGGGAAGAATTAGCAGAGAAGAAGAAACAAGAGAACTAGCAGAGTAGTTGCAGCCCAATTATGTTTGCTCCTTTGTTTACTTACAGGTTTTGTTGTAGTCAAAACTATGTTGAATGACAAAACAAACCCCTGCAGTCTGTAATTTTCGTATTTTTGAAGATGTTGGATGTTGAAGGCCATGTATTTGATATAGATTCAAATGGTCAAAATATCATTGCAAGTGAATTTTAATACGCTTTGTTTTCACGACTGGAGAAAGCTCTGAAGGTTAAGAAAAGCTTTCATTCAGAGCTTTGATTTGAACAAAAGGATGATAAGATCCTTCAGATATAGTTTATGTTGATGGGTGGATATATTCTACATTTAGCATGCAAAAGGTTAAGTACCAAAAGAAATTCCTATTAATTAACTCGGAATGTTACTAAAGTTCATGATTAATTTGATATATTTTGCCTCTTACCATTCACAAATTAAACACGAGCTCAAACTATTGCAACAGTACTCTCTGTTTTCTTTTTAGTCTCAAGCATTGAATAGTTGGGAAGTTGCAATTGGCGACATTATTACTCCACTTGAGAAGTATCGAGTAGCAATCAGGAGTTCTTCAAGTTCAGAGCTAAGACTACACACGTTGCAACTGGGTGTTGTACAAGCATAATAGCTACGTAAACTTCTTGCTAGATGCAAAGTTTGTGTTAACATGTGATTCTAATAGTAAAGAAATTAGATAACTGGAACAATGTATGCATTTCAATAATATTTTGTTGCAGATATCTTGCATTTCACTCAAAATCTGGGCTCATGTCAATATTGTCTTTTTAACTATGGGCTGGAAAATATGCATTTCACATATAACAAGCCTACAAAACCATATTTTACATATTGCACAGATGTTCATATGAAATACTTCAACCATTATCCAGATGTCAAGTGAAAAAAATACATTGATTAATCTCTGAAGAAAAGAGGGTTATAAAAGGAAATAAAGGTTTGTAAATAAGTGGTCCTTCGTTATAATTGAATTACAAAGGCATTCAACATTCTATCTTTTTATTAATTATTAATTTGTAGCTTAATCAATATACTTGTGATCTGACCTAGCCTGAAGATAAAAATCACTAGTAAGAGCACTCGTTAGACGCTTAGTAAAGGCGCACAGCGCGCTAATGGCGCGCCAATTTTCTAGTCAATAATCGAAAGAAGAACTCTGGTTTCAGTCTGCTCTTGTTGAGTTCTCATTCTCCCCTTAGCAGTACTAGTAGCATCAGGTGTACTAATGCAAGTCAGACTATGCAAGTTTCTACCTTTTTCTCTCGTTTAACGCACTATGTTTCAAACGGTACGCCGTTCCGATTCGTGAAACAATTTGCAGTTTTACGTCTTTTTTTTACTACAAAATGCGTATATGATGATCCCGGTTCATTGAGAAGTTGATATGCAACGCCCCCATGATCCGTTCGTTGCTAGCTCCACATAGTGCTGTTCGCACAAAACATACAGGTCAGGAGCACGTACGGCGACCGTGTGGACGGACGGGAGCAAAGAAGGGAGGGATTCTCATCGACCGTTGCTCTCGGGGTGCCGACGTTGTATTGACGACACGTAAACACAAGTTGATCGGTACAGCTCGAGCCTCACGGCTCCACCACCTATCTATCAAAGCTCAGACAAGTCACAAAGCAAAGCGTGAGGCTCTCTCCCCCGTCGCTGGCCATGCACAAATGGTCAGATGGAGGAGAGAGGCCCGGGGACGGCACGCTTCGCCTGGAAACGGAAAGTGCGCATCTGCACACGGCGCACTCTCTCGCTCTCTCAGTAGCCAGGCTCTCCCACGCTCGCTTTTCCAGCTCGCCGCAGCTGCCCTCATCGCGGTCGTCGGCGTCGCTCCCGTTCGGGTGCGCCGATAATGACTTCTCGGCCGACGGTGGCTTCGTTGGGGCCTGCTTCGCCTGCTACCACAGCTACGTCGAAGACAAGCAGGCGCGCGACGTCAGGAACTGAGGAGCTAGCGCCCCGGCCTGGGACTGGTAAGTACGTTGCCGTAGCTGTTAATGCACGTGCTCAATAATTTGCAGAGTCGTCGACGTGTTGAGGATCGTCAATCCTACTGCATGCCCATGCACGTACCGATTATGACCATTATAACTCTCAAGAACTGTTTACTAATTCTAAAGCACAGTTGCTACTTGCTAGAGTATGTATATACACGCGCTACTGTTTGGTCCATCTGATTGCCGATCAGCAAAAGTTTCATTGTATGTTGTGCGATCTTGAGCAGTATCGGGGCGCTTGATTTGTTGTTCTGCGGTCCAATTTGAGCTGTTGTGCTTCTAATTTGCTTTCTGAAACAAGGAGAACCACCATGAAACGAGATATCCACGCCGTTTGGCTAGCTGGTGGTGGTTGGGTGGTACGTTTTTGCACACGATCAGCAAGATACAATTATAGCCGTCTTACATGAAAACGGGAAAATAGCGTGACGGCCAATCAACCACAGTTTTTTTTCCCCGGGAAAATAACCCATCAACCACCGTTCGTCTCTAATGCTGGCTAAAAGCAAATGATACCACCATTGGCGTCGACGGATGTCTACTCTCGCCTCGACGACGGAACATGCAAGCGGAGTACCAATCAGCAGTACGAGCAGTGGCGGAGTTGAGATTCATCAATCGGGCATTCATTTTTTGGTTGGGCATTCATTTTTCTATATTTTTGAAGCTGGGTTTTCATTTTTAGCTAAATTCCTGAAGTTTTCAGGATTTTCAAGTTACATTCGGCCTATTTTTAAAATCTTTGGGCATTCATATGAATGCCATGAAGCATTGCCAGCTCCGTCAATGAGTACGAGTGGTCGAGTGCACACGGCTCTCTCTCCATCGACCCGGGCGGTGGTGCGTGCACACGATATATACGAGTGGGTGCGTCGCGCTCGCACCGATGGTATGTCATGCCAGCTTGCCCTTATCTAATTTATAAACTCACTAACTCAGACATAGATAAGACCATGATTTATCACACACTACATTAGTGTAAGCAAAGTTCATGTCATGAGCGATGGCAAGCAACACAAACGAGAAATTTACGTTCGGATTGTCCATGTGTATGTGTCGGATTGTCTATGTGTATGCGAGCGTACAACGAGTCTATGACACGTAAGGACCAAACCGCGAAACACTTCAGTATCAAAAAAAAAAAAAAACCGCGAAACACATCTGCATGGGTCAAGTCAAAGTGTCAAAGCCTCGGTCTCCTCACTCGATCGTGCGCCTCAAAACACCTTCAAATTACTTCAAAAACAAAACCTTGAAATTCCTTGCCGTCTCCAGACTCCAGAGCCCAACTAAAAAAACAATAGAGAACAAGCCAAGGGCTAAATCAAACATTTCCACCCCTTGTGAAAATCCCCCACCTCGGATTCTCCTCGGACCACGGCCGCAGAGTCGACTCGCGAGGCTCCATTTTTCCCAATCAAGCTTCCCCTTTCCCCTCAAATCCGGCCGCCGCCGCCGCCGCAGCCATGGCCAAGGGCCTCCTCCTGCTCCTGGTCGTCGCCGCCGCCTCCCTCCTCGCCGCCGATGCTCGGCCCTGCCACACCTTCTTCGTCTCCATCCCGGCCGACCCCTACACCCGCGGCGACGGCGCCGTCCACCAACGCCTCGTCCCGCGCGTCGCCACGGTCGTCACCGTATTCCGCGTCCGCCGCCTCGGCCCGCACCTCTCCCTCCACCACCAGGACCACCGCCACCCCCACCTCCACTCCATCCCCGCCAACGTCCAGATCCGCCGCCCCGAGCTGCCGCACCCCGCTGCCGCCGTCCACGCCGCGGCTGCTGGGGCCCAGGAGCGCGGCAGGGACATCCTCGTTGTCGTCGTCGGGCTCCTCTTGGGTGTCGCCTGCGGCGCGCTCACTGCCGCCTCACTGTACCTCGTCTGGTCCGTGCTCGCCGGCGCCGCCGCGACCTCCACCTACGACGAGCTCTACAGCGACGACGAGGACGACGAGGTGTCCGACACCGAGAGCCCCAAGAAGGTCGGCTACGTCATCATCCAGGAGCTCGAGGTTCACGATGGTGGTAAGAACTAGTGCTCGTGGTGCTCCTAGGAGGGTGAACGAGTACAGAGGAACGATCTAGTCATATGCCTGTGTCGCTGTTTATGCGTTGTGCTAGTAGTAGTGTATCTGTGATGTGTCGTTGGGAGATGTTTGCCCTCCATGTGAATACGCTCTTGAAGCGCTCTAATCTATGAAATGTACCTGTATCTGATGAACTTATTATGATCTATGTTATGCAATATTCTGAAATGTTCCTCATGATGTTTGCCCTCGGTGATGTTTGTTTCCGATGAACTTATTGAGCAATATTCTGCGATATTCTGAATGCCTGATGTTTGTCCTGCTCTCATGCTAATGTAGGGCTTGGTTCATTGCTCACAGTGATGATTGTGTATATTCTACTGTATGTGTCCCAATTCTAGGCATTCTGGTGAGAAGTATTTCAGCCGCTCTAGGCAAACGACTGATTTTTGTTTTCAAATCATTAACTGATCTAAGCTTGTTTGCTTGTCTGTCGATTAAGTTCCGTTGGACTCAGACTGTTAACAGTGGAGTATCATAGTAGCTCATAGGTTTTTCTGTATCTGTCGATGACCCCACTTGTTTGTTGAAATTGCACTAACTCTACTGTCAAATGACTTCGGTTTTTATGACTGGTGTATGAACATGTTAATTGCCAATAACATTCCATAGTGCCCAAATTGTTGATACCCATGAGCACAGAATTTACTGATTCTCTTGTAGTTAGTCATTTTGACAGTGTCGATCGATACTAAGTACTGCCTCCGGTTTTCTTTTCTTGTTTCTAGGACAAGCTAACTAATTCACATTTGAAGTAGCAAGCTTGTCCGAACAACAATAAAAGAAAACAAAGGAAAGTAAATTGTGATTGAATTTGGTTTGCTTTGATTAAAAGAATGTTCAATGCTTTTGTTGGGGGTAATACAGGAGCTTTATGGTAATATTTGGGCTATCGATTCAGTCTGAGCCTAAGCGATTGGCGTATCCAGCTTATTGACAACTGGTATAGAATGTAGTGCTATAAAACGGGCAGAGTATCGACTTCTTCCGATTGATCACGAAGCAAGTTTAATGTATTCCAGAATTGATACTGAATTATTTGTTTCGCAAGCTTGAAAGTATTCACTGTTTTGCTGATCCTGCTGTTGCAAGACGTGGAGTACTCTGTAATTGTCGTTCTAAGTTTGGCTGTTTCAATTCTGCTGAACATACCGGAGCATATTAAGGCGATTGGGAATATATTTAAGCCCGACACCAAAGCAATGGGCAAAAGCATAAACTAAAGGCCGGTGCAACCTGGAGAGTGACCGAGCTGGTGAATTGCTGAGTTTTTCCTAGAAAAGAAAAGGCAACCCGGTCTCTCAGTTCATATGTTTTGCACCTGCTCACATTACGATCCTCCTCTGCGCGGTAACTGGGGTATGACAAACTTGCCACGCTCGTTTTGATACAACGCTTGTAATGGGTAGTTTAACTCACGCTTTTCATTACTAGCAATGGAAGAGCGGCACAACACAGCGACGACACAAGGCAACACCCTGCAGAACCAACCAAAGGTTTTCCTGAGACTCAGAGCATCCTGAATCCTGAATGCAGCACAGTGGCGTTTATAATCCTCTCACGACTCATGACTCATGAGCATGTAAAAGATTACCGAGTACAGCATCAAATCTAGAACTCGTGCATGACTTACAAATAGATGATGCAGAATCAGAACTAGGGGAGTCAGTTTGGTCATCAGTTAACATGATGCAATAGAGACAGAACAAGCAACAAAGGGTATTGTTTCCATGCACACTGAAATCATAACGTAAAATGCCCACCATGATAATCGTCACTTGTCGGTTGATAACAATAATGAGAATGGTCAAATAAACAAGCCAAGATTGTAGAAAGGGTTACTTCTTACTACCAACCACTACCAGACAGAGCAAGGTGTTGCTGAGATGGAGCTATTTACAAGCTAGACAGTGAGATACCAAAAGCTTCATTTCACGTGGATATTATTGCCTCAAACGTGAAAGTACAACATTTGATAACGTTAGCACTATATACTCCAATTCTCTATTTGTCAGAACTACCATCAAGAAAATAGACCCACATTCTTGGAGAAAGAGATGTGCGAACCTTGATCTCATGACCATAGTGTCTAGTCCTTGTGGGCTAGATCTAACACATGATATCTGTCAAGCAGCAACCCCATGTCCCATGCATCTTGTGGTAGCCATACCGGTGATTCATATAATTATGGAAGCCAACAACTAGCTAATAATCCCAGTGGAAAGAATGCCACAGCCTTTAACATACCTTCATTTCCACTTTCCAGTGCCCCAAACCTGCAATTTTCTACCCCAGTCTAAAAATTAACTTGATCGGATTATTCATGCCCCCTGCGAACCAAACAAAATGGATCAATAACCCAGACTCAATAGTTTTGATGTTCCATCATTTAAAGAAACTCAAGGAGTAGATCTAGTGGTAACAAATAAGTACAGTGACTGAAAGACATAATACCAAGCCTCAGATCCATGGCTCCATAGGTCTCTGAGAAGGAAGTTGAACAGATGTTTGCATCCAATCCCCAACATCGTCTGATGTTAAAAAGGGAAGCACACAGACATATCATGCTAAATTCTATTCTGAAATGACAATACATGTGTACCAAACTTTTTTTCCCCATTGATATTGTGGTCTAGTTCACTGATTTGCTCCATTTTAGTTATTTATAATGCTATACTCCAGAAACACCTAAGCATTGGTGGATACACTAAGTAAAGCGACATTACACCACAAACGAACCAAACCGAGACAAGGCAAAGCATGACTTAGAGCAGAAATAAGGATTGTTATTCCTAATCACAAGAAGTCATCAGATTACATTGTTTTGCTTTGTCTGCAATGTAGCAAGTTTGAACAAACTAACTATGTTGGTAGATAGCAATGATATACCTTCAGGAAGAGTCATGTTTTAGAAGTGTTCGAACATGCATATCCTCTTATATCAGGTACAAAACCTTTTTCCACCATCCCAGCATTAATAATTTCATATGTGACCCCGTTTGGAATAACACCTCTTTCCAACATCTCATTCAGAAGATCACTAGCCTCCTCCATCTTGCCCATCCTGCAGAAGTACTTGAGCAATATGTTGTAAGTCACAACATTAGCCCGTTTATTACATTTCTCCATCCTACTCCTAATTTTATGGGCAGACTTAATGTCTCCCTTCGCACAGAATGCATCTATTATGGGATTGTAGGTCCGATGCTGCGGCTCCAAACCAACCTCCACCATCTCATCCAAGAGCTTTAATGCTTTCCGGACTTCACCTTTGCAACAAAGCGCTGTAATAAGCACAGTATAAGTGACAACATCTGCCTTCACACCTTTCTCCTTCATCTCATCGAGAACACTCGAAACACTCCTCCAATCTCCACTAGTGCAAAACCCTGTAATCAAGCAATTATACGTATTAATACTAGGACTAATCCCTTTTTCTGCCATTGCCTCCTTCACTGCCACTGCCTCCTCCATCTTTCCAAGACGGCGATATCCATCAACCAAGGTACAGTAAGTAACTACATCAGCTTTCACATTCTTCCCTGCCATACCATCAACCCAGCCCTCGGCATCTTCCATCATACCTTTCTTGCAATACCCATTCAGAACACTGTTCAGGGTGGACACATTGCATGCCAGCCCCGCCTTCTCCATCTCCTCCACAAGCCTCAACCCTTCCTCCACCTTCCCCTCGCCACAGAGCCCTGAAACAAGTGAATTGTATGTCACCACAGTTGCGGCAATCCCCTGCTGCTTCATCTCCTGGAAGACCCTCATGGCAGCCGTAATGTTCAACTCCTTGCAATACCCATTAATCAGGACGTTGAATGTAATCACATCTGGGGAGATCCCAGCTTCGACCATCTCCTTCAAGAGAGAATCAACATGGTACATCTTGCCGGCCTGGCCCTTTTTGCAATACCCATCGATGAGAATATTGTAAGTGACCACCGTGGGCGCCAGGCCCCACGCCCTGATATCCTTGGCGACATCGCCGGCCTTCCGGAGCTGCCCGGTCTTGCAGAGGCCAGAGATGACGGTGTTGAAGGTGGGGAGGTCCGGCGAAACGCGCCGCCGCAGCGCCATCCTGAAGGCCTTCTCAGCGAGGTCGACACGGTCGGCGCGGACGAGGGCGGCGAGCAGCTGGTTCACGGAGAAGGTCGAGGGGCGGTGGCGCGGATGGTCGGCGCCCGCGAGGACGAAGGCCTCGTACGCGACCAGCGGCTGCGAGGCCTTGGCGAACGCGCAGACGAGCATGTCGGCGATGAGCGGCGCGGGCCGGGAGGACGGGAGGGCGCGGAGGATGGCGGCCGGGGAGTGGAGGCGCGCGGCGGCGAGGGCGTGGAGCTCGGAGCGGAGCAGCGAGTGGCCCCCGTGGGAGGCGAGGCGGGCGAGGAGGAGCGCATGGAGAGGGAGCGGCAGCGGCGCGCGGAAGCGGGCGCGGGACCAGCACGCAAGGGAGACGAGGTTGGGGAGAGGGGGAAGCGGCGCCGTGCGGAGGAGGAGGCCCAGGACGCGATGCGCGGCGGCCGCGGTGGAGGCGCCCGTCACCGCCTCCACGCGGGTGAAGCGGCTCGCCGCGACGTGCGCCAGCAGAGTGGCGAGCGCCATGGGGATCGGGGGGTTGAATCAATTCCTCATCGGAGCGGTGCGGAAGCGGCGGCGGCCCGGCATGTTGGTGGATGAGTGGTGGCGTGGGAAGATGCCGAGTGGGATGCGCTGCGCTGCTGAGTTCGATGGCCCTGAAGAGAGTGAGACGAACGCTCATTTTTGCAGTGCACGCGGAGACCACCGAAAGGGAGCGTACCATGAGAAGAACGGAACCGAAGCGTACAGCAGGCCAGTCGTATTCGTACAAGTATAAAGTTGTGCTTCGATTGCAGAAATAGTGTACCACTCACAATCACACTGCGACTGCCCATGGACATACGGCAAGTTGTATACAATCGATTTACCTTTTTTTCTTTAAGAATACAATCAATTTACTGATCAGAACTACATACATATTATTATGTTCCAAAAAGAAAATACACACTACAACTTGAGTCAGCGGCAGCGTACTGGGCACAGATGGCCATCAGAACCCTGATACAGCAGCCAAGGATAAAAGGGACGGGTGAGCACACGAAAACAATGTTTCCTTCAGCTGCCTGTGTCTCGGTTAGTTTTGCTGGTAAAATCAGATAAGATTCAGCATTCAGGGTCATGCTAGTTAGGAGTTGTGTTGATCAACAGCTGAACCATCAGACGGACTGATCATGCTGCGCACTGGTGTATTCTGCAAGTAAAGATAAATTAAAAAGAGAGCTCAAGCATTGCTTGCAATTATCAGTGACACATTGAATTTCTGCGTTTTCATCGAAGTTTTAACTGTTAGCCATTAAATAAGCAGGCTCCTGTACAATATATCAACTTACAAATGTTTGTTATGAAGACAAAAGAGCATTGGTTTTCTAGAATAACGCTCAGACCATTTTGTTTCTATCAATGGTGGAGAATTTCTATATTAAACAAATGGTCAAACATCTTTCTCGATGTAGCAATATTGAAACTGAATATCTTGGCTCGTCCACAATACCAGCAGTAGTGATATAGTACGAAGATGATCATGCTCATCGGACCACAATTTCTACAAGTGAACAAGAGTTTTTGCAGACTTTCACTACAGCCATGCTGCAAACTCTTCTATTCCGCAGAAATACACATGCATTTTCTATCAATGGTGGAGATTTCAGATTTTCAAAGACAAACAAATCAGATGGTTCTTACAAGATAAAATCAGGATAATGCTCATTGTTTCATGGTTGAGATAAACGGAACATCAAAAACCAACTTTAAACATAGGTTTCAGATTTTTAAAGACACAAAAGATGGTTCTTACAATACCAGATCAGGACAATGCTCATAGTTTCATTATTGAGATAAATGGAACATCGAAAACCAATTTTACACATATATTGTTTCTTTTACGAAATACAGAAGCTTCAGTTCATGATTTTGATCATACTTTTAACTATGATATTGATTAACATGGTTGGAACGAATCAGAAAGGTCCTTATAAAACAGTACGTACCATATAATACGTACAAATACAAAATTAACGTTTTGATGTGATACTAAAAGTTCTGACTAAATTTCAATAGATAAGCCTTTGATTTGCCTTTTCATGGTTTAATGCACAGCATACATCAACCTCTAGTGTTTTGAAGTACCTCAATATGCTACACAATATCTACACCTGAATGGAAGATAATTATTGACAAACTCAGCAGCAACTTCTACTTAAAAACTCAGTCTCAACAGCATAATAGGAAAATGAAACAATATGTAACTATGAAATACCTTTATCTGCTTTCTTTGCTTCAGCTTCACATCAACTCCATTTTCAGTTATGGCACGTAAGACAACCTCAATTTTCCCTTCAATCCTATCCCCTTTCCTTGGTGTATACACTGCATTGTGAATATCATCCTCTATTGCACGCTTTGCAAGCAATGCCCCAACTGCTGCACATGCCTTCATGCCCTTACCCTTCCTCGAGCCGAGATCAAACTTCATGTCCTTCGATATGGAGTGTGCGACTGACACCACCCGGCTGGTCACTCTGTGCACAAAGCAAGCACGCACTGACCCCTTTGTGACATGTATGTCCAGACAGAAAGGGTGGTGGTAAGGATCAGTCATCTGGTTGAATGTCGGAACTCGTTCACGCTTCACTTCAACCATGTCGTCCTCACGCACAGCACCCTTTGCCTTCAGCTTCGGAACACTGGAAGAAACAGACTGTGCAGGCTCCACCTTCTTGCCCTCCTTTGAATTCTTGGCAATGGTTTTGTCCTTCTTCCTTCTGCGGCGCAAGGGCACGCTGTTCTCCTCAAACTCCATGGACCCCCTGTCCAGCTTGTAGAACAGCTTCTTGCGGTGCCTCATGTCATCTATTTCATCATCTGAGTCGTGCAATTCATTATCTGAGCGTTGCTCAAAGCCATCTGGGCATTCTTTGCCTCGTGCGGGATCTAGCGAGAAGCTGACGGACGCGGGCCAGAGGTCAGAGTCAACCGCTTCAATGCGGAAGCCTGAACCAAGGGGATCGGAACTGAACCAAGGCGAGCTTTGTGGCAGCTGGACTTGCACAGGTGGAAACCGACGCGCCGCCATGGCGTCGTCCTCGGACGGGAGAATGGAGAGCGTCCGGAAGTGTGTGAGGAGGCCCGGGAGCTGCTGTGGCCGCTGAAGCAGGCACCGCCGCCGCGCTTGGAGAACCAGCTGCCGCAGGGACATTTCCGCGAACATCTTGCGGGCGAGCTGGCTGTGTCCAGAACAACTAGCCTTTCCTCCGGGGGAACTGTAACTGCGCGATAGGTCGCGCGATGGCTGTCTGTCCGCAACCGCAAATGCGCTCCTGTCAGCGTCTCCGACGGTCTGCCCAGCCTGGCGCGCCCCCGCCCCGACTCCTCCACTGCAGGTCGCGACGTGTGCCCCGCCTCGCCCCGCCTGACGCCTGAGCGATGCGATGCGATGCGCCTTCTCGCCTGATGCGGGACGCGCCGCCCCGCCGGACCCCTCCACTGCGGGTCGCGCGCGTGCCCCCGCCTCGCCCCCGTGAAGCCGCGTCGCCGCCGTCGCTCACGGGCGTGAGGAGCGCGCGTTGTCCTTGGAGACGGAATTGTTTCGATACAGAGCACAAAACAGCATATGACGTCGTCAGCCAGCAAATTGGGATGTGTTCCCTTTGAATTATCATTTTTTCCGATTACACATTACTCAGACACTCACAACGCATGTATACTCACCGCTATAAACATACATACGCAAACTCTACCTATTTGAATTATTATATATTATGTACGTAAGTTCTTTCACAAAATCCATGAAAATTTTACATAAAATATGCACAGGTTTTCATAATAAATATACTAAATCTATTACATGATGTAAAGTTGTCATCACAAAATACACTAGGTGACTCCCCGCGCGTTGCTGCGGGATTAGAAAGGATAAGCTGAGAACACTTTTGTATAGTTTATGAAGTACTGATTTGGTAGAACTAATTGTTGGAATTCTAAGTTTCTTCTTATGATATCGTCTTTTTATTCAAAG
Source organism: Eragrostis nindensis (assembly GCA_012490785.1). Taxonomy (NCBI): domain Eukaryota; kingdom Viridiplantae; phylum Streptophyta; class Magnoliopsida; order Poales; family Poaceae; genus Eragrostis; species Eragrostis nindensis. The sequence continues at coordinate 211,634 of JAAXCT010000149.1, forward strand.
GTTGTTAACTACAATTTACATGCAATGTTTCTTTAAAAAAAAATTATACAGACAAAAAGGTAACTTAGGGCTTGGTTGCTGGCCACCGCACGCCACGCCACAGCGGTGGCGGCCACAGCAAACGACGCTGCTGCTTGGTTGCTGGCCAGGAACAGTGCATGCATCGTTAACGCTGCTGTATTCTCGCCACACTCTGTGGCGTTGATTTTGCCCGCCACACTCTGTGGCGGGGGCGTCCGTGGCGTGGCGAGTTGCGGCTCCCAACCAAGCAGGCCCTTATACATGCTCTTGATATCGGAAAGCAGGCAATCCCAAGCCAAACTTGTGACAATTCTTTTCCTTTTACGAAGTCATGCTATCTGAATTCTTGTTTTCTTTCCCTGAAAAACAATTACATAGCATGAAGAACTTTTGTTTTTTTTTTGCACTACAACAGAACTTCACTACAGCGGCGGACCCAAAATATATGTAGCGGCGGACCCAAAATACAACAGAACTTTACAATTGCGAACAACATGGCATGAAGAACTTGTTGTCCATAATTTAGGAAAATGAAGAAGCCATGTGGGACATAATCAAATTTAGCATTAACATAGGAGATGCTGTTTTTACTTAGACGTATCTTAGTAGAAGAAAATAAGGCACGAGTTGTGCGACCAAAGCCAACGCGGGGGCGTCCCGGGTGGCCAGAGCAGAGGCTCCGGGAGCCTTCGGCTCCTGTCGGCCCCGGTTCGACGCCCCGCCGCGGCATGAGACTGCAGCAGTGAACAGTAACGCGAGTTACTGTTCATTGCTGCAGTAAAAAAATCCCCTCGCTCTCCCCGGGTCAAAGCACATGGTTAAAACTCGCGCCGAAGCTCACAACGGCCAGCTGAGTCTCTGTGTAGGATCGGGGAGGGGGTTCGGGGGTTTTCTCGGCCTGCGTGAGAGGCTCTTCTCCTTAGCAAAATGCCGTCGGGGGCGGTCTTACCCCCGGCAGGTCGAGTTTTTTAGTTGTGCGACCAAAGATCCGTCACCAAAATATTTGGATACCCTCCTCTATACCCACCCTTAATCTAATCAGTCCCACAATCTCCTAAGCATTTAGATCGTTGATCTCATCGGGCCCAGTGGAGCGTGATACGTGATGCGTGACGCTCTATACACTGTGATTGTTTACGGTGAGAGGTCTCCGGAGCATTTTTTTCACCTGCGACCAACCATACCCGCCTCTCAATCCCGCCCGCAATCATCGCTTGATTTGATTCGTTTCCTTTCTCTCGGTTTCCTTCCTCCTCTCAATTTCTTTGCATTCTTGCTCCTCCTAGATCTCTACGCAGTTGTGCGCCTGGAGCATCGGAGGTCTGCTTCCTGCTCCGGAGCACGGCACCCCGCGGCGAGGGGAAGTTCCGAAGGCGGTGGACTGGCGGAAGAAGGGCGCTGTGACGGAGGTGAAGAACCAGGGTCGGTGCGGCAGCTGCTGGTCCTTCTCGACGGTGGCGGCGGTGGAGGGCATCGACCAGATCGTGAAGGGGAACCTGACGTCGCTGTCGGAGCAGGAGCACATCGACTGCACCACCGACGGCAACAACGGCGGCATAATGGACTACGCCTTCTCCTACATCGCCGGAAGCGACGGTCTGCACACGGAGGAGGCATACCTTACCTCATGGATGAAGGCGACTGCGATCAGCAAAAGGGCTCGGATGCGGTGGTGAGATTCTCCGGGTACGAGGACGTGCCGGCCAACGACGAGCAGGTGCTGGTCAAGGCGCTCGCGCGCCAGCCCGTCTGCGTCGCCATCGAGGCCTCCGGCCGCCACTTCCAGTTCTACAAGGGCGGCGTCTTCGACGGCCCGTGCGGCGCCGACCTCGACCACGGCCCCGACAACCGCCGCTGCCCCGACAACCGACGAATAGTCGTATGCAGATGATCTCCATCCCGAATCCCTCCTCGACGAATTCGGTCGATCAAGCGGCTGCGCTCCTCCTTCCGAAGGCCGTCCTCAACAAATCAGTTCAGGCGTCAGCGCTCGTCCACGACGGCGGCGGTGGCTCGACCACAGCATGGTGCCATGGTCTCCTCAATGGCTGATCTTCGGGCGCGGCCACATAGTCGTCGATGGCGCCTTGGCTGGCGAGCAGGTACGCTCCCCCTGTCCCCAAGTCCGGTTGAAATTTCTTCCCATGCCTCTCGATCTGATTAGTGATAAATGAATATTCAGGATGCAGGATCTGAGGTACGAGAGGGGCGCTCTCCTTAATTCAGCTCCATTGCCTGGCCACGACATCCAGCTCCATTGCCTGGCCACAACATCCTGGTGGACAGGTGACTGGGCGTCAAAGGAAGATCGGACATGCAGATTATGCCCAAAAAGGTGATCTTTTTTCCAACCCTGTACCCTGTCCGAGCCCAATCAATATTCCTGGTCACATCCAGATGTTTTTGGTCCCCCAATAATCCAATCAATTCGTGATTCATATAACCATATTGGTTAAACTGATTTCGCTGTGTAGGATTTCCCTTGCCTTCCAATATGGACATTTGTTTACTAAATTATTTCTGTAGTCTGCTTGCAATTTGGTCCACGCGTATCATGAATTTAAGGTACAAGTTTCTACTTTGGAGTGTGGCTGTTGTTTTACTTGTTTACAAAAGAAAGACAATCAAACAATGATTATTTTCTCTCTAGCATGGGTTACAATTATTTTTATGTCCATACTGAACTTGCTAGCAAATTTTAGATTGGAGTACCGATATCCTGGATTGTCCTATTTGCTTTTACTTTGCAGCAGATACATGTAAAGGATGGATCGACGAGGGAGCAACCAGACCGCACTGGACTATTTTTTTTGCCTCGTCATTGTTGATAGTGATGACATGATTAACTTGATTTTGACCTGACGGTTGTTTGCTGAACAAAAGAACTTATCAGCCTTGAAAGACGGGTAGCGTGATTTTTTATGAGAAAATATAAAGTTGTCCTGATTACTTTGTATTTGGAGGCTTTTTCCATTTTGTTGTTTTGGGGGCTTTTTCCCTGTTACACTCATTGATCTGTATATATGATGCTCACGGATCGGTTTCACCATTCTCGTCGCAGCACATGCAAGCCTGGATGAACAAATAGCTGGCAAGGCTAGTTTGGGTTTCAACTGTCCATGTACCAATGGATGGTCCACTACTATGAGGCCACTGCCCAAGTGAGCACTTTGATCCTTCTTTTGTGCAGTATTTTTTGTTGGAATCGCTCTGGATCCATGTCAATTCGTAAGTATTGATGAGGAACGATGCTACAGGTCCAACTAATCTGTCCTACTCAGGTATGACTGCTGAAATTACATGGTTCAGAGAGACAGCAGATGTAGACTCCATGATTCATAGTCATTGATCGCTGCCAGTCGGATGGTAGTCGGACGAAGCCATTCCGATTGGTGAATTGCTGAACTAAAACATGAATGTGGTCCTTATTGGTCTTATATGGTTTTCCACTCATCTGAATTCGATCAAACTTATTTATATCAAAGAATGTGTCATTTCTCATTTTTCTTTGTATGTTTATTTTTCTGTCTTATTTATGCTCAACAATTGTACTACATATTGATATTTTTCACCTACCGCATTGCATTTTTGTGACAATTAAGATCTGTATTAGAATCGATCATCAATGTTATCTGTTTTCATGAAAGGATTTTACTGATGGATTGTGAATGAAAAATCAACAGGGAAGCTTGAATAATGAAATACTTGGTGGTGGGATGTATTCTTACCAGATTTCATTTTTATATTCCTATGAGTTCTTTTATGATCGTAGTGTTTCTGATAGGTACTGCCTTGAAGAAGATTCAAAATTGACATGTCGAACCAATCATGATATTTATTCCTTTTCTTGTTGTTCCATCCCAGAGCTGCAGAAGAGTTCTACTAGAGTAAAACTTCTGAGAGTTTATCCAGAACATTCAAAAAAAAAAAATCGACTGGTGGTGGTAAGACCGCCCCCACGACTTTATTTGATAGAGAAGCTCAACCTTTGGATCTTTGATCCAGAGCATGATAATTCCTAATACTGAATGGTGAGTTTTATATTTGGATCTCCTGCCCCAATATTGCCCCAATATTTGAATCTGGTGTGGAGCAGCATGCAGTTAATAACATGGAGCAACGAGGAGAGGATGACACTGGCACTGCGTAGTGGACAGTAAAGTAAGGTTTCTAAACATCTTTTCTATTTCGTAACATATATTTAGATTTCTATCTGTTGATGGCCCAATGCATATCGGTTGTCCATTTGAGTCATTTCTGGCACGAAGGCTTGAATGGTTATCTATTTTTTGATTGTTGATCAACTGATCGATTGTTAGCCAAGGTGTTTGGTTTTATCCTTATTGACATGAACTAATCTCTGGAAGTGAAACTGAGTTGGCTTTTCGTTCCTCTTCGTCTTTTCTACAGGCACATGTCGATAAAGAGACTGCAGAATGGGGTTATGCTTGTTCACAAAGGTATGTAGCTCAATTTGTCTCTATTTGACCATTTTTTTTGGTTGGAGGTACATTAACAAATAGTACTCTATACTATTTTATTTGACATTGGTTGGTTGGTCACCATGTTTCAATCTGGATCAGAGGGAGCATGTGATTTTACTTTTATGATCGAAAAATTGTCTATGTTTCCCAGAACTACTATATTTGTTAGTTGAAAGTTATGATTGTGCTGCCCAGTGACCTACATCGTTAAATGAAAATAAATTGTTTTATTGGATTCATGGTTTACGTTTGGGACATCTAGACTGCCCAGTGTTCACATGCATATGAAAGTTCTGGTTTGAACATCTAGACTGTTGGGCGTATCTTTAAGTTTATTATGCTACTTCTTTTTTTTTCTGATTGCTGATTCTTTTGTTTTGTGTTCATTGTGGTTTCAATCTTATGGTGTGCAGGTGAAATATTTTTATTTGGATGAGCACTTCTTGCGCTGTGGTGCTCAGCTTTGGCAGGAAAACATTGCAAAGATGTTGTATGGGCTAGATTACGACGAGTTGACCAGATATGGGGCACTTGATTAGCTGCTGGGCTGGGTAAACATACATATTACATTTTTCCATTTCAAATCAATGATTATAAATGCATGTTTTCAGAGAAGTTCACATAGCTATCTTGCGTCGCGTTACATGGGTTGCTTTGCAATTATTTGTGAAAGGCACATCGAACTTGCCATTGTGAGCTACATCCGTGAGGCTAGCAAAGTATTTGTACATTGAATAGATGCTTTTGTTGTAGTCTATTATTCTTTTTTAAAAAAAGCAAAGATGGTTTCTACCATGGAAGGAAATATATGCTGGTATATGCTCATTTTTTTAAATCCCCTCCGAGCTACTGCTCACCAGTCATCACTGCCCGCAGGTTCGCTGAATTTATATCTTGCTTGGCCTTGTTTTCTCAATAATCATTACTTGTGTTGGAAGGAAATAAAAAATAACATTACTTGGATTTTTCAAGAGCATGGTCTGAATGATTAGTGTTCATAATGCAGCAGAAACCTTGTATCTTCTGAATTGCAATCCTATATCAACTAATATTTTAAAATTCAGATATTTTTTCTTTATTCCTGATAGTGTGCATAGTATCAGGAGGATGACTACTTTGAGACAATGTGTTGATTCTTGGCTAGACCTTTCTTACATTCACTTCTTTCTGACTAGCACCAGCATACGCATGCTTTGATTTCCTTGTTATGCAGAAAAATATAGTGTTTTACCATCACCAGTGTGAACATCAACAGATGAACTCCATGCTAGGCCTCTTTCAAGAAGATTGATAAGGTGTGCCGCCTATCTCATCGGCCCCATTTCTTTATGGAAATGGCGAGTTAGGGAAGTGCTTGTAGGAAATGGTAGCAGGAATCCCCCCTGACTCTTCTTTGTTGTGTGAGTCAGGTATTAGTTGGAACATGTTCAAGCAAAGATAGTAATCATGGTAAATCAGACAAATTATGTCTTTATATTGCGTTATTTTTTATTTAATTGTGTTACCTATTTGAACCTAGCATGTATTTATCTCACTTTGCAATACTCTTATGTCTCCAACATAAGAGTTTTTTTTTTTTGCTTTGCTTCTAACAGAGAAGACTTCATGCTCGGCGCAAAGGCATTTCTTTTACGCATACAAATTATAGAAGGATAAAAAAAGAATTTTGGAAACAGAACTGAGTTACTTCTGATGGTTAGCTCATTATCAGCGGGTTATTTCTGATGTTTGCATGTCTCTGTTAGTGCAACGACAGGGATAGCGGGTCCATGGTGGAGTGGATCTTGCAAATAGATGGTGATGTTTGCGAGAGGAAGAAGCAACAGTAAGAAGTGTTAGAATGGTGATCTAATGGTCCTTGTAAATGGGGAGTGATGTTTGTACCATGAAGTAAATAATGCCAGCCGATTAAAATGAGATAAATGTTTCATATAAAACGTTTGTCACCTTTTGGCGTTCAGATAGCAAACATGACTTCCTAGGTCTCGAGTGAAGTAAAGGGGAAATGCTTCGTGTCCGACTCAAAATGTTTGACGAGGTTCTGAGTTTTTTTGTCGATGTTGGAGCTTAAAGAAAACGAATGCGAGGACTAGTGATACAAGTAATTGGTAGTATACAAGATTCTTGGAGGAGAATTAAAGTGAAATAAAAATTATGTATCTTGTTACATTTATTACGACATATTTTTGAAAATGTGTGGCACTGATACAAATATTATCAAAATTTGGGATGGTAAGTCGACGTCTTTTATTTCTTTTCATGACAATGCCTCACGGATATGAACGTGGCCTCGTTCAACATTCAACGTAAGGATGAAGGCATATGAGACAATTGCATAGGGCGCAATATATTTAATTTTTATTTGAATGCTGATAGATATGAATACTTGTAGTCCATATGGTTACGCAAAACATAAAGATTAATTGTTTGTTCTACAGATGATGAGGTTTTGTTATTATTGGTGTGTCTTCATCAAACTATTTAGCGTGTGCTAACAAGACCGTTCAGTTCTATTAAACATCTAGCTGATATGAATGTTGTAATGATGTCTTTTTATGGTGCCTCAGTATTATAAAATAACATCTTTGAATATTAAAAAATCACAAATACAAAACATGTCATATACATCTTTGTACGCATGTGTTGCACGTGATGATCAGATCAGTTTTGTATTCTAAGTTGACGATATGATGTAGAGAGAGACTAAATACTCCAAAAGTTACGAACGAATTTGTCAGCGCTGGCCCTATAGAAAAAAAGTGATGAGTAGTAGTAGGGAATGATTTAGTGTTAAAATTCTTTTATTGTATTTTAAGCATTTTAGTATAAATTATGAATGGAGTTTGTATACATCTTTGTTAAATTACATGTGCTCATATTTTGGTCATTTTAGAATAAAGAGGGGCCAACATCCAACAATCCATTTTGTGATTTTTTTCTATTTGAAATATATATTTAATCATGTGTTATTTTTTCTTTATCGTGATATCATAAAACCATTTTAAAATATATTTTTGTTATTCGTGATATCATAAGAACACGTCACCATATATGCCGCATGGAATATTATGTGAATGATTTGGTTTTCTACAATGTATTAAACGATCTTTAGCTATGTTTGCTTCAAGAACATATTACACCATCTTATAATTGTCAATAAAAACACCATATTATTAATGTTTCTGTATAATGCCATAATGTTTTGGGCTGAACAGTATATTGAAGTTATGTTTCATGCCCGTGACGTCGCGTGGAACAATATTTTGCCGTGCGTGTCGCACGGGGTTAGTAACTAGTCTTAGAAGAAATAGAGAAAACATCAGTTAACCATCAACTTTGTTTGTTGCCAAATTGCAGACGAAATTCCAAAATTTATAAATTAATTTTATGATAAATGGAAGGACTGAACATATGACAGGAAGGATTTTGTTACCATTCAAGCTTCTCTAGGCATCAAGAAGGTACATCAGGGTGCTTGAAATCTGAGAATCTAGAGAGACAAAAAAAGAGGCTATTTGCATGGGTGGTTGTACTGACTTTGCAGCATGTTTTGTTTGGTTTAGAAATAGCTTTCACCCTCTTTTCCGTTGGATAGGCAAGAAAAACAGAGCAAGGAAGGAACAGACTCTGGGTATATTATTGCAACGAACATAGGTAAGGATCATGGGCATCTGGACATGTACAAAGAGGCACTAAAAGACCATAAGTGTACAACCTTATTATGCTCAAATGGACATGATTCGATCATAAATCTATTGATCATGAAAATTATCCATACCTGAAAAGAAATCAGAGAGAGAGAGACCAGTCGAAGAGCCTGGTCGCAGGCATGGCTGCCATGCTGAAAAGGAGAGGTAGAAGATTTTAATTGGCCATGGAAAACCGCAGCTAGTGGAATATTATGGGAGGTATAGAATATTTAAGTTGGGCAGGCTTGGTAAGGCAGGCTTGGTAATGCTGCTAATGTACAATTAAAATTATTGAGGTAGAATGAATGACAATTTAAATTGATGGTGCTGCCGCCTGCAATGGAAGAGATCAGCATGCGAGTGGTCTGTTTGCTTTGGTTAATTATCACTGATCCTAATGGTCCGATCTAACGCTCAGGGTGGAATGGATGTTGTGATCGGACGGACTGAATAATTAGGATGATGTGGAAGCATGAGGATTTAGCTTTATAGCAATTAATGATTGTTAGCGGGTTGCCTCTATATAGTATATATAGATTTGAAGTTCCTTGCAAAAAAAAATAATAATTGAAGTTGTTACATGGTGTATGCAAAAAATTTCTATCATAAAAAAGTTTTCCGAAGCGTGGGCTTATTGTGGATTTATACCTCACCGGGCTGGATCCAGTATGGGTTTCTTTTGTTTCGGTCCGTTCAAAGCCCAAGGAGAAAGTTCGGAAGTACTCCCACTTCACCGCCCGCACCTGTTCGGCTGATGCTCAAAAAAAAAAAAAACCTGTTCGGCTATTCCCCCATCGAAATCTACGAACCCTGCAGCCGCCGCCCACACAAACAATTCCGTGCCACCACGCCGCCGGCGAATCCTTCTGGTCGGCAAGCGCGGAAAAATAGCAGCTTAGCACTAGAGGAATGAGCGAGGAGGCACCAGAGCCGACCATGGAGGACATCAATCTGGGTGCCCCGGCGCTGCCCACCGAGGCGCTCATGGAGATCCTCGCCTGACTGCCGGCCAAGTCGGTGGGACGCTTCCGCTGCGTGTCGCCCTCGTGGTGCGCAATGCTCTCCTCTGACTACTTCGTCGAGTTCCACCGCCGGCGCGCCAACAGGCCGGACCGCCCCAGGCTGCTCCTCACCGCGGTAGGATCCTCCTACGGGGGTCACCTCCACTCATGGGAGCCCAATGGTGCTGTTCAAAGGCTCATGCCCGACGACTTTTCGGATGGGGAAATCGTGCCTGTTACCAAGCCCTGCCATGGTCTCATCCTCGTCCGAGGCACAGATCACGGCGGCTACTTCGTCTGCAACCCTTCCACCGGCGCGGTCCTGCCTCTACCGGAGAGCAAGGCGCCACTGAAGATGATTAGGCGGACTAAAATGTTTCAGCCATATGTGCCGCCGTTCTTCCTTGGTGTATCTTACGGCCTTGGTTATTGCCCAGTGAGGAAGGAGCACAAAGTAGTGCACTTGTTCTCCAACCCAGAAGGTGAAGATGACATGACGCCCACAAGCTGCGAAGTGTTCGTCCTCGATGCACCTGCATACTGGAGGCCTAGTGCTGAACAACCGCCCTTGTGCTCCGTGGAGGAGAAGAACCCAGCTGTTTTCTTACATGGATGTCTGCACTTCCTCTGTAGTGATGGGGGCATCACCACCTTCAACATCAGCAATGAGACCTTTGGTTTGTTGCCACCACCGCCAGGTTTCCAGAATGTGGAGCCAGTGCTGGCAGAATTGGAGGGGAGTTTGTGTGTATGCTATGGTGAACCAGATAGTCAAGATACTTACCATGTAACTGTATTGAGAGATTACAAGGAAGCACGGTGGGAGATGCTATGGTACATTAATGGAACAACTTGGTCTGAATTCAACCGTGCACTGCTGAAATCGCTTTGGATGGCCCCATTAGGCATATATTGCTCAGATGGTGGGCAAAAGATCATGTTTGGGACAGGTGCTTGCAAGGTGTTTGCTATTGACCTGTATGGCAGTGCCCCTGAGATTTTACTCACACCAGATGAGACCATCATTGGCAGTTGTGAGGATCATGATTTCTCAGTATTAGGTCTGTTTGAGGAGAGTCTTGTGCATGTGGGCCGCACAATTGAAGAGATGATTGCCTCATCACCAACAACTGAGGAGAGTCTTGTGCATGTGGGCCGCACAATAGAAGAGATGATTGCCTCATCACCAACAACTGAAGCTTGGTTCAACATCCTCAAGTGGCTACCAACACGCTCTGTTTTGGAGTTTGGCTTGGTCTGCAGGTCTTGGCGTGCAATGACCATGATGGACGAATTTATCCAGTCACATAATATTCATGCAAACCTGAATAAGAGCCCCCGGATCATGTTCATCACGGATCCCCGATACGCTATGTACATGGATCTGGAGAAATTCACTGACCAGCTTGGGCCAAACCTGATTTCTGATCTTGTATGTACCCAGCCTTGTCACGGTCTCAACGCGGGAAGCTGCGCATTTTGGGATTTGATATGCAACCCAGCCATAGGTTATTGTGAACACATATCGTTTGATGATAACGATGGCACCTTCTTTGCTGGCCGCATTGGATTGGGATACAACTCAGAGATAAACAAGCATATTGTGGTGCATATTACATACAAAGCGAAGAACCTGGAAACAAGGTATTACGAACTGCAATGCAAAATGCGACATGTAAATGAGGAGCAATGGCATCCAGTTGACCCTCCTCCTAGACCAGTAGCTGCCACACCACCCATCTATGGCCAATGGCAAGATCTACTGGTTGGTTGAGCCAAACCTTGGACCAGTCTCTACAAGATGCAAAATTGTGGCATTCGATGTCAAGACACATGAATTTGAAGTCCTTCAAGTCCACCCTGCAGCCATAACTATGGGCGTATGACCATTGTCCAACTTCAAGGTGTACTTTGTGTGGCTTGTTCAAATCAGGGCACGAACACTCTTGATATATGGATGATGAAAGATTCTGACATATGGTTAATGGAGTATCATATAGAGCTTGAAGATTTCCTGCCAGACTATTTGTCGGAGAACAGTACACCATTGGCTGTTGATCCGAAGAATGGGCGGATTTTGCTGAATGCAGGTTGGTCATTAGGCTACTATGACCCCAAGACGGCAACAATTGATACCATCTACACCGAGGATATTCCCGAACACGGCATCAAGTTCTGTCCTATTATCTGCCAAGAAAGTTTGTTCTGCCCGCTTAGCCCTCAGTAGCTGGTAAGTGCATCTTATAAGCTTCTTAGGCTGCTTTTACTTGCTTGTGTTTATTTTGAAGAATCCTTAAAGGCTTAAACCATTTAGTATAGTGGTCCATAAATTTGCATTTACGAGAAAATATGCTCCAGTTGTCCATTGATGTCATGGAACCTGTGCTGTAGCTTTCTAAGCATGCATGGAACATCTGTATGTTTCTTTTTTGTGTGATTTTGTGTGATTTTTCTGTGATCAAGACGAGGAAAATGTTCAACATCTCCTCACCAATTGTGTCTTCGCACGGGATTTTTGGTTTCGGATCCTAGCGCCGCTGGGTTTCTTATACAGCGTGCCGGGACGTCGAGATCATGTGTTCGTCGATTGGTGGAGAAAGGCACGCTAGCAGGCTCCAAAGGTCAAGCGGAAAGGATTGAACTCGCTCATCATTCTCGGCGCTTGGATGTTATGGAAACATCGAAATGATTGTGTGTTTGAAGGCGCGTCGCCCTCCATACAAGTTCTCTTGCAGGAGTTTCGCAATGAGCAGCAGCTTTGGCATTTGGCCGGAGCTCACTCTCTGCGGAGTCTTGGTCATGAGTTAGCGGAGAGCTAGTTTTGGTCAGGTCTCGCCCTAGTCGGTTTTTTCTTTTTATAAGTCACAACCATATGTAACCTCAGCCCCTCACAGCTCGGTCCGGAGTGAGGCGGCGATGTTTTTGTAAGGGACCGGTTTTTCTCTCCTCTAATACAAAGATACACAGCTCTCCTGCGTATTCGAGAAAAAAATTTTTGTGGAAAACCAACTTCTGTGTTCAATAGATTATTGTAAGAAGATTATATTGGTAAGGTTTTCCATGAAACTTATCTGCATTGCATTGCACTGTATAAGGAAATAACACAATCAATATTGGAGTTTGTACAAGTATGAGTTGGTAAGTCAAATATTGCAATTTCTGAGAGAACCAGTAAGGATATAAATATTTTCCTCATACGTCTAAACTTCCTGAACCTTGCAGTAGCAACATGGTATGTGCAACAGATATACGGCAAATACCTCATGAAACTGAAAAGCAGTAAGCTACTAATAACTCTCTGAATCAAAACTTTCGTGGTGAGTTGATTGAAGGACCTGAACATAGCAAAATTGTCACAATCCATTAAGCTTTGACAGGAAGGGTTGATCTTATTCCTCCATTGGCAAAGTTCAAATTGTTTTATTGATTGTCACTAGTATCATTAGTGCATCTGTTGAGTGAGCCAATTATTTTCCTTTTTTCTATCCTCCTGTCAGTTTGACTTATTCTAAACTTATCCTTCGATAAACCTGTCTGTAAGAAAGCATCGTTCTTTACTTAGCAGTACCTGTTGATTCTTCCATCACACACTGTTTTTGTTTCCAGTTCTAATTTCCCAGCATCCTTATATTTTTGTATGGTGCAGAATGAAGGACAAAGCTCAAGTGGAGATGCTATGTGCCTGAAATTTCGTGTGTGCCTGTTATATCTCCTCAAGACCTGTTGGCATCCCACTCTCTTGCAAACCTTGTAATCTTGCCAATCTAGTATGTTTGAGTAAATTATCCACTAAGGGTGCCAGTCAGACTTTTTTTTTTTGGTTTACTTCGTATGAGATTTTTAATGTCTTTGACCCGTCAGAATGCTATTGTGATCTTTTTAGCTAAATTACACTCCCTTCTATCGTAATTGTATGACCATCCGGGCAGCGACATCACAGCAGTAGAATTTTGCCCGAAGTGACTTGTTTGCGATTGCTTCAACTAGTTTCTGGTCCTGCGATTTCTTGTTTATGAAATATGTCTGGTATTTTCGTAAATCTTGAAGTTTAAACCTTTTCCGGTCGGATTCCTATTGTTCCGGCATTTGAGTGATGAATGAATGCCCTGCTGCTTCTTATTCGCCTGACTTACCTTGTAAACTTGACCAACCATAGTTCTGTGCTATTCGAATCTGTGCCTTGTGCTTGTGCCGGAGATGTTTTATTCAATACAGACACATTTGTGCTATTCTAGTCTCCTGGTGTATTTGCTGTGATTGCTGGAACTTTATTGCTTATTATTATCAGTAACAAAAAAAACAAGCACATTGAGAAAATCTGGTTGCCCTGAAGGTACTTGGATGATTTCACGCTTAAAACAGGGGCGTGGAAAGGACAAAAGTAGTTTGTGGAACCGGACTCAGGGTGTGTGTGGTTGGGTTCTTGGCAGCTGGGCACTGGTTTTGTCCCTCTTCCCGCTGCGGCGCGACTGCGCGAGGGCACGTTGTTCTCCTCAAACTCCCTGGACCCCCTCTATCCAGCTTGTAGAACACCTGCTTCTGCAGGAGGCGAGCCATGCTGGAGAAGTGGAGAGTCATGCAGATGCCAAGCCGAACCCTGCACCGTTTTTTTCCCACACTGTCCACGCGTTGGCCATCGGGGCTGCACCGCAGCAGTTTGCGAGCGAACCGTCCGCTGCAGGGAATTTGTTTCCCGCGCGCGTCCGAGTCGAGGTCGTGGTGGGAGTCCGACACTGCACCAACTCCTGTACGTGCTGCGCTTGCTATTTAGCCCCCCGGCCAGGGTTAAATTCAAAGCGCCTCGTAACGGACTTCCCAACTCGTGCACGAGCAAGATGGAGGCAGCACCATCGGCAATCACGAGCGACCAAGTCTCGGCGCTACCCATGGACATCATCACGGACATCCTCGCTCGGCTGCCGGCCAAGACGGCGGGCCGCTCCCGCTGCGTCTCCCGGGCGTGGCGCGACACGCTCACGTCGGACTACTTCGTCGACCTCCACGCGAGGCGCGCCAACCGGCCGGGCCACCCCAAGCTGCTCCTCACGCCGGTAGGATCCTCCTACGATGGCTACCTCTACTCATGGCAACCCGGTGGCGCCGCCGAGAACCTCATGCCCGACGATTTCTCGGACGGTTGTGTCGTGCCTCTTACAAAGCCCTGCCACGGCCTCGTCCTCCTCCGAGGCATCGGCCACGGCGGCTACTTCGTCTCCAACCCTTCGACCGGCGCGGTCTTGCCTCTCCCGGACAGCGAGGCGCCGATGAAGATGATTCGGCGGAGAAAGATGTTCGAACACCATCCGCCTCCGCTCTTCCGTGACGTATCTTATGGCCTTGGTTACTGCGTGACGAGGAAGGAATTCAAAGTGGTGCGTTTGTTCTGCGACCCTGAGATTGATGAGGCCGGCATGGCGGAGTCCACAAGCTGCGAGGTGTTCGTACCCGACACGCCGGTGTACTGGCGGCCAACTGCTCAACAGCCCCCCTTGTGTTCGGTGATGGAGAAGAACCCGGCTGTTTTCTTGAATGGGTATCTGCACTTCCTCTGTCGTGCTGGGGGCATCGTTACGTTCAACATCAGTGATGAGATCTTTGGTTCACTGCCACCACCGCCAGGTTTTGAGGATGCATCGTCTGTGATCACAGAGCTGGATGGCTGCTTGTGCTTGTGCTACGTGGAACGGGAAAGTGAGGATGTTTTTTATCATGTATTCGTCCTGAGAGATTACGACAAGGAAGCCCGGTGGGAGACGTTGTGTTGCATTGACGGAGCAACTTGGCCGGAGTCTGAGCGCGCACTGCTGAGGTCGCTCTGGATGGCACCGTTAGGCATGTATGACTCAGATGAACGACAAAAGATCATGTTTGGGACAGGCGATTGCAAGGTGTTTGTGGTGGATCTAGATGGCAGTGCCCCACAGATTCTGTTCACGCCAGATGACACCATCATTGGCAGTTGTGAGGATGAGTATACCCCATCAATAGGTCTGTTTGAGGAGAGTCTTGTGCCTGTAGGCTGCACCATGGAAGAGATGATTTCCTCATCACCAACAACCGAAATGTAGCACACACAACGCCTCTCGAACCTTCGTCCTGTAGCACCGTCTTCTTCCCCACCGTGTTTCCATCCGGATCTCCCAATCTTCCCTGACGGGCCCCCTTCTCCTCCCTTCCAGTGGCCTGCCGGCGGCGAGTAGGAGGGGGTCCCAGCCTGTAGCAGTAGGTTTAGTAGTTAGTTTGTAAGTTCTTCGTAGATCGAGCTCTCTTCCGGTTGTTGGCTATCGCCATAGCTTCTGGTGCGATATTTGTCCTGCTGAGGCTGGATTGGTGCTCTTTAGTCGTTCCCTTGAGGTGTTTGCTGTGATGGCTTTTGTCCCCGTTGGAATCCTCCCCGGCGGGTGTATTCTCCCTTTATTTCTTCTCCACTGCTCAACTGCAGGTACAACGAAAGTACGTTGGTTGCTGGTGTTCTCTGGTGATGCTAATCTCCATCAGATGCTACCTTCCTCCAAAATGGGTCGATCGCCTCTGGCTGATCCCCAAATTCCATGGGGGATGGGTTTTTCAGTCTGGCCCGGTGAAGCTCAATTTCGATTTACGGACAGGCTCTTCTCTACCTCAATTGGCGGTGCAGGTGCTGAGGCGACAGTTGGGTGGACCTCCGGCTTGTCAATCGGCCTGCATCGAGAGGATTACTCCTGTCTACGGCGCGGTGTTTCGTTGGCTGCGTTCCATACACACCGAGTGGTCCCGCCAGTGGACGGAGGCATCTTTGTGGATGAATCGGCTGCTAGGGTCACCATTGCTTCTCGCCTTCGTGCTAACAGGGAAGCTACGGCGGCGCCAGATCCGTTCTGCTCGTCGGCGTTAGCAAATCTCCTTGAGGACCAGATTGTAATTTTAATTTTCTCTGTCCTCTTTGGCTTGCATAAGGATCCAAGCGTAATTAGTATCTCTTGTAAGGTTCTTGTGTAAAACAGCATCTGTACCTGCTTGCTGAGTAATGGATCTCTCTAGCCCTTTGTTGGTATTTCTTACGACCACAGATAAATCCGCAAGCGCACGGAGAATACCGATGTAGCACTTCACCCAGGAGTATTCCAAGGTATCGAAAATCCACAGGGAACGTGTGTGTTTATCTTCTAACAGGCTCGTCCAAGGACAACAAGAAGTAAATGATAGGCTTGGTAGAGAGGATTCCTATGGATAAAGCTCCTAGATCGAGTAAGATAAGTTTCGCTTTTACTTCCTTACTTCGGGCACCGGCTTACCCCTGGTCTGCCAGGCGACTCCGGTCTACAGCTCTACGACGTACTCGAACGTGGAGGGCTACCGAGGGCGGATAGGGCTGTCACCACCTACCACCTACCTCTACTATCCGTGGGGCACGCGGCAAACAAAGGTAACCTCCAGTCTAGACACCACGCCTACACTATCGATTACTACCTTAATCTCGGATCCAACAAAGACTAAGATACTCTAAACAGAGCGATGATCCCGTAAGCAAGTAAAGGAAATAACTTACTCAAAAAAAAACTTAAATACATAAAAGAATCACGAAGACTTACTTAAAAGGCAGGACTCCGTCGAGGTACAAGCTAGAGGGGAGCGCCGGGCCGAGGTACAAGCTAGAGGGGAGCGCCGACAATCCCGGCGCTTCCCCGCACTACTCTCACTCTCTCTCTATTTTCTAAGCACTATGGAGGCAGCGTTTCGCCTTTGGAATGGAACTACTCACTTCTTCTTCTTGTGTGTCTTGATCCGTAGGCGCTACCCCCTATTTATACCCAAATATGAGAAGGGGGGTTTATGTAGAGCGAGTGAGAGGCGGTTGGAGTGGTTTGCCCGCCAAGTTTGGCCGGCCGGCCTAGGGGGTGGCCGGCCGGCCCTCCGATGTGGCGGTTTGCCACCATCTTCTGCGTGTACGTCCCAGATTGCTTCCCCATGACGGTTGTACAGTCGGTTGTTGTCTGGAGACGGCAGAACTCGAGTAAGGACCAAGTTTAGGCCCATTTGGCCCACCTTCTA
Organism: Eragrostis nindensis; assembly: GCA_012490785.1. Classification (NCBI taxonomy): domain Eukaryota; kingdom Viridiplantae; phylum Streptophyta; class Magnoliopsida; order Poales; family Poaceae; genus Eragrostis; species Eragrostis nindensis. The sequence continues at coordinate 228,860 of JAAXCT010000149.1, forward strand.
GAACGTCGACGGAAAACTCCAACTTGGGCTTTAGTCTTGATATGTTTGGCCTGTTTACAGCCCACTGGAGGAATGCTGAGGCTTTTGGAAGCCTAGGGGGGCCGGCCGGCCCAGAGGGATGGCCGGCCGGCCTGTGTTTTGTCCAACACAGGTCCATTTCCTCCAGAATATTGTTCCTGTAATCAAATATCACCAAAACTTGTGGAAAGGAATTAGTTTATAAAAATTCCTATTCTATGTGTTTTATATGCCTTTTTATATTGATAGATTGGCGGTAAAAATTATTCAATAAGGACCGCCAACACCCTTTCTGGGCGGTTTGCCTTAAAAAAAAAACAACCGAAATGTGGTTCGACATCCTAAGTGGCTACTGACGCGCTCTGTTTTGGAGCTGAGCTTGGTCTGCAGGGAATGGCGTGCAATCGTCATGACAGATTGCTTTGCCCAGTCGCATGTTATTCATGCAAACCTGAATAAGAGCCCTCGGATCATGTTCATCATGTATCCACGTTTTGCTTCGTATAAGGATATATCAAGGAATTTGCCCAAACTTGCTTCAGAATAATCTTGTGTGTTCCCAGCCTTGCCACGGCCTTAATGTTGGAAGTTGTTCTCATTGGGACTTCGTATGCAATCCTGTAATAGGTTACTGTAAACACATAGAATTCGATGATCATGATCGCACCTTTTTTGCTGGCCGCATTGGATTAGGATTCGACTCAGAGAATGACAGGCATGTTCTGGTGCATATCACCTACAAAGAGAAGGACCTAGCAACAAGACAATATGAGCTGCAATGCAAAGTGTGTTATGTGAATGATGATGAATGGCGCCCAGTAGACCCTCTCCTCCTAGTCCAATTGCCGCCACACCGCCAACCTTCCTCAATGACAATATCTACTGGATTGCAGAGCCTGATCTTGGACCGGTTTCTGCGACCTGCGAAATCGTGGCATTCGATGTTGAGACAGAAGAATTTGAAGTCCTGCAAGGTCCGCCCTGCAGCCATGGCAAAGGGCGTATGACCATCCTCCAACTTCAAGGTACACTTTGTGTGACTTGCTCAGACCGGAACGCGAACACGATTGACGTATGGATGATGAAAGATACTATTGAGCTCTGGTCCTTGGAGTATCATATAGAGCTCGAAGATTTCTGGCCAGGTTACTTGTCGGAGAACACTACATCATTGACTATTGATCCAAAGGATGGACGGATTTTGCTGAGTACAGATTGGTCATTGGGCTACTATGACCCTAAGACGGCAGCACTTGAAACGATCTGCACGGTGGACCGAGACGATGATGGCTTGTCCTATTATCTGCCAAGAAAGTTTAATCTGCCCACTTTAGTCACTCTGCGTCAGTGCATTAGTACATACTACTACTTAGGCAGGTCTCGCTGCTTTGTTTTTAGGAATTCGTCATGGTTAATGGTTTTGTTGCATCCCTGTAATAGTTCAGTTTTGTATGTTCTTTGCACTCTTGTAAAAACTCAACACCTGCATCCACAGATTACTTACAGAAGATCATGTCCAAGTCCAAGTCCTGATGTTATCGTGTCCAAGTCCAACCCGATACGCGCACGACAGCGCGACCGCGAGTGACTCTCCACAACCTGGCTTATAATAAAAAAATAAAAAATTCGAAGTATCGTTCTGTTCACAACTTCTTCGAACCCCGCCGCCGCCTGCCGCTGCCGGGCGATTCCTTTGTTCTCCAAGCAAGAGCAGAATACTAGTAAGGAGGCGGAATCAGGTGAGGGGCCATGGCCGACAGCAACCACGACGGCCCGGCGCTGCCCGACGACGCCCTCACGGAGATCCTCGCCCGGCTGCCGGCCAAGTCGGCGGGACGCTTCCGCTGCGTGTCCCTCGCGTGGCGCGCCAAGCTCTCATCGGACTACTTCGTGGACCTCCACGCTCGGCGTGCCAACCGGCCGGACCACCCGAGGCTGCTCCTCACCCCGGTAGGGTCCTCCTACGATTACTACATCTATTCATGGCGGCCCGGTGGTGCGGTCGAGAAGCTCATGCCCGACGATTTCAGGGGAGGAGAGGTCGTGCCCCTCACGAAGCCCTGCCGCGGCCTCGTTCTAATCCAGGCCACTGACGGTGGTGGTTACTTCGTCTGCAATCCCTCCACGGGTGAGTCCTTCGCTCTCCCTGACAGTGAGGCGCCACTGAAGATGACTATGCGGCACGAGAAACTGTTCGGACCTGGGCTGGTTGGACCTGAGCCGCCGTGGTTCGTGAGGGTATCTTAGGGCCTTGGTTACTGTGCATTGAGCAAAGAGTATAAAGTAGTGCGCATGTTCTCCAACCCTGCGCCTGAAGTTGAAGATGATTCCGAGGCCGCCACATGCTGCGAGGTTTTTGTCCTTGATGCGCTTGGGTACTGGAGGCCTAGAGGGTGTTTGGATCCATAGAGCTAAAGGTAGCCTGACTAATTTTAGCCTCTGTAGCTGACTAAAGTTCCAAAGGGGAGAGGCTAGCAGCTGACTACGCGACTAAAATTTCGTAGTCTCGCGAGGCCAGCTAAAATCGCTTCTAGTCTCTCTCTCTCCTCATTTACAGCACCTTATCCCTTCGGGCCTCTTCCTCCCCGACGCCTCCCTCCGCAAGGACTGCCGGCGCCTCCCTGCCGCTCACGCGGCGCCGCGCCGCGCCTCCCTCCGCGCCGTCCCTCCGCGCCATCCCCGGCGCCTCCCTCCGCGCCTCCCTCTGCGCCGTCCCTCCGCGCCTCCCTCCGCAAACGCTCGCCGGCGCCTCCCTGCCGCTCACGCCGCGCCTCCCTCCTCCCCGACGCCTCCTCCGCGCCGCGCCGGACCTCCCTCCCTTGACGCGCCCGGACGCTCCGCGCCGCGCCGCGGCGTCCCCGCCCGGGACGCGCCGCCTCGCCTGGGACGCGCCGCGCCAGGCCGCGCAGTCCCCGCCCGGGACGCGCCGCCCCGGCTGGGACGCGCCGCGCCGGGCCGCGCAGTCGCCGCCCGGGACGCGCCGCGCCGCGCAGTCCCCGGCCGGGCCGCGCCGGCCCGCCACGCCACGGATCTCCCATGGACAGCGACGGAGGCCTCCCCCACGACTTCTTCTCGCAGACGCAGCCGTCCGGTTCTGCGTCGGTCCCTATCGACGGCGACGGATGGGGACTGACGCCCCCTCGCTCCGGCGGCCGCGTTCCGGTGGCCAGGGGGCTCGGCGCTCCCCGCATCGGGGTGGCGAATCTGGATCTCAACGCCGACTGCGCCGCCGCCTCCTCCTACCCCAACATGAGCATGTACACGCACATCCTTCATCCGGAGAGCGCGTCCGCCCATAGTACGCCCCCTCCCCCACGGAGGGCCAGGACGGACGAAGTGCCGCAGCGGCCGGGACGTCCACCTCGCCAGGGTCTCCACCCAGTGAGGGCCCAAGATCGTCGTGGCAAGGCCGTCACGATGTCGGGGCGAGCAGGGGCTGGAACAAGTCGCTCAGGCAGCGGCAGCCAGCGGCAGGCAGCACCGATCCAGGTGGACGACGTCGGCGACGAAGATGAAGAAGAGGAAGACGAGAGCATGCTGAACCAGCACAGCCAGGTACAGTTTGGAGCATAATTCAACAAGCTTGGTTGGGATGGAAGACATAAGTTAAAAACAATGCGATCTTTCGAGTTTCAACCCTCGTTCCTTTAGAAGGTCATCAACCATGAATTTTGGAGTAGAATCGCCATCCTGTCGTGATCCTTTAGTTTCAGTCAGTAGATCAAGGCTTGGTTGGTCGTTTCACGTCATGACTTCAGTAACTCGGCAATGGCACTAGCACAGCCGCTGTAATGATAAAGTTCACCATTTGTTGGGTGTCTGCCTTGCTCGGTATCCAGTGAGCAGGGTATTTGCAATTGCAATTGTAGTGGCATTGGCATTTTCTGGAGCGATAGGAGTACATTATGGAGATTTTGTTTCAGGAATGCAGCATCTAATGCTTTCTATTTCAGCAATATACATCTGCACTTGTTTCTTGTTTTCTTGTTTTTTATTTAAGATGTCACAAGGTATTAGTTTATCTATTTTGCTGGATCGTTTCCTTGGACGTAACTGAGCTCTTTGTGAGGACCTCAGGTAGCTTGTCAATTACTAGAATTGTCGCTGGAGTATTTCCAAAATATTGCAGTTGGCTGTCATGTGTTTAGGAAGAGGAAGAGGCAAGGACCAATAGAGTGCTAGCACTACTTCAATTGAGGCGGCAGAGGCTCAACAATATAGGTATGATGGCCCACATGTTTGGAACGTACTACATTTATCGTTTCTTGGATAAGGGGGAAAGGAGGATTTTAAAAGCTCCAGAGTCTGGATATGATTGGGTATTAAGAACTCTAGGTCACCGAACAGATTGCTACAAAATGTTTAGGATGTACCGACCGGTGTTTGATAAACTACATAATGTGCTAGTGGAGTCTTATGGTCTCAAGTCAACCAAGAAAATGTCATCAGTTGAGAGTTTAGCTCTCTTTTTATGGATTCTTGGAGCTCCCCAATCTGTTAGGCAGGCTGAGAATCGGTTTGTGAGGTCCATGGAAACAATTAGTAGAAAGTTTGACAAAGTATTAGAATGTGTGGTTAAGCTTGCCGTTGACATCATTAAGCCACGAGATCCTGAATCTAGTGGTGTTCATGAAAGGTTAAGAGGTGCTCAGTGGTACCCATGGTTCAATGATTGCATTGGAGCAATAGATGGGACTCATGTGCCGGTTGTGGTGCCACCTAGCAAGGTTCCCCAGTATTTAAGCAGGCATGGTTACTGCAGTCAGAATGTTATGGCTGTATGTGATTTCGACATGAGATTCACTTTTGTCCTTGCGGGGTGGCCTGGATCAGTTCATGATATGAGGGTATTCAAGGATGCTCTTAGCCGGTTTGCTGCCAAGTTTCCACATCCACTTTCAGGTACCATACTTCATACTCAGTACAATATAGTTAAGCCTTATATTGAAATTGACTGAAATACATTGCCATGAATAGGAAAATTTTATCTTGTTGACTCGGGCTACCCCAACAGGCTGGGTTATCTTGCACCGTACAGAGGGCAAAAGTACCATTTCCAAGAGTTCCATCTAGGCACCATGCCGAGAAGTAAAAAAGAGCATTTTAATTATACTCATTCTAGACTACGCAATGTCATTGAGCGTTCATTTGGAGTCTGGAAGAATAAGTGGAGGATCCTTTTTAAAATACCAAGTTATCCTTTACGCAAGCAAGCAAAAATTATTGTCGCATGCATGGCCTTGCATAATTTTATTCGCGAAAGTCATATGGCGGACAAGGAATTCGACAGGTGTGACAATGATGAGAATTATCAACCTCGGCTTGAGGAAACAAGGAGGAGGCGTCGTAACATAAGGGGTCAGGAAATGGAGCCAGATTCCCTGGACATGAATCAATTGAGAGATAGGATTGCTGATGGTTTGTTCAATAGGCGTTGAAAAATTTGTGATGTTATGTATTTCGTTTTGCAACATGTAACATTGTGTGGACATTTCTGATTTTCTTGTGCATGGACAATGTTTATTTCCTTGTGTATGGACATTTTTTTCGGATTTATTTAACAGCCATCATTCTTTACCAAGTGGGGAAGACAGGAGAGGGAAAGGGAAGGGAGAGGGAGAGATAGAAATATATAAATCTAGACTTTAATGCTCTTTAAATATCATTTTAGTCATAGGATCCAAACAGGGGGTGACTAATTTTAGTCATAAGACTAAAGTGGATCCAAACAGGGGGGTGACTAGTAAGTTTTAGCCTGACTAGTTTTAGTCATGGGGCTAGGAGGGATTCAAACACCCTCCTAGTCCTGAAAGCCCTCCCTTGTCCTCCATTATGGAGCGCAATCCAGCCGTCTTCCTCAACGGGTATCTGCACTTCCTATGCTGGGACGGTGGCATCATCACCACCTTCAACATCAGCGATGAGACCTTTGGTTCGTTGCCGCCACCGCCAGATTTTGATAATGTAGTGCCTGTGCTGACTGTGCTGACAGAGCTGGATGGGTGCCTATGTGTGTGCTATGGGGAGCCCGATAGTGATGATCCTTACCATGTCTGCTTGCTGAGAGATTACAAGGAAGCCAGGTGGGAGAGGGTTTGTTACCTTGACCGAGCAGCTTGGCCGGAATCTGAACGCTTGCTGCTGAAATCGCTCTGGATTGCCCCATTATGTGTATACTACTCAAATGGTGGGCAAAAGATCATGTTCGGGACAGGTAGTTGCAAGGTGTTTGCTGTAGACCTGCAGGATGGCGGCACCCCAGAGATTTTGCTTTCACCGGATGATACAATCGTTGGGAGTGTTGAAGATGACAGCATACCCGTATTTGGTCTGTTTGAGGAGAGCCTTGTGCCCGTGGGTCGCACAGTTAAGGACATGATCTTCTCGTCGCCAACGACTCAAGCTTGGTTTGACATCCTGAAGTGGCTACCAACACGCTCTGTTTCGGAGTTGAGATTGGTTTGCAGGGAGTGGCATGGAATGATCATGAGTGATTGTTTTATCTGGGCACATGCTATTCATGCCAACTTGAACAGGAGCCCGCGGATCATGTTCATCATAGATGCTCGCTTCGGTAAATGTATTGATATGGGGGCAGGCCCTGGTGAAGATGCACTTCAGCCGGAGGATGGTGTTGTATGTTCCCAGCCTTGCCACGGCCTTAATGTAGGGAGCTGCAATTTCTGGGATTTTGTATGCAATCCGACCATAGGATATTATCAGCACATAGAATTTGATGATAAGGACGGAACCTTCTTTGCTGGACGCATTGGACTGGGGTATAACATGAAGATTGACAAGCACGTCTTGGTGCATATCACGTACAAAGAGAAGAATATGGAAACAAGACATTATGAACTGCAATGCCAAGTGCGTTATGTGAATGAACAAAAGTGGCATTCAATAGACCCTCCTTCTAGACCAATAGCTGACACGCCACCCACCTTCGTCGATGGCAAGATCTACTGGATAGTAGAGCCTAATCTCGGACCAGTTTCTCCAGGGTGTGAAATCGTGGCATTCAATGTCTGTACAGACGAATTTGAAGTACTGCAGGGTCCGCCATTCAGCCATCGCAGTGAGCGTCTCACCATTCTCCAGCTTCAAAGTGCACTTTGCATTGCTTGTCCAGACCAAAGCCGGAATACGATTGACATGTGGATGATGAAAGATATTGGCATCTGGTCGATGGAGTATCATATAGTGCTTGACAAGTTATCAAAGAATACTATACCATTGGCTGAAGATCCCAAAGATGGACGGATTTTGCTCAACACAGGTTGGTCATTGGGCTACTATGACCCTAAGACTGCATCATTTGAGGCCATCTACACCAAAGAGGCCCGCAATCCGGACGTGGAGTTCTTCCCTATTGTCTGCCATGAAAGTTTAGTCTGCCCTCTACCGTAAGCACGCCCCAAACTTATTTGCTCGTAGGCTGTTTCTTCAATGGTACTTTAATTTGAAGGAACCGTTACATGATTATGCTGTACATTGCTAAATGATTATATGTTACTCCTAAATATTATTTTTTTGGAGAGAAAAAAAGATATTTATGACAATTGAGACTTGGCTATACTCTATAGTTTCCTCCTGTGTTAGAGTGTGAAAAAATTGAGCCTTCTGGTTCAGAGATTATAGTGGTAGAAGATCAATGTGGATGTTTTTTTTCTCTCGAACACAAGGAGAGATGTGTATCATTATATTAAGAAGGAAAAGGGGCTAGAGCCCGTAAAACACACCCTTGATTGTTGGACAAACAGATGGCCTTTTACATAAAGAAAAACGACCTCAAAAAAACACAAAACAGCCAGCTCCCATAGCCGCCGCTCCTCAACGGCTTCTACTAACGCAGCAGCCAATTCAATCAAAGACACAACGATTCGGTGTTTCCAAATGATCCAGGCACCCAGAATGATGAGAGAATTGAGTTCCCTTCTTGCCATTCCTCCTTCAGCCTCATTGACGCCTCTCCACCATTCCATGAAACAGAAGGCGCTTCAAAATAAGGTTGGAGGGAAGAGACGTCCCGTCCAACAGTTTTGTAGGTAGGGAGGAATCGAACCCAGGTTGCCTGACTAGCAACTCAATGTGGATGTAGGATGTTACAAAAAAGTCAGTTTTTCGTTTAACTTCGCCCCCACCTGTTTTAACTCATCTGAATTTGATACATCTCGTCTATAGTCTAGTGATGAAGAACCTCACAGGTTTTACTTGTATTTCATGGAGCGAAACATAGCATGATATATATCAAATTTCTACCTAGAAATTCATAGTTTCAAAAATGTAACAAAACCACATCAAGCGTACAGATATGATCAATGAGAGGTTGATGCAGCCGAATCTTCTTGTCTTCCATTGAGCCACGCTCTCCCGTTGCTGTCCGCCAGCTTCCTCATCTTCAGGGCAGCCACCTTCAGGGTGCCATCGCCCTTGCAGAATGCAAACCTGACGTACTGGTGATGGTAGGATTCTCCATCACAGCTTCTGTGGAAGAACCCCCGACCAGGCACAGCCGCCACACCAGCATCGTTGATCAATTTCATCACAAAATCTATCTGCATCGCACAGTAGAGATAATGGTTCTTCAGGTTTTAGTACAATAAGTAAAGCACTCAAGAGTCAGATTTCTTAGAAGTGAGCTTGATAAATATAAAAATATTGATGCTTAAAGTACCAAAGGCCAAATTCCACGAACGATTTAGTTGTTCCGAAGTAGTGGCGTTCCTACTAATGTTTCAGATATACTAGAAGTTCAGTATCTTGGTGAACGAACTCACATCTGAAAGCTGACAAGACCTGGGCAGCTCAGCGAATACAAAGACTGAACCTTGGGGCTTGAAGCTGATGTGGAATCCGATGTCTTTCAGCAACTGAAGGATAAAGTCTCGTCTCATCTTGTAGTCCTTACAAAAAAATAAAAATAAAATGACAGCATCATGGTGAGATAATTTGGTTTGAAGGAAACATGGCACATTGCTTAATGCTGGAGGCAGCACGAAGGCTCACATTTTTCAAGGATGTATAGTAATCCGGTGTGCTTGTTAACGCAATCAGCGCAGCTTCTTGAAATGGTGCAGGAGCTGAATCTGTTAACTTGACATGGATATTTCGTATTGCTGAGGCGATGGTTGTTGGAGCACAAGCCCAACCGATTCTCCAACCTATTCAGTTCAGACACATGTTTTGTCAAATTCGCCACAATTAGTTGCTACTTATACAAATTTTTGCATACCATGAACTGCTCCTTACCAGTTACACTGTATGTTTTTGATAGCGAGGATGTAATGATGGTCCTCTCTTGCATCCCTGGAAGAGAAGCCAGTGAGATATGCTTGTTCTCATCATAAGTAATATACTCATAAACCTGGAAAATATTCAGACATAATGAGTCAACAAACAACATATTGATGAAGTTGTTTCAAAAGTTTGTTTATCAAAGCTCACTAATTTTTGCTACACACACAATGAAAGAGGAGGGCAAAAGAGTTTTTGCTGCTCGTCACATATGTACCTCATCAGTTATAGCAAAGCAGTCCATTTTCTGACAAGCTTCAGCGATGATAAGCAGTTCCTCTTTGCTGAAGACCTTCCCTGTTGGATTGTGTGGGCTGCAACGGTGAGAATTAGCCACGTGAAAAGTGAAACTGTTATGGAATTCTAACCATCTAGCATATAATGTGCAAACAACACCACACTACTTTCAAAATGGGACATCATGAGGATAAACACAAGTACGAGGCATGCATCAAATCACCTGTTCAAGACAACTGCCTTTGTTCGACTTGTAAATGATTTAATGAATTTATCTTCGTTTAAAGTCCAGGAAGGTGGATCCAATGGCACGTAAACCTAAGACAAATTCATACTCTCTGAATCATCTATCTTGCTATGAAAAATACAATTCTGCATTAGGAAAAAAATACGGAATACGTACAGGGACACCTCGGGCTAGCTCAATGCATGTCTCATACGTTTCGTAAGCAGGGTCAAACAGCAAAACCTCATCCCCTGGGTCAATTACTGCAGGGAAAACAAACAATGGCATGCCCATCAACCAAAGAATCACCAGGAAATTTCGCTCTGAAACTATCACGTATCAGTAGCTCATACTGAATGCTCGTTAGTTTGTACTACTTGCAAAGATCGCCGCGGCAAACGCCTCCGATTGGCCGCAGCAGACCACGAGGTCGGTGAGGGGATCGACGTCGAGGCCGTGGTCCCGTTTCATCGTCTCGGCGAGGATGTCGCAGATCCCCTGCACATGCCTGCGCGCGACGGCAAGTCAGACAAGGCGCGACGGAAACGGAAGCGCCAGACGGCCGCGCGAGGCGGTGACTGGTTCGGGGACGAACCTGTACTGGTTGTGGTCGGCGGCGATGGCGGCGGCGGCGGCCGCCTTGACGTGCGCGGGCGCGGGGAAGTCGGGGAACCCCTCGGCGAGGTTGACGGCGCCGACTCGCTGCGCCAGGTGGGAGAGCTCCTGGATGGGCGACGGCGCGGACCGCCTCGACGCCGCCGACAGCCTCCGCTCCATCGCGCCGCCGCTTCGGCTTGCTGCTGTCGGCTTCGAGCCGCTGCGCAGTGTGACCGCGTGAGTGTTCGGATAAGGTGAGGTCACTCAGCTAGCTCTAGCTTCTCGCTAACTGCTGCGCGCGATCGGGAAGAGGCCGGGGTTGCTCTGCTCTTCTGGGAGCGTCACGTGACGTCGCCGTTTGCAGCTGTGGAACTTGGAAGCTACTCCCACTACTACGACGAAAGGCATTTGGAGGGAAACGTGAAAAAAGTTTGAGACGCAAGGGTTCAAGTTTGCAACGCTCAAGTTAGAAAACAAAACAGCATGTTGTTAACGGTGAAGTTCATATCGAAATCCCCTGTCTCGGTTTGCCAAATTTGGTTCATGACATTACCGCGCGCCACTCTGTCTTTGGTGGAGGTCTCCAGGGCAAACTGGGAAAAGCCCGCCAGCACCAAACGTGCGCCGCGCCGACCCAGATAGCCGGGCGACACCAGAGAACAGTAGAGGATCGACGGCAGCTTCACCTCACCGGAGTAACTACGCCCAAGCAGTGTCGAAACATCCAGGACACAGAATCATAGAATGGTTACTGAACAAGGGCGAGTATTCGGATAGCAAGGCCATTCATTGCATATGCTTCGCTGTGTTCAGAACAGGATCGGTCCAGGTGATCAAGCACACCAGGTGGTTAGGAAACCAGAGGTGAAGGCCACTGCACAAAGATGCAGCGTGTTAGTAACTCGCTGCAAAATTAAATCCCTGTCTCTGTCTGTCAAATTTAGCAAGCTGGTTTTGGTGGAACTGAACTGTAAGTGTGCTAAAACACGACTACGCGCTACCGCGGGCTTTCAAATCTGGACGTTCTAGAAAACCTGAACCGTATCACCAACCGCGCCACTCGCGAGGGAAAACTGGGCAAAGGCAGGCAGCCCCCAACGCGTGCCAGACCCGACACCCCCGCTCACGCCTCCGCGCCGGAGCACGAGTGCACGACCACCAGTCCGCCGGTCTTCCAGGCTCTGGTCAGTCGGTACTCGGTGCGGAGCCCTGACAGTGGGCAGCCATAGATTAGACCATACCTTCGCTTCTTCGATGTCAAGAAAAAGCATCATGCTGTGTGAAAACATCCACTCATCCACGATCATAGAATGGCTAGTAAACATTACTGCCTAATCTGACAAACAGCTTAACAATCTTGGTTGAACATTGCCTCAAAAAATTCTTGGTTGAACAGAACATTAACGAGTTATGAAAATTTCTGGCAGAAAAAGAAACAAGAATTTGGTTCGTGTGAAGCCTATTACTGCCAGAGTATATCCCTTTTCGAGTACCGTCATCCAAGCACAACTGTGCAGCAATTTAGCATGACGCAACCAGATTCCACATAAACAACTACCTACCCGCAGGCTTCCATGTTTTAGCATCACACATCACATTACAGAAAGAACACACCAAGTCGATGAGCAAAAATATAGGCCAAACCAAAGAAGGGGTGGAAAGAATGAACCTTCTCCCCCACAAAAAGAGGAAGAATGAGCTGACCTGTCGGTGAACAACCATAACTTTCATTCATGCCTTCTTCTCCTGCAGACCCAAAACCAAACAAACTCCTACACAGCCACATCCCCTATTAAAGCACCGAAGATGTTTCGATGGCCTTGTCACACAACAAAGACATAGCAGCAGAACACTTACTGACAGATAGATCTTGAGAAGTGCCAGTGCAGTAACAATGTCTGGCCTTGGACTTGGCAACGGCAGCAGGGGTGTCAATGGCAACAGCCAGAGCTCCAGGGGCAAGGCCATGTTGCTCGCCCTGGGCAAGGGTCTCCCTGAACAAGTTCTACCTCAAGAGAAGGTTGTTGAGAGCTACCTCCAAGACAGCAGCTGCGACGACCCAGCCACCAGGGCGAAGCTCGAACGCCTTTGTAAGCTTTCTTGTCTTGTATCAATGGCTATCGTACAGTCCAATTTCCTATGTATGATGGGAATTTTCATTTGACAGTACATTTAGTGTAGCTCATCTCAAAAAGATATCATATGTTTTTCTTAGGAATAAAGATCTTACTACTAGATGTTACGTGGAACATGTACAATGATTACCAGATTTCCATTAATCAAATAGAAGCTGTGCACAAAATTCAGTTTGAACTTTTGCTACATGAAAATCAATACGACCTGAATTTAGTTACTATTTTTCTTATTCTGGTGCGGGCTGTGTGAATAAAATTAAGGGTAAAGCCTGCATAATCACAATTATAGCCTTCTTTTGTTATGCCACGATTAGCACCAGACCCTACAAATCATTCCCCTATGATTTCATTTTGAAGGCAAGACTACTACAGTGAGGACAAGGTACACTGTTATGTCAAAGGAGCTTCTGGATGAGCACCCAGAGCTGAAGAAAGAGGGCACTCCAACACTGACACCGCGCCTTGACATCTGCAACGCGGCAGTGCTTGACCTCGGTGCTGCTGCAGCTCGTGCTGCTCTAGATGAATGGGGCCGCTCTGCAGCTGATATCACCCACCTTGTCTACATCTCATCCAGCGAGCTCCGTCTCCCAGGGGGAGACCTTCACCTGGCAGCACGTCTTGGACTTAGTCCAAACACTGTGCGCACTTCCCTTCTCTTCCTTGGCTGCTCCGGTGGTGCGGCTGCCCTCCGCACTGCCAAGGACATTGCTGAGAACAATCCAGGGAGCCGTGTCCTTATAACAGCTGCCGAGACCACAGTGCTAGGTTTTCGGCCACCAAGTTATGACCGTCCTTATGACCTTGTTGGTGCTGCCTTGTTTGGTGATGGTGCAGCTGCTGCAATTATTGGAGCAGGCCCCATGACACCAGAGGAGAATCCCATCTTGGAGCTTCACTTCTCAGCACAGGAGTTCCTACCAGGGACTGACAAGGTAATCGATGGAAAGATCTCAGAGGAAGGAATTAACTTCAAGCTAGGGCGTGATCTGCCAGAAAAGATTGAAAGCCGTATAGAAGGATTCTGCAGGACACTCATGGACCGGGTCGGGATAAAGGAGTTCAATGATGTATTTTGGGCTGTGCATCCTGGTGGACCAGCAATACTGAACAGGCTAGAGTTCTGCCTTGAGCTTCAGCCAGAGAAACTCAAGATCAGTAGAAAAGCATTGATGAACTATGGGAATGTGAGCAGCAACACAGTCTTCTATGTGCTGGAGTATTTGAGAGATGAGTTGAAGAAAGGGGCAATAACTGAAGAGTGGGGGCTGATCCTGGCTTTTGGCCCAGGCATCACATTTGAAGGACTGCTAGTTCGAGGCATTAACTGAAGCAGAAAGTGCCCCTAGAAGACTTTTACAAGCAACATGGGAGGATCATATACAAGCATTACATAGCACACATAAAAAAGTAGTTATATATAGGAATGTCTCATAATTTCATAAATGACATAGATGTATCGATGGCATCTGTGCGCATAGCCACTGCATTACTGTATTTATGTTTTTATCTATCAAACAATGTACCGTACTTGAGTTTGTACAATCAAGACACTGTAATGCATGCAGATCGATTATATTATTTACTGACTACTTCTACAGGATTATTTCTGTAATGAGTGTATCTTGAGCAAACTAGTTACCAGCCAGCCATTAAGTTCCTTCGTCTCAACTGACAACTAAGCAGAACAACGAAATTTTGAGAACTTGAGATATCAAACACATCATTACAACAATCAGTTTACAGTGACAGATAGTGGATGGTATCATCTCTCAGCACTTCAAAAATGTTTAACTTTAACATCATTATAGAATATTATTAGAAGAAAGAAAAGTAGAGCAAGCTCTTACAGTGAAGGAATTATGGAATGGCACTTCTTGCCATTCGGCTAGAGACATCCATTACTGGACATTGAAAAAAGAACAGCCCAATGAAAACATGAAGAAAACATTGATCCCATGTGAAAGCCTATCTTCTTCAAGACTTCAACCTCCGTCATCATCCAAAGTCCAAAACGCTTCAGTCAATCAGAAATAACAGATATGCCTCTAGCACATCAAGGATTCGAAATTGGTGCTCCCTCTTCAAGAGACAATTCACCAACAATCTTCTCCCAAGCAGGTTTAGCATCGCCTTTCACAAGAAGCTCCATCTTGGCAACAACATCCTGAGCCTCTGCAGACCTTCCTCCCTTCACCAACCCCTCAACCAAACCCTTCACAGCCTCAAACGGTGGGGCAGCCTTCATCGCAAAGCAGCTCTTACAAATCCACAGCGCATCATCAAGCTTCTCTTTCTCCACTAAGCTCCTAAACAGCACCACATATGTCTGCGAATGTGCTGACACACCCAAGTCACTCCTCCCCTCCCGTCTCTTCATCACCTTCATCTTCTTGAACACACGCATTGCTGCCCCAACATTCCCCTCCTTGCAGTACCCCTGCACGAGAGCATTGTAGGTAAGGTAATTTGGTGCCACCTCCTTCGACTCCATAAGATCAAGCAGCTCCTCCCCTTTAAAGCTCTCCCCCTTCTTGGTGAACCACTGTATCCGGCAGTTGTAGGTGACAACATTTGGCTCCAGCTTGCTCGAGCTGATCTCCTTCAGAACCTTCTCAAACCCCTCCTTGTCATCTTGCACGGAGTACCCGGCGAGGACGGTATTGTAGGATATGATGTCAGGGGCAGGGCGGTGCTTCAACTTCTTGTTGGCCATTTCGTCGAGCAGCTTGCGGGCAGCAGCAAGCTCGGAGTTCTTGACCAGCGCGTGGAGGAGCACATTGTGGGAGGCCCGGCCGGGGATGACTCCGAGCGAGGACTCCGCGGAGGCGAAAGTGGACTTGAGGTCGTCAAGGCGGCCGGCACGGAGGAGCGCCGACAGGAGCGCGGAGAGGGAGACGTCGGAGCGGGCGGAGGACGCCGAGTTAGAGAAGGCACGGAGCGCCTCGTCGGGGCCCGGGAAGAGGGAGAGCGCGCGAGCGAGGAGGCCGGGGGACGGCGGTGCGGAGGCGAGGAGGAGGTCGAGGAGCGAGGCGGCGAGGTCGGGGCGGCGGAGGCGCGCGAGGCGGGAGACCGCGAGGGAGAAGAGCGGGCGCGAGGTGTGGAGGCGTGGCAGGTCGTGGCTGGAGAGCGCGGAGGCGACGAGGGAATGGATGCGCGCCGGGTCGGTCTCGCCGCGGATGGCAAGCTGGAGGTCGAGCACGGAGGAGCGGGTGGAGGTGGAGGATGTGGGCGCGGCGGGGTTGGAGACGGAGCCAGAGACCGACGACGGATCGACGTCGGGTAGCGCGGAGAAGGCGCGGACAAGGCGGGCGGAGGCGGCGGCGGCGCGCGGGTGCGCGGCGTGGCGGCGGCGGAGGAGGATGGATGCCATGGTGGGTTTGGGAGGGTTTGGGGCCTCGTTTCCTTTCTCTCCGTTTCTCTTCTCACAGCTAGCAGGCTTTAGGGTTTGGGACGAAAGGGGCCGGCATCTCTCATCAGTCTCACAGGTTTGGTTTTTCTTTTCTTAAAATAAAAAATCGTCAGTTTCACAGCTATAAGCTACCAACAGCACAACGTTCAGCGGCATTTTTTTTTTTTACTGGAACTGGCAATTCCATTAAACTGAACGGCCGCAGAATCGCAGGCAACCAAGTTTCGAATACATTCCGACACACAGTCCATGATAGGATCTGCGTCCGACTCACACACACTTCCTAATTTAGCCAGAGCATCGGCGACTTTGTTACATTCTCTTGGACGAAAAACGACACTAGACGAAAGAAACTCGTACTGCAGCATGTTCTTGATCTCTATCACCAAGCCACCACAGATGGACCGGTTGTAGTCCCTGGATACTGGTTTGGACTGATGCATGGTTGGGCTGTCTCCAGATAGGATGCCATCTATATGGCCGTGAAGACGCATCCCACTTGGGAGTCTGTCTCCAGGATAATATGGCCTATGCCCATCTCTATGGCCGTGAAGACACCATGCCAACAGGCAGTAGCCTCGGCACGAAAAGCATCTATGCTCCTCTGGATTTTGCCTCGGCCAACCTTCATCACATCACCTTCATGGTCTCTGATCACAAAGCCCCATCTTCCAGAGCCACTCGTGTAGTCGTGCGCCTCATCGCAGTTTACTTTCAATATGTCGGTCAGTGGCTTCTCCCAATTCAGCCCAACTCGCATCTTTTCCGCCTTCTCCTTTTTCAGAGTTTTTAGTACTTCAGCAGCATAGCAGTCAATTCCATGCGACAGACTAGCAGGTGATCTCTTCATTTCTCCTTCTCTCACCTTGTTTCTTTCATCCCACCATGACCACATCAAGATCAGAGTTTTGATGCTTGTCTCTTCCTTCATCTTCAGCATCTCCTCTATCACCACTCTCGGAGATTGCATATTCATAAGTACTATCCGCTCATGCTCCAGTAATGATCTTTGCCCAAATTCCTTTCACCTCTCTGCACTTGAAAAATAGATGTCCCCCATCTTCATGAGTCCTGCTGCACATCACACACTTCGTATCCAGCTTCATCCTCCTTCGCTCTAGATTTGCTCTAAGCGGCAGTGTATCATGGGCAAGTCTCCAAACAAAGTGCTTAATCTTATTCGGTACAGGCAAGCACCATATCTTCCTCCAGAACACTTCCTCTGTCGCACCAGATTTAGTGCCACTTGACATTGCTTTATTTCTCTCCCTTTTCTCGACATTCACACAGACCTTGTAAGCCGACCTGACAGTGAAACACCCCTTATTATCAAAGTGCCACGCCGGGGAGTCCTCCCACTGTAGATGAACCGGCAACCGCAGAATTGCATCAGCGTCCTCTTCAGCGAAAACTGATTTAACCAAATCTTCATCCCACGTGCTAGTAATTGGGTTAATAAGCTCCGCAGCCTTCTGAATAATATTTCTTCCAAATCTTCAGCGGCATTTTGATCTAGTAACGCGCAGTCATCTGAAATAGTGAACGAAAATGATGCGCCGTAGTCCATGCATATGGTCTTCCAACGCAGCGAGAAATTTCACATCCGAACTGAGTCTGCTGATGCGGAGACTAAAAGCTTATTTTGTGCAAAAACAAAACAAAAGCTTGTTTTTGCACTGTTTAAATGATAAACGTTAGGACAGGATTTTTTACTTGTGGCTAGTACAAATAGGCTGTGAGTGACAACCAAAAAAAAAATGCAGGGAGTAGACTACAGTGAAGACAAAAAGATGCTTCCATCAGCTGTAGGCATATTCATCTCAAGTGACCTGACACGGCCAGAAATGATGGATGCTCTCAATATCAAAACTGTTATGAACTTTATGATGATTAATTCAAGAGTGCTAGTACAACACTACAAGTGTACACAGGCCTCGAACGACTGATATCAAGCGCAGCAGCTAAGAAAGTACAAGATGACATTACTACAAGCTACCTCCTCCTAGGCGGATCAGAGGACCTACGTTGCCTCACGTTGGTATCTGGTTTCTCCTCCGTGTCTGACTGTTTGAGTTTCCTTGTCAAGTCATCAGCATAGCGCCGCCAAATAGACTCTCTGTCTTTACTCGCCAGCTTGTTGTATCTTGGATCGGATCTTAGAAGACCTTTGGCTTCGCTCCAAGAGTTAACTGCTGTCTTCCCTTCGTCTGTGGCCCGCGCTGCTACCTCTTGAGTAATAACCTCAGATAGAAGCGCCCGGAAATCACGGACACAACGCTGGTGGAAATTATAGCATCAGCAATTCAGAAGTAAGATAACTCGAGCATCCATGCTTAAATGTGAAATATAGTGCAATTGAAGTCTACAGTATCGTCTCTAATAAAAAGGGTCTATTGAAGTACTCCCTCCGTTCCAAAAAAATGTATATGTTGCTTCTATAAGGTTTAACATGTGATAAGAACCATGCCTACTGCATATTATTTGAGTATACAACACAAAAGTGTATGTAAATTTGCTGAATATTTGGGTGCCCAGGCAGTGGATCTACCCATGTGTGAGGCTTTAAAACAGGGAATGTGCGCATAAGCAAATAATTTGATGCATGGAGGAACTGTTTGGAACATACAAAATGCTAGAGTAATTTAAAGTTATACAAAATGCTAGAGTAATTTAAAGTTATTTGTTTAGTACCTACACACATTTAAAACATTTGGCATTTACCTCATATAGGTCCTTGACATGGTCACGGAATAACTTTTCTGCATCACCTTTTCCTAAGTCAGGATTTACAGCACGACCTTGTGGATCCTTTTCAAGTTTCGGTTTGGATTCTGTCCATGATGCCTGTAGCAGAATGGATACAATTATTGGATTATACCAAAAATTATTGAATTATATAATGTATAATTGCCAACTTGCCAATAAGGGAACTACAGAAAATAACGTGAACAAATACAAGTAACACATTCTGCTTTGGGAAAATCGAGCATTAAGATTTAAAAAGTATCATACATGATACCTGCTAACCTAACAAAAATTTCTTAACAACCAGCGCTAGCCAATCTGTCACTGTGATGAGAACGCTTATAGAAGGTTGCAGTTGTTAACTCAGTGAAATGAGCAAAGATAAAGTAATAGAATGTGGGAACTTGTCCACCCATATGAGCTAGAATAACACAATCATTGAAATATAACACAAATCAAAACAGGTTGTTTAAATAGGTGCCATTGCCA
This sequence comes from Eragrostis nindensis, assembly GCA_012490785.1. Classification (NCBI taxonomy): domain Eukaryota; kingdom Viridiplantae; phylum Streptophyta; class Magnoliopsida; order Poales; family Poaceae; genus Eragrostis; species Eragrostis nindensis. The sequence continues at coordinate 248,016 of JAAXCT010000149.1, forward strand.
AATGAGCAGCTATTTGTTCCCCTCCAATCAAATTCATGGGTCTCAAGCAAAAAAAAAGTGGCGTGAATAGTTGCTAGCCAATATCTCTCTCCATATTATCTCTCATGGCTTTTCACTCTTTTCAGTGCAGCAAATAACATGAAACAACAGAAGGCAATATAGCTACGAAGATTATGAAATGACACTAACTCATCCCAGCAGTAACTGGTCGATCAAACCCAGTTTTGTGTACCTACGAAAAGCCTCAAAGAAGGGTGCAGTAAATGTCATGATACCCTTCTGTGGGCAGCAATAAAACAAAGACGAGAAAGTTCTTCATTGACACATGTACCGAGATTTGAATCATGTAAATGATAAAAAAATTCAGCAAGTAATGCAAATAACCTTAGGATCTTTTATCATTTCAACAAGTAAAGCTTGATATGATGACACAGCCTCTTTTCTCCGGATCTTCAGTTTTATTCTCTCCATTTCCTGTTCCTCCCTTTCTTTCCTTTTGCGCGTTTCGCGTTCCCTCTCCCTTAACTTGGCCTGAGATGGCATCATTGTAAATTTAAAGTTAATATACATCGCCGAAAAAGCATCACAAAGTTCATCGATAAAGCTGACTGACTTGCTCATCAACTTTGGCCTTTGCAGCTTGCTCTGCTTCCTGTTCAGCAGACTTTAGTTCCGCTATGTATTCATTAAAAATATTCTCCCTCTCTTCATGCGTCACAGCTTTGTACCTTGGATCACTCCGAAAATTTTCCTTTACCTATATGAATAAGAAACAAAACCCTAAAGATTATGCTGTGAGACCCTAGGACATTCAACTATACTATTACTATTGAAAGCCTTTCAATAAACCGGTCCAATTCCTAGAAAAGTTTGACAAGTTTCATACAGAGAAGCAGAGTTACAGATTTCCAACAATGAAAAATGGGAGGAGCTGTTTGAGGGTCATGACTGATTCACAACAGCATTAGTCACAGATTTGACACTGCTACAACATGCACAAGTTATCAATGGGCACACCAGCAAGATGAGAACCCACCAAATTGTAGGTTAGACAATCAACCAAAAGAGAACATACTTCAGTGAACTTCATTCAGATGATACCATTATACTATGAACAGGTATCATAAAAAAAAGTAAATCAGTGCTTTAATTTCCCCCAAAAAAATCATTCTGTTACTAGGAAGCAAACCTCCCTAGGTCAGACATAGGTATTGTCTTGTGTTATGATAATTCTGTTTCGTTTAAAAGTCATGCACACAGAAATCAAGTTCAGAAAATAACAAGCGGGTGCACTCATCCCTGTTGAACATCATACACCAGTGAAAACAGGAATCCTAGGTTTGCCAACAAACAACTCAAGGAAGGGGCAGAAGCCGCAGAACCATGACATAGAATTTCTTCTACTTCTATTATTCACTGCTACTATAATACTATTTATATTTTATTACTACCTTTTCGTAGCACATAGTTTTTACAGTGCTTCATCTCTTACCCCAACAGGCCAACACACATGGTATCAAACGGACATTTTATTGTCATTCACGTTTAGTGAATTGGAACAAGATACTTACTTTGGTCCACCGGCTAATTGAAGTTATATCTTTACTTTCCCGAAGCATTGATTTGAATTCAGTAATGATAGCCTTGCGCGTTGATAGGATTTTTTCTTGAACAGCCTTCACCCTACTCAGAATTTGAACAATGCATTGCATAAATGTCTATATGACCCATAAATTTGATCTAGAAATAGAAGATGAAGAAAACCCGTTGTTTAAGAAAGTGGCTGGGCATACTTCTCACTAAAAAGAGCCTCCCTTTCCTTTCGATCCAAGGCCTCAAACCTAGGATCAGCGCCCCATTTTCTTTTGAATTCCTGATAGTCTGTCTTGGAGTTAATGTCCTACAATATGTATTAAGATGGCATCAACTTTAAGAAAGCACTTATCTTACAGGAAATATAGGCTGGAATTGAATGCATTATACCAATTTTTTTTCTACTTTTAGCAAGTTATCGACAATGTACCTCGGATGCTTCTTCTAGTAACTGTTTGTATGCCTCTATTGCAGCCTTCTGGGCAGCTCTTTTCTCTTTCCGCTCCTCTTCAGCGCGTGTGCGAACATAGTGGTCAAATATAGCACGTCTTGTCGAGTGACTTGGAATAGCCTACAAAAACAATGTAATCTTAGTTGTACCTAATTAGTAGTTACATACATTAGTTTTGTCCAGAAAATATCACTATCATTTGAAAAGTAAACCATAACTATGGCTTAAGCCCTCAGTCATAAGTTACAAAGTGCCAAGGCACACAAAAAAACATCAAATCAGTACTTATCAGTAGTTCTGGTGCTAGGTCATATTGTGCTCAGGTTTTGACCCTCAGTTGAAAAAGGAAAAAAAATGTGCCTTTCTGGCAATCAGTTTGAAACAGGACGAACACATTGGTGCAAAGTAATGCTTTCTCACAAAACAGTATTCAGTTATGCAGAAAATTCAGTGAACCCATTTTCAAGCTTTTAAAGAAACATTTATCAAGTACTTTTTAAACAGTTACGCTGCCACCTAAAATAAAAATAATAGAAACATAGAAACATGATTCGGACAGTGAACCCAATCAAAGCTTCTTTGGTAGGATAACAAAGAACTTTCTTCTTAAATATAACTGTGGCGCTCAATTTTCAGTACTTATGACAAATTTAGCAAGAAAAAAGGTTCTAACATATATCATATGTGGCAGTAAAAATCAGATGATGGTAGGCCAGCACATGTAAAACTAAGATCATAAATATCACGAACCTTAAAACGTGGATCAAACACTATTTTTGGAAGTTCCTTCTCCCATTTTGAAAACGGTGCAACTCCTCGTTCCTTTAGCATCTCCTGTGAAATTTCAGACATGTCAACATTATGTTACGAATAAATCATGTTAAATTCATCTAGTGAAGCAACTTGTATGATTCAGCTACTCTAACTCTGCAAATAGATACAGGCAAACAGTAGAATGGCAAAATCTGTCTCAGAAAACAATAACTAGCATCTGTATTCTGGAAATTAAAGGAATCTAGTAACGAAAGGTACGTAGTAATACAGAAAAAAAATCATAGAGTCCAGTATCTCCAGAATCCAGAGAAATGTCACGAGAACCACCTTAAACTGACGAATGCATTCCTCTTTACTTGGGCCATGTTCCTCATCATCTGAATCTGAAGAGGAATCAGACATATTCCCATCACCATTGTTATCTTTTGGTTTCTCACCATTATTGGAAGCTTGCTGTCCCTTAGGTGCAGCATCTGCTGGTTTAGATCCATTCAACTCAGAAGCAGCAGATGGAGGAGTAGCGAGAGGTGAAGGCGCACTGGAAGCGCCAGCATCCTGCAATTTCTTCTTTATTAAGTCCAATGCAGAAGGTGATGCAGGGGCAACTGTTTGTCGAAGTGGCAACGAATCACGGCCACCTGACTGTATGGCTGGAGTATTAGTATCAATGCACATTACTCCATTATTCTCTACAGTACCAGCATCCTGCAGTGAAGTTGAACTTTCTTTTAAGGAACCAGACTCTGCAAGCTTGATGATCTCAGCCACTTCTGGTGGAAGTTGCCAGCTGCTAACCTGTTCGGCAACAAGGTATAAATAAACTATGTGATACTGGAAGACCAACAAAAATCTAATATAGAGGCTACTGGGCCATTAAGCCATATAATTAGATCATAATCAAGATCTTACCTTTTGCTTATTATCATAGTAATATTTCTTTCCATCACTTGTAGTTACTATGCTCCAGTCAGTACCAGCCAATTTGTCCCTGACAGATTGAAATATTTAGGTACCAAGCGACTCCAAATAAATGAGCAGGTTTGTGAGCATGCACCAGAAAAAAAAAAGAGAATATATTGCTCAGGTAAAGAGCAATGAAAGTAGGAGTCGTGAAGATTTTTCAACAACTAATTTTCAATTGACATGACTAAGTGTCAATCACAAAATATATAGTGCATTTAGGACAATCTTTTCCATTGTATTTTGCTACTCTAAAGTATACCCTAACTTCATAGACTTCCTATTCGCCTTGTCTTTTTGTAACTTTTTAGTTCCACCAGAGGCAATCAGAAATCATGCAGTCATTCCAATTTAACTTGGTCGCACAAAAGAATTTCTCAAACTCTCATGTAAGTAGAGTGACACACCAACCAAGATATCATTGCAATTACAGTCAAACATAGTACATCATAGACATAGTAGTTTCACAGACAGGACATACCAAGAGACCGGAACTGGTTGGGTTGTGACCTTATCAGGCTGCAGAAAAACAGAATTTAAAAAAGAAAGTTAGTTGAATAGCAATGCTAAGTTGCCATGTCACAGACTAGAATGAAGTCATATTACTTGATAAAGCAATTCCGCTGTGCAACTACCTCCCCCTTATAACCAGGTGGTCTATGATAAGTTGATTCTCCTGTCAAGGCATTGTAATAATACACAGCGCCTGTTTCTGTTTTGTGTGCAGACCATGCATCCGAATCCTGAGCTCCAATACTTCTTTTGTCATCCAGCTGATCATTTACTTGACTTCCATGTCCTGCAGCATTACACACATAACCATGAGAAGAAAATAACAGGATTACAGAGACTGAACATCAATCCAGAAAAAGAAAAGGCATTGCCTGTTGAAAGTGGCTCAGCTGAAGTATGGATTGGCTGATCAGATCCTGGATTTGCTGATGATTGTCCCTTCTGATCCCCAACAGATGTGACACCAGTGGGCATGGATGTAGTCACAACAGAAGCTCCAAACACTGGCCTGACAAACCCTACAGGACCAGCTGGATATGACTGGAAGGGGGCCTGCTGAAAACCAGTAGGATGCTGAGGATGAGGATGTCCCCACAGAGGTTGAGGTGGAATCACACCAGGTATTGAAGGATAGGATGGGTAAAATGGTGGTCGAGGATTCTGTGGGATAACACCCGTGTTTGCAACTGATTGTGTTGTTTGGGGCAAAGGAGAAGCTGATGGACCAATAGGCCTCCCAAGGAGGCTTGGATTAGAGAAGGCTGCAGAAGGTTGTCCAGGTACAGACTGTCCAACAGCTCCAAATGCCTCAGGGCGAGATACTGCTGCTGGCATCTGAATATGAGTTGAAGTACTTCCAGAAGAACTTGCAGTTGTGGAAGATGAGTTAGGTGCCGTAGCTCCTGGGAATGCTGCAGTAGGGCGAGCTAAATGCCCAGGAACTGGGGTCTGCAAGGAACCAGTTGGACCAAATCTAGATACTTGACCCCCATGGTTTGTCCCCTGTAAGAACATATATCGAGGTTAGCGCATCAGTACAGAATTAGGTCACAAACGTAAGACAAAAAAAAAATGATAATATGATAGTAATAATGATAAAGCCATGAGAAATTACAGTGTCAAGTTGAAACTGCTGACCAGTAGGCGATCTGGCATTAACATGCGAGACAACATTATATGAGAAAGAAGGCCTGTTTCCAAAGTATTGCCCTGGGGCAGGTGGCTGAAGAGCTGATGCAGGCATCAGAGGAGCCATGAGAGCCTGGAAGGAAAAACATTTGTAAGACTTGGATAAATGGAACCACAATACTAGGTTGGCAATATAACTCGTGCATTATTGAGTAAGTTGCCTTGTTTGCAATTTCAATTCACCTGTTTCTTTTTTTGCTTACGTTGATGGCCTATATGTTAAAATGTATATTACTATTCTTGCTGGTTCTTGTGGGTTTCATCTCTAGCCTACCCCAACTTGCTTGGAATTAGGCTTTGTTGTTGTTGTTGTTGTTGTTTACTCTTCTAAATAAACAGCTTAGATACTAAATTGGCAGCAATTTGTGAAAACCAAATGTTACAGCTGATTAATAGCTTTCAGTTAATCAATTCTGAAGCACCAACATCCACAATACACCTATATCAAAAAAAATAGATATAGCCATACCAGTAAGGTATGACTGACTGAGTAGGTTTCTGTTAAGATGGAAAATTTATCGTGCAAGAAATCTGCAGGCTAATAAGACTTCAGATCATTATTAAAACCAGCCAGTTTCACTATATTTTAGATAACACCATAGTACATTTAGTATCACCAAAAAAAAACATGGCACCAAAATTACAACATAAAGTTGTGAAGAGTATATAAGCAGTTTGTCACCACAAAGCACAGGCTATCCATCTTTAACAGAAGCTAACCAAAGCATTAACAATGGACTATTGTGACATTCAGCTCCATACAGATTTTAACATTATAGTAAAATTTGAAAGGAATTCGTGAACCAAATAGTGAGTTTGAAGTTCCCAAGCATATGAAATGCAGCTCATTACAGAAAACATCAACTAACATAACTCTACCCAAATTATCGTTGCTAATCATCAAGTTGAATAGCTAATCGTTGGAGTTCAGTCCCAAATGCTAGCATATAATCTAATCAATCACTGAAAAATCACAACATTGTCATGCGATCATGCTCAGAAATAGAACAAAGGGGGAGGAAGTCTCCCACATAGGCAAATAACAGCATGGCGAGACATGTAAGCTGCAGAAGAGGATCAGACACCTACCGGAGAAGAGGCAGGCTGATGCGGAGCCACACCCCTGCCCACCTGCTGCGGAGGCGGTGCCCTCGGCAGAACGTTATAAGAGAAGGCCGGAGACGGCGCCGGAGGTGCCAAGTAGGCCGGGGAGCCTGCAAACTGCGACCGCGGCGGTCCTGGGGCGGCGTGAGTGGCAGGAGAAACCGAAGGAGGCGGCGCTGAAGAGCTAGAGGTGCTCGCGGGATCGGGAGCCGGAGCCGGAGCGGACGTGGCAGCGTCTCCGGGAAGCGCCCCGCCCGTAACTGCTGCCGCCGCGACGGCGGATGGATTGGTTGCCTCTTCCGATACCACCGCGGAGGACGCATATTCCTCGGTCCCTTCTGGTTCCGCCGCGGAAGCTACCTCGGCTTGAGAGGGTCCTTCAGCCGGCCGGTCGGCTGCGTCGGCGGTGACGGGCGCCGGCGTCGCCATGAGCGAGCTACGGTTGGGGCCTAGGGTTTTGTGAGGTGGGCGAGAAATCGATGAGCGTCGCGTCGTCCTTGCCCGTGCGAGACAACCAGCAGAAGCGGGGGTCGAGAAATCTAGGAGAGAGGAGCAAACAAGAAATGGGTCGGGTTTCCTTGAATTAGCCCGTGGGCCTTATCCTGGTTTAATACGGGCTGATTTGGGGTGGGCTGGACTAGGCCTGACATTAACACGATCATACGTTCTCCTCCCTTGAGCTGGATTTGCTAGTGAATTGCGTATCAGAAAAGGGGTATAAAAAGAAAAAGTCTGACCAAGAAAAAGATACACACCTACGGAGAGCATAAAGTAAACCAAGAATGCATAGCATACAAGAGCAAGGACAGTCTTCATAACGATGTAGTACAGTTGTACTAAATGTCAAAAAATGTTTACTAAGTACACTGTAGTAAGTAAAAATACTAAGGAACAACAATGCTATGCCTATTATCCAAAAAGGGTAGTACAGTGTAATGTTATAGTGTCAGCATGTGCAAGGTGGACTGTCTACTTCTTTGGAGAACAACCGAGATTCAGAGGATCCGTTCAACTCGCCGGCCAGTCCAAGCGCTCGATCGGCTTCTCACTCACATGCCATGATCCGTCTGATAGTTCATTGAATAATTGACTGTATCCCCACCCAGAGTAGCCTAGGAAGAACCACAGGTCATCAGCAGAACGCTCGCCCGACTTGATTTGTGTGATTACACGGCTTGTGGCAATTATGTTCCCATAAAAGACACCGGGTATGACTTGAACGTAATCCTCTAAGGCTACCTTGGACAAACTGACAAGGTGATAACCCTGCACCACGACAGGCCCACCATAGAAAAGTGGGGCTTGCTTGATAGGCTCCATTGAGCTGTCCAGATTTTTGAAGACATCCCAGCTTAATTGCTTGTTCATGATTAAGCCAATGAAACCCTCTTGCGAATCAGCCAATACAACAAGCACTCTGGCGTTATCGAATGGAACTGCAGCCCCGAGCTTCTCTGTAGCAGTGAGGATGGAACCTGTAACGATATCTGAATGACTTTGTAAATCATAACCAACACTGCTGCTGCTTTTATCATCAATGTGAAACTGAATTGCCTGCGGTGTGTCATGAGGTGTCACTGTTCTTTTCTTCCACAGAAATCCTGAGTGCCAAGAAAAATACATGCTTTAGAATATGTATTTACCACACTTAACTGAACAGTGGGTTCAAAAACTTGTTTATTACTTACTCCCTGGCCATTTGTATATGACAATAGGACATGCATTCAATTCAATATGCATGTCCTGACTAGAGGAAGTATGAAGTCCAGTTTGGGAATACATATGTCACATGATGGTACACCAAGTTCTAGGAAAACAATATAAAAGATTTTGAAACAAAATAGATGACGAGGCACAACAAGGACTCAAGGGACAGCTCTCTTCAAACAGACAGTGGACAGTTAGCTTGACAAGTGCATATAGTCAGACTTTCGTGTGTGAGAAAAAGATTAATGCAGTTTTATAAGTCTTAATTTTGCGAAGTGAAAGCTAACATACATTAAGTATTAAAAGCACATCTAAATATTTTAAGTAGGAGCCAGTGGAATTAAAAAAGCTTCTGCGCCAACCTTTATATTCCAACAGATGGCGCGAATTGCTCATATGAGACTCCAAAAATTCAATTAAATTACCAAGTGACATTCCCCCTTCATATGCTATTGCGCTTTTGTTCTCCGCCGGGAAAAGCAGTAATGTAGGATAAAGCTCTTCCTGTGGGGAGGTGAAGATAAAATACAGTAATATTAGTATACACATCAGTACCAAAACATTCAGGCAACCGCGGAGGCTTAAGAACAAAACATTTTTTGATACTCCGAAGGCATCTCAAAACTCAATGAATTCCATCAGAAAACTGCGCACTGGAATACCCAACGGTAAATCCACAATTAAGCATGTAAATTTTCCCACCAAAGGAAATGTTATGTTTCCTGTGAAATTCACAGAGAGGATATGAATTGATAAAGTTTTCATGGGACAGCTTTGCATCCAATAATTTAAACTTCTTGAGAAGGAATATGCTGAACCAAACAGATCATGATATAATCTCATAAAAACTGATTTAAAGTAGTTAGCGTTGGTGACATGCTATATTGCCCTCTCATGTAAATATTTTCAATTATATTCGACAAGACTGATCCTACAAACAAGATCCTTCATTGAAGAACAAAACTGTTGACACTATAGATTGATAAATTACAACTGTCAAATGAGAGGATCTAATATGGTTCTAGGTATCCAGATGATCCCAGAAAGGACTATCTGCCTGACTCTTATACAAGAGAACCCTTTATAACTGTTCACATACCATTCCATCCACAGTGACACTAGTACTCTAGCTAACAAACAACAAAGATTTCGCCATTCTCCCCTAGTGCTAAGCCACTAGTTCACCATTCTCCCCTAGTGCTAAGCCACTAGCTGCCAATCTGACCTATTATTACTGAAATTTCCTACTTAATTAATGCTGCAAATTTTGTCATGGTAGAGGGCAAAATTCAATGGGTAGCAATATTGACCAAAAAAAAAGGATTACCATGCCTGCAGATTTTAGTAAATGGTTGCAATCATTTGATGTGCAGTCTATCATGTAAATTGCTGGAAAGCCCTTCATCATGGTATATTCTTCATTTCTATCTGCAACCAAAAGGCTGGGTTTTAGCACACCATGAAAAATCGACATTTGATATGTAAGGAGTCAGGGGAAAAAATTAACCAATATTCTTAACTTTGAGCGAACTGCCTTAGTATCTTACATGCGACAGCCGACATTTATGCGATTATGGCACTACCTTAGTGTTGTCAACTGTTTGCTAATTTATCTCTTTACATTTGTCACTTTCACACTTTGCATATTAGAAAATGGAAAACACGCAGCAAAACACCCAGAGCCAACAGAGCTGATGCATGTGACTTCATGCGTGTAACTTGTGAACCACTGATCATGGCATCTGGAAGTCTTGAATAAGCTAGCACGAATTTACAAATGTCCACCATCACAAGATGAGAGATAAGCAAAACAATTTACATGAAACCCCGACTAACAACAATAAGCTAGCACGAATAATTCACACATTTTCGAAAGATAAAAAGGGTCATGTGAGCTCTAAGCTGACAGTATAAGTAATTCGAGTATTACCTTTCATGTGCAAATCTTGAGCATCTGCAAATGAAGAAACTGAATAACTTGTAAAGCTCCTAAATGATCGGTGTAACTCACGTACAACTAATTCTGCTCGCTGGCAAAAACCACACCAAGAGTTGCTGAAAAGCACCAATACATCCTTATTCCAACCAGATGTAATGTTTTCAGTGTCTGAAGAGAACACTTCATTTTTTGAATCGCAGCCTCTGAATCCAAAGACCAGTGGACAAAAGCTATTTGTTGTTAACAGAGGAACTGAATTTGCCTCATGAAAATCGTGATTAACGAAAGGTGGCCTTGGAAGCTCCTTTGATCTTATAGCTGATGAGGCAGCACGGTGATATGAAGGAAGACTTTGGTTCACAAAACTGTCAAAATAATTTTGCAAAGAAGCATAGCTAAACTCAGTTTCCTCAGGAAAGACATAATGCTTTTGTTGAACTGGATCAATTATTACCAGGGATGGAATTCTTGATCCACCAGTTAACGTTTCCAGGAGCCTATAACCACCATCAGAGAAGTAGAAAGAACCAGCAAAACGGTCATTGGGTATAGCTGAAGTTACCTCCTCGGAACAGGCTCTGTCATCTCTAACCAGAGTGCTGGAAGAGCTAAATGTTGAATGAGGGGAACATTTGCTATCACTTTCTTCTGATCCTTCGTCTTGATTGACTGTGTTATCCTCATCAATCACATCTTCAATTCTTCTGAACTCTTTACCAAGGACTGACAATCCATCATCTTGCTCATTTGATGATCCTGATACCTCTGGGTTAGTATGCAGTTTTCTCTCATCAGGTTCCAAAATGTCCAGAGTTTCTGTTTTTCTTTCCTCTTTGTGTTTATACAATATACCTCCAGCCTCATTACTGCTATACACATCACAGGAGACCACTCCTTTAATATCAGAGCTCATATCTGAGGCTTCACTTTTGCTTTGGTCGTCCATTTTTGTAGCATTAGATTCAAGATCATTATCATGTTTGTCAGGGTCAGTTGCAGGAGAATTCTCAAGTATACTTGGTGCTTGTCCATCATCAATATATTCAGTCCCTATACCCTTGCTTTCATCCACCAGAACTTCAGTAATATCACCATTAAGTTCATCTGAACTGGCAAACGAATCATCAGCTCTTTCATGACGACTCTCTTGAACTGATAAAGACTCAGTCACTTCGATTTTAGAATCATCTGACAGCAGTTTTAGGCTGGCATCCTTTGAAACCAAACTGAGCCTTGTTTTCTTAGATCTATGCCCTGGTCTTGTTTTGTGCAGCAAGTTTGTTAGAATATCGTACAATGAATTACCACCACTACCTTGGCTAGAACTTCCGTATGAAATACTTTCTCCGTCGTTAACAATCATAACTGACATTTTGTCCCCAAGTGCCATAAGTTTGGAGGCCCAAGCATTCAGCCTCACAGTGTCAGAATGGACATCTGATATACCAGTTTTAATCAAAGAAGGGGGCATTTTTGAGCGCATTTTGGAGGTACTAAGAGCTCCGCTGTTGACATGAAGTGGATAATTATTTTGCACATACTGTCTTAGTAACTTGAGCGATAATTTGCTTTCATCTCTGATTTTTGGAGAGTGAGATAATCTATCAATAAATAGAATTGCTGATGGCTTACTTGCAGGAAATATCACCTGGCCACTACTTTCATCAACATCAATCTACACATAACAGGTAAATCAAAAAGTCATGGCTTGATGTACGTAATAATTAAAAGTGTTTGATAGGTCATATGAGAAAATAAGATAGTATATAACCAAATAAATCGTCCAAGAAAATGCCTTTCGCCAATCAAACAAAATATTTGTTTGCATAAAAAAAAAGGAACAGGATATTAAGTTATCAAAAACAGCAAAATAGATTCTCAGTAGTGCATTGATAAAGTAAAAACTGTGCAGTTCTCTTTATCTCCAGGCCACTGCTTCAAGAAAAGAAGCATATAGTTTGGAAACAATATGAAGAAAGATCAACAAGTTCGGAAGCAGCAAGCTTAAAAATAAATAATAAAAAGCAGTTATCTGCAGGCATTGGATACACAAATGAACTAAAAGTAGTATAATCAATTCACGGTGCATTGTACTAAAATCAAATGATGGGCACATTAAAATGCATGGAAACAACTGCTAACTTCATATTTGACTTGAACTTAATATATTCCATTCTATTTCTGAAGTCTATTAACCCAATATGCACCTACCTCCTTAATGTTGAAATCATGATGGGTGTGCACTAGGGTTCTTAGGTCATCCCCTTCTTTCACAACAACTGAACAAGCCGTGCATCCCAAATAGTGAATAGAGAGGAACCATGTCTCTGGGTTGACTTCATTGACACCATCCAGCGATAGCAATAATGATCTTTCGGTTATAAGACCAAACCTAACAATTTCTGGAGGGAGAAAATACTCTCTTGCTACAGCAGTAAGCCTTGCATAGAAGCCTTCAAACTGGTGGAACTTTTCCACTGTGCATAACTTGTTATTTCCGTTGTTTGTGTTTTCAATTTTGTCAGGGACACTTCCATTTGCTATGGTAAATCCACCTTTCCAAGGAGAACCCCTAAGCTGACCACCACCTCCAAAGGTTAGCCCTTCATCCTCTATAACCTGTTTGTCATCTCAAAGAAGTATATTTTCAGGGATCTTTCTCCTGAAATTTGCTGAATCTTCATAGTTCAGATTCTTCTCAACGAAACATAGGAGCGTGTAAGTAATCAGAGATAAATGCAACCTTCTTTGCAGCACTTACAAGCTCTAATGGTTCATCTGAGTCTCTGGCTAGGGTCTTCCCAGAAATATCAACTGTATCACATCAATGAAAGTCGAATCCAAATGTCAGAAGATAAAAATGCACTATCATCCATTCGAATATTTTACAAAAGAGAGATTATGGAGTGAGTGGTGCATGAAAGGACTAAATGAAATTGAGTTGAACTAGGAAAACAAGAAAGTCCAGAAAGCATATCATTTTGGAATGTCAATTGTGAAGATTTAATTCATTTTGTACCATATTAGAACCCAACCCAGTGTGTGTTTATAAAAATTGATCCATAACGTTCAAGGCTCGTAGCCAGCCATCAAACTCAATTTTAATACCATAGCAAAGTGCCTCAGTATCTCACAAGATACACAAACATAATGTCTTAAAAGCTGAATATTAACAGAGACAAGTTATGGAGTCGGCAAACCATTATCTGTGTGGTTTTTTGATGAAGTCTCATCACTTTGGTCGCTTCCACCATGTGCCAATTGGATGAACCATCCACAAGATTCATAAAGGAGTACAGATTTGTCAGTTGATTCCATGAAAGCCTCCACATCTTCTTTTGTATGTAAAACCTCAAAAGGTGCCAACTCGTGCTTAAGTGACATGATGTAGCGAACTGAAGACAGAACATCTCTTGCGCAAAGCTTCCCTTGATACTTGAATGGCATGGAACGTCGGTAGTATACAAACTGTATTCCTTCAGTGGCACCAATAGCATCCGTCAGCAGCTTCTCAGAATTCCTGTACACGACCATCAACTTGAGGAGACCAAGCTCCTGCTTGTCAGAGGCAACAAATTGTTCTATCTCAGCCATTAGTGATCTTGCCTCACCATACCCTAAAGATTAAGATCAGCGTGAACGCCAGTTAGATCTTTGTGTACACATTGGAGCACATTCCAATACAAAGTTTCAAACGCAGAGCATTGGAAGACATTCCAATGCAAAGTTACAAACGCAACTAAGATGCTCCAGTTCAAAGAAGTAAAATTGACGTGTTTTGCTAATCCCACGTCTACCGATCCTCTGATTTACAATTCACTAGAGACTGGAAGTTTGTTCAGTTGAACAACTTAAGCGACTACGTAATTCCTCGGGATCAGAGGCGGGCACAGGCAGGAGGACTCACAGGGCATAGTGACGACAAGGAGGACGTGTGGATGGAGCCGGATCTGGGAGGAGAAGTTGGTCCTGTTCAGGATCTGCCATTCCACGCGGCCAGCGGCGGCACCGGGGCTCGCCGCCGCGGGATTTTGTGATGCGCAAGCAAGGAGGAGGAGGTGGAGAGCGCACGGCCATGCCGTGGCGAGGAGGGAGCGCATGGCGGCCGCTGTGCCGGCCGGCGGTCGTGGCCGCCAACAAGAGGTTTTAGTGAAGCGCCACCAGAGGTAGAGCGCAATCGCGCCTGGGGCTCGTTAGCTCGGCTCGGCTCGCGACTGGCTCGGCTCGGCTCGGCTCGGCTCGTTCACTTTTTCTAACGAGCCGAGCCAGGTTTCTAGCTTGTTATGTTTAACGAGCTAGCTCGAGCTGGCTCGCGAGCCGCTCGCGAGCCAAACGAGCCCATCGGAAAAAGGAAGAGGCTTGCCTAGTGGAGCTCCGTAAGGTTGCCGGTGCCTTCTTCCCCTATCGCAGCACTCCCCTCTCCCTTCACTTCCCCTCTGTCATCGACGTTGTAGCCATCAACACCAAAGCTCATGGTGAGCATGAGCTCGTTGTCCTCACCGTTCTTCCCATACGATGCGACGGCGAAAGAGGACCGAGTCAAGATCTAAACCGTGGATAGGCGGTGCAATGCGCGGTAGTCGGCAGCTCAAGCCGGGCCATGCCACCATCTTCTACCTCACGCAGTGGTGCCGCCCTTCCACCTCCTCATCTCACACGGTAGCGCCGGCTTCCCGTCCACTGTTCCTCCACGTCACCGGCCTCACCAGCCCCTCCCCTTCAGGCTGCGACTACCTCCGCGACGTCGGCCTCTGCCTCCCCGCCTGACGTGCCATGATGCGCAAGAGCGTGAAGATGTACCAGACGTTGTGATCATCGTCTTCTTCTCGAAGTCGCAGCGGGAGTGCTCGAGGCGAGCGATGACGACTTGACGAGCTTAACGAGCTGGCTCGCGAGCCAGCTCGAGCTCGTAACGAGCCGAGCCGAGCCAGCATTTCAGCTCGTTATCCTAACGAGCCGAGCCGAGCCAGCTCGTTATCCTAACGAGCTGGACCGAGCCGAGCCGAGCCGAGCCGAGCTGGCTCGGTAGTCCAGCCCTAGTTGTGTTCCTGTGGTTGGTGCCACTCATGTATCCAGCCGCCAACGCACCCGAGCTCCGTTGGATTCCCGCTCGATTGCGTCACGTGTCGCCGCTCGGTTGCCACGTGTCGGCCGTCGCGCTCCCAGCCTTCTCCCATACGGCGTCAGAAGCGTGTCGGTGCCATTGCTCCATTCGTCTCACTACGTCGGGGTTGCTCCGGTTGTCCTATTCTCCCGCCACGGCATTAGGTGAGTCTTTGCTTACTTGATGCTTTCTCTTACGTTCCCCTTTTGTGTTAGTGCTCACTGTTGTTCCTCACTCTGCGACAACGAGGTTTCAGATTCACTCCGTCGTGTGCACTGTGTAGGCTGGCTGCCCCTGCCCGTCTTGAATATTGCGGCCTCTTCGTCGTCCCTCAGGGTTGCCTTTTAAGACCGGTTAGACTGACTCTAACCCATCACCTAAAGGGTGACCTATATACAAAATAGTCTTAAAAGTGTAAAAACACCTCTTTAACCGGTGACCCAATTCCTCCTCCTCCACCCCCCCGACCCACAATTGCATCACCACATTCCACATCTCTCTCCGCCTCTCTCTCGCGCGCGTCTTCTTCTCTCTTCCCCGGCCGCATCTCCTCCCCGTCTCGTCCCCGAGCTAGGGTTTTGCCCCACCATGTCGACGGCGTCTCGAGGGCTCCTCCACTCGCGGGTGGCGCTCTCGCCGCTCCCAGCGTCGGCTTCCCGTCGCATCCCCGCCCTCCTCCGTCTGCTCGCCGCGGCCTCGTCCCTTCTCCCGGCGGCGGCCGGGCGACGCAGTGCTACGCGACGCAGCCGGCGGCCTCCTCGTTGCGAGACTCGTCCCCTAACTAGAGCAACCGGCCGTCCGAGGAGACTATCCTCCTCGATGGGTGCGACTTCGAGCACTGGTTCGTCGTCATGGAGCCGTGGGGCGGGGGCGGTGCGGGGAGGTCGTAGCGGCGCGGCAGGGGACGCAACTGGCGGCGGCCTGCTCTGGCACGGGCGACGATGACCGACAGCGGCAGAGATGGATTTAGGTTTGGGGACAGTCTTTGGGTTGGAGATGAATGTTTTTTCGTCTGGTATGTTGAAGGAAATTGATACCTAGTTTGGGTTTAGGTCTCCTTATGGGTTGGAGTCAGTCTTGTCTCTCATACATCACAGGAGCTTGCAGAAGTAGCACTTCCGGTCGTGCATATTCTTAATGCACCCAAAAACAGCATCGACCATGTTATTGTTTTTTTGCCCGTATAAAGATCAGTTTTGTGCTGCTTTTTTCGACACTGACTCATCTGACATGCAGGTGGGTCCTGTAGCAGCATCTACAGTGAAAAGCGGAAGGAGCAAGAAATTGTGGTTCCATTAGCTCCTCGTTCATTTGGTCCAAGAGATAGCAAGAATACTCTCAAATATATACTCCTTCCCTTTTTTAATATATGACATTGTTGACTTTTTTTTGTTACGTTTGACTATTTATTTTATTTAAAATATTTGTGTAAATAGCTAAGTGTATAAGTTAACTTTAAAGTGTTTTTGATGGGAATTCATTGATATTCATTTTACAATTATAAAATAATTATTTAAATCTATATTATTGATCAGAGTTCAACGAAAAAGTCAACGACGTCATATAATTCAAAACGAGGGAGTATATACTAATGAAAATGTAATCTTTTCTAAAAAACTCGGGTCCAGGTCAGTCAATTGGTTGTACTATACTAAGTGAGACCATGAGGATGTAGCTTTGGAGTCTACTGTAATATATACTTCCTGTTGTTTTAAATTATTGACGTCATTGATTTTTTTCGTTATTTTGACTATTCGTCTTATTCAAAAATTTTAAAAAATTATCATATATTTTGTTATGATTTGTTTTATTATTAAAGAAAATTGAAATATACATTATAACTTTGCATGTTTAAACTAATATTTTGAATAAGATGAATGGTCAAACGTAACGAAAAAAGTCAACGGCGTCAGCAATTTAAAACCGGAGGGAGTAGTAGTGTTCACCGAAAAAAAATATAGTAGTGTTACCGAGTCTCAGGGTGCGTTTGGTATAGCTCCAGATTCACCGAGAATCATAAACATTTCAGTTTCAACCCAGAAACGTTTCACAACTTGAAACAGAATCACTTTAGAAACCGTTTGGCTATTTTTCTGGATTCAGTTTCAGTATAGAGAGGAGGGGGATTGAAATGACCCATGTACCCTTGGATGGGCTATATTGTTTCTGCCACATAACATCATGAATATTTTTTTTATTTGTTCTTGATTTTTTTATTTTTTTAGCAACTGTTCTTGATTTTTTTTATAGTTTGCATAAACAAATCTATATATCTTATATAGATGCAACCCACTTTATGTCACTTATTGCTATAATAGCATCACATTGAGCCACATCACCTCAATTTCACAGCCATTCGATCTCCTCATTCCATTTCATCCTGGCCGTCCAGATCCCGGCATTCCATCCATTGGCTTCAGTTTTTTTCCTTTTACAGCTGCACCTGCCTCTCTTCCCTTTCTTTACTCTAATTTGCATGAAGAAACCAGGCAACTAGGCGACGCTAATAACTCTCTCCTCACCATCGTTTCTCTACACCACCATTATCTCCATTATTATGCAATGAAGCGTCTCCTCACCACCGATTCTTTCCACCACCATGATCTCCATTATTATGCAATGAAGCGTCGTCGGCCACTTTCTGCTCCTGTCGATCTGAATCAACTATATGTACTCCTCCCAACTTGATAAACGTCCTCAGGCCAAGTTATCTACGAATTGAAACCTTCAGTACACAATACCGATGAGATTAGCCAACCCAATCACGGAACCGTTGAGGCATTGATCATATTGTTCGCAGGCTCCACTTCCGCTGTGCCTACAAGGATGACCCGCGTCTGCTGGCTAAGCGTCCGGTGCAGCAGTTCGAGCTGAGGCTGACCCTTGCGTCTGTTAAAGAATTTAGGCAATTTCATGATTAATTTAATCCAGAAAATCAAATTTAAGGTGACCACTAAAAACATACTGAACCAAAAGAAATCAAAGATAGAGCTGTACCCAGTGGAGGGACCTGCGCCGGAGGCGCTGGTGGCTCCATTCTCATGAACCATCGTGAGTTGTTCGATGTAGCCGATCTAAGTCGATGCAGTGAAGAGGTGCGCTGTGCAGACCGCGCGACGGGAAGTAGCCAAATGGGCGCCGCCGGGAAGTAGTCGGTTCGGGCGAGCAGTCGCGGTGTTGCTCCCCAAAAACCTGATCGCCCGCACACCCGAGCAGGTGTCGCTTGCGGAGGAAGGTTCCGAACGCCTGCTCTCCCAGATCTCCGCGCGCGCAGAGAGCCGGGACGGGAAAGCCACGCCACGCCTCGGCTCGGCGGCGGCGGCGGCGCGCGCGCGCGTGTGGCTCGCCCCTGGCCTCTCTCAACTTCTCTAGAGGATGTACCAGAAATTCACATTATAAGTTGAGTCATCTAATTATTAGAATCCCATGTGGGACTAAATCATTCTAGCATTAATTATGGGCCTTGACTATTGGAATTTATCACAATAAAATGGGCCTTAATGGTCCATAATATTCAACAATCCCACCAAGTCAAGAGCTCATACTAAATGCTCTCAGAATTTCCTTTCTCTCGTTTAATATATCGGTGTTTCGATGGAGACTGTTAAGTTGAACTTCCACCTAGAACAAAGGTTACGCCTTAATCATAACTGAGCAATGGACTACGCCTTGAATTGTCAGTTTTGTGCGAAAAAGGTTTTTGCCTAAGTCCTTTACCAATACTAGGTTGCCAAAAGCATCCCCTCTGTTTTGAAGCGTATAAGTCACACTTCTGGCCCCTTCATGAGTATCTAGAGATCCCCACCATCTCATATACTGTGACTAGCAGTCGAACTCATATAGGTGTATTCCTCAAAAGATATCCTGTAGGATGATATCTTTGCTTCTCATAAGCCACTTTGGAACACATTAAGGTTGAAAAACCAGCCTGCCTTACAGTTCTTAAGAAAGAAGTACATATGAGATAGACCAATCAAGGATCTTTCCTCTCAGACTATCACTAGCTTGTTTCACCATTCTACTTCACGGGATCTCCGATAACATAGAACAGGTTACCACTATGACAGTCTATCAAGTGGGTCTCAAGCCCATCTCACTCGATGCACTATCTATAACATTACGTGACAGTCCCTTGGTAAATTGATCTGCCAGATTCTTAGACGTATGCACGTAGTCCAACGATATAACTTCGGAGTTTCTCAATTTTCTGACAGATTTCAGCCGCCTTTTTACATGCCTTGTGGACTTCATGATATCCTTTGAACTGTTCACTTTGACTATCATAGTTTGATTGTCACACTTCATGGAGATAGACGGTATTGGTTTTTCAACCACCGGTAAATCCATAAGGAAGTCACGAAGTCACTCGGCCTCAAGACCGGCGGTATCCAAAGCTGTAAGTTCTGCTTCCATAGTAGACCTCGTTAAGATGGTCTGCTTGCAAGACTTCCAGGAAACAGCGCCACCTCCAAGCAGAAATACATATCCACTTGTGGCATACATCTCATCAGCATCGGATATCCAGTTTGCATCACAATATCCCTCTAGTACTCTCGGGTACCCAGAATAGTGAATGCCATATCTCATAGTACTCTTAAGGTAGCGCATTACTCTCTCAAGAGCTCGCCAATGATCATCTTCCGGGTTTGACACAAACCGGCTCAGTTTGCTCACAGCAAACGAGATGTCAGGCCTCGTAGCGCTAGCCAAGTACATAAGAGAGCCAATGATTTGCGAATATCTCAATTGATCCTTTGCTATTCTCTGATTTTTCCTTAATAGCACACTAGGATCATAAGGTGTGGGAGCAGGTTGACAATCGCTATACCCAAAGCGACACAACACCTTCTCCACATAGTGGGATTGCAAAAGTGTGATCCCACCATTGCCTTCTCTGTGTAGCTTGATGTTAAGAATAACATCTGCTACTCCCAGATCTTTCATCTCAAAGTTGTTGGACAAGAAGTCCTTTACCTCCTTAATCACATTAAGGCTGATCCCAAAGATCATGTCATCAACATATAGACACAAGATGACTCTCTCGCTCCCACCATACCGATAATACACGCATTTGTCAGCTTCGTTCACAATAAAGCCAGCCGATATCAAAGTTCTTTCGAACTTCTCATGCTATTGCCTAGGAGCTTGTTTGAGGCCATACAGGGATTTCAATAGCTTACACACCAAACCCTTTTGACCTTCTATCACAAACCCGTCAGGCTGCTCCATATAGATCTCCTCATCCAACTCTCCA
The DNA here is from genome assembly GCA_012490785.1 of Eragrostis nindensis. NCBI lineage: Eukaryota > Viridiplantae > Streptophyta > Magnoliopsida > Poales > Poaceae > Eragrostis > Eragrostis nindensis. Next base: position 268,603 of record JAAXCT010000149.1, read on the forward strand.
TAAAGGAAAGCTGTCTTAACATCCATCTGATGGACGAGGAGATTATGTGAGGCTGCCAGGAGTAATACTCGAATAGGGATGGCAATTCGGGGCCGGGTACCCGGTACCCGCCGGGTACCCGACCCGATGGGGCCGGGCATGGGGCTCATATTTCACCCGTGGGTGGCACCCGTGCCCGACCCGACATGAGTAGGGTACGGGGCGGGGATTTATTCTCACCCATGGGTAACCCGGCGGGTACCCGAATTAGCTAGCACATGATAAGGAAAAAAGAAAAAGCCATCTAGCGAAGCCCACGACCACCAAAAGCGGCCCAGCCCACAACCACAAGAAACATCTCTTCCACCGATCCACTCCATATAGCCAGCCAACCTTATCTCCTTCTCCTAAAAAAATAGAAAAAAAAAAACCAACCTTATCTTCTCCCACGGTGTCCCAGCAGGCCAGCAATCTCTCGCCTCTTCTCTCCGCTGGCACATCGACGCAGGGGATGGAGCTGGACGCTGAGCAGGCATACGACTAAGACGAGTGAGGCTCTGGCTCGGCGTCGCACGGAGGCGGCGTGCGTACGCGTCCGCGGCAGGCAGGCCGCGTCGACGCCTCCACGGCCGGGGACTGGCAGGCGTGGCTTCTTGAGCTCGCGATGCTCCCCGTCCTGATGGATCCGGCCTCCGCTGAGCTTGGGACGGGGAGCAGGGGTGCTGCTGCTCCTATCGTCGAGGCTCGGATCTTGCAAAGGCGGACACAAATCGACGACTAATCTTTGGCGCGCGCTCCCCTGACTCCCTCCCTTCCCGTCGCTGGTACGTCAACTTTGCCCCCGACTCCCTCCCTTTCAGTCGCTGGTACGAGCTGAAGCTGAAGGCGATGTCACTGCGGTGTTCAGACCCGACGGGCACCCGATACCCGCCCCGAAACCCGACGGGGCCGGGGGCGGGCGGAGATTTTCGCCCACGGGGACGGGGGCGGGCGGGGATTTCTACCCGACGCACATGTCGGGGCGGGCATGGATATGCTCTACCCGGCCCCGCCCCGCCCCATTGCCATCCCTATACTCGAATTGTGGTCAAACGAGCAACAACTGAGTAGGTGTCGAAATAATCTTCATCCTTTTTTTGTGAATATCCCTTTACCACAAGCCTTGCCTTGTACCTCTCAATGGTACCATCAGGCCCAAACTTTTTCTTGAACACCTATTTGCATCCTATGGATTTGCACCCGTAAGGACGCTCGACAACCTCTACCATTAGACATAATTGAATCCATTTCACTCCTTATCGTTTCCTTCCACAGGTCAGCATCAGGAGATGGAAATGCCTCTTCAATGGTTCTAGGAGTGTCATCCACGAGGTACACAATAAAGTCATTTCTGAAAGACTTTGCAGTCCTTTGTCTCTTACACTTTCGGGTGACTGTATTGTCATCCTCCTCAGGATTATGTGCATGATGTTCCTCATTTGGTATCACCGGTGATGCTCATGGGGTGATGCAGATTCATGATTAGATGTGCTAGGTGTATTCTTGAAAGGAAATTCGCTCTCAAAAAATGTAGCATCTCTAGACTCCAAGATTGTACCGACCAACATATCAGGTACTCCAGATTTCACTACATAAAATCTATAGCCCACACTGTTCGTAGCATAACCCAGGAAGATACAATCAACAGTTTTAGGTCCAAGTTTGCGCTTCTTGTTGATTGGCACATTTACCATGGCCAAACAACCCTGCGCAAATATGAGAGATTTAATCTTTTCTTATACCATTCCTCGAATGGTGTGATTTCTTTATCTTTTGTGGGAACTCTATTCAGGACATGACAAGCTGTCAGAATCGCCTCACCCCACCATTCCTTAGAAAGACCGGCTGTCTCTAACATGGCGTTAACCAAATCAGTTAGAGTTCGATTCTTTCTCTCAGCAATCCCATTGGATTGAGGTGAGTAAGGCGGTGTCCTCTCATGAATAATTCCGTGTTCTGCGCAGAATTCAGAAAAATCATTGGAAAAGTATTCTCCACCACAATCAGACCTTAAACGTTTAATCTTTCTCTCAAGTTGGTTTTCTACTTCAGCCTTATAGATTTTAAAGTAATGCAACGCTTCATCTTTGGATTTTAACAAATACACATAGCAATAGCTAGTACAATCATCTATGAAAGTCATGAAGTATCTTTTATCACCTCTAGTCAATTCGCCGTTCATCTCACATAGATCGGAATGAACGAGTTCTAATGCCTCTAAGTTCCTCGCCTCCGCGGCCTTGTGAGGCTACCTTGCTTAGATTGCACACATGCATGGCACTTAGAACTTTTGACCATGTTGAATTTCGGGATTAAATTTAGTTTTGCTAACCGCGTCATACAGCCAAAATTAATGTGACAAAGTCGTGAATGCCAAACATTCGACTCATTCGAAGTAAAAATATTGTTCACAACTTTATTACACACATTATCAAGTAAAGAAAAGCAGAACAAGCCTCCGCAATCATAGCCTTTTCCAACAAATGTCCCATACTTAGAAAGTATACATTTATTCGACTCAAGGACTATTTTATAACCATCTCGACACAATTGAGAGCCAGTAACAAGATTCCTTTTGATAGAGGGGACATGCTGCATGTGCTTCAATAGCACCGTCTTTCCTGAAGTAAACTTCAGAACGACCGTACCAACACCAAGAACACGCGCATGTGACCCATTTCCCATCAACAAGTCTCATGTCACGCCGGCCTGATAAGAAGAAAACAAAGAAATATCAGCACACACATGTACATTAGCCCCAGTGTCAATCCACCACTCCGGTGATTGACAGACAGAAAGGACAATGGGTGAAAGATTACCATACCCAGAAGTCCCTCCAGTCTCGCTAATGACCATATTTACAGATTTCTTCTCCTGTTTAAATTTGCGGTCTGGCCACGCACTTGCTCAATGCTCAGAGCTCCCGCAAACAAAACAGCCACCTTCTTTGTTCTTTTTCTTCTTAAAATTGGTTGTTTGCTTAGGCTTCTCAGCAGGTTTCTTGATCATTTTCTTTGATGAGATGACCCTTCGTACCATATTGGCACTAGAAGGTTCTCCTACGCCTTTTCCACGTGTGTCTTTTGCTTTCGCCCTTTCCTCAACATCAAGAGTCCCAATGAGTTCAGTCACGCTAAACTCTTGTCTCTTATGTTTCAGTTGGGTAGCAAAATCTCTCTAAGTAGGTGGCAACTTAGCGATAACACCGCCAGCCACAAACTTGTCAGGCAACACATATGAAAACTGTTCGAGTTCTTTTGCCATAGCCTGAATCTCATGAGCTTGTTCAACTACAGAACGGTTCTCAACCATCATGTAGTCAAAAAACTGCTCCATGATATACAGCTCGCTACCGGCATCAGAAATACCGAACTTAGCGTCCAGAGTATCCCATAGTTCTTTCGCAGAGGTGCACGTGATGTATGAATCTTTATACTTATCAACAAGAGCGCTAATCACGGCGTCTCTGAACAGATTATCAGCCATATTGAATCGTTCATCCTCTTCAGGAGTGAACTGTTCTGGCCTACCGTTCGCAGCCTGATAGTAGTTCATAGCTGTAAGCCACAGGATCATCTGAGCACGCCACCTCTTATAGAAAGAGCCATCAAAAGCATTTGGCTTTAGTGCAGCAGCGAAACCACTAACAGAAAATTGCCTAATATCAGGTTTTTGGATTGTTAAGAATTTAGGCAATCATGATTAATTTAATCCAAAAAATCAATTTAAGGTGACCACTAAAAATATACTGAACCAAAAGAAATCAAAGATAGAGCTGTACCCAGCGGAGGGACCTGCGCCGGAGGCGCTGGTGGCTCCATTCTCATGAACCATCATGAGTTGTTCGATGTAGCCGATCTAAGTCGATGCAGTGAAGAGGTGCGCTGTGCAGACCACGTGACGGGAAGTAGCGGAACGGGCGCCGCCGGGAAGTAGTCTAATCGCCCGCACACCCGAGCACGGCTCAGCTCGGCGGCGGCGGCCGCGCCCGCGCGTGTCGCTCGCCCCTGGCCTCTCTCAACTTCTCTAGAGGATGTACCAGAAATCCATATTATAAGTTGAGTCATTTAATGATTAGAATCCCATGTGGACTAAATCATTCTAGCATTAATTATGGGCCTTGACTATTGGAATTTATCACAATAAAATAGGCCTTAGTGGTCCATAATATTCAACAGAGTCTGCCTCATCACCTACCTCGGCGAGCATACCTGCGGTCACAGCGACAAGCCCCGGGGATTTTTGTCATCAACTTCGGTTCGCGCACCACCAGAGATAGCCAACCAAACAATTCGCCCTGGCTATCCTGTGAGGACGGCGGCCTAGCGGTCAGCAACACGTCAGATTTGTTCAATTCATCAAGGAAGGAGCTGTCCGTTGATTCATTGCTGAGTTGTCCGTTGATTCATTGCTACTGTAAATTTGTTTGAAATAGAATTGAAATTAATCTGTTTTCTACCTGAAGCTTCAACTATATATCATTTATGCATGGGTTGGAGCAGGGACAAGAAAAGATTGCATCGTATTCCATATCCAGCAGAATGGTACCGTTACTGTTTTTTTTTGGATATCGTGCGGAGCACGCTTTTCATTAAGAAGAAGAAGAAGTTTGTTACAACGTGGTCAGGGCTAAATTCCCTAAAGAACTTAGCAGAAGCCAACCAAACGAAATAGTGAACAACTAGCATTACAAAAAGAAAGGGCACAAACAAGCCCTGAAACTCAAAGGAAAACAAGAAAAGGTGGGAACATGCTCCCAAACAAAACACTAGTCCTCTAAGCCCGCCTAGACACGAGTAGCTTCCGTAGCTTGGAGAACCCTGCCTCCACCCAAAAGTTAGCCTTGTCGATGATTTTTTGGGACAGCGCGACTGGTTGGAGCGCTTGGAACTCGAAGACCCTGTTGTGCCGTTCCTTCTAAAGTCTCCATACGACCCGAGATTAGAAGAGTATCAAAGCTGGAGCATAACAGTCTAGGTACTCTTTTACGCGCTATAAGCCACCAATCAACAAAAGGAAGTGCGCCGAGGTAGAAGAAGCTTCCGAAGCTTGGAGAAACTCGCCACCGCCCAAAGATTGGCTTTGTCGATGATTTTCTGAGCTAAAGCGACCGGTTGAAGGACATGAAAATCAAAGACCCTCTTGTTGCGATCCTTCCAAAGCCGCCATGCGACCAAGCTGACAAAGAGTGAGAACCTAGGTGAAGAACCTTGGACACCCTTCTATGTGACCATAGCCTCCAGCTCAAACTATTCATTGCTTGTGATAAGGCTCACCTAAGCAGCCATGAACTTAAGTAATTCTCCAGCAAGTGAAAACCCAGATCACATTCTTTGTAAGTCACGGCTTCGGGTGGGAAGAATTCTCAACGGAGACCCCTTGATCACCCCCACCGCTCGTTACTTAGAACAGAAATAGGTGAGTCCACTGTCTGCTTCATGAGATAATCCACCACAGCTTTACGACCCTCGAGAAATCCTATTAAAATGCATTCCCAGGATTGCGACCAGTTGAAATGTTTGAAAGTGGAGCTTTCCAAAGCCTCCATCGACCAAAAGAAGACAAGTGATTGAAGGGACGAAGGTGCCTATGAAAGCGTGACCATGAAAGATTAGCGACCTTGACAGCCTAATGTTTGTCGCGTGACACAGCACGGAGTAGACCCCCAACATGGATGGCGTACAAAGCTGATCACAGCTTGAAAATATTCGAAAGTATAATGAATAAAGAAATCTCATCAAAATATTTTACTGCTACTTATTAAGTGATCACGTTATGCTTTGATAAATTATATATTGAATTCTAAAATGGTAGTAATCATCTATATATATCTTTTTCTCTAAGGGTTCTTAACTCATTTTTCTCTGCAACTCTTAGTACACCCGCAGCAACGTGTGGAGAATCACTTAGTTCTAATATAAAAACCATCCCACATAATTGATAAAACGAAGAGCCCACCCCATATCCCATTGCAGCCCACCACTTGCTCTACGCTTTAGCCCACTAGGCCCAGCCCACCACAGCTTCACGTAACTGCTCATCTTCTACCTCAGGACGAACACCGAACAAAGAAAACATAGAACAGAGATAATGCAGTAGAGCAGGGGCAGGTCAATGGTGCTCCAGCGACCAATCGGAGGAGGATAATTGGGAGAAATGATCTGCGGATCAAGAGCAAACCGTTTTTAAGGTTAGATTTGAAGGAGAAATCCGGGCGAGGTTCCGGGCAGCATCGGTGGCGAAGGCATGGAGTAGACCAGAGAGGGGCAAAGAAGTAACTGGAGCAGCGAATCGGTGTGGAACACCGATTTGGGTGTTTCGTGCTCGTAGTTCATTTTTGCGAATCTTTCCTAGCCGATTCTTCTCCGAAACGTTTCAATCTTTTTCCGTTTGGAACCGCTCCAACCGATTCAGAGCAGAATCAGAAACGATTCTCTCATCCAAACGAATCCTAACTTAAATGTTGAAAGGATGTGCAATAACAAGTCAAAATCTAGTTCTCTGTATCTTCAAAATCAGCAACGCATGTTTAAATATTCTTAAATCTCACGTGGATAGAGAGAAAAAAAAGGACTAGGGGATCTTTCATACTCAAAAACTATTCTGGTCCCGTGGGTCCGGTCTCAGAACCGGAACAACCCAGAACTCCCATCTCGTTTTCCACTGACTTGTCTGTTCCACCCTCGTGAGCGTGATCATGTCCCCACGCATCATTGTGGTTGTACATGCGTAACATGCACCGTCTGTGTGAAGCATTTCTCGTGGTCGTGGGCCCGCATTTCCGTCGACGCAAGCAACGCACAAAAACAAAAAGGACACACGTACTCCCTCCGTCCCTTCCTATATTTTGAGGGTTTAAATTTTTCTTTAAATATAGAATGTTTTATATATAGAACAAACTCTAGGGTTGGTAGGAGGGTTGGTAGAAGAGTGAGTTGAGTACAAAATGAAAGGTATGGTAGTCTTTTGACACATTGACTATTTCTGTTTTTGAAAGCTAGAAAGCTCTATATTTAGAGACGGAGTGAGTATTTTTTTTTAATCAAACATACCTGTATTTAAAAGATAAGGATTACAAGCATACATACGCGTACAGGTACGTTGTAAAAGGATACCGGCTGTCCAACCAAATAAGCACAAAGGCCTCTGACAAAAACCAAAAACACACTGAAGCCCCTAGACCTTTTGCCCAAGAGACGCCGAGATCCACCACCGTCGTCCATCGGCGACAGCAGCACCGGCGTCCGCCACAGACCCGCAGCCGGAAAACACTCCACGGAGAAGACTCCGTCGCCAGATGGCTTTGAAATGAGCCGAAGAAGACACCCGGGAACCGGGATTCGCCATAGCTGACCGCCCAATCGGCCGGGGCCGCACCCCGAGCACCTTCCGGCCAGGAACACCACTCGCCGTCGACGGCACCACCGCCGCGCGAACCTCGAGGGCAATTCCTCCTCCCCACCTCCTTCACGCCCCAGCTTCCTCTGCAGCCTTGACTCGAAACGTCGGCCACCGCGTCGCCCCGCCGAAGACGAAGACGAAGCAGCGCCGACCGAAGACTCCTGTACAAGGCTCCCACTCAGGGAGAGCCACCTCCACGGGCTCACCGTCGGCGTCGGAGTGGAGCACCAGGGGGGCGAGGAAGAGTCCGAGAGGACCTTATCCCATGCCGTCGACGACGCCAACGCCTCGCCGCCGCCAGCCGGAAACATCACACTCCACACAGCATCACTGTCGAGGTTTTAGGCCCTCGATAGTTATTTTACGGGTGTACGAGAATCAAGAACACGATGGTAACACAGGAGACGAGGGTTTATACAGGTTCAGGCCGCCAAATGCGTAATACCCTACGTCCTGTGCTGGTGTGATGTATTGCGAGAGAGTTTTCTGTAGGTCTCCTGCCCGCCTTATATAGTCGGGGGTGCAGGGTTACATGGATCTAAACCTAGTCGCTTACATAGTAAACAGCCTTGTAGTACAAGTCAATTGAAGTTTATCTCCTAACCGAGTGGGCCGACTGACTCTAGGTCCGTCGGGCCACCCGGGCTGTCTTGGGCCAAACCGAATCCCCATTACTGGATCACTCGGCCTTGTTGTATCTTGAGTATACCTGGGTCTCATATCATCGACAGTAGCCCCCGAGTTCTTTTTGATTGATCTTGAAGACTTCCGACTGATTCCGACTCCATGTACAACAATTCTCAGCATAGCTGGTCAATAAAAAAGAACTCCAAAGAGTAATAGTTACCGAAATAACTCGTATGAAGAAACTGAAACCTGGGAATACCAAGATCAGCAAGGCCTCGAATTAGGCATGAAGATAAAGGAACACCCAATGCCGACTCACGTCGGGAACAAAGGCTGGGCTCATAAAGCGTGTCCTACCTGTCAGTAGCATTCAACTCGAAGTTGACCAAGACTTTAAAAAGTATGCTTACTAGCAGGATTTTTTAAAACACACCTGTAAGGTGCAGCCCCCGAGCTTCTGGGTAATCCAAGGGATTAGGCAGAAGATCTAAAAGAGCCTGGCATATAGACAAAATCTATAACCGTAAGTGGAACTTCATAGGAGTTATAGGAACTCCCCACAACTGGTGCACTACAGCTGTTAAAAACTAGAAGTGAGTTGCGAGTCTCGAACCAAGCTTTCACTCGGCCGGAATCTAAGCCCATCCAACAACCTCTGCCCAGGATGATGACAGCTCGTAAGTTGTGGCGACCGCCTCGCTCTTCACTGCAGTTCAGAAAACTGACTCAAAGAGCGAGTTCAATTCTGGGAATAACCTCCCGTGGGCCTTCAATATCCGAGTGAAGATCTTGATCAAGTACCGCGCGAAGAATATGACCTCCGATCAGCCGAGTGAAAAAACATAGGGTGCACGTCTAGTGCATCCTATGGATGTAGCCTCCGAGTCTATGAAGAAGCCGCAGAGTTGTTCATAGACTCTAATAAAAGCTAAGAAGAGTATTTCCATATGAAGACATCCACCGAAGCTGAAGCCAAAAATCTTGACCACTTGCCGACTGAGTGAAATGAAGATCGTGCAAAGTAATATTTGTCCACCTGACTGAATGAAGCACGACGTGGGCTCACGCAAGTGAGCCCACGTGGGCTAGCCCCCGAGTCTATGAAGAAGTCGAAGAGGTATTCATAGACTCCAAGAGTAGCTGAAGAAGACAGATCTATAAATCCGACTGCCGACTGTCCGAGTGAAGAAAACATAGGGTGCACGTCAAGGGCATCCTATGGATGTAGCCCCCGAGTCTATGAAGAAAATGTAGAATTGTTCATAGGCTCCAAAGAAGTGAAGAAGAAATATCAGACTGAAGACCAGCAGAACGCCGCCAAAATGTACTGTGCCAGTCACATGTGTGTTGTCCAAACCAAGTCACGAGGATGCAGTAAAAACCAATAATGCTCATAACACTGCTTGGAATCGTCCTCTTCTGCCTTTCCACCGCAGCATCCTTATCAAAAACAGTCACAGCTCTGCTATAAATACACTGCCACCGCAGCCCCCAAGCATCCAGCAAAGGTGGCAGAAAATGAAGAACACCAACAACCCGAAAAAGAAAGGTGCCTCCAGTTCTACCAATCAGCCCCCAGCTGAACCACAACCACCAAATGTAGCCATGCCAAACCTTGAGAACTTAGCCATCGTTGAAGCTCCACCAATAGTACCTCCACTGAATGTTGTTCTGCCACCTCCAGGACCATTCGACCCATCTCTGCCCGAGTATATTGACGTCTCATCTGGAGATGAAGCCACTGAAAATCCTCGCCGTCGCTATCTGCCCAATGGTCTACCTCCATGGCAGCCCGTCAATCGTCCAGTTGCAAGTCGTACCCGAAGCCGCACTTGTCAAGATCCACCAAGAAGGGAATAAAAGATGAAGATCTTGAAGAGAACCACCAAAAACCTTGTATCAACTATGTGTAATGTCTTGCGTGCTGTAGTCTTGTATCCACTTGTCATGTACCATCATGTGAAGAATAAAAACCACTTGTGTGTGTGTCGTTCGCCATCCCGAAGCAACCAGAAGAATAGCCGAGTGTTATGGCCTCAAATAGCAGCCGGCCGACTGAATTTGGTTATTGCTGAAGAAAAAATGCCGAAATGAACGGGCTATAACGGGCAGAAAATCTGGACCGTCCAAATTAGGTCAACAGATCTGAGCCGTCCGCAAAACATTTCCCGCTCATTTAAGTCATTCGTCGCATCGCCTTCGTTATCTTCCTCAGCACCCTTGCAACAGCGCACATTCATTCCCCCGAATCCACCAAGATCCGATCCAGCGCAAGCACAACCGCCAATAGCAGCAGAGTCAAAGAAATCGCGCCGCCTGTGAAGAAATCGAGCCGCCGTCGAGGGGTTTCGCGCCGCCGTTGGGGGAATCACACCGCCGTCGAAGGGATTGAAGCCGCCGTCGAGGAAATCAAAGCCATGGCGGGAAAGAAGAGGGCCGCATCGCGCAAGCCGAAGACAAACTCGCCGCCGCCCGCCGACGAAGATAACCGATGGCCGGAGTCCATCATGACAGAAGAGAGGTGCCAAGCGCTGACCGATGAAGGATTGCTACCGGAGCGCGAAGTGATTGGGTGGCGTCCTGCGGCCGGTGAGCAATTTCCCACTCCTTTCCCCGATGAGATCGTCATCTTCGATGCATTCGTGCGCCGCGGGTTAGGATTGCCAGCACATGCATTCTTCCGGAGTATCTTGCATTTCTACGGTGTGGAGTTGCACAACTTGAACCCGAACTCGATCTTGCACATCGCCATCTTCATCACCCTCTGTGAGGTCTTCCTGGGTATCCGTCCACATTTCAATCTATTCCGCCACTTATTCACTTTGAAGATGAAGCCAAATGTCAACCCTGCTATTGTTGGAGGTTGTGGATTCCAATTGAGGAACAAGAAGGTCTACTTTGATCTGCCATTCCCAACAATACTCAAAGGGTGGCACTTCGGTTGGTTTTATGTGAAAAACCATTCACCGAGTCTGCCGGTCTTCAAAAGTGTGGCTCCTGTGCAGCGAGATACTTGGAGAAAGCCTTTAACTGCTGCCGAGATGTCTAAAGTGACAGATCTGTTTGCAATGATTGATGATTTGAAGGATAACGAAGAACACAATGCATTCACTGGTCCGAGCATTGCTGTTACGTTCTGTGGCTGAAAATTCCAGCCTCTGAAGGATAGATCTGAGCCAGCTTTGAAGTGGCTCGGTAAACATGATCCCAGCAATGAGAATATCCCTGCAGACACAGCCACCATCATTGAAAACCGAGTGAGGGAGTTCTTCGCTGTTGGAGCTGAAGTGGAGGTGCCACCCATCCCTGGCTATCATATCAAAAATCTCCCTCTACCTGTAAGTATCCTTATCTGAAGTCAATACTACTGTAACTCATTTTGCCTATGCTGTAATGTATCTTTGGATATGAACATCATGCAGGCTTTGGAGGTTGAGTTTCGCTCGGATGGTCCGAGTGAACCGGTGTTCGCCGCGGGCTCGCCCGAAAAGAAGAGAAAGAGAGATGTACTGGACATCGAGTCCAGTGGAGAAGAGAACAACTCCACGGATGCTGCCATTGATGCAGCTATACCGAGCGAGGACGAAGGAGAGAGTCAAAAGACTCCTCAGCAAGAGGCTGGAGAAGACCGATTGGAGAAGTCCCTGGTTGTGCCGCCTCCACCGAAGAAAATGAAGAGAGAGGTGCGACGACCGACCACTCGGGGAGGCTCGAGCTCGAACCCGAGTGGTGGAGTAATCGTATATGAATCACGCAGGGCTAGCATAGCTGTGAGCCCTACTCCTTCTCCATCTCCGCCGAGTGGAAAGACTCGAGCGAAGGTGAGAAAAACACCAGAAGACCGAGTCCCTGAAGGGACCTCTGGAGAGCAAAGTGTCCCGAGCACTGTTGCCCCTACTCCTAGGGAGAGATCATATGAAGACCGTATCAACATCACCCTCTCCACACTGTAAGTGAATCTCACAGATGTGAATTCGAGTGATAATTATAAAAGTGAAACTTATTAATGACTTGTTTGACTGCAGAGCCCCTAGTACTGAAGTGCCGACTGAGGAGCCAGAGCAAGACGCTCCTTCAATTCCACGAAGAGGTGAAGCTCCTATCCGAGAAACTGCAGAGCAGACGCTCTCAAGCGGGGGAGTGCTCATCGAGGACTTGGGTCCTAACGGGAAGGGCACAACCAGCCGTACTGAAGAATTGCCTGAGGGAGAGGGCCCGCAGAGAGGTGCTAAGTTGCCCGACTTGACTGATGCTGAAGGAAGTGACCAAGAAGTGCGAAGTGACCAAGCCGAAGAAGTGCACCATGAAGTTGGCGCTGACCGTGAAGAGGAGAATGCTGCTGAAGAGGAGGTCCGTGGTGAAGGCGAGTCAAACACACAAGGTGACATGCAACTGGAGACTTCCACCATCCCTCCTCCGACTGCCGGAGCTGCCGAGACAGCTGTTCCAGAAACAGTCGTAGCCGGAGTAGAGAAAACTGCAACTCCTGCAGTGCCGAGTGAAGAGACCATCTCCCGAGTGGAAGGAGAGCAAACTGTTGAGGACTCTGAGCTCTGCCGACTGCTGAAACAGGTTGATGACCATCTGCTGAATGGAGCGCAGGCAGAATTCAACAATGCGACGAGCTTCCATCATCATCATGCTGCCCTCCATACGGTTTTCAATGTAAGTGGAGTACAGCCTGTTGTCTTTATCTTGGGAGGTGCCTTTTCTTTTGACAAGAACGCTGACACTTGTTGTTGTAGGTAACGGAGGAGAACTTGAAGACGAAGGACCAAATGATCCGTGACATGAAGACGCAGCTGGAGAAGCAAGCAGCCATGGAGAAGCAAATGAAGACTCTGCTGGCCGAAGCCAAAGCAAAAGACGAACTCATCCAGCAGCTGCAACAGGAGAACTTGGCGACGAAGTCGGTCGGTGAGTATATTGTAAAGCTTTACCAAGCCTCGACTTATGTCAGTCAGTTTGTTGGTAATCTGATGAACCTGCAGTTCCATCAACCTCAGAAGACTTGGAGCGCGCGAAATCCAGGGCTGAAGCACTGAACGAGCAGGTCGGCAAGCTGAACCAAGCTTACAAGACTAAAGAGGCCGAACTTGTCGAGATGCAGAATCAGCTCACTCAGGCTCAAACTCAAATTTTTTTTTTTTTTGAAGGCAAGGCTCAAACTCAAATTGAGTCCCAGCAGGAGAAAGAGAAGACCTACTTTGAGGAGCTGAACAAAGCCATCGATGCTGAGAAGATTGTTGTCCAAACCTTGAGGAACAAGCAAGCCGAGTGGAAGACATCTTTAGAGGAGCTCGACAATTTGAAGAAGAAGTATAAAGGGTCGAAGCGGCAGCTGAAAGAAAGCCAGGATCTTGTCGGTGCTTTGGAGAAGCAACTTGCCGCCAAAGAAGAAGAACTCTTCTTGCGGGTGAAGCGCTGAATGTAGTCCCGCATGTTTTCCCCTTCTTGCTGTTTCACTCGGTACAAACCGTACTTGGTAGGCAAGCGGTCAGCCGTGGGTTTGAAGTGGGCGATCATCTCTTCACAGAGGTCGTCCCACGAATGGAAGCTATTTGCCGGCAGGTTGGTGAGCCACCTCCTGATCGGCGGAGCAAGGACTACCGGGAGATAGTTGGCGAGGACACCGTCGTCGCCTCCGGCTGCGTAGATCTGAGTGGCATACATGCCTAGCCACTCTTCAGGGTCGGTGGTGCCGTTGTACTTCTCAATGGAAGTGGCACTCGGCTTGAAGCCTGACGGCCAGGAGCCGTTAAGACGTAGGTCGCCAGTGAGGCAGCGCAATCCCCGAGCCCGGGTAGTGCGCCTCTGATGAGATTCAGGTTCTTCGTAGTCGTCCGAGTAGTAGGTCGGCGAGCGGTCGTCGCGATGACGCCGCCGGTCTTGATCATCATGGCGAGGTCGGCGATCACGATCATCACGACCACGGTTGTCGTCACGACCACCACGGTGGTGACGGTCGTCTTGGCGATGTTGATCTCGGTCGCCTCTGGGGCGCCGGTGGTCTCGGTCGTCTCTATGACGCCGGTCGTTGCGCCCACGAGGAGCTTCTGGAGCTTCGGCTTCAGCGTCGCGGCGCTCGTTGCGGCGCCTGTGGTTGCGATCCTCTTCCTGGTCCCCGGCAGTCACATGACGGGGGTCGCCTCTGGGAAAAGTCAGGCGCTCTAACACGGGACGCCTGGCGGGTGACCGTTGTCGATCCCTGTTGCGGTGGTCTTCAGGTCGGCCGAGCCGATCTAGGGCGCTGCGGCGCGCCTCTGGACGTCGTTCATGATCTTGGTGCCGCCGGTCATCTTCTGGGGAGTAGGACCGATCCTCCGAAAAAGAAGCGGTTTTATCGACGCTGCCGGATGACGCGACTCGTCCTCCCGAGTCCTCCCTGGCTAGGGCGGCGTTGGTCGCGGCGGCGGCTTGCTGGGCCGCAGCAGCCGTCATCGCCTTGGCCTTCTCTACCATCGGGGTGATCGTGGCGGGATCAGGGTTTACGGCCATTTGCCGAGCGACCTGATCCAGGAGCGTAGTAGCGCCGACCACGTTGTCCTGAGGGGTAGTGAAGACTTGATGCCCATTGTACTCTTGCATGAGGTCGTCGTGGACTTGCCGACCGCGCAACCTGATGTTACGCTGCGCAGAGTCTTCGGCAGCCGGGGGTTCTTCTTCCGCCCCAGCGGCGTTGTTGTTGGCTTGATTGCCGGCCGCCGCTGGCTGCTCAGTGATCTGCGCCATGAAGCACTCGAACGGTGGAGTACCGAGGTTGTGCTCTCCCAAGGAAGCATGCGTAGCACGGATTCATCGGGGTAGTCTCCGAACGAGTCGGTCTCGAAAGATCCGATCTGTTCAGGTGTTGGATCTGCTAAGGATCCGAAGATCTCAGGACTCAAACCTTGATAGATCATGCCCTGGTTGTTGAGCCCGAACGGAAACCGAATGGGACCTCGAGCAAAGCTCGGTGTAGCAGAATCCGATCTTGACTGCCTCCATGCAGGCGAGTAACTCGGCTAGCGAGTAGTCCACGTAGTTCCTTGCAAGGAGGGTGCTGTGGCTTGATCTGGGGTCCAGGCTAGCTGGATCTGGATCTTGCCGAGTCGACGGGGCTGGCCGCCGGGTGATCTCCGGTACCGCTGAGTTGACGGGATGGAGCTCACCACGGCGGTCGGCGATGAAGTGCAGGCTCCCGAAACGGATCCGGTCGCCAGCGATGAACTTGTTGATGGAGTTGACAGCCATCGAGTTCGACGTGGTGGACTCTCGTACTCCCCCTTCCTAGCGCGTCACTGTCGAGGTTTTAGCCCCTCGATAGTTATTTTACAGGTGTACGAGAATCAAGAACACGATGGTAACACAGGAGACGAGGGATTACAGGTTCAGGCCGCCAAAGGCGTAATACTCTACGTCCTGTGCTGGTGTGATGTATTGCGAGAGAGTTTTCTGTAGGTCTCCTGCCCGCCTTATATAGTCGGGGGTGCAGAGTTACATGGATCTAAACCTAGTCGGTTACATAGTAAACAGCCTTGTAGTACAACAATTGATGTTTATCTCCTAACCGAGTGGGCCGACTGACTCTAGGTCTGTCGGGCCACCCGGGCCGTCTTGGGCCAAACCGAATCCCCATTACTGGATCACTCGGCCTTATTGTATCTTGAGTATACCCGGGTCTCATATCATCGACAATCACCAGCGATATCGCCGTCGTCACCGACGCCTCCGCCACTAGATCCGCCGAGAGAGACAAAAGATCCGCCCGCCCCCAACATGGAAGACGGCGGAACCAAAAAAATCTCCCACCCTTTGAAAGAGTAGAAGAAGACGCACCCTAGACCCTAAACCAAACGGAGGGAGTACTAGCAAGGGCAGAAAAGCGATGGCCCGTAAAACACAAGCCGCTAAAACTCGGACGCAACGCTGCCACGAGCGCATGGGTCCGGAACCAAGTTTCCGCTGCCGTGGGCCCACCTGTCTGTGTAAGTTATCTGCTCCATCCCCGAGTCTTATCGCACTTGCCGCCTCCCCTCCCCCCCCCCCCCCCCCCCCCCCCCCCCCCCCCCCCCCCCCCCCCCCCCCCCCCCCCCCCCCCCCCCCCCCCACCTCGTTCTAATCCACACGAGGAGAAGAGGACGAGCACGACAACAACCGCAACCGCGCGAGCGTCAGCAGCCGAGCGCGCGCGGACACGAGCTTCCTCCTTCCCTCCACCACCGGTGTCACTCATCGCGTCGCCGCCGGTCGCGTGGTCGAGGAGGGCCGTCCCCTCCCCATGGCGTCCGTCTCCACCGCGCCTCGCGCGCCGCTCCCCGCGGTGGCGGCGGCAGCCTCCTCCACCTCCTCTTCGTCCTCCGCGCGGCAGCTGGATCCGAACCCTAGCGGCCGGTTCCAAGCTGCGCGCCTTCGCACCGTCCGCCGCCTCGCGGGGGTGGCCCCGTCGCGTCGCGCGCCGGTCGTTCGGTGTGCGGCGCGCAGCTCCGACGCGGATGCCGGCGGCGAGCCGCGGCGCCGGGGCTGGGAAGCGATGCTCCACGACGCCTTCCAGGGCGCCGTGCGGCGGTGGAGCGAGTACGTCAGCAACTACTGGCCCTCGTCGCCCGCTGTGAAGGAGGCGGGCCTGGGTAAGGTTTTGGAGAGTTCTCGCGAAGAGGAGGTGATGAGTGGGGATGAAGAGGACGAGGAAGAAGAGGTAGATGGAAAATGGAGCTGGGAGAGGTGGAAGCGGCACTTTGCCTTCATTGAGGAGAGCGAGCGCCTCGTTGATGAGCTACAGGTTGAGTAATTAATCGCATTAAATTACTTGCAGGCGACTGCGGACGGGACTTGCTTGCAAATGCATGGGTTTTTGGGGGCGACATGAATAAATACTTATTGGTTAGCATGAGGCGTTTAATGAAGTTGCAATTTTTACTTATAAATGGTACGGATTGAACCTACTCCCTCTGTCCCAAAATATAAGGGATTGTTGACTTGAGACATCACCTTTGGCTATTCGTCTTATTCGAAAAATTTATGAATATAATATTTATTTTCTTATGATTTATTTTATCAATAGATATACTTTAAATATAACATAATTGTTTTTATATTTCTATAAATATTTTGAATAGGACGAATAGTCAAACATGATGTCTGAAAGTCAACAATCCCTTATATTTTGGGACGGAGGGAGTAGGAGTTTATCCTTCATGCCTCTGAGGAAGGCGCTTAACGGTGGCAATCGCACAAAATGTAGGTGCTTCATTGGCAAATAGGATGTACATAATCATTTACCATGTTAATTTAGCTCCTAAATTGTGAGTCGTGATGAGTAGCACAAATCTAAAGAAAGCACTTAATGTATATGCTGGATCCATGTTAATTTACTTGAAAGTTTACCCAGGAAACTTATTGAACCCACGCTCAAATTTGAACAGGCTGTTTTGAAGTTTACTGTATCAATTAGTAGTTAGTTAGTTCTGGAGATTGATGGATGCATTACTGGTTCAAACCTGTAAACTGTTGAAAAGATGATTGATTGATCAAAACATCATTACAACAATCCATTTCTCTCTTATGTTATCTGTCACCACACACAATGAGTTGTCGACTCTTGACATGGTGACGACAATGTGCATCTGAATACTTGCAATGCAGAGTGTCTCACTCTGAAATATCCTTACCCTGATAGGCACGCTCAATTGCTCATTAGGCTCAAAAATCATTCATCATACTGTTGGCAAGAGTCTTTTTGTATGGGGCCCCTATACTAAATTGTAGCTGGAGTGGCATGGCAACAGCTACCATGGAACCTGTGATCACTGATCACTCAACTTAAACCTTGCATATCTCTTTCGTGATCATTGTTAAGATGCATGATTTGTCATCTAATTTTCTTGAAACAGTCTTAGCTTCATGTCAGTATTGCAGAGGGTCTGCAGGTTATGTGCTATTCGAGTGATGTGTGGTGTAGCTTTATACTATTGAGCTGCTAGAATGTCATATCTGAATAGAACTGTTCCATGTACATGTGAATATAAATTCTATCTGTGTGAATGGCTGCTTGCCTCATCCACCATGTGTACGTGTTCATTTTTTTGTGAACACTTTCCCCACTAACCTATATCTCTCTTCAAATTATGAATAGCTATTTATTATCAAATTGTATATATGTTGATAGTTGTAAATTGCATTTCAGCTGCAACTCCGGGCTGCTGTGTGTAGAGAAGACTATAGGAGTGCGCATAAATTGAAGTTGGCTATTGCAGCTACAGCCCAAAACGACACTGTTGGCAGAGCAATCTCTGACTTAAATGTAAGAAATACGTGTTCCATTTTGATACTGTTAAATGATATTCCTGATCCTTTATTTTATTTCAACACTGAATTGGTCTTTCTCTGAGCTTTACTCTTTGAGAAGTCTACTGTTGGTCATCTGTTGCAAAAGGAAGAGTATCTAGCATGTTTGGTGGTTTAAACGCAGAGTACTGCCTCCAGTGAAAAAACTAAGCGATATTTGGAGATGCTTATGTCCACACAATTTAAATTCAATCCCATATCTCTCTGAATACAAAAATAAATATTATATTGGTTCAAACATTACAATAACAGTACTAGAAATTTTGTAAATTAATTATCAAAACAGTGTTTTGGAGACCGTATCAAAGTGTTGAAGGGAGCTAATAAGTTTCCTGGCATCCTGCTATGTGAGGTAACTCAATGTATGGGAGAACAATCTATTCTAGCTTCTAATTCTTCTTTTCGTAACAAGTTGCATTATACTTTTCACTATATCTAACTGCCTTGATAAGAAAAGGGTGGCTAACAATTATATTCCTGTTTATAGAGGAATCCATATCGATGTCTTGTGTTGAGGAACTGATTTGCCATGATCTAAATTGAGGGGTTAAAACTATTATATGTAAGATGATTGACTGCTGTTTTGGATTTTACAGAGGGCCATAAAAGAAGAGCGCTACCGAGATGCAACATATATCAGAGATCATGCTGGTGCAGGACTGGTTAGTACTACAGAATTCTTCTACTTTGATATGAATTATGTTCTGGCTGGGAATATGGTTACAGCTAACTGCATCATGTACCCTTACCATCCAGGTTTATGTACCCTCTTTCCATCCAAGTTGATAAATCTTGAATATTCGTTTGAAGAAAAGTGATTGTTGATTTATTAATCTTTAATTTATAATTATATATTCTGTACTTTATTACTTTTCATCGGTGCAAAATAATGCCATTGCCTGATCCATTAGAGCACATGCAGCTGGGATGGTGGTCTGGAGTTTCTGGAAATTTATCCGATCCTTATGGTCTTATAATTCGTATAAGTGCTGAACATGGTCGTTATGTGGCAAGAAGTTATGACACAAGGTATTAACCATATTATTTTAGTTGATCATTTAACATTTACATGCGCAATTGTTTGTCTTTTATACTATTTGATCGTTTTGCGAGTGGACTTGCCGCTTGTTTTTTTTCTTTTTCATTTATGGCTGGAATGCTTTGTATTCCTTTTACATCACTTTTTTTCGTTGGTAATGGGGGAGAATATTCCTAGGATTACTTGTGTTTGCGACTAAATTATGCTCCAATTTAAGGAGCCTTTGCCAATGCCATTACGGCAATGGGGTACATAGTAATAGTAATTTGAGGCATCAGCATTGCACTGCTAGAGAAGGGCAGAACAGAGAACACATGTGTGTCCATGTGTGGTTAAGTTAGCCTACGTCCTGGTTATCAGTCAATGGAGTTTGCTTGTGAATGTTATGGATGGACAACAGTGAAGAAGTTATTTTCAAAAAACTCAAAGCAGTTCTTAGTATCCCTTCCAGTCATAAGTTGCAGTAATGTTTCATCGAGAGCTGCAAGAAGAAATAATTTTCATTTAGCATTCAAAGTTGGTAAGGTAGTGTAGTAAGGCTGCTTGATCAGTAGCAAAACTAAATGTCTCACAAACTAATATAAGGTAGTGTGGTAATATTATGAATTTTCTTTAATATATGCGCTGGTGGTCTACATGCTGCTAAAGATTTTAGTGACTCTTATCTGATTTCATTTTACTGATTAGAATGTTTTTTTGTTTATTTTGAGGAATCTAATTAGAATGTTTTTATTGAACGAAATATTTGTTTGTGTCCCAAGTGATTTAATTCTCTGCTACATCTTCAGGCAGCTGGCTTCGGATGGTCCTGGTTTCCCTGTATTTGAAATATACTTTGCAGAGGCAAATGGAGGATACCATCTGCAGGTATAATGTTTTACAATTAATAGTACGTAATTGAAAATCATCTTAGTAATGGAATTCTGGGTGATCCCTGTTGGAAAGAAATGAACGGAATATATCATCTTCCGTTCATAGACATGCTGCCTCTTGTTTTCAGCTTCATTAGAAGAATATCAACTATCACATGTGCTCCTCAAAAATCAGAATAACATCCTTTGTTAATTCTGACATCACATTGTAGAATATGGTAACCTAGAAGTGTCATATTGATCAACATTGTATTTTTCCGTATGTCGATTTTTCAACTCTGCATGTTTGGGTTACTTGAGTGAATAATTTGGAAAAGTTGGTTTCGCATGTTGCGGTCATGGTCTGTGGGAGGTTGGTATAGGAGATTTATTCATGAAATTGAGTCAACAGCATTTCCCATTGTAGCTGCCCATTATTTTCCCATGGACATTGAACTGTCACATTTGCATTGTATATGGTGAATGTATTTGACATGCACTGTGAGATGATTTTCTATGTCAACTTTGATTCAATCTCAATTTAACGAGCTGATATTGCAGTATTATGTTATTCACTAATGTCTTTTAGATCCATCCATCCTCTTACAAAATATGGTCATTGTTTTCAGGCCGTGCATCTGAAACCAGATGATAGTGATTCTGACCAATTGCCAAATATGTTAAGAGAGAAACTTGGCATTGACGGTATAAACATATCTAGCAGTTCAGTAGGATTTAAGCATGAACAATTCGATGGAGGTGTAAAAATGGATGATCAAGATAGCGATGATAGCAATATTACTGCTGGCCCAGCTGGTTTGAAAAACTTGTCAAGCGATTCAACCGCAGTTCCCAGGATTAAAATCTTGAAAGTGGTACCCATGGAAAATGTGAACCAAGACTACATAATCAATATTTTTGATCAGATATCAGAGGAAGATGATGACAATGATGATCCTGATGTCGAATCTGAACCTTCACAAGATATCGGTGATGAAGATAACAATGAAGGAGCAGAAACAGTTTCAGCGGAAGAGAATGATGATGAATCTGGTGATGAAAGTGACATTGAAACCTTGATTTCAGTTGATTTCGTCAGTGAGAATGTCAATGATTTTGATTCTCATTCATCAGATGAAGCTTTTGAACGAATGCCAGCTAGATTAGAAAAAAGAGACCGCTTCTCATTTTCCTTCTATACTGAACAATACAGTAAAAAGAAAGATGCAGAGAAGGCCCAGCAGACATTGAAGAAGACAGTTAGTTTGGGTACCAGTCAGCAGGAGGATGATGGTTTTGTCCAGCTTGATCGTGTAAAGTCGAGTGGAAGCAACAAGAAACTATCGGTAAATGAATTATTGCTGCAGTGTTTTGCATTAACTTTTGATACTTGATTGAATTATGGAAATGAACATTAATCATTTTGTTATTTGACAATGGTGATGATCCCTTCTGGTTTAGTATTTTAGATGCCATCCAGTATCGATATGAACTGGCAAAACATTGAATAGAACTGTTTTATGACTGAATTCCAGGATACGTTTTGTATGAAATCAAGGTCTAATTGTCGTTGTAATAAACCATAACGTTTTGTAAACTTCACTACCTTGTCCTGCAGCTATCTGGCGGTTATTTTTCTATTTAATACTTCAAATACCTGCTTCTCTGGTTAGAAGATCTGCATAATTTCAAACATAATTATAGTGTGGGCTCATGACCCTTAATGCCTCTTTAGTGCTTCTTCTCACACGCACACAAACACTAATATGTCAACCAATTCGTCAATAATTGTTATATACGCAAGGAGTGGCAGAGCATTTATTTGTCCATTATTTGTCCCTAAGTAAAACAGACCCCGGTTTGTGATATCATTTCAATTTTTCTTTTTGTTCTTTTGTGTAGGTACTACAACTTGGCATCAAGCAGCATAATAACAAGGTTCAGCAAAAGCTGCATGGAGTTACCCACTTCAACCGTATTCAGATGCCCATATCTTCAGATCCTCTTACTGGTACGTTCAAATCTAACCTACCACTTGGAACATTCATTATACCATTATAGGTATCTCCTTTTTGCTGGATTTTGGCTAAAAGGCATCTTTTGGGCAGGCTTATATATGACTGCATCAGGACTTGACTCAGAAATTCTTAGTTTGCAACGAAAATTTGGTCAATGGCGGGATGATAGCTCGTCTGAGGAGCAGGAGGACCTCCTGTTTTATGAGTATGTCGAAGCTGTAAAATTAACAGGGGACAACCTGGTGCCATCCGGTCAGGTGTGGTGCTTTTCTCTCATTTAATTCATATTAATATACACAAATATTTTATTGTTGCAATTATTATATGTGCTTTGATTTATGCTCTCCCCATTTAGAAATATTTATAAATACAACACTTTAGTCACTAATTCTCTGCTTTAAAGTCGGGTCATCATATCATGTTCATGCCATATTCGGATGATCTTCCCAATGTTTCCTTATAGTTTGCAAAAAGTTTCCTTAGGAGCACTCACTGTCTAAATAGTGTTTGTTAATTTTTGTTGTTTATTTGGTAAGCATAATATTTCAAATTGACCTGATATGATTCTTATGCCATGCCATTGCCAGGTTGTCTTTCGCGCAAAAGTTGGCGAACGCTACCAGCTTCCTCATAAGGGAATCATCCCTAGGGAACTTGGAGTGGTATTTCCATAATCCAAATACTAATGTCATCTTTTCACCCATATACATTGAACCTTACAACTTCATATAATATAGGTTGCTAGGTACAAGGGGCAAAGGAAAATTGCTGAACCTGGTTTTAAAAATCCTCGGTGGGTTGATGGAGAGCTTCTGATACTAGATGGAAAGGTGAATCGAGGGAAAAATAAAAGGCACATTGTTGGTCCTGTACTCATTATTTTTTAGTAACAAGACTTCTGTTATGCAACTTGCAGTTCATCAGAGATGGTCCAGTGATAGCTTTCTTTTACTGGACATCAAATTTTCATCTTTTCGAGTTCTTTAGGCGCTTGAGGCTTCCTGACTAGTTCCTCTCTAAAGAAAGGTAAACTTGATTTCATATTATGTTAAGCCATTATTGTACTAAAGTACTGTTATATTTTACTATCATGTCTTCTTGCTCTGTCTAAGAGGCCAATAGATATTTATTTTTTCATGTAGATGTTGTGTGTGTCAGCTGTTGCAGGCCATCACTGACCCAAATTTGTCCTAGTAAATGCTAAATTCGTCCTACAATAGTTATGGTACCTGTTTGCCTCATGATAAGCAATAGAATGGGGAACAAATGGGGAACAAATCCATGTTCTCCCCACCTGAATATGGAAGTATTTGGCCCCAAAACATGGCCCATTACATGGTGAGATTACATTTGAAAGCACCATACAAGATTAGACTGCCTGTCTATTCTGTGATTTTCGGCTGTACTTTTTTCCTGCTTTTTTTGTGTGTGTGTCTAATGACCATTGTTGCTAAATAGCACGCTTGCATGACCCATAACTATAGAGTTAACTGATTCGGTTTAGGTTCTGCCTTTTGTTGCTTCTTCGAAACTTCATTTGCTTAACATCTTCATAATGCGGGAAACTAAACAGTAGATTTGTTACACTCCTTCGCAGGTCATTTCAATCTCACATGACGATGTACATAGCTGCCTTTGGGGCCAACTGGAGTGGAGACGGATACTACATTTCAGAATTTGAGCTTCGTTATGGAGAACACTCGATGTGTGTTATGCACACTTTAGTGATATCTCCATTCACGTTGAACCATCCTATAGGGATGAAGGGCTGGCTCAGAAAAAGAGAGTAGCTTACAGCAAGAATGGGGGGCCATGGGGATCTGCATTTTTATAATCAACGACTTGAACCAGGACGTTTTCCCTGAGTTTCGGAAAACAAGTAGAGTTAAAGCACTTGAAAGGTATGGGTTTTGAGCGCATCTTGATAGCTTTCCTGTAGGAGCAGCTGTATGTGAAATAGGATGAGCGTAGCTTTGTGCGGTGATCAAATAATCGAACTGCAATCAACAGTGCCCTTCATATTTGTACATACATTTTATACCAGCAGCAGAAGCGTACACTGGTGTATATACAGCTCAACACAGATTTAATAATGTATTGCAGTTCGTTTAAGTTCGTGCCTCTCCAACAAGCATGGGTAGAAAAGGTTGTGCTGTCGCTGGAGCTAGCAGTAACCGGCTAGTAGGTGCCACTTGCGCCACTTATGTTGTTTCGCACGTAATAAACTCGTTATTACGGACTAAAGCGTGTGCTTTTTTTTTTTTTTGCGGGTAGGACAAAAGCATGTGCTATTATCCTAAAAATGTTGTCAAGGAATTTAGCTCGGCTCGCGAGTGCCCAAGTCTCTAGTTTTCTCGTGGCTTCCGGGACGAATTCTCTCGTACTCCGCTACTCGGTACCTGACCTCCACAGCTCTACCGTTGCACTCATTTTTCATCCGCAGCACGCCGGTTATGTTGCACGCTTGATTGAGATCCATGTGACAAATGCTGCACGTCGTCTTTGCGTCATTATGATTTCGCATCCAGCCCGTCGTGGTCTTCTCATCGAACCTTTGTTGAGCGAAGAAGGCACCACACCGGAGTTCATGAAATAACACTCAAGAACAAGTCAATGTACCGAATGAAAATAGAGAAATGAAGAAATCAGGGGGGATTGGGGAATCCAAAATTGAGGCAATGAGTTGTGGTAAACAAGGATAACAGACTTGAAATTCAGATTTTATAAATTCAGATTCGTAACAAAGTCACGAGAAGATACAAGTCTTCTTTAAGCATAATCTATTGCAATGCTGACCGTTTTCTCCGTAACGGTTGCATGCTGATTTGTTTATGTGTGGTTGGGTTTAGATACAGATAAAGCGACATTTATACAAAAAAAAAAACATCAATAAGAGAATCCGTTCAGGTGGAGATTTCATTTCAGATATGTTAGTAGCAGATTCAGGTTCCTTTTCGAATATTTTATGACACCATTAAGAAAGTCGAAGCTTCAAAGAGAGGAAAAATAGGGTGGAGTTTTCCTTGCGCCACGTTCCTCGCGTCGCCTTCTTCCCCGAGCCGCGTCAACAAACCAAACCTCGTGCGAGCTCCCTCTCCCTCCTTCCCCTCTCCCGCTCCTCCTTCTCCCTCCTTGTCGATTTCTCGCACCATCTCCTCCGTATCTCTGTAGCTTTCACCGACGGCGAATCCGCGGGTGCCCGCCCCGAATCCGCGTGGCCCGCGCCCAGATCTCCCCCCTCCGCGCCTCCGGATGTCATGAGCCGCCCCCATTTTCCCAAGGACCAGGCCTTCTCGCGCTCCAATGGGTTCTTGGACGGCGGGGGCGCGGGGATGGAAGAGATCGAGGAGGTGGGTGCCGTGGCCACCGTAGCCGTCGAGCAGTCGCCCTCGCAGTCCCCGTCCCCGTCCGCGTCGTCGCCGCCGCCGGCGATGTCGTCGTGCGGGCAGTACATGCTGCATCGGGTGGGCAAGCTCGACACCCTCGCGGGCGTCGCCATCAAGTATGGCGTCGAGGTAAAACGACGGGAGTGCTGCTGGTTTTTATAGGGTCTCCAGTTTTAATATTGCAGTGGAATATCAGGATGGATATAAAATAGTAGCATTCTTCAGCTTCTAGCTGTTTTGGGTCGAGTGGCCTTCTGCTTCATTGATGTGGAATGATCTCGTGTTTGGGTTGTGTAGGTAGCCGATATTAAGAGGCTGAATGGCCTTTCAACTGACCTCCAGATGTTTGCACACAAGACGCTGCGGATTCCGCTCCCCGGGAGGCATCCACCATCATCCTACCAGCAGAATGGTTCGTACGAGGATGATCACAGGTATCTAGGAGCAAAATTATGCATCAGCTACGGTTAGCGACCATCCTAGTGTTCACATGTTTCAGTTTAGGGCTAGGTCAGATCAGGGCACTGGGTGTGAGGTAGTTGAGTATGAGTATAAAACTAGTATGACATGAAACTGAATTGTAGAATCTATTCTTAACTACAAAATTGAAAGGGGAGCTGCTTAATAATCTTGTAGTAACGTGAAATGTTTCTTATCATTTCAAAGCTTTGACCACACTTCTGCTAAAATCTAGACATGCAGCAGGAGTTCTAAGCCCACGGAGCCTTTGTTCTGTGCGAGCTACTAATTTTCCTCAGCTTATTCCCTGTACCATGTTTGATGTTTGTTTTTGAAGTATATTGCTTTAACCTGTGGAGTGTTTCAGTCGTTTTGGTCTTTTAACCATCCAAATGAATTGGTTACTCTGCATGCCTTAAAGCTTAGTTTGATTCTTAAAAAGAACTACAACCTAATTTTGAATGAATAATGTGTCTATTGTAACTGAATTGTGTTATGAGTTTGAGGGTATAATTTATTTTGGCTACCTTTTCCATCTGCAACATGCAGGTAGTCAACTAGCCTTATGACTTGAGATTTGGTCATGTGAAACATTTGTGGTTATTAGGTTATCTTTCTTGCCAACTTAGTAGTAGTTGTTCGAGCATTGAAAGAGCAGTGAAAGTATGCATTTAACCAACCCGTGAACACGTTACAGCCGTCTCATGCACACATGGCTGTATTCTTAAAAAAAAATGTAGCATAGTAGCATTTACACGAATGTTAGGTGTTATAGGGTAAATCGTGCCATACTCGTGCCTTGTTATTATGCACTATATGACTTCAGTCTCCTCTAGTTGCGTTGCAACATACAAATGCTGTTCCTTTCTATCTTGTCGAGCTGTGTCACTTTTCACAGTAATTAAACTATGGAGTCCTCTCCAGACTAGCAGTCATTTTTACTTGGTCTAATTTATGCCGTACCTTATATAACACATGTTATAACAAATATACTATTTCAGGGAATGTACTCCCCGTCGCATCCACGAAGATATCTTGGATTCAGTGCTGAAAACACCCAAAAACCGAGTTTCGCCAGCCATGAGCCTTTTGCAGGGATACTATGGCCTTGCACCGCCTCCAAAGAGAGATCATGGTGAAGGCACAGAAATGGCTGTATATAGGAAAGGCAAATCTGTCTGTTTGGATGTTGAGCCGTGGTTGGAGCCACCAAATTCTGATCCATTCCCCCTTCAGAATAGGAAAACCAGAAGTTTGACAATAGGCTCTCTTGTGAATGGTGAGACTGATGAGAATGGCGACAGTGAAGGGCTGATAAGGCGGCGCCAGAAAGCTGATGGTGAGTTGTTGCCTAGGGAGGAAAATGGTGGTGACTTCCTGGCAAGTGCTGGGAAAGGCCTGGCAATGAGGCCAAAGTCAAGCAATCGACCAGACATGAACAAGAGTCAGCAGAATCTTTTTGCAATGGCAGAGCCTTTGTATGGAAACGGATTGCAAACTGTTAGGAAATCTTCGAGCACTCCAGAGTTCCAAGAGCCAGAGAGCAACACCAGTTCCTCTATATGGTCAGCCAGCAAGTGGGCATAAAACCAGATTCTTTTGCTCTTCCTCTTCCTATCCCTCGCTTTGACAGTATTCCAAAGCCAATTGCTGCTTGGAAAAACAAGGCAGCTCGAGATTAATAATTTTCTTAATTGGTTATGACTGATTTTCCTTGAATTCGGGAGGCCGGAGATGTTTCCATAAGGCGTTTCCAGTTTTGGTTGGCAGTTGGCACTACTCTTCACAGCTATGGAGGCACAGCGGATTGGGTTTCTGCTAGTTGGGACATACAGAAGATGGGCGCATGCCGTCCATGTGGCAGATGATGTCTAGGCTTAGGCTTACATGGTTCTCATGTTATATTGGAGATGTTGCACCATGAGTAGCAGTGTTAATATTCTTCATATAAATTATAGATATTAGATGACATAGAGGAGACTTGGTCGAGGAGGATATTCTTTTGTACACAATGAGATAACGTAGGGTCAAAGGGCAATTATGTATGTGCTGTATCTGTGATCCCATACCCTGATATAGAAGTTGCCGTATTTTACTTTTATGAGTTCCTTCTATTCCATGTGTGTTTAGAAGCCAGCCAATCTCTGTCGGGGTTATTTTACTTTGTTGATTGTTAGGGCATGTAATTAGCTCTTATCTTAATTTGTTGATTGTTAGGGCATGTAATTAGCTCTTGTCTGGATCAACCTGGACAAACCTACTTCTGTAACATCTTTCTAAGTTAACCATATGGCCAGCCCCTTCTCATGGTATGAGATTATCCATGACCTCCTGAAAATGACTAACAGACATACCATAGTGGTAGGTCTGCCGCGCGACCACCCCAGCCTCCTGAAAATGACTCTTAACAGTCCCCCATAGTCGTAGGTCATCCGGACTTCATAGTTGTCTACACACAAATGCTCATTAAGCGTGCCGTACCCACTATGAAGCTGTCCCCTACACAATCACGCCACCATTGAAATGCTACGAGAGTGTCCCCAATAGTTGTCTTTGCATTTTAGAATTGTTTATTAAAAGAAAAAGAAGAGAGAGAAAGCAGCTAACTCTTACTCAAAAGACAGTTTTAAAAAAAATAAGAGAATTAAACATGGACCCTACTTCACTTCAATTCTTTGCAAAAGCTAGCTGCTAACTCTTAGCTAGCTCTACCATTAGGACGCTC
Organism: Eragrostis nindensis; assembly: GCA_012490785.1. Taxonomy (NCBI): domain Eukaryota; kingdom Viridiplantae; phylum Streptophyta; class Magnoliopsida; order Poales; family Poaceae; genus Eragrostis; species Eragrostis nindensis. The sequence continues at coordinate 297,453 of JAAXCT010000149.1, forward strand.
TGAGGGGCCACGAAGTTGTTCGTCCTGCGTTGTCGCCTAGACAATCGCGCCACCACCAACGCTTTAAGGAGCGAACAGCCTAATGCGACATGCAATACAATCCAACCAAGGAGGACTCCAATGCACGACGTTGAGCATGGGGTTCTCAAGATTTTCCTTCACTCCTGCCTCCTACACAATTCAATGCTGGATCTACGACACTAGGGTGGTGCTCGTGGATATAGGGGCGAAGCTACTCTATGAGCTGTGGGTGCGGATGCACTCAGGAAAAAGTGAAAAAAAAATCCTCTTTAGCCCTCAAATTTCCACCTTATTTGCACCCCAAAGCTAAATTTATGCATCCAATTGATTTATCTCTAGCAAATAGATAAGACTGCACCTCTATTGATTTATCTCTAGCTTCGCCATTGTGGTGGATGACAATCATGGGCCCCACTGTCGTCCTCGTCTGCCCGTCTGTCATCATCTCAAAATGGTCTCCAATATGGTGAGGTCGCAACATCCATCCCCGTTGTCAAATGGTAAAGGCCTTTGGAGGGTGGCAACTGGCAACCCGTTAATAGGGTTGATGGTCAAGTCGTCGATGGTGTGGTATGTACGCTCTCAAAAACTAGCACAATGATGTGTTACTTGTAGAAGTTAGTTTTATCGAACTCATTCAACGCACTGGCACTTTTCATGTGATTTCTTCATAACCAAAGAATCATTGCTTCGGATGCAGGACTTGATCATTCGTTGTCCTTTTCTTTCTCGTGATTTCAGAAAACTCAACAACATGATGGTTTTGGTAGTTCTAAGCTCCTGAAAGAAAGGATTAGGTTTTGGTCTTTTGTTTTGGAACTTATAATCAGCTCAGTGCTTCATGTAAAAATAATGCTTGAGCAATTTGCACATTAACAGTAGTTCTAGTTATCATCTTTACCTCTACCGGGTGATAACAAGTAGTTGTTGCGAATTTACTCCATAGGACACTTCTTAACTTCTAATGGCCAGAATTGTATTATAGTGTCTTGAACATCAAATATTACAATCAATGTTTTCTTTACATAGCTTTTTCAGTCATGAATTGAAAAAAAAAAAACATGCTTACAGTTGGAGAAATTGGATCAAGCACGGTGAAAGATTGTAGATTGAACTTTTTATCTGACAATTATGAGGCATTGCAAGTTATCATATAGAGCCGTGTTAAGAGAGAGGTGTTTCAATATGAGTCACAGCGTGAATAGTTGAGTTGAGTTAGAGGCGAACAAAATCGCCCAGTATTTTGTAAGCCCTTGGGTCAAATGATTGAAACATTATGAGGCATTGGATGTATCCAACATAATTGCCCCAGCGAATTGTACAAAACACTTTGTTATGGGACCATATTCTCACTTTATGCCGGAGGTTTTATAATTCTTTACACAAAACAACTGATTTTAGCTTAAATTTTCTCACTTTGCACCACATTTTACCCTTCCTAGATTTTATCTTAGGAGCACTTTTCTTAGTCTTAGGCCCACACATCATGCTCACAAATTACTTTTCATTGAGAAAAACATTTATTTTGTAAACCAAATTATGTGAGTAGTTGAAAAATAATCCACAAAAAACATGTGGATAAAGAATGCAATAACATACTCCCTCCGTTTTTTAATATATGACGCCGTTGACTTTTTTCGTTACGTTTGACCATTCGTCTTATTCAAAATATTTGTGTAAATAGTTAAGTGTACAAGTTAACTTTAAAGTGCTTTTGATGATGAATCCAATGATATTTATTTCACATTCGAAAAGTAATTATTTAAATCTATATTGTTGGTCAAAGTTCAACGAAAAAGTCAACGGCGTCATATAATTGGAAACGGAGGGAGTATCTTTTGTGTAAAGTTTCAAGTTGTAATGTATTTCGAGCAAAGAAATAAAAAAAGTTAAAAATATCATTTTCCCTTGCTTACTGTAGCTAACGTACACAAATTTACAGTGTGTCTAGCCTAATTTTGACTCTTGCAGTATGATCTCAAAACCATATTTTTAGAGTGTGTCACAACAAAATTCCCTCTAATTAAATTAGTCAAAATTCATATTTTATTTTGACTCAAGTTTTTGTTTCAATTTACAAAGATAAATACACTTGAGTGCAAATATATTACTCATGGCTTGTTTCCAAAAGGGGATGAAAGGAAACAAAAAACTTGTGAGTGGGGTAAAATTTGGTGTCACGTGAAAAAGGTCGGAACAAAAATCTGATGTTTTATGCAAATAAGTTTAAAACCTGGTGCGAACTAAGAATTAATATGGTATCAAACATAGCAATTTATGCAATTTGCTCCCTCGTTAAAAAGCATCCTTTAATTAATAAACTTGGATAGTAATGTCATTGTTACTAGTTGGATGCCCGTGCGTTGCCACGGACTAAAACTATCTTACCAAATAACACTAAGAAAACTATCTTAGCGCTAAGATAATAAAAGATACTCATGTTCGATTCTTTCAGCAACACGCTGCACAACCATAAAGATCTGTCCATACTTTACATATTGCAAAATTAAGTTGCATCATCACAAGCACAAAAGTAGTACAATTACTCACTAAGAACCTCTTTATAGACTATGTTCTTCGTAAATGTCCCGGTTGATGTGGACTTGCGATCATTTTTCTTTTCCGGGATGGCAAGAATCTTGATGTTACTCCTTGAAGTGGCTCTAGAAAGAGCAACATAGAGTTGTCCATGTGAAAACACCGGATCCGGAAGGTACACTCCAACATTTGGAATAGTTTGCCCTTGTGCCTTGTTTATGGTCATAGCAAAGCTAAGCCTAAACGGAAACTGGTTCCTCTTGAACCTAAAAGGAAACATCTCGTCGTCGGACGGGCAGAGAGGAATTCGGGGAAGGAAAACCCTCTTGCCAGCGTGCTGGCCCAACACAATCTCAGCATCAATTGCATTCCGCATGAAACCCCGCACCACTAACCTTGTCCCATTGCACAAACCATTTGCCGGGTCAATGTTTCGCAACAAAATTATAGGGCAATTAATCTTTAGCTTTAGGACATGAGGAGGTAGGCCATTGGGTGTTAAGGAATTAAGGAATTCCGCCGGGTAGTAGTTATGTGGATCGTCCACTGCTTGATCAAAACTGTGGTATATCATCTCCTCCCCTGGAAATCTCTCAATCATCATCATATTGATCTTGTCAACGTACTCGTTCCGAGTTGACAGAATTGCCCGAGATGTTATGTAGTTTGGATCCGAGAGGTTTTCACCAAACATTGGGAAAACACTTTCTATAAGCATGTTGATGTCAGAATCTTTGCCAGTATATGGGTATACAAATCTCGTCTGGAATCCTTACGCAACCATCATCCAAAGTATCTCGGTGCCATTTCCAATCCGCAAAAGGTACTCGGCAAACCATGGGTCGCTTTGAGCCCTCATATTACGAACAAGCCTGAGTTGCCGCATACTCTCCCATAGATAAGACTTACGTAGTGTTGCATCTGTTATTTGTGCCCTTGTTCCCTTACGGACTACAGGAAGCACTTGTCTAAAGTCTCCACCAAAGACAACTGTCTTTCCACCAAACGGCAAGTCATAACGACCAGTAATATCCCTCATGCTACTGTCGAGTGCCTCGATTGCCTGTCTTTTTGTCATGGAAGCCTCATCCCATATGATGAGAGATACCATCATTAGAAGCTTAGCGGTGCCACTTTGCTTCATGAAGCTACAGAACCCACCATCTTCAATATTAACGGAATTTTAAATCTCGAGTGTGCAGTCCTACCGCCAGGCAGGATGGAGGCAGCAACTCCTGATGTTGCTGTTGCCACAGCTATTTTACCCTCGCTACGTACCTTAGCAAGCAATGCTTTGTATAGATAAGTCTTTCCCGTGCCTCCCGGTCCATCAACAAAGAACACACCTCCGTTGCCACTATTGATCGATGAAAGTATCTCGTTATAAGCATACCTTTGTTCTGGGTTGAGGGAAGATGCCAAATCAATATGTTCTTGATCCACGTCGATTGTGGACTCCTCAATTATCTCTTGAGCCTCACCTATTGTCACGTCGAATGATTCATCAATTTTTGGAAGAGGGAAAGATGATATATCCTTCCCCATCGATTGGAGCATATTCCTGATATCTAATAGAGCCATCTGCTCGACTACATGGGGGCACATATGGGATAGTCGGTAATCCTCTGTCATTCCTTCCAAGTGCCTATCCCATAGGACGCGGACATCGCCAAGCTCACAAAAGAAGTATAATGGCAAATAACCTCCGAAGTGAAGATGGCATCCGAAAAACCTCGGCCTCAGTAAGGCACTCATCAAAAGCATTATCAGACTCAATAAGACCCCTCTTTTCCGCAGCCTCACGAAATGTCGGGCAAACTGTACCATTCACCGTTCGTAGGTCTTCGAAGGAGGTAGCACCTGCAACATGGTTTAGAAGAACCCTGAGATAGAACCTCTCCCCTTCTGATGGATGCACAGACACGATCCTCCCAACCTGTGTGATGTGAACTGCGTTCATCCCTCTTTTTCCAATACTTTTGGCCCGCCATCCAAACAAATATTCAGGGAAATCCTTGTATAGGATGTTCCGAGCCCACTTGTACTTCTTGTTCGCCTCAAAATATTCAGTTAACATGGTCTTATCAACCCCTTCCTCCAAGATGACATCATTTAGATTGGCTTCCGCTGGGTATGACACCATGTGCATATTTGCGAGATGGAGTTGTAGCTGCCTGACCGAAGGAAATATCTCACTGAGTTCAAAACCATAGATTCTCCATAGTGCTTCCGGGGAGTAACCCACCTTGAATCTCTGTACTGCTTTATCTCATCAATATCTCCATTACTATCTACCTCATCGATTGAAACCGATGCTCGGTCATGTCCCTTGTATATGTATTTGAAAAGGTACTTCACGGCTTTTATGCTCGAGCAAACCTCAACATTGATGTGGCAGTTATATCTTCTCAGCAGGTAGGGATTGTACGGAACAACCCATCTATTGTCTAACATTTGACCTCGTACGCATGCCGTACGTCCATTATCTCTCCTCCTGTATAGAGGATATGAGTCCTTCCCCTGGAGGGTCTCCGCATTGAATGGCCGTGGATAGTGGTTTTTTGCAAGCACCATTCTGCATACACACATTTTTAGGGTTCAAGGCTCCACATGGGCCATGCATCATGTGCTTGATCACCATTTTGTAGAGCTCAGGGTACTTGTTTTTGTCTGGCAACTCGGCGGATATGATACAATCATACTGCTCTGGGCATGTTAGCTTATATCTTCCCTCCATAATTAGGAGGAAGTGAGCATGTGGCAGACCCCTTTTCTGAAACTCAATGACGTAACTGTATGCAGCCACCACTTACCAAGCATATGTCTTTTGAAAAGTGTATCTTGAGGTCCTCCAACTTTGCTCTAAATACTCGTACAATGAGATCAGGGCGGTCCTGTGGGGTTTGTCCAGGCTCCAGCTCACTTATTATCTCGTCCCAATTGGGGTTGCAAGTCATGGTTAGAAAGATGTCAGGTTTTCCGTACTTTTGTACCAGGGCCATTGCATCATAATATCTGCGTTTTTTATCTCGCTTTCCACCATAAACGAGCCTGGAAGTACGGTTCGCTTTCCCACTGCATTCCCACGATACTCCCCAGCTTGAAGGCAATCAACAATACCTTGGTATAGATCAGCTCGTATTTCTTTCTGGTGATGTCTGATATATCCAATCGTGAGCTTTCAACTTTAACGTACATGTCCACAACATATTGTTGGAATAGGCGCTTCCCAAAAAGCATGGTGTTAAATATACCACGACGCATTTGGAATTTGTAGCAATAGTAGTCTCTAACAGAGACGCACAATCGACTATTCGTATATGTTCCTACATAAAAGGGCCAGTAAACAAAATTTGTTACAAGACGAAGTATAATGAAGATAGAAAATATTAAACACATGTCTAGTATTTCTATTACCTTGATTTTGTTGACGATTACGACGGGATTGAAGTATCTCAGACAAACTGACACCGACCTTCGGGATCTCAGGATGCCAGCTAATCTCCCCTCTCGGAAGAACAAAGGGTAAGATAATGCATCATAACATCCATAATATGGTTGTATTCAATACCTCATATTGTTGTTACCGAATAGAACGACGCTACGCTCAAAGTGCTTACGAAGGTCATTACTCTCGACCCAAACGGCAGCCACCTCAGATGATATAGGTAAGTTATATCTACGTTGGTCCAACCTCATGTCAGTGTTTAGTTCAATCCGATATTCCTCAAGGTCATCTGCCCCACCGAGATTTCTGAATGTTTGAGAATACGGATTGTCCTTGAGGATGTCGACAAGCCTCCGAATGACATCTCGATCCAGGTTGGGGGAGCGTCGCAACCTATGTTGTAGTGTTGGATGATCATCGTAGAAGTAGAGCTCTAGATGCTTAGGCCCATCCTCCGTCCGGCCAAATGAGAAGACGTTGTGGTAAATCTGGCCATGGGCTCTGAATGTATCACTCCTGACCTCATGTTAGTGTATCTATTGTCCAAGCTAACTCCAAGCGTGGTGAATGAAAAGTGCCCATTGAAATACCGGATGTTATCTCTAAAATGCACGGCGTCGGGATCTGGGCTTGTGTATAGTCTTTGAAGTTCCAAGGGAGGGTCTGAGTGTGCCAATTTAATTTTGCCAGATCGACAACAAATCCGTTTGGCTCGTATTGGAATCTCTTTGCGCCACAATGCTTGCAATCAGGCTTTGGCTCAAGCTTGTGAGTATTATCTGGCATGTTTTGGTAGACTCGATCATAAGGATCAGGAACAGTGGGTTCCGATGGAAAGGAATCAAATTGGCCATCAAGATCTTCATCCTCACCTGGATAAATGTGATGAGTTTTATTATGTACATCCGTTTGGATTTATTTACTAAATGTGGATAAATAACTAAGAAGGTATCCTTCACGTCGACAGTACCTCTCGAAGCAAACATGAAGTACTCATCATCATCATCTTCTTCTTCTTCTTCTTCTTCAGAAATGTTAGAATTATCATCGTCTGTAACCAGTTTTCTGTTGAGGAATCAGAGCAGATATTGTCATCCGGGGTTGATGATGGATTGTCAATCGACGGAGGTGGGGCTGATGATGAATTTTTAATGGATGCAGGTGCACAACGCTGCATTGAAATACGTCCTTTGTAGTCGGAAGTACCATCGTCACCTGAATGTATGAGCAACGAACATTATCACATACTTTGAGTAGTATATGTATAATCTTATGGTGACAATAATATATTTGCACCGCCACAATACCTGTTCCTGCGAAAAGAATCAGATCCTCTTCTGCCGCATGTATGCTTTCAAGATTACCTAAAATTTTGTTAGCTGAGTAAGTATTAAATCACACTTCATACTAAATTAAATAAATTTAGTATGTGATAATTACCCTGAGTTGTATTGAAGGTTTGCGCCGATGCACTTGGAGCGTAGGAGCATGCAAAGGGATATCCCACTGATGAACCTGCCGAGCTTTGAAGTGCGATCGATTCCTTGCATGGGGTATCTCGTCTAGCTGCGTATCTTGCATTGCGCTGATCCAAGAGTGCTCGTCGTTCATCCGGTGGCAAGCTTTTCCTGCGTGCTCTCTGGCGTGCGTTTCGTTCACACCTTTTCTCATGTGTCAAATTTTGTCTACTTTTCTTTTGCTGGGCACTATTCTTCTTCTCAAGTGTCAAGCTATGTCTGTGTGCTCTTCTGCGAGCATTGATCTCTTCCCTCTCCTCGGGTGTCAAATTTTGAGCGCGAGCCCTTCTACGTGCATTGATCTCCTCCCTCTCCTCAGGTCGTAGATTTTGAGCGCGAGCTCTTCTACGAGCATTGATCTCCTCCCTCTCCTCAACGGTCAAATTTTGGATGCGAGCTCTTCTCCGTGCATTGATCTCCTCCCTCTCTTCTGGTGACAAATTTTGGCGGCGAGCTCTTTTGCGGGCGTTAATTTCCTTCCTTTGCTCGGATGTCAAACTTTGCCGGCGTGCCTTTTCACGGTCTCGCTTTGCATTTCTTTGTTGTAATGCTCGGTCCGTATCTGACTTATTTTGTTGGCCACATATAGCTTGCAGTTCCTCTGATAGGACCAGTGGATCTGCTACGACTCTTTGAAAGTTTATTGCTTCTCCTTGCTGTGTTGCAGAGCTCGCATAGCTAGTGCCTTCACCAAAACGCTTTTGTTCTACAACAACCATAACACAATTATTATAAAGTTTAAAAAATTACAAATTTTGTGCTTGAGTTAGATGACAATACCCTTTAAGCATTCTCCCTTGTTCATGGATGCTATCAATATGCAAAGCTGTTGCTAACTTAACAGGCACATCGTCGTCTGAGGATGAATAGCTGTAGTCGACGGCTGATGGCTCACGTATTATCAGACTTGTTTGAGTAGATGGAGTTGAATTGAAACGACATCTCTTTGCTTGATTGTGTTCAGCAGCCACTGTAATATATCATTCCAAAATGTAACTATGTATTCTCTGGTGTGTCGCTGTGTTAATACATTGATCTAAATAATTTCAGCGCAATGTACGGACCTTCTTTGCCCTTGTCATTCTGGTAGTTTGGGTGCAGTGGCATTTTATTTCTAAGGGCCTTTCAATGTTCTTGCTTCATAATATTATAAAAGGGAAATGGGCACATGAACAAGCGATGATCAGTAAACAAACATTGGAGATAAATAGGGGAAAGATGCAGGAAAACAAATGGAGCGAGTCATTGCAATGAAAGAGATTAAGCAAGTCAGCACCTTAGTGATTTTTCCCACCAGCAACACTTTATTTCCAGTTAACCAAATCGTTGTACGGAAGTGTAAATAAAAGGTTACATTATTCAGGCGACCAAAATCGCATCAACAATCCACAGACAAAATGGTATGTCAAATGTACAAAAAAGATAGCCCCAATCAACAGAACAAAGATATGGATCGCCAATAAGAGCATGTCAACAGGACACAGGTCCAAGAGCAATTTACATATCAACAATCGCATCAACAATCCACAGACAAAATGGTAGGTCAAATTCAAACATTATGTAAAATAGAGGCATGTTTTTCTGCTGAAGTAAAACTCAGTTCACACGAGTTCATCACAGATATTCTTTCTCATCTCAGATTAATAACCAGATTCTTCAACAGTATTTAGCAGATGCTAACAGATTAATGGCCCCTAATACATTAGAACTCAATGTAGAAGATATAGAGGTCTAAGCATCACAAATTAATAGATTCATCACAGTATCTAGCAGACGTCTAACAGATTCATTAGTCATCACAGCCACTCTTTGTTTGGATCACCTTTATCTGGCTTGTGGGAACAACATACATAGATGCAAATGGAATATTAGTATAGGCAGAAGTAAATTGAGAATAGAGTGCAAATTAATATAACATGACACTGCAAGTCATTCCAAATCCAGATAAGCAGAAGGAAGATGCAATAGCAGCAGCCATATGCCATTTCCATATCTAACTACTTGCTTATTCCCAGGTGTATGGAAAATCGATTAATGTTTCACCTATGTTCAACTACAAAGGCAGATGTTGTGTGCTTCCCTGCCCTGCCTCCTTTTTGAATCAGCCTGTGTAAGCGACAGAAGAGAATATGAGATCCTATTGATGCATATTTTTTTTTTTTACACTTCCTACTTATGTTCTGCAGTATAGGAGCCTACATCAAGACACTGAAGTAGTGGAATAAAAATACCTTTTCACCCTAATTAAGATTTAGTATTTCTTTTACCTTCCATTTAAGTATCTTCTTCATTCATTTTTTGTAACAAAAGAAACAGAAGAGGATATGTGCTAACATGCCGTAACCATATTACAAAAGAATAGTAAGGTATCCGTGTGAGAAAAGGATGAACCTTCCAAGAATTTGAGCAGCATATGCATTCCTTAGTCGATGGTGCAAATCAGCTAGCTCGAGTGTCCCTGAATGTTCAACCACCTATCACATGAGCAAGAAACAAATTACAAATAGGCCTTTTTTGCTTAATCCCGTTCGATTAGCCAGTTATACACTGCACATAAAGCCTGCACTCAAACTTTCGACAACAAAAATCATAAGAGAAAGCATTTGAATCCAAAATTCAAGAACTTATATGTAACCTGTCAGCTGCAAAGAAAGATTAACAACAAGTGTAAATAAAAGGTTACATTATTCAGGCGACCAAAAATCGCATCAACAATCCACAGACAAAATGGTATGTCAAATGTACAAAAATATAGTCCCAATCAACAGAACAAAGATATGGATCGCCAATAAGAGCATGTCAACAGGACACAGGTCCAAGAGCAATTTTCAACAGGAGGCATCTTCACAAGTCAAAATCGACAGTTAAAATTATAACGAGGGTTCATTGCGGCACTGGATGGAAAAGTGATGTCTGTACCGCACAAGCCACCTTTCACCAATGCATTGTACAACCATGATTATTTTGGATAAAGGCAGCATCAGCACAAGTAACGTCTAATTTTACTTGGACTGCGTATCTTATCCACAGGAACTTGTATTGTGTCAATTATAACAAACTTTCGACAACAAAAATCATAAGAGAAAAGCATTTGAATCCAAAATTCATGATAGCATCGGTTCGGAACTTATATGTAACTTGTCAACAGCAAAGAAAGATTAACAACAAGCTTAATTTTTCTTAGACGCAAAATTGATGCGAGGCAAAAAAACGGTGAACTCCATCTTGTCGGCAAGATTTCTGTAGCATCCACTCTATCCCCTAACCCAGCACTAAACAATGAAAGTGATATTTGCCTCTCAGAAATTGCAAACTTCAATGTAAAACCAAAACATGGCTTTCACAGGATTGCAAATCCCTGCTAAAGTGAGATCATTATCGAGATCCTACCTAGCCTAGAGAAGAATAGCTGTCCTCCTGTACGTACCTTGGTCCAGCCAGTGAATGAAATTACAGCTCAAGCTTGTGGTCTCTTGTGCTTGAGCGTGAGGGTGAGAGCAGTGGTGATTTATACTGGGCAGCCAGAAACATTGAGGCGGGGCGGCCAGAGCGCGCGTGGGGGATTTGAATTTCGGTGTCAGAAAAGTTGAATTTGGGGAGCGGAGCACTGGACGGGGACAGCTTCTCGAACCTTCCGTCAACGCTTCGTCCACGTGTACCCGAACCGGGCAGGACCTGATCCTCGGCGTCGTTGCACACTGCATCAACCGCTGAAAAATCGGCCTGGTCTGGTCGGGCGCACCTTGGCCCCGGCGCAGCACAAGACCCCGGCGTCCGGCAGCTCGGCGGCCCCGTGCGCTGTCGTCGGGCTGAGGACGAACGATTCGACGGCCGACGGGTGGACGAACACCTGCACGAGGAGCGGATCGGCGTGGGGGAGCACCCGGACGACGTCGTGACCGGGCAGACCGGGGAGCAGCCGGGCGACGCCGTCACTGTCACCGGACAGAGGGGGGAGCAGCAGCATGATGCGGTGGCGCCTGGGTCCGATTTCGGAGGCTCCATGGATGGAGGAGGGAGATCTAGGAGCGACGATTTCTTCTTCCTTTTTTTTTCCGGATGCAGATGAGGAACTCGGGACTCGGGAAGAAGAGAAACAACAACAGAGGGAGCGATGACGGGCTGGAGCGTGTAGGTCCCATCTGTCGGGGCACGCCCACGACGACGACCACGCTCCCGCGACTCACCAACTCCCGTTTTTAAAAGAAGTAAGAAACGTCAGAAGAGATGAATGCGCCAGAAATGCAAGGCAAGGCAGACGGTATCGCATTTCTTAGCGGATGAAGGACGAGACGAATGTTTCAGAAAAAACAAAAGACGAGACGAAAGGGTCGTTCCGTTTTGCATGATCAAAGAGACGATGATCATTTCCTCGCAAAAAAAAAAAAAAGACGATGATCATTGACTGATTGACCAGGCTCCGCAGGAATGTTGCAGCAAAGCCAGCAAAGTTTTTCTGACAAGGTGGTCCCGCATACCGGCCGCCCGAGCGAACTCGAACCTGGCACCTCCGCTCCGCAGTCCGCACCCACCAGCTCACGCACTTCGCCTTCTCCTCCAGCTCCGCTCCCCCGCCCTCCCTCCGCCTCCCGGACTCGCCGATTTATACAACAACCGCCATGCACTTCCGCACCTCCACCGCCGCTTCGCCCACACCCAACCCTACTACCCCACGGCACCCATGGCCACCGACATGGCCGAGGACCCGCCGCCGCCGCCCCCGCCTCCACCCGAGCTGCCGCCGCCTCGCCGCCCGCACAAGCAGCTCCAGCCGCGAGGGTACTGATGATCGACTCGCATTTCCCCTCCCCATTGTCTCTCTCGCGCGCTGTCACTCTAAGCTGATTGGGAGCGTTCGTGCAGGTACCAGGTGGACGTTTTCGCGGCGGCGCTGTGCGGGAACACAATCGCGGTGCTCGACACCGGCTCCGGGAAGACCATGGTCGCCATCATGCTCGCGCGGGAGCACGCACGCCGCGTGCGCGCGGGGGAGGCGCCGCGCCGGATCGTGGTGTTCCTCGCGCCCACCGTGCACCTCGTCCACCAGGTGCGCGCTTGGTGTGGCCGTTTTTGTTTTTCCGAGCGGGAATGTGGAGGCGGAGACTGTTTTTTGAACAGGAAGCGGTCATGCTTATATGTTTCTGCAGCAGCAATTCGAGGTGATTGGGGAGTACACGGACCTCGACGCGGTGGAGTGCCATGGGGCATCGGGCGTCGGCGAGTGGACCGCTGAGGACTGGAAGGGCCAAATTGGGAGTAAGGAGGTAAGCTCATGGATTCACCGAGGTCTGTGCTATGCATGTTCTGGAATAGACCAATTTTGATGCACCATGATGTTTCTCCCTACCGTGCCTGCCACAAATGGCTTCGAGTAGCATGGTGTTGACGATACTACAAGTTTTGTCGATGGTGGTGGTGGCTATGAATCGAATAGATTGAGGTTATTGTTCATAATGTCAGAGGCTCAGAGCTGTTGAGTGTTGACTGGAGTTGTTCTTTGAACTTTGCTAGAAGATCATGTATATACGGAACAGCAAGAAGGGGGTTCAGAGTCAAGTACTAGATCATTTTTCCTTTTCACTGTTCTGATTGCTACAAAGTTGCTTGATTTACATTCGTGATGAGGTTGTAATAGTCCTTTAAATATGGCACTCTGCTCAAGTTATCTGAAATATAAGGCTGCTGAGTTCAGTTTCTTCTCTTGGATGTCATAATTATTATTCAATTTTTTGCTTGGAAGTGTCATATTTTGCTCATCTGAGAGTAATTTCTTTGATTTTGATTATTTTCTCAGTTTCTTCTCTGATTTGAAATACGTATTTCCTTTGGGAAGTGACACTTTTCCTTTGTGTCTTTCAGATAGTTGTTATGACGCCACAGATTTTGCTGGATGCTCTGAGGCATGCTTTTCTAACAATAAGCATGGTGAGCTTGTTAATATTTGATGAATGCCATCGTGCTTGTGGAAACCATCCGTACTCACGAATAATGAAGGTATTGGGATTTGAAGATCTTTTATTTCGCTTGACAATATAGATATTGTTTTATAACCGCATGCAGTATTTAGACATTAGACAAGTTGCTTAGATAGCATTTCCTAAATAAAGTGTCATGATATTTTTTCTAATTTTCTGTGCTCTGCTGAGTTTGTAGGAATTTTACTTTGGTTCTGAGTGGAGGCCAGCTGTATTTGGAATGACGGCATCTCCAGTTGCTACAAAAGGTAAGAACTCCGAACATGGCATTCAAATGCACTTGGGCCGGGGCCTCCCCTACTGTATTCACTTCAAAAAAAGAAAAGAAAAAACACATGGCATTTGAATGCCTTATGCCCTTGTGTTTTTCTCTTTCATCAGAGTTTTCAGCATATATGATTTTGTAGCGCCGTAAATCATCGTATTGTAGACTATAGGTGTTCCCTTTCCTTGTCTTATGTTCCACAGAAAACAAACTGTGATGATGTTCAATGCTCTTGTTGTGTACATCACAAAATATTGCATTTCTAAAAATATGATTCTCGCCCTTTTGCTAATTCTGCTCGAAAGCTCTGCAGTCCAAAAAATTTTGGTTCCGAGTTGTACATGATTGGTTCCTGCTTCAGATTTATTTTTAATTAAAGTATTTTCTGTAGACTGTTTCATTACACAGAATTATTTTTATGTTTGGTGTGCACATGGTGGATTTGTAAACTATTGTTTGGCTATGGTGAAGCAGACGTTTAGAACATATTGTATATTGTCATCTCAGATGCGCATTCCTACCACAAAAAAAACATGCCATGCTATTTCCTATTTGTTCGCTTATTTTTGAACTTTTAAACTTATTATTTCTAAAAATCTTCACTTTTGTCAGGAGCTAATACAATACAAGATTGTGAAGCACAGGTTGCTCAACTTGAACTAATATTGGATGCAAAGGTACCACTAGCATCTTTATATTTGAATTTTAGTTTGTTCTTTTAGGAAACCTTAGTTTGTGGTAAATTGGTTTTGATGTCTTACATGCTGTCCTAGGTATATATTGTAGAAGACAGGAATGAGCTTGAGAGCTTCTCTTCCACTGCAGCGATTGTGAACAAATACTATGATGCATACTTGGTTGATTTTGAAGATCTGAAATCAAAGCTACAGATATTGTTTGAGGAGGTTATTTAACTAAACAACTATATATCTTCTCATACGTTAGAAAATAAATTATTTCGAGTAGGCATACATAGAATACTTTGCACATTTATGTATACTACGTTTATCTGTTAAAACGTTGTACTGTTGGGCAGTTTGATGCTATGTTGGTTACTCTACAAGAATCATCACCTAATAAATTTGAAGACACTGACGGTATCCTGGACATGTCGAGAAAGAGCTTGTCCAGATACCATGGGAAAATATTGTACGGGTTGAATACTCTTGGTCCTGTTATTACCTTGGAGGTACTGTATCATCTAATCATTGTGTGTGTGTTTTTAATTATTACTGCTATTATTATTAGTTTTTCTGAAGAGTCATAATAATGGCCAATATGTCAGATGTACATCTCATTATGTTTGTTGACTACTAGCTTCATAAATTCCTTTGTTTTTTTTATAGTGATTCAAATCTTCCTGTATTAAATGTTGCTGTTGACACATACCCAGCCAGGGAACTACGTATGGGATTTTTTAAAAGAAAAATCCAGGAGTGGTGGGAAATAGTTTTTATGATAGTTCTCGTAGTATTTGAGTAAAACCTGAAACCAACTTACTGCACAGCTGAGTTTGCTCTTCTTGATTGATTTTAGGAATCCCCATTTTGTTTCTATAAATGAAGGATTCTTGAATAACCACCGCATTATTTATTTACTCCAGTTTCATAGTAAAAAGTAGCTCCGCCAGAAGAATACTCCCCCCGTTCTTGAAAGTATGACGTTTTGGACAACAAATCTAGTTCAAAACTAGGTTAGCTGTCCTAAACGTTATATATTAAAAGAAGAGTAGTACATTTTGATGTATGCCCTGTATGATGAAAACTTTTTCCGTTCCAATCTTTGATTGTGTGATTTTGGTTACCATATGAGTATTTATATTAGAAAAGCTGTGGTCCGATCATTTATCTTAACTGTTGTTTACAGGGGTTCTCCTATTGCATTTCATTTCTTCAAATAGTTATTTCTGTTTTCAAGGATTACGTGTTGTCATTTTCTCGAAATGCATACATGTATTTATGCTACCAATCTTATGAACCGGAATAGCTATATTCTGTAGAATTCTTATATGCTAACCCTTTACTGGCTTTTTTTTTTCGAACAGGTGGTAAAAATATATAATGAAAGCATTAAGTCACTTGGTGATTCCGAAGAGTGCGTCTTCTCGAAAGCTAGCTTGAACTTACATATGTCCTATTTCAAAGAAGCTTTATGTTTGGTAGAGGAAATTTTGCCCCTGGGTATGGTGCAGTTGTTATGTTCAGTTTTACAATTAATCTGATGATTTAGTAATGCAAACATGAACTAGTTATATCTCAAAAGTATGTTTAACATCTAACTATTTTTCTTGCAATACAAATACATAGACTACATTGGACCTGGCAATATCTTTACTATTATGGTGATGCACAAATCACAAAGATCAAGAAGAACTGTTATTTTTTCCTTGCAGTTTGTTAATGCGTCCCCCTAAAATGTTCTCAGTTACAAATAATCAGTAATAACCCTACTTTCTATAATTTGCATAATTGCATGCTACGTTACAAAATGAAAAGAAGACGAATACTTGCTCTATATAGCCAAACCACAAGACTTTTCAATCTGGCTTTCTGTGAATGTATCCAGTGCTTTTCTATTGCAATAGCTACTTATCGCTTGTTTTCTAACTCTTCCTTTTTAAGCATTATTTTAGTGATATCTCCCTGTACTTTCACCAGCTAGATATCTAAGACTTTATGCTAGTATTTGCCTTCTAATCATTCTGATATCGTTGTATACTAGGTTATGAGGAACTAGTGAAATCGGAATCTGGTTCTGCCGAACTAACTAAAAGGGGGTATATTTCTTCTAAAGTGGAGACACTTATCAACATTTTTAATCATTTGGGTAATACGGTATTCTGCTCAAGATATTTGGTTTTGCCTACTTTTTCGTATTTTCATGGTACAAAAGATACATTTATGTTTGTTTTCTCCACAGCTCATCAGAGGAAGTGCTTTGCATGATTTTTGTAGATAGAATTATGACAGCCAAAGCAGTTGAAAGATTTATGAGAGGTATTATTAGCTTTTCCCGATTTTCAATTTCTTATTTGACTGGCGGGAGTACATCAAAAGATGCTTTGAGTCCAGCAGTGCAAAGATCTACTTTGAATTTATTCAGAGCTGGGAAGGTATGATGTGTTTTACTTGTAAATACTGATTTATACAGGTATTGAGAGAATCTGCTAAATTTTATGTCCATTTCTAGGTGAATTTGCTTTTCACAACAGATGTGACTGAAGAGGGCATTGATGTACCTAACTGTTCTTGTGTGATACGTTTTGACCTCCCCAGAACTGTTTGTAGCTATGTTCAATCTCGGGGGCGTGCCAGAAAAAGCAGCTCAAATTATGTTCTTATGATTGAGAGGTACAAAGTGCCACACTTCATCGCTTACATTTTGATATATTTTGTAAGCTTTAAAAGAACTTATATACCTTGATTTGCTGCTATAGCTCAGAAATTGCTGAAATCTTTGATCTTATATCATATGACTTTTCAAAAGTTTCACCATGCTTAAATGTTTTTTTATGTTTTGTCTGGAACTTCCAGGGGAAACTTAGTGCAGCAGGAACACATATTTAATATAATACGAACTGAGTACAATGTTAAAAACTTCGCGCTACGTAAACGTACCAATACTTCATCACATGATTTGCCTCTCGAAGACAAGTACACATACCATGTTCCCTCAACAGGAGCGACTATCACTGCAGACTGCTGTGTCAATCTAATTTACAAATATTGTGAGAAGCTTCCTAAAGATAGGTATACTTATGCTTTCCTTTAAATTTTTATAACCTTGGTGGTTCCATAGCCTGCTTGTGTCTCATTTCGTTTGTTGCTGTTAAATAGCATTTAAACATCCAAAAGTTGACTATGCTTGGATGACTAAATTTCATGATCTGTTGGTGGTATGGTAGTACTTGCTTGTGGGGCGGAAAGTAGGCCAGCCTTAAATGTCACACATCGTACAAAAACTTCATGATTTTACTATATTCCATGCCGCTATTATATTTTGTTGCAAAAAATAGGAATTGATTGTAGCACTCTTATGCAGGTATTACATGCCAAAGCCTTCCTTTGAGATAGCTTTCAATGATAGGTTGTATCAATGTACCTTGACGCTGCCTCCCAATGCAGCATTTCGAAATATAGTTGGCCCTTCAAGCAGTACATCTTATTTAGCCAAGCAACTTGTATCCCTGGAGGCATGCAAGAAATTGCATCAGCTGGGAGAACTCAACGATCATCTTGTACCCTTGACTGAAGAACCCATGAATATTGGTATAGATGAAAAATGTATTTCTGGAAGAGGTAGGTGCCTGATGTCTTACATGCTTTCTTCAAACTGGAACATATCTTTGTCTGTTTTGCTCTAAATTAGCACTAACAAAACGCAGATCAAAATGATTGTGAGTTGGAACGGGTCTTAAATTTACGTACGAACATGAAATTGTGGAACATATCCTTGCATGTTGCATCATGTTTACTTGTACAGAAAAACTATACATATATGGTGTTGTCCTTGGCGAGGTTTATAACCAGAACATTGAGCTATGTTACCTTTCGCAACTCTCTAATTTGTTACTTTGAACATTTGACTTGGGCATTATTACACTGAATACTTAAGTCTGCACCTGGCAGCTTATTTCTGTATAGTAAATTTTGCCAACACTTAAATGATCTTCTCATTTTTTCATCTCCCTTTCCCATTTTGTTAGGAACAACTAAAAGAAAGGAGCTTCATGGAACAATAAATGTTCATGCTTTATTAGGGACTTGGATCCATGAAGGTGAAACTGTCACACTGAATATATATAGATTTGATTTTCGCTGTGATCAAGAAGGTGAAAACTATGCTGGCTTCGTTCTGCTGATGGAATCAGTACTTGATGATGACGTGGCACGTTCAGAAATGGACCTCTTCCTTATCCCTAACAAAATGGTCTACACTACTGTAACTCCTTGTGGAAAAATTCAGCTGAACAAACAGCAGGTTGTTCAAGAAAGAATACTACTTGCATGCCTGTTTGTAGAATTCAATTATGGGCTTACTTTCCTTGTTTTCTTCAGCTGCGCAAAGGGAAGCAATTTCAAGAATTCTTCTTCAATGGCATATTTGGTAGAATATTTCACGGTTCCCGAACAAGTGGACTGCAAAGGGAATTTATTTTCCGAAAAGGATATGAAATACAATGGAGCTCAGACAGCATGTACTTACTTTTGCCTTTGAGGCATCTCTCACAAGTCCAGAATGACCTAGACATACACTGGGAAGCCGTTGAATCCTGCTCTGGTGCAGTGGAGGACTTGAGAAACTTGTATCTAGAAGATGGAAATCTCAATTATGGAACAATAATTTTACAAAAGGAAAATAATGGAGAAGACATCATTCATTTTGCCAATAAATCTCTTCCTTTTTCCAGTGTCAAGGATTCAGTTGTGCTGTCTGTTCACACTGGGAGGATATATTCTGTTCTTGACTTGATTTTTGACACAACTGCAGACAACTCATTTGATGAAATGTATAATGGCAAAGCTTCACCATTTGCTTCATTTGTGGACTACTACCATCAAAAGTACTTGCTCATTAACATGTTTTAACCCAGAAACTATCCGTCGTGGTATGTTTCCTTATTTATTTCTCAGTTTCTCAATTATGTGTAGGTACGGTATTGTTATTCAACATCCAGGACAACCTTTATTGCTGTTAAAGCAAAGCCACAATGCACACAACCTACTTTTTTCAAAACTGAAGTACCAAGGTACTGTAAATTTCAGTCTATCATTTTCCTTTTTCTGTTATAATGATTTTTTTTTGAGGAATGTTATAATGATTTGCTTGTCTTGAAAATAACAGCTGCATTACTTCTGAATCTTCTTTTACATGACATTGCACATAATCTGTGGCAGATATTTCAACTGGCAAACCTCTGCTCGTGGAAAAGGAACAAGTTCATGCCCGGGTCCCTCCTGAACTACTCATCCACGTTGATGTCACAACTGATGTTCTCAAATCATTTTATTTACTCCCTTCTGTAATGCATCGGCTTCAATCTCTCATGCTAGCCAGCCAGCTTCGCAGAGATATTGGTTGCACTCAATGCATACCAAGTAGTCTGGTTTGTACTCTTGAATGACGTTACATGCTGACTTACTCGCTAAGGATGATTATGCATATCCCAATAATTTGACCTCTTCATGCTAGATTTTGGAAGCTATCACAACTTTACGGTGCTGTGAGACATTTTCTCTGGAGCGGTTGGAATTATTAGGAGACTCGGTACTGAAATATGTAATAGGTTGTGATCTGTTCCTAAGGAATCCAATGAAACATGAAGGCCACCTTTCTGACATGAGATCCAAGGCTGTCTGCAATGCCACGCTACATAAACATGGAATTTGGCGATCGTTGCAGGTATTAGCTTTCAAACCTAAGTCCATTTTCATGGCATCAGCTCCTGAAGTTTATAATGGGTTCTGTTGTTCAATTTCCTTTACGTCATAAAGAGTTGGCAATTCAACCAGCCAGAATGCGAACCCAATAATTGCTCATTATTATGTTGTGGAATTTGAAAATTCCCAGAAGGCTAGTCGAAATGAGAAAATATGCATGGTAGTATTCATTCTAGAAGGACAAGTACAATGTTTTTTCTTACTTTGCTATCCAACTGTAGCATTGTAAAGTCACATAAGAGGCCTGAACAACTGTTCTTGTCAAATCAATATCTTTCAAGTAGTTCCTATTTGTGAGGTTTATTTTCTTTAATACTTTTGATAAGGGTGGCGAGGGGGGGGGGGTTCGGGGGTTTTCTCGGCCTCAATGAAGTCTTTTCTTAATGAAATGACACGGGGGCGGCTTTTTTGTTATCATGGTTTTCAGGGCTATATACGGGATAGTGCATTTGATCCACGCCGTTGGGTTGCTCCTGGACAGATATCATTGCGCCCTTTTCCTTGTAACTGCGGAATTGAGACTGCTTTTGTTCCTGTTCATGGAAGATATATCACAGACGATCCATCTTTTGTTGTGGGAAAACCATGTGACAGAGGTCACAGATGGATGTGCTCTAAGACAATATCTGATTGTGTTGAAGCACTAGTTGGGGCATATTATGTTGATGGTGGCATCACTGCTGCAGTTTGGGTTATGAGGTGGTTTGGTATTGATATCAGATGTGATATGAAATTAGTCCAGGAAGTGAAATCTAATGCATCTCATCTATGCTACTTATCAAAATTGAACCATATTGAGGAACTAGAAGCAAAGCTGAAGTACAACTTCTCGGTTAAGGGCCTTCTGCTTGAAGCCATAACTCATCCATCTCTGCAGGAGCTAGGGATCGACTACTGTTATCAGGTCAGTGAAAAAGAGTAGGTGTAGTTACATATTGATAGGTGTGGCAGTTTTAGTAACAATAGCCATAGTTTATTGTTTAAATCATATATTGCTTAAAAACATGATACATGTCTTAATTTCTGCTTTGTATCAGCGGCTGGAATTTCTTGGTGATTCTGTCCTGGATCTACTAATCACACAGCATCTCTTTGTTAATTACACTGATGTTGATCCTGGAGAATTAACAGATTTACGTTCCGCTTTGGTTAGTAATGAAAACTTTGCACAAGCAGTTGTAAGAAACAAGATTCATAATCATCTACAGCATGGATCTGGAATACTTTTGGAGCAAATAACAGAATATGTTAGGTCCAATTTGGAGTGCAATGGGAAAGATAATGATCTCCTTCAGCATGCTCCATGCAAAGTACCTAAGGTTAGAAAATATAGTTTTGCTTATGCTTGTGATTTTAATAGCCTTGTTTTCTGCTCTTAATGAATGCTGTGCGTCTCTCCTGTGTTTTAGCCAAAAAAAATATTTAGCTTTATATTTCTGTGGTGTTAGCGCTAATCTTGTTCTTCCTTGTATAGGTTCTTGGAGACATTATGGAAAGCATTACAGGTGCAATTTTTATAGACACAAATTTTAATGTTGATCTGGTTTGGACGATTGTGGAACCATTGCTTTCTCCAATGATCACCCCTGATAAGCTTGCGTTACCACCTTATCGTGAGTTGCTGGAGTTATGTAGTCACCTTGGTTGCTTCATAAATTCAAAAAGCACCAGTAAAGGAGAAGAATTGGTTATAGAGATGACGGTGCAGCTACGAGATGAACTGCTGATAGCCCAAGGACATGACAGAAACAAGAAGGGTGCAAATGCAAAGGCAGCAGCTCGTATTTTGGCTGATCTGAAGGTAGGTTTTTCAAACAGAAATTAAAAACACTTACAAATTATTAGTTCATTGGGTTGGGAACATATCTCGTGGTGTTAATAAGCAACTCAGCCTAGACCCTGTGTAAATTTCTGTCCAATGGAAACATTCAGATCTCTTACTTGCAGTGTATGAAAGTGTCATGAAAAATATCGTTGGTGTTTTGCTGCTCTGGATATAGATGCTTTATATTGTACTATGCATTTATTTTACTATGCAGATACTAATGTTAATTTTCTAATGCAGAAACGGGGTCTTTCAATAAAACAATGTTTCTCTAAGGCTAAGCAGTCAGACACTGTCTCTTCTGAACTGCAATCTCAATTGACAACTGTAAGCTTCTAGAGAGTTTCCCAAATATGAATTACCAAGTATTAAACTTAATTCTGACTAATGGGCATTATTGCTTCACTGTAGCTGGAATCACAACTTGATTTTCCTGATGTGACTCACAGTCTTGACCTAGAGGTTCTTTCCTCTGAGAGAGAAGCAGGTATGTCCTGTTTAGATTGATATACTCGCAGACTTGTAGGCTATGAAATAGGAAATACTAGAAAACAAATTTGTTCTCTTTACTATTCTACCTTCTGCAAAATACTTTCAGTTATTCTTCCTCTCAAAATGGATAAAGGTGGACCCCGAACTGCTCTGTTTAGACTATGCAAGAGTTTGCAGTGGCCGATGCCAGAATTTGAATTTGTGGAACAAAGGTTTAGGTATGTACAAAATCATCAAAATATTGCTTTCTAGTAAACGATTGTGAAACTTCTGGTTGCACATTCTATTTCTTGTAAAATGATGTGCATTCAGATGGTATGCCAGTTAAATGTTTGTATGTGGTGTAAATGTCTTGGGGTTGTTAAATACATCTGGACATTACATACCTGAGCAATGATTTTTTTTTTTTTTTGCCTGAATGTATTTATCATCATCATTTAGAAATATCTGGGGGTTATTTTCATTATTTTATTTTCATTTCGTGCAACAGGACTCCTATTGTTCTGGATGGGGTTACAACCACAAACTTTAATAGCTTTGTGGCAACCATCACTTTACACATACCGGATGTGACAGTCATTACCCTTCAAGGCGAGCGGCGAACTGACAAAAAGAGTTCTCAGGATTCTGCATCGTTGATAGTGCTTCAGAAGCTTCAAGAACTCAAGGTCTGTATATGCAAGACGTAGCGAAGCAAACATGGCTCGGCTAGTGGATACAACTGGTTAATGTGGGCAACTGGGCATCATACCATCATCCCTCCCAAAGTGACTTGTGTTGAAAAATTCTCAGAAATAGTCGGTATGAACTGACAGTAGGATATGCTATTTAGTATTAGCTGGCATAGTTGTAAGTTACATATATCTTCCATTGCCTAAACAAGCTAGTACGTCACTCACTGGTTCCCCTAGTCAACATGGGTCAACCGACCTATGGTGGGTGGGCTCTTGCGTAAAGGGTCGGTCCGGTCGTGGGAGGCCTCAAAGCACGGGTTAAGGTCCAAACCATAGGGTGTGGCATCCCCTGTGTATTTGGTGTCGGCTTTCGTGACCTTTCTCGGCGGGGCTCCGGTTTTAACCCTCACCGCCAGAGGGTTTATTTATTTTTTTTTTAATTGTAAACAACTAGCTGAGTTCTTTAAAAAGCTGCATAAGTACGTTTCTGCCTTCTCAAAGTTTGCAAACTATAGTTTCCTTTTCTTTTGCAAGCAATTATAGTTTCACTTAATAAAAGAAAATATTTTGCAATAATTATAGTGGAACGATTTGGGCACACATTAAGTGAAATTATCAGCTCTCGTCAACAGCTATTTCGGAAATGAAATAGGATTTGAAGCTCCAGTTTTTTTCTGACTGAATGTTGTTGATTCTTGCAACTAAATTGAGTCTCACATGTAAGCCTGTATGTTGTTCCATGGCGCCTGACCCTCCTACACTTGTGTGCCCATAAATTCCGAATGCCTTGTAAGTCATTGAGCGTAACCGAAATCAATCAATCCCATTATATACAGAAACCCCCTTCCTTCATGCCAATTTCACAATAGAAGAAAAGAAAAGCAAAA
Source organism: Eragrostis nindensis (assembly GCA_012490785.1). NCBI lineage: Eukaryota > Viridiplantae > Streptophyta > Magnoliopsida > Poales > Poaceae > Eragrostis > Eragrostis nindensis. The sequence continues at coordinate 321,535 of JAAXCT010000149.1, forward strand.
AAACTCGTATCAACACCAGCGCACTATGCCATCTCCCCTCTCAAAACGGCAAAACTAACTGTTCCCAATCCTAACAAAATGACACCATTTACAACTTCAGCTTGTGATCACCTACCAAAGCGGGACGATGGCCTATTGCCGGGTCTCTCGAGCAACCCTGCCATGACCACCTTCTTCTTGCACTCCTCCGTGGTGCGCAACTCCGCGCCCTTCTCGGCGGCAGCCACCCCGGTCGGGTCACCGAACCGCCGGCCACTGGCGCCAATCGGGTCACCGAAGCGCCGGCTGCTGCTGCTGGCGCCAGCGACGCCACTGCTCTTGGCACCGGCCGCCGCCCGCGCCCGGACGAAGCGCACGCCGTACAGGCACGAGCACAGGAAGATCACCGCGGTGACGCGGCCGAAGAGCACGATCACGCCCAGCGTCGTCGCGGCCGTCCACAGGCCGCTGGCGCCGGCCGGCCGCTCGCCGTCGTCGCGGTCGGGCTGATGCAGCGAGTGGCGCCTCGACGGCGCTCGCCAGATGCGGCCGGCCAGGACCGGCTCGTCGGTCGTGCACGGTTGGTTCGTGCCCAGCCGCGCGGGCGCCGTGCTCCCCCGGGTGCCCGTGGCGGCTGCCGTCGTAGACGCTTGCGGTTGTCTGGTGCCGTCTGCGGTGGGACGTGGCTTGCTTCTGTTCTGCTTCTTGGCGTCGCCGCCGAAACTGCCCACCTGCAGACCATGCCACCCAACGGGCGGTTACTACGACCGTAAGACAATACTGAAGCAGTGAGGCTATTTGTGGACGTGAAAAAGAGCACTAAAACATCCGATAATCTGCAATGAATGTTAGCCCACGGCAGCAGTATGGCACGACAATTACACCCATAATCTATGCAGGAGTATTCGGATCTCATCATGCATATGAACCATGAGCACACTGAAAAGGAAGCGTTCCTATCGTCAGCCGTATATGGCCCAACGAATGCAAATGGAACGATTCTACCGTATCGCTTGCTGTCGTCGATGACGACGAAAAGGCAAGGTAGGAAAATATGATCTGGACACGAGTATTTCGCGCCACGTCTGGCAATTACGGAATTGAGACGCACTTGAACCACACGTCTACAAACCATTTTAATTACATTTAGATGATAATTTTGTTGGGAAATCGTTAAACTTTAAATCTTCGGTAGTAGTAAATTCCTCCGGGAGTCCTAAGATTTCTTAAAATAAACGTAGTAATTCCATTCCATTCACATGGTTTGTAGTAAACCCACGTGACGAGCCAAAGTCGTGCGCCCAAAACCTCACAACAGCGACGCTCCGCAGAGAGAGGGGGAGAAGGCCGGCGCCGGCGTTGGTGGGTCAACCACGCAGCCTCCCGCGGTTGGCTTGGCCCGGCGCCCATCGCCGATTCGCCATGACGCCAAAACGGCCAATCCCGTTAACCCACCCACCTACTCACCGCTAACTACACCGGTAACGCGCCAAGAATGATGAGCGGAGTTGACGGCGAAACCAACTAATCGGTAACCACACGACCCATATTCATACAGCGGTCGCGGTCGTGGTGCAATCACAAACTGGAATTGTCAGTGCAACCAACGCAGCAAGCGACGATCGATTTCTCGATCGACCGAGGTCATGAGCCCCGGGCCATGGCGATCGATCTCCACGTATTCACTGATCGACGGACGCAACGTACCTTGGCCGGTAGGAGGCCGCTGCTGTCGCCGGAGACGACGACGGAGGCGAGCGCCTTCTTGACCTGCAGCGACGTCTTGAGCAGCACCAGCAACCGCCTTCCCATCCGCTGACCGTCGCCGCCCGCGTTCTTCTCGCCGCTCTTCCGGAGCCACGGCCAGGAGAACGCGAGCCGCGACAGCCTGAGCCGAAACCTTCGCCGCCGGCGACGCCGCCGCTTCCCCGGCGCGTCCTCTGCGCCGCAGGACTCCGTCCGCCTGCTGGTCCTGGAACCGCGCCAGAAGCCGAACGGAAGGCACGAGCACCGCCGCAGCCGGCTGTCTGCAACGACATCGTCGTCGGCATCGGCGGAGGCAGCGCGATTCTTCTCGAGCAAAGACATGATCCCTCCCCGCCGCTGGAGCAGCTAGCTAGCTAAGCTAGCGCGCGGCGATCACGCTCTGGACGACGACGGCCGGCGCCGCGCGCGGAGACATGTTGCCGTTGTTGCCTTGCGGCCGCGCGCACAAGAGAATCTCGGGAGCTGCGACGGCACAAGGAACTTCGGAAGCTTGTCCTGTGCTCTCTTGGAGGCTTTGATCGGGAGAAATTCTCACGCGCGTGAGGCAGGATTTGGAAGAAAGGGAGCTTCCACAAGATGAATTTTCTAAGGCGCGCACGCGGTGTCGATCCGGTGATCATGATTCCAACTCATGTCTCATGGAACCAACGAACGGTCTTGGCACGTAGGGCAGCTCGCGAAAGCTAAGGCGACGAGGAATTGTTTTTTAAGTCATGGTCGCCCTTGAGAAAACTGGGACGAGATCGAACGGCAAATCATTGTCTTGGGAGACCGCTTCGTAGTGGCCGCGCAAGACTGGTGCCAGTGAAGAGGCTAATCTTTTATAGCAGCTGCGCACAAGGTTGCAGCGATTCTCTTTTTTTTTTTTGAAAAACTTGATTCAAAAATTGTTTTTGAATAGAAATCAGAGGGATGAAACGGTACGGTGTTGCATATATCTTCTGGGAAAATATGTGGTAGAAAATTATTCTTTTGTTCAAGGAAACCGTGCACTTGGAGAGAGAGTGCGGATGTGGGGTGCATGTCGCTTCAGGACAACCGTCTTCAGTCCGTATAGTGCGGTGCGGTGCGGTACAATAGTACTGTGTGTTTGACCCTGACTCACTATGTGAAAAACGTTACTATAGTGAAGTAGAGAAGTAAGACTAACTACAAAAGAATACATGGAGCCGTTTTAAGAAGCTTCTCTAGCTTTCACTTGTGTTTTTTGAAGCTTAATTGTAGATCTGGTTTCGACTTGTTGAGTGGATTTTGCTTTGCCCTGTAGTGTATATATATTCACAGTCCAAGTAACGTTTCAGGAGTACAACTTATGCTTGTCCAAGCAAAAAGATCCGAGGAGAAAGGTGTATATTCACATAGTTTATTTATGTGGTCAAAAGGAGTGGATTTGATAAAATGTGTCATAACCATCAGGAGATCTACAAGACTGAGTGCAAAATCTCTGTAAGGCAGGAAACGAATAGGAATATGGTCAATTTGTAAATTGAATTATCCTGATCGTCCTATTTGAAAGCTACTGCCTACTAGTAGTGTGACGTTTGAGTTCAGGAAAAATTCGAGTAGAATTTCTTTGTTCTCTGCCAAACTGGGATGACCATATGTCCCATAGCAGAACATTTCCACTTTTGACTTGTTGCCCATCATTTCGTCACCCAGTGAGTATTGGAGTCATTAATATACCATGGGTTAACTTTGTCCACTTTTGAAATTGTCACGATCCAGTATGCATCCACTAGTTTTATTACTTAGCTTGCTTGATCTCACGCAAATATCAGTTTTGATAGCTTAAAAATTTTGAAACTGGTATTGCCAAAAACTGCTGACAGGTATGGCTAGTATCAAACCACCTTCGTATTCAGGCTTACTACTATGTTTATAAAATGATAGGCAAGAAAACGTCAAGGGGCTAATCAACTCGTTTATTGTGATTTGATCCATTAGAAACTTCCAACCCCTCTTCCTTCACCAAAAACTGTTCGCTTGGAGCCCAAGCATACGAGAAAGCCAAATGTTAATCATGTAGTGCTTATCATCACATATTTGCTGATCTCACATTGCTCCTTTTTAATCAAGATTAAAACAACTTGCAATCAGCTAGTCCTTAAGAGAATGATTTCATAGTAAAATCCACCCATGTGTGCATAGATCACCTTCACGTTTTTTGTTCAGAAAATTGACCATCATAATGTTTAGTACAGCTGTGCTTCGCCTAAGAAGTCATCAGAAACAGCGACACAGTACATGAGATTCATGCATGGATGGATGTATGGTAACTGCCAGATCAGTTGAGCAAAAACAACAATTATCTCGATTCTGGAATATGTGTACATCTCCTAGTTTTTTCTCCCAAAAAGAAAAAGGGTGCACTTGGTTCATTGTTTCATATATCAGTGCAAGTCATATGAATCTGACACGCCAAATTAGGTCACCAAATCGCAGATGGATCAAATGCTTATGTAGCCCCATTTGTTGTGTGGGAAACTGATTTTGATTGACGAAGGGACTGAATAACATGCAGCCTAAATTCATGTGTTCCAAACAAGGCTACCGCTACCCTATATTCGTATCGATCAAGTAATCATGAACATTTGTATGTGAACTAATAGATCGTCCACCATTTTGTGACGCATAACTGCAGTGATAGTGTTCGAAGTTGTGGTGGCAGCGGTGGCCAATTCATGCTCACACCATCGTTTGATACAGGTAACTCTGCTGCGAATGCAGCTGTAGCTCTTTGAGAGCCGCAGATGCGCTCGATTAAAGGAACCATCATCAATTGATGGATTATACTACTACTACTGTACAGCACACAACCATAAAAGTTAAAGAGAAACACACAATCTGGCAGTTGTAAATGTTTTCAGTTCTATAGAATTTTGTGCACCAAACAATTCGGCTTCTTCACCTACAGAAAAAAAAAAAATCAGAAACGCAGTGCGGCTTATAATGTCAGGGGGGCACTACTACCTCCTCAACGTCACCCCCGGCCGTGCCGGCGCCGCCAGCCGAGACCAGCGCATCGCGCCGTCGAAGCCTGGACAGCGCGACGAGCCACGCGCACACGCAGGCGACGGCCCAGAGCCGGCCGCCGAGCAGCCCGGCCATGGACACCGCGGCCACCACGGACAGCCCCACCGCGGGGCCGAACGCGCCCACGCCGCCGCCCGCCGTCGTGCATGCCCGCCTCCGCCTGCGGCCACGGAACACGCGCGCGCGGACGCCTCGGGTTTTGTCGCGGCGTCGCGCGGCGCGGTGGGGAGCCGCGTGGGCGCTCGCGCGTCCACCACGCCGGTTGTGGCTGGAGCAACGCTGGCTTGAACCTGCCGCGCGTCGGGCGCTTTGGAGGGTTGGTTCTGATCGTGTTTTGGTGGCCGCGCTTGCTTTTGCTTCGTGTGCTCGTCCAGTCGTCCTGCCGGTGTTTACGACTTGTGTTGCTTACGCCGCCGCCGCCGCTTTCCATAGTGCTATCCTGGCATAGGGGAATTAGCTGTGAATTGTTGAGTCTAGCAACATCAGATGCCAGGACACGACAGTTTGCACCACACAAAAAGCCGGACGTGTCAATAGAATGTGCGGTGCACGCTCCATTGTACCACTACTGACTACTGAACACTCACCTTGCGTCCCGCTGTCACGCGCGCCGGCGGCAAGAAGCAGCAGACTATGGCACGAGGCCCCTTCCCAGCCACATCCACCTCCTCGTCGTCGTCAGCGTCGCGCCGCGCTTCACCATCATCCGGCCGCGCCAGCTGCTCCCCGTCCACCGGCACGGTGCGCTTCCTCCGCGCCCACGGCGTGCCGGCCACGGACCCCTCCTCGCCGCGCGCGCCACGGCTCCCAAAGCACAGGACGGCGGCCCAACCGCGCTGCCGCCCACCGCGTCGCCGGCTGGCCGAGGCCGCCAGAGCGGCGTCGCCCTCCGCCGGAGCCATGGACGCGCCCGCCGGAAGTGATGAATGGTGATCAGCCGCGCTGGTACTCGGGGCTTATATTGGCATTAATAAGACAGCTGTAGGACAGGAACGATTAACGACAGATGATTTTGTTTCACCGATAAAAACAGATGATTTAAATGGACACGCCTTGGTCGATCAGACGCGTTGCTGAATCATGCCGTTAACTATCGGATTAGCTGAGGAAGCCACGGTGATTTGCTACGAAGTAACACACGGGATTATACGGTCAAGTACGGTATTGGCTAGCATAGCGCGATCAAAGTCATTCGTCAGTGCTTATGACTTCCGCAGTATTCAAGGGTGAAATATATATAGCTTCTCCCAAAAAATAAAGACACTCGCTACAAATTACTAGGGCTTATCCCGAGTTATTTTGCCTTAGGAAAATGCTCACTTTGTCATGACAAAAGATGAGAGTTTTTATTATTCACAATACTGCCGAGAAATATCGAATTCACATTTTGCAAGCAAACAATTCATTTTGCAAGTAAAAATGTGATTTAATTCCAGTAAAAAAACAAAATGAATTAATCCAGTGACATATAAATCGGATAAATCGGACCGGCCACGAGCAGGCACGTTGATGAGTCACCCGTTGGGCCCGTTGACTAGCACGACCCAATTCCCAGTGTACCTGGCCGGCTAGCTTGTTTCGGAGCTCCATTCCCAACTCGGGAGGTCGAGATGGCGGCGGTGGAGAAGCCAGAGGCGGTACGGCGCGCCGAGCAGCTGGTGGAGAGGGAGATGAGCGGGCGCGACGCGTCCCACGACGCCGCCCACGCGCTCCGCGTCCGCGACCTCGCACTGTCTCTCGCCGCTGAAGAGGGCCTCTCCGCCCCTGACCGCCTCCTCACTGTAACTAACCTCTGGCTGGCCTCATCTGCGTCGCTCTGCTCAATCCTCCACTATCTGCACGGAAATTTTTCGGTTTTCTGATGTGCGTGCCGTTTGATTGGCCCAGGTGGAACTGGCTGCTCTCCTCCACGACATTGGTAACTCATGACCCTGAATGCCTCTTTATTTATTCCGTTTGTTTAGCTCTCGATTAGAGTAGCCAGAGGAGAATGACAAGTTTCATGTTTTCGTTCTGTAGGCGACTACAAGTACACCAAGTGAGAGAATGACAAGTTTTCTGTTACACCGTTTGCTTTAGTGGTGGTGAGCTGTTGTTTTAGGAGATTTCGGTTCTGGCTGTGTGAATTTGGTTGCATAAATGGATCTGAACAGGGATAATATGGAGGATATGAGCGTTGTTGACGTGTTTCTTGATGAGTTGGGATTGGACGAGGGCAAGAAGGGCGAAATAGTGGCTATTATTAAAGGGATGGGTGCGTTCTTCGTATTTATGCATCTGTACTTGTATGCTTGTTCCATGATGCAGCTCACTTTGCCACAATATATAAGTCCAAGCAACTTATTGCTTTCTTTGATTTATTTATTCATTTTTCATCAAGCATGTGGTCATTCTATCCTTAATTCTCGTTTTTAGGAGAAATGTATCAGATCATATTATTTCTCTTCACACGGCTTTGTAATTGATATCCTCTCACATTCATTCCTTTATTTAATTGCGGCATAAGATTCTTCATTTTGGGCCTTTGCTTTGTTAATGTTACCTGTTTTGCTTTTACTTGATCTGTATGCAATGCATATCGCAAAGAAAAGGATTACTCATTTGTAGAGCTCAGTGTATTTCTGTTTGCGCTTATTCCTGTAATACCTTGACACTGTCCAACTCTTGGTCTGTTTGCGCTTTGTTAAGAACTGGAATCTTAACTGCAGGATTCAAGAATGAAGTGTCAAAGAAGCTTATTACTGAGCATACTCATGAGTTTGCCATTGTGCAAGATGCAGATCGTCTTGACGCAATTGGCGCAATTGGTAAGTATTACATAAGCAAGATTTCAAAATCAATCATACGTTACCAGTTTTGTTTTTTTAGTAACCACGATACAAAGTTTCTGTGTCCAGTACAGCATGCCTCTTACTTTGACCCTTATTAAATTCAGTCGATTCTCCATGTATGTCTACAGGCATTGCAAACTGCTAATTGTATGTCTAGTATCTTGGTATGAGGCAAACCATATCTACTTCTTAATGTTACTTGTTCACTTATAACTTTTAGTTTCTGCCCACTAATTGCAAATCTCGTTCGCATGGATATGCTAACTGTAATTGTGCATAACCTAGTCATCTGAAGCTTGTAAAGTGGAAATTACCGAGTGCAAGATACATGTTACCTTTGATTTCTCTTGAATTTGGACTTTGGAGATGAGCCAAAACAGGGAAAAATATAAGGCAAAACATCCTATACTGTTAGGCTTCATTTGAACTTATCTAGTCTATGTTAATATGGGCCTTGTTTATCTTATTATGTTTACTTGAGCCTAAAAATGATTGCACATTTCGTCATATTTTGTATATATGAATATTTGGCAAAGAGAATGGAAAATGTTCGGTATTTGGTCTTATGTCACTTTTAGTTTGAATGAATAATAATTTCATGACCTGATTCCTGAGTAATACCTATAGGTATTGCAAGATGTTTTACATTTGGTGGGAGCAAGAACCATGCATTGCATGATCCTAAAATTCCTCCATGTGATAATTTGTCAAAGGAGAAGTACATGTCCAAGGGGGAGAAGCAGACATCGATTAATCATTTCCATGAAAAGCTCTTCAAGTTGAAGGATCTGATGAAAACAGAGGTAATGGGTGCGCTTTGTGATGGAAATCTTGTTACTGGTATGCATTTGTCTTGTTTCAGTATTAAATAAGGAAGAAAAGTGCCTCTTTAAACACATCGAACCTTGTAAGATATGTAAAATTATATTAGGAGTATATGAAAGGAAGATTCTGCAGTGATAGTTTCTGTCGTTATTTGCTCTCTGTTAAATATTTAGGCAATTATGATAATATCGTGGTTTCATACGTTACAAGCACTTTATTCCTTATCAGTCCATCACATGTTCCGTACATGCTGATGCCTGGCTTACTTTGGACATAGGCTGGGAAAAGGAGAGCAGAGAAAAGGCATAAGTTCATGGAGGACTTTGTGGCTGAATTCTATGAAGAATGGAGTGGCAGGGCTTGAAGTTGAACAACCAGAGTTTGAGCTTGTGTGACAGGGAGAAGTTGGCCAACCAGAACTAACAACCCATGTTGCTGTTCGTCTGCTTGGCATAGCATGCTGAATAAAAAGGTCATGCAAACAAAAAGACAACATCTAGAAGAGTAGCTGAGTAATTTAGACGACTCTGTAACAAGCAGTTAACCACTTGCCTGAAGGTCTTAGATGGTGCTGGAATACTACTTTGCCAAGTATAAATTATTGAGTTGTCGGTATTGTCCATCAAGCAGATTCCATGATATCTTGCAGTTTTCGAACGCTAAAAGTATTGTACATGGAATCACCTGAAAAGCTTCGGCGTTACATCATCACACGTATACACAGAGTAGTTCTATACTCCTCAAGCTTGGGTACACTATATGTAAATGAAACAAATCAAGTACTTAATTATAGTATCACTACAGAGGAAGAGACAAAAAAGAAATAAGAAATCAGAGGAAACATTTTCACACAGCATCACCGAATTCCTCCCGTAAACTAGGACGACAGCTTTGCAGACCACATCCGCACCTCAAAGCTACCTTTGCTTCTGTTCCATATCTTCGTCCAGCCCTTGAGCCTTATTGTCAAACTCCGGATTCAGAAATTCAGAGCTTGCCCTTGTCCCTCTTGCTGAGCCTCACCTTGAGCCCGTACTTCATGTACAAGGTGAGCGCCATCTTGGGCGCCACGGGGTGGCCCTCGACGACGTCGACGCGGTAGCGGTGGAGGATGGACGCGGCGGCGAACTTCATCTGGTAGTAGGCGAAGTCCTTGCCGAGGCACAGGCGTGGCCCGCCGTTGAAGGCGGTGAACTTGTAGGCTGACTCGCTCACGAAGTGGCCGTCGCGGAGCCACCGCTCCGGCTTGTACTCGCGGCAGTCCTCGCCCCAGATGCTCTCCATCCGGCCCATGGTGTACATGGCGTAGATCACCTTGGTGCCCTTCTTCAGCACCGTCCCGTCCGGGAACACCTCGTCCTCCACAACCTAAAGTTGCACAGGTTCAGAGCTTGATCAGTTCATAGCAGAGATTTGGTGTTTTTTTTTTTCCATTTCGAAAGACCATCACAGAGAAACCACTTTGTACAATTCTTGTGCTAAAGTGAACTAGAAGCTGCTTGGCTGATTCTCAGCGTGTGAAGTTGAGACGAAACTGAAATCTTATGTGAAAAGGATGTTTGTTTTGGGAACTCTGACAAAGGACACTTGATGACCAATTAACACCTCGAAGCTGTACTGCTAGTTTGGGCAGCTTACCAAGACAGGAGTAGTACAATAAAATAAGAATGGATACAGCTACAATTGAATTGGCCCGGCACGCGTCGCAATCAGGTCGCATAAGAGTTCCAAAACCTTTACCAAAGATACCGAAAATACGCAGGCATCGTGCATGTAGATGACCAACTTGCAACCTATAACTTCTGCTTGTGTTCCTACTCCGTGAGCCATGGCACATCAACTTCAAGATCAAGGGGCCAATGCAGGCAAGCCAAGCGCGTCGTTCATGACTTCTGTGCAGCTGGCATGCTTTTTATGTTTTTGGCCTTGCAGATGGTTAGTAGTATGCAGTAACGCACATAGTAACGTGTGTCGTCAGTTTCATTTTATCAAAGTTCACCGTGGATTAGAACAGCTGATTGGCGATTCATGCCACGTTGCAATAGCTAAGAGACGGCACGAAATATAATACTACGCCTAGCAGCACTACTACTTCAGCACCTAGCAGTAGCATGACAAGAAGCATATGTGCTCCCCTGCTCATGCAGAAAGGGCCAGCTACTCACACACTTGAGACTTGGCACAGTACAAGGACGAGTTAGTTTCACTGAACGCGCCATGCAGCGTTCCAAGAATGTAAAACGTGTGCCCATTTTTACTCGTCACACAGTCCCAGTTGTTACTATGTCGTTTCTAGCATGTGAAAGTATACGAATTTGTCTTTTTTCCGCAAAGAAAAAGAGTATACCAATATACGATATACGTGGTGCGCATGCGTGTGTACGTACCTCCTTGTGGTCGACGGGAACGGACGGGTAGAGGCGGAGCGCCTCGGAGAGCGCGGCGTGCAGGTACTCCATCCGCTTCACCTCCTCCGGCTGGAAGACGAGCTCCTCCTCGACCTCTCCCGCAGTCGCCGACGCCTTGCGCGCCGCGACGATCCCCTCGATCTCCTCGAGGATCCTGGCCTCGACGGCGGGGTTCTTGGCGAGCAGCCAGAAGAACCAGGCGAGCGCAACGGACGAGGTGTCGCGGCCGGCGAGGATGAAGTTGACGCAGATGTCGCGGAGGAACTTGTCCGAGTAGGCGGGGCGGCCTTGGTCGTCGCGCATCTTGGTGAAGACGGTGAGCAGGTCCGACCTGCCGCGCCCGGCCTGATCTTCCTCGGCGGCGGCGGCGGCGACCTCCTCCTTTCGCTTGCGGATGACGTCGTAGGCGAACGCGTCGACGCCGGCGAGGGAGCGCTGGAGCACGCGCTCGTGGCCGACGCCGAGCGCGCGCATGGCTCGCCACACCGTGGTGGGGATGACGAAGCGCAGGAGGGTGGCCTCGGTGGCGTCCTCGAAGGCGCGGGCGAACGGGATCTCGGGGAGGCCCGGGGCGAGGCAGCCGGGGTCGACGCCGAACGCGATCATGCAGACGTTGTCGAAGGTGAGGCGGAGGAGCACGTCCTGCAGGTCGACGGCGGCGCCGGCGGCCTCGGCGGCGGCCAGGACGGGGAGCAGGCGGCGGTGGACGAGCTCGACGAGGGAGCTGGCCGTGAGCGCGCGGAACTCGGCGGAGTGGAACTCGAGGCTGGCCGCCTTGCGCTGGCGCCGCCACACCTCGTCGTCGGCGCCGAAGATGCCGTCGCCGAGGAGGTCCCGCACGGTGTCGCGGAAGTAGGGGCCCTTGGGGAAGCTCCCGAAGCGGGTCTTGAGCAGGTGCTCCAGGTTGCGCGGGTCGGCGGTGACCACGCACTGCAGGGCGGTGAACCAGGGGCCCCGGAACGTGAACGTGCCGCCGCGCGTCCTGAGCACGCCCGTGATCCACTCGTACATGTCGCCGCGGAGGCCCAGGAACAGAGACGGGAGCATGCCCACCAGCGGCCACGACGGGAGGCCCTGCGACCGGCGCTGGCGCAGCGAGTGGATGGCCACGAAGATGGACACGGCCACCAGCAGCTCCAGCGTCTGCACCTCCGGGACCAGGCCCGCGATCAGGCCGCCGGCGCCGAGCGTCTCCTTAGCCGCCAACGTCGTGGCGTTGTGCGTGATGGTGTCCATGTCGCTCATGGCGTTGCTGTGCAGTGCGGTGACTTGTGTGCGTGTGTCAGTGTGTGTGTGCGTTTCTGTTGATGGAGGGGTTCTTGGGGCGGTGTCGCGATATATAGATGGACTGCCGGCGTTCTGTTGCTTGATGGCGACCTTTTGGGCCGTTTGGTTTGGTGAGCTAAAAGGCTTGCGCGAACGAACTGGCTACAAGCATAACTTCCCCCTGAGCTTTCCACACTGAGCTTGCGGGCAAAACTGCCTTTGGTGGCTTGGTGCTAGTAGTAGCACTCGGCCACGCTTGGTGCCAACGCTGCGGTGCAAGGGCTCGAACTCTAGCTCCTCTGATGTCACATGTTGCATTGCGAAAGTGCCGTTCATGCTTCGATGAACTGAGATTACTGGGATATACCCTTAGCAGGAGTTAACAAGCAAGCACTACGTACGCGTCTACACCTGGACATGTGAGTTCACAGTACGTTGTCTTACAAGATGGTACTACCACGTAAGGAGACGCATATCGCAAACGGAGGAAAAGTGTACATGGGCGCATGCTAATTTCGCGATAACGACACGACATAGCCGTTCCTCACGGGTAAACCAACCGCGCTTTTCGGACCTAGACACGACCGGAATTGGAACATGGTGCGGTACAGCTGCGACCGCGCCGGAGTTTACACCTAAGGTTCGGTGCCCAATCAGATATTGTGGCAGCACCTTTGTTCTCCTTGCTGTTTTCTTGGCGCAAAACAAAGGAAGAAAAATCTAGTACTGCTCCCGCGCCCGTTTCCGCCGGTTCGGTTCAGCACACTGACGCGGCGGCCGCGACAGGCGTAGGACGGAGTCGGTCGGGCCCCATGCCCCGAAGCGTGCGGAGGTGAGAGAATCAACCGGGGGGCTCGGCAGTTTCTTTCATTTTTGAGGAAAAAGCGAAGGTCCGGCGGGGGAGGATGGCGGGGTTGGTGACCACCCTGATGCCCTGCTGCTCAGCTCCGCGCCCACACCGCGCGCTCTCAGGTCACCAAACGCAACCACTGCTCCACCCCCTGCCCCCAGGTCCGCCACTGCATGCCGCCGCCGCGCCAGGGCCTTCCTCCTCCGCTTCCCGAGCCGTCACGCATTCACGCGTCGTGTCGCTGTACTAACCAACACAGTCGAGTTGCCATCACTGTCCATAGAGCCAAAACCATCCGTGTGTCCCGCGGAAAACATGCCGTGGTTTTTGCTCGGTTTCGCCCTCGCGCCCCTGCAAAAAACTTACCAGCTGACTAGCCCACGGGTGTGGGTGGGTGAACCAGATTGTGGAAATGCCAGCATTTCCATTTCGTGTGGTACGATACGATAGCGCGATGGCCACATTTCCATTTCGTGTGGTACGATACGATAGCGCGATGGCCAATCCGAGGTCTCCGCCTGACGGCGTTTCAACGGCTTACGTGCGTGGGGAGTCCAGAAGACGACGCGCGCGGTCAAGTGGTTTACGCAGTGGCCAGCGTCAGCCAGCGTATAGTAGACCCGTATATATCTGCGACGTAGCATGAACAACTTAACGCCACGGAATCGCTTCCGTTACGCTCATATAACATCTAAGTTCTAACACATTTCTTTTTCTTATTCGTCCATCTTATTTAGTTTGCACCTTGTAGGTGACCCGTCGCTTTTGTCTGTTCCAGCAGTTGTGCTCATCTTCTTCTTCTTCTTCTTCTTCTTCTTCTTCTTCTTCTTCTTCTTTTTTTTTTTGAGGGCAGTTGTGCTCATCTTCTAAGCTGATGTGGTCAACCCTGTGATCATATTATGCGGGAGTGAAGACGTGCACAAAACTATCGGAAACTACAACTCTGAGATCTCTCTCTTTTGACGTGCCAAACACTTTAACTGAAAAATTCTAATTTTGGTGGCTGCATCACTGGTCTTCCTGCTTCCACCTGCATCTCAACAACAAAGTTTTTTTTTCCTTGAAAGACTAATGCGAACTACATTATGCTCGGTGCATTAGATTCGCAGGTAGCTAGGATTGGTTGTCTAACGGCAACTGATCAGCGCTTTACACCGGTTGTCAGCGGTACACTTGCTGCAAGCCAAGCAAGCAGATGTGTGCTAAAAGTCATGTCAAAACTAATCTTGCTATTTAGGAGTATTAATAAGTCTAATTACAAAACCTTTTTACAGATGTGTGCTAATTTACGAGACGAATCTAACGAGCCTAATTAATCTATGTTTTGCTATAGTGATGCTACAGTAACCATCGTCTAATCACGGCTTAGTTACCCTCATAGATTCGTCTCGCGAATTAGCACAGGGTTCTGCAGTTAGTTTTTTAATTAGACTTTATTTAATACTCCTAAATGACAAGATTCTAGCAGACCTAAAATTAGTCCTAAAGAAATGAACACCCCTTCTAGCGTTCAAGCTGACAACTTTTATAGCTAGTTGTACATGTTTACTCTTGTGACATACGACTTGGACATTACTAGTAAAGAGTACGCCAGAAGCAAACGATGTCATCTTCACATACATCGTCATGTGCTATTTTTTTGTGCCAACCACGCACATCTTATGATCATCGGATCAATAGGAATGAAAATACATGCATCAATCAGCTTTAGGCATTCGGACTTCAGACACCTGACAGAGGAAACAGAGTATTGGCTTACGCAGGTTGTCAATGGATAAATGCTGGACCAACAATGAAAATACATATGAACAAATGGAGACGAAGAAGGCCAGCCAAATAAAACAGAGTCGAACATAATAGCATATAATTCATCACGGTTTACACAATATGAATGGTAATCAAGTTCTACCAATCATTACGCTGATTCCTTTTGATTACATTTACACGGATGCTGAATGAAAATAGCACAATTCAAAGTTCAAGTATCATCTCCTGGCAAGAAAAAGAAAGTTCATAAATCATCAAGTAATGCTAGTACTCCCTCATTACGTAGCAGAAGTGTGAGACCATAAAGCATGTGACGGCACCAAAAGACTGACCATTTCAGGCTCCTCCGTTGAGCCGCCAAAGGTGCTGCTTGCCGGCGTAGTGCTGCTCCACGTTGAGCGCGCCGGAGAGGTGCACGTTGCACACCTGGCACTGCACGCTCATCTTCCCGGCGAGGCACGCCAGCTTGTTCTGGTGCTTCCTCCCCCGCTCATGGTCCTTGAGGTGCCACGTCGTCATGCACAGCACGCCGCAGACGCCGCACGGCACGGTGGGCTTCTTCTTCGACGCCGCGTGCGGCGGCTTGGCTGCGGAGGAGGACATCGGGACGCGGGGGAGCGCGCCGGAGCTTGCCGGTGGCTCGACGGAGCGGGCGTTGACCGGCGGCGGGCCGGAAGGGCCCCCGGAGCAGTGAGCGTTTGGCGGTGGCGGTTGCGGAGTGCGCTGCGCCGCCACTTGAATGGTCACCGGCGGTGGCCCGGACGGGGGTCCCGGGATGCGATGAGCGTTCTGTTGCAGTTGCGGAGGTTGCGACGCCCTCTGCCACGGCGGCTTGCGCTGGTGCTGCTTCTGCGGCGGCTGGCGAACGCCGGCGAGCCCCGGAGGTGGTCCGGTTGGTAGCCTCTTTGTTGCCCATGTAGGCGCTGGTGGTGGTGAAGGTGAAAGTGGAGGTGGTGGTGGAGGCGGTGGTTGCTGTACCTGGATGGACATAGCAGTACGTGATACAAAGAATTGATCAATGTTATGCAACGATGCAGTTTGCAAGGAACATGGAGTGAAAACAGGTATCGAACTAGTATGAATCAATGCAGAAGGGAGGAATTAACTGTGATATTCTATTCTGACATGACGTGATTTGTGTTGTACTATCGTTTGCGGACAGGCACCATCACAAGGCATATGTTTCAGGTTTGCACTGATAAAAATAGAGAAGCGAAACCTGCGTGTTGAACATTACAGTTGCCTTGGTACTAATCTACAGCTATTTGCCAAACAAAATGGATTCTATAAGTTACATGTCTTACTGTAGTATTACTCTTTGATGGCGCAAATCGAATATGTCACCAAGATAATATTCGAAACATGCACTTGAGGATCAGAATGAAACAAATGCAGTTTAAGAGACAGTAAAAATATTCTCTGAAACCAGCTAACTATGTTATCTAAGCTATGGTTGGTCTGCCCAAAACCGCTATTTCTGAATGACTACTGACTGAACCCTGTTATCTAAGCTATCTTTCTGTTGGTCACATTTTTACGATAACACACACACTAGCAGTACTAATCAACTAACGTTACTGCTGTGTTTAACCTTGTCATGACAGCACTCGGTGCAAAACTCATGTGACTTCAGAATTTTTTTTTTCTAGCCAACGACTTCAGAATTCAAACCCACATGCTTTTACAGAAATGAGGAAGTAATGGTTGTGCCTCACTCACCGGTGGAGGATTGGCACTGCCAGTGCCAGAGGTGTTGTATTGGCCTTGCTTCCTCCTGAGCTCGAGCCGGCGCTGCACGCCCTTCCTGAACATGTCCATCAGCTCTTGCTCGCTGAGTTCCTGACTGAATGGAGCACTGTTCCCTTCATCTTCTATCTTGATAACCTGGGGCATGGTGCTCTGAAACGGCGACGGCATGCTGGATGCAGGCGATGGTGCGATGCGCCACCGAGGGATGAAGATCTCTGTGATCTGAAGCAATATGCAGTTAAGCAACCGAAAGCATTTCAGGAACCAAACCAAAATGACAGAAACAAACCAAACCAAGAAATACGAAACGAAAAATATATTTTATATTCAGCTCATAGGGAAAGAATCGCTTTCAGATACCATGGGATAAGAGCAAAATAATTCCAAGAGAAAAAAGGAGAAGGGCGAGCAATCGAAGTGGTAATCACATTATCTGAGAAAGCGAACGTAGTATAGTACCAAGAGATAGAGAGTGATCTCACCAGTAAACTCTTCAACGCAACTAATAGAACACCGCTCTGTTGGATCATCCAATGGTCCAGTGGCTACACAGACACGAACACAAACACTCGAGGAAAGTGGACGAACTGAGGCGTGTGTAGATATATTGCGTTGGTTAACCTTTGCACACCTTTCGTGCTGTGCCATTTGTGAGGACGTGGGCCAGTTCGTAATAGGCCAAGTCACACTGGAGAGTGACTATGGAGGCCCAAACTGACTTACAAAATGGTCCAAAGCCCGTATCTGTCGCGACCTAAACCGACATGACAGGAGTCTGGTGCCATGGAAATTTCCACCGGCTTCCAGAATCCGATTCGGCTCCCTCTCGCCGATAAGCTGCTTTTGAAGGGATCCATCGGCTGCCCGTCTCGCCCAAATTCCCCATCTGAACCAGGCACCCGCGGAAGCCGAGAGGAGCGCAGCAGTAGCAGCCGGCGGCGGCGAGGGGAGCAGAGGCGAAGATGTCGTACCTACTGCCGCATCTGCACTCGGGGTGGGCGGTGGACCAGGCCATACTCGCCGAGGAGGAGCGCCTCGTCATCATCCGCTTCGGCCACGACTGGGACGAGACTTGTATGCAGGTACGACCCCACGCCTAATCTTAGCTCTGTCTGGCTTTTGATATCGGAAATTGGATGTCTACTGCTGTTTCGTTTGGGACGAATTGAGGGATGCGCCTCAGCTGGGCGTGCGCGTGTATTTGGGCAGGGTGCGGGATTGTTGAAATACTGAAATTGGAAGCGAGAATTTGTTGAGTGTGAAGACTACGAGACTAGGTCCGGCCGTGTTTTAGGGAAATTGGTTAATACCGATTACTGATGCATGTGAACCGCAACCATTTTACAAATTTTAGCTTCTGTGGTACCTGTATCCTTCTGTTGTTTAGCATGCTCAAGCAACTTGCTATTGTTGTCAGAGTACTAATTGGTAGTTCATAAAATGAGGAATATGCTGCCGAGCTGACAAGTATCCGAACAAATAGGTCATATGCCCCATATTACTCAGGTTTGTGCCGATGCAGTTTCAGGTTATGTTATCTAACTGGGGATTGTTTGGCAGTCCGAAGAGGCGAAGATAGAACAGAGATGGAATGGATTTAGCTGTTGGGTTTGTTTCTTCAACTAAACAAAATTGTATGCTATTGGGTATTATATAGACGTTGATTCTAATCGGCCTGCACTTTATATATAGTTCCTAGAAATAACCTTGATCCATTCCTTTTCTTGTTATATTTGGTCTATACATTCTCTTGTTCAGTTTGTATTACATTATGCACTCATGGTCTATCTGACATAGCTGTGGGGATGCTGAATGTGTGGAAGTTGTCATGAACTTTTGGTGAAGTTTGTTATGGACATGCAGATAGTTTATTAGAAAGTTGGGTATACTAAGTCAACTCTGCTTGCTGATGCAAGAGGATTGTGAATTTCAGTGATTTTATTGATTTGGGATTGTTGAGCCTGGTCCTCATGACAAATGGCAAGCTTCAGGAGCTATTAGTTATCGGATCGATCTCAGGGTAGCATTTTTAAGTTGCTGATGTCTGTTATTATGTGTGACAATTGTTGCCAGTGCTCTATGTTCATAGAATGAATTAGGTCTTGTATTCGACGTTGTATGAAACATGTGTTCATGTCTTAATCTCCTTTTTTTTTCCCATTCTTTGTTCTATTACACTTTAGCTCTTTATTTTGTTAGGCATGACTCTTATTATACTTTTTTAATGTTTAGATGGATGAAGTACTGGCATCTGTTGCTGAAACAATAAAGAACTTTGCTGTTATCTACCTTGTTGACATCACTGAGGTTCCTGACTTCAACACCATGTACGAGCTTTACGATCCATCGACGGTGATGTTCTTCTTCCGAAACAAGCACATCATGATTGATCTTGGGACAGGAAACAATAACAAGATCAACTGGGCCATGAAGGATAAGCAGGAGTTCATTGATATTGTGGAGACTGTCTACAGGGGTGCACGTAAGGGCCGTGGTCTGGTGATTGCTCCCAAGGATTACTCCACCAAATATCGTTACTAAAGCAGCGCTGCTATTGTTGTCTAATTTATAGCCTGCTATGTTTGGCAACAATTCTAGAGCCATTTTACTCATCAGATGTTTAACTTCAGTTGCTCCTCCTCTCTTCCTTCTCCGTAAGGAACCTGGATTAATAATGCCATTTGAAATATTTTGAAGTTTGAACTGAAAGCGGGATCGCTCTAACCTCTAAGCTCGTGGCAAGCCACAGTTGTGTCAACGAACCAAACATTATTCTAAGAATCCATAGCACGACTGAGATAATGTGTGTCAAACTGTGATTATGAACCAAACATGTTGCAAGTGTTTTTATTTCACAGAGGATGCAAATGATACGATCGATGGCATGCTTGCGGAACATGATGACTCCATTCTGGGAGCAGACCGTGCAGAGCTGGCGGCACAGCCAAAGGTCAGGTTGACCGTTGAGGCAGCTGCATTGCATGCGGCCGGGCAGGCTTGTGTATCAGTGCAGAGTCTGCAGACACATGGTCCAACCGTCCAAGGAAACGGGACGACGGTGCAAACTCGCGTCCGCTCAATGCAGCTGGCGCCCGCTCCCGTGCCACGAAGGTCAGTCTGATGAGGCTGGTACATGAGTACAAACTCCGTATCGTTTCCCATGGGAGTAAGCGTGTCCCGTCCCGCCAGAGCAGTTGTCCTCGAGCGACCAGAGAAAAGCTCGAAGCATCATCATTTGGAGATGCTCGTCTCATGGTCGAAGGAACGCGCCGCGCCGCCGTTGCACGCGCGAAGCTGCGGAGACGGTGCGTGGCGGCAAGTACTGCCGCGGGCCCACAGTCCTTGAGGAATCTAATCGCAGGCGGCAGGTTGCGCGCTGTTACTTCTGGGGTCCACTCATGCATAGTTTTCGCGTGCGCCGGGGCGAAGGGGTATCTCTGCTGGTCGTTGTTGGCAGAAAAAATATGAAAAAAAATTGCATTTGTACCATCAATTTGAGAGCCAAATTGTCATTTTGACTCTGAATCTGCACTTTTGTGATTTTATACCATAAATCTTTCAAATTGAAGCTACAGTTTACCATCATTTTGATGGAAAGGAATTAAAAAAAAAAGAAAAACAAACACACCCGAGTAGACTAAACTACCCCCGACCCAATCCCATATGTTCCGCCCCAGTCACATACATCATTGGTTCTCCCGAGCTGCTGTTTCAACCCTAACCGGATCGACGAGGAAGCGACGGCTGGACAAGCAATAATGTGCGGCTGGGGCGCGGGAGCAGCAGGGGTGGCCGGGGCTCGTTGGGGGCGCAGCCAGGTCGCGGTCGGGGCTCGTCGGGGGCGCGACCGCAGCTGGGGCGCTGCGCGGTGCGGTCACAGCAAAGTAAAATGAGGATGTTCATGTTGATTAAGGCGTTGTCGGTGTTGGTAATTGGTCAAAGATCTGAGCTATATGGGTGGCACCAATGCCCATCAGCTTCTGAAATTAGTGCTATACATTGAACTTGGAAATTTCAGAAGCTAAAAAAAAAAAATCACAACACTTGGAGATTATGTCGATTAAGGCGTTGTCGGTTTATGCTTTAGACAATAAGAACCAATCATTTCAGCATATACATTGTTCTTCGATATGGAAATGTGTCAGTAATGCAAAATGCTGTCAAAATTTGTGTTAAAATCATGTCAAAATTTGTCCAAATTTATCAAAATAATTTCCAAGTGTTGTGATTTTTTTTTAAAAAATGAAATTCCTGCAAATCTATTCAAATAGGTTACAATTTTCCTTCAAAAATAGCAAAATTTCTCAAAAAATATGTGTATACGATTTAATGTCAAAAGTTGTGGTAAAATCACAAAAGAGAAACTTGGTCTTTTCCCTCACTATTTAACGGCTTTAGAGTGTTGTTAACAGAGTCACGGCAGAAGCTTCCTTCAGTTCGAGAAAGTTGTGGTGAAATCACAAAAACGTAGATGCGAAGGTAAAATCACAATGGGACAACAAACTGATAGTAACAACGCAAATGACCCAAAAAATATCGTGGCGCCTCATGCGTCTACTTGTCCTTCCTTTTTTTTCCCGAACGAGTTCGACTCTACTCTGCTTCATCCGTTTCAAAATATATGCAGTTATAGCTTTGTATTATGTTCACTGAACATTTTCGGAACCTGAACAAGCATATTTTCAGAAAGAAGATTTTATGAATATGAACACTTAAAAAAAATAGCTAGAACATATATTTTGAAACGAATGAAGCACTAGTAGTACTAGGTGTGGCTTGTGGTTGTACCATGCGATGCGGATACCTCCCCTCTCGCAACGGCCGTAGGCCGTAGCAGCTCACGCCTATCGCGGTGCCACTCGCACGCTTGACTAGTGCGCCTGACCCCAAGCGCCTGCAACTGGCTTAGACGTGCCACGCATAAACGCGCATTTGGCTGAAATCCCTTCATGATGGCCATGCTTGCCATAAGCATATGAGGAGTGCTCTACACACCGCGTTCCAAGATCCTTGACCTGTTGAACGTCACGCTGGATTTGGAGATTCTGGACTCCGCACTTTGCAGAGGATGAGGATACTGATCATAGACAGTTGATCCCCCGCAATGGCTCTGGCAGCCGGACAAGGAGGTGCACGGCACGGCAGCTAGCGCGAGAAAGGACACGGAGAAGGCTGCGGCCGCTGCAGGGCCTGTCGATGTCGGGGATCGAAACAGAGGTGCACGCGTGACGGTTATCGACGACGCGCGACGGCGGCGGCGGACCGGCAAGGCGCCGCGGCAGGGAGTAGTAGAAGCCAGGCGGGGTCGTTGTTTCGTCTAGCGACCGAGCTGGGGGCCTCACGAACTCGCCAATTCTTGACGCACCTGATAAGAGAAATGAACTAACAAGAATCTAAGGTGCCGTGCCGGAACGTCATCAATTTTTATGAGTAATCGTTGAAGCTGGACTGCCGTTCGATTATTATTCTCATGAAAATTTGCTGAACAACAATGTTCAGTATTTTGACACTCCAGTACTCCTTAATAAGTCCTTATGTTCCCGCAGATCAGCATTGTACTAGTACCTCTTTTTACTCGAAGGGCAGGTTTAGGAATCGTGCACATGTGGCCATCTTGAAACAGCAAACATCAGAAGGCCTCAAATTACTCATGTGATCTATCTTTGCCAAATTGGGAACCAAATTCTTAATGAACATATTCGCCTCCTTGTCTCGCCCCGGACGTGCCGTGACCCATACGGGTTACGAAACACGACGCCACGCGCGTAAATGGCGACACGGCAGGTTGGCACGTCGAATCCGCCGTTGCGGTACAGCCGCGGGCCAAAAGCCCTAGACGAATATTCCTTTTCCCCTGCGCCATAACAGGGCAGCTGCGGACTGGACGCGTGGACTGCGAGTGATCCGTGACACTTTTGGCGGAGCACCAGTCGGGTTTGCACGGCTCGGTCTCCGACGGATGATGGTTTGGCCCGTCGCCTGGAAGGTAATCCTGTGGGAAACTGAGAAACACGCCTGTCTCTGGTAGCAAATGATCAGCGATCGTTTCTGATCTGCTGGCCTCGTTGGTCACGACTCACGAGTCAAATTCTTCCGCCAGAGCTCAGCGAGCATCGGATGTGTCGACGCCACGTAGCCGGGCATCTCTAGAGACCGAACGCGCAACCCTTGCACAGCGTTGTGGCCCGCCGCCTGCGTCAAGTGACATACGCACCTGGCAGCAGCATTTTTCATCACTGCAAAAGCAAAAGAGCTTCTTGCGAATGATCGTGTGATGTTTTTTTTTTACAAGAGACAACTAATGTTGACGCTCGTAAGAATGAAGCTGGAGTACCAAAGAATGCGTGATCTTCAGATACTCGTGAATAGCTTTCGCGTCGCGGCGTACGCGCAGTCCTTTTGGGACGGGAACGCTGTTGCGCACGTACGGTATACTAGTCTTGGCTGGTTGGATGGGTACGTGCGTCCCTCTTGAAAAGTGCACGCAGGCCGGGTCGGTTCAGTTGAGCCGCGCCAATCGCGGACGCGTGCATTCCAGCCAGCTGGCTATAGGGGCTGGCTCGCCTCACGCCTCCGTGCACCGAGTTTCAGGCTTGCAGCAGGCGTGATTGCAATGCAACCGAGTGACATGCGAAGGCGTTTAATGGGACCTCTTTTCCTTTCTTTTTGGCATTAGAATAGTATTTTTTTTCAGTTCAAAAAAGGAATAGCATTTCTTTTATCCGCATCATGAACTGCTTGTGAGTGACTTGTACCATGTCTTCGATTGGTCAGAACGTTCCAGCGCATAACAAGCGCAAAAGAAAAATCTGGCGACGAGAAAAATAATTTGGAACGTTTGGAAAAGAAAAGTCATGCTAGACAAATTCAATAGACCCGGTGCCAAGAAAAACTTATTAAAAATTGCTTTGAAATACTCTCTGCTCAGTTCAATTCGAAGCAGCACATCTAACTACTAGTATCATCATTCCTCCATGCACAAGGACGCGATTTCAGATTCACAACCACAGGGAAAGTTCTTCTTGAAGGCCAAGCCACCTGATGTAAAAAAAAAAAAAGGGGCCAAGCCACCGGAGAGGGGCAGTGCTTTGCTTTCCGCATTTGAAATCACTGCACGGCACCGTCAAAAGCATGAGTCCACGGTTCCGTTCCGTCCGGGCAATATAAGCCGTGCCCACTGAACCCCCTCCATCGCCATGGCCACTCACCCAACGCCGATGGGTCGCGCGCCCATCCTCCTCCTCCTCCCCGCCGCCGCAGCCGCCTCCTCCCCCCACCCCACCTCACCGGAGGCGAGAGACCATGCCCACGGCCACCACCGCGGCCACTACCACGGCCACCACCACCGCTCCCCGATGATGACGGCCACCGCCCGCATCAACACCGCGCCTTCCATGCACCAGAACCACCTCGAGTCGGGAGAGAGCCAGTCGCTGCTCGTGTTCGACCCCTTCAAGCCCGTGGCCGCGCAGGCTCCCTCCGGAGAAGAGATCATGGCGGCGATGGGCGCGGCCGCGACGGTGGCGGATCCCACGCTGCTCGACCCACCTCAAGCGCCCTCGCCGCCTCCCTCCTTCGACTCCCCCGCGGACCTCACTTCCCCGACGCCGCCGCAGCCGCAAGCTGAGGCGGAGTGGTCCGCGCCGGGCGTCGCCGCGCCTCCACCGTTCGACGAACCGGCCGCCACGACGACGACGACGCTTCCTCTTTCCAACCCCGACAACGCGGCGGCGAGCCCTTCGGTTTCCGTCCACGCAAGCGCGGAGGCGATGGTGGCCTCGAGCGACGACATGGGGCTGCAGCAGCTCGCCAAGGTGCTCGCGTCGCTGGGGTACAACGAGATGGCCTCCGCGGCGGCTCACCTCGCCGAGTCGCCGTCCGTCGAGGGGTGGCTCAGGGCCATCACCGTCTTCGCCGCGCCCGACGACTACTTCCAGGCCTCCTGCCCCAGGTGCTCGCGCCGCCACCTCCTCCTCGAGCACATCGCCCTCGGCTACTACCCCTACTCCGAGCTCACCGCCGCGCCCACCGTGAAGCTCCCGTCGGCCTCCTTCGGCTTCTGCCTCAACGTCGCTGCGCAGCCGGGGCCGTTCGCCATGAAGCTGTCCGTCGACGGCGTCGAGGTCTCCCGCCCGGAGATCTACAACGCCCGGCAGTTCGTGGTGCACGGACTCCACGGCTTCGTCCCGCCGCTCTCCCGCACATCCTGCTACCAGGTCGCGCACCAGTTGCAGCAGCGGCGTCGCCAGCACAACAACCCCATGTCGGCCTCCCCCGACGTCGTGCGCGTCATGATCCGCCAGGCCACATCCCGCCTGCGCGACGGCGGGTTTGGCTTCGTCTCGCTGGCCATGCGCGTCAAATTCGCCGAGCTGGAGAAGTTCACGAACCTGACGGTGTTCGCGCTCGACGACCAAGCCATCTTCAGCGGAGGCGGAGACCATGGCTACGTCTCGGCAGTGCGCTTCCACATCGTTCCCGTGCACCGCCTCACCCGCGCCAATCTCCTGCAGCTCCGCCCCGGCACCAAGCTCCCCACACTGGCCGGCGAGGACCAGAAGCTCGTCATCACGCGCGGCATCGGCTCCAACGAAGTCTTCATCAACCAGGTAGCCCTGAAGAAACCTGACTTGGTGATCAACTCGCGCGTCGCCGTGCACGGCGTCTGCGTTCCATTCCCGGGCATCCACCGGGCTAAGTTCACCACCGCCGCTCAGCCGCAGGCCAGCGTCAAGATGCAGAGTTCAGCAGGTGAAGGTGATCAGCAACACCACAGTCAATCTGTATGGGAAGCAGGTTTTGCTGGGGCTATCTTAGGCGCTGTTCTCATGGCGGTCGGATTTGTGTTTGAGAGGAGGCGGCGGATGAAGCTGCAATCCGCATTGGCCGCCGCAAACTTAAATCCTGACATTTGCTTGGACTGTGGTGTGAACTTGAATCAATGGAGGGCTACCTGCTGTGGCTACCACTACTGCTCCAGTTGTGTAGTTGATGGGTTCCTGGATTCACACGTCAAGATCTTCAAGAAGACTAAATTCTCAGTACCCCTTCTGTGGTGACCATGGAGATCTAGAGCCTCTCGAGTTGCCTGCTGCGCCAGAGTTTGATACTATAATGCAGGATTACTTCTTCAATGGCCACACCACCTGTGATGCTATGGCTCACACCAAGACATTCGTTAATCGATTGGATCTCCTTGCAAGAGAGGTGCCAAGACGACTTGTTGTCACTTACCAGCACAATAACATGAGGGTGAATTCTAGGGTCCTGTCCCCAAAGAAGAAAGCCCTTCCCATGGGCTGAAACTCGGATTGAGGTGATTCAGCTGTTCAGTTTCATGGTGATTTGTGTGTCCCGTGTTATTCTGTTTTTCTTGGCGTTTTCAGTTAAGCGTTCCCTTAGTTAGCATCTTCATCATGCTTGATGTGTCCTGATGATATAGTGCCGGTCTTAGTTGGTTCATGAATGTACAATTGCTACCGGTTGAATCAATGAAATCTTTGGCGAATTTTTCAGAGGAAAATGCTGATTTGTCAGAAGTTACCCAATCAGTTCAGTAGTTTCAATTGGATTTTCGAAGTGCGATTTCATTTTTCGAATTCTGTGTGCCTGCCAGAATGGTGGGTGTTTATGAACGTGATAAAATGTCATTCAATTCTGTTAGATGGCTCTTGGCCTCTATCGAGTTGTATTATATGATGAACGAACCCTTCGTAGAAATTTGTATGCGAATTTTTCTTGAAATCTGACTAAGCCAGAGTGAAGTGTCATCAAATGGATCATTGAAGTTATACAATTGTAACGCCATGCTGTTAATGCAGACCATGGACTAACACAAGCTTATCCTGATGACTCAGCTTATACTGGAACATCGTGACCTGTAATTTGATGCAGAAGTGTTCAGATAACAAATAATCAGTTTGGTCTGAACTGAATTGGATTGTGTGCAGCAATTTTAGGCCAGGGCGCTTTGTCACTCCGTAATCTCCAACGCGATCGATAGGACCAAAAACGAAAACACAATGGAGGACGAGATAAGCATCGATCTTTTTACCCCGTTCGCCGCAATTGTAACTCGTTCACCGTTCGCTTTAAATTAGACAATGGAGTTCTTTATTTTCCGACTTAGGATGGCTTAGGATGACATGATCAGCACCAAGGTTTACAAAACGGAAACATTTTTTTTTTTGCGACGGAACAAAACGGAAACATGACTTACCGATCCGGTCCGGTTTCCCCGATCAACCAACTTTCGGGTTCAAAATTAAAAATCTGGGAAAAAATTGTGACAAAAAATATGTAAAAAAAACTAGACACAATTTGTAGGAAGAATAAGGAAGAACAAAAAGTGGGAAAAAAAAGGAAAAAAACCCACTGCTGCTGGGATAATTTCTATGAACAAGAGGCCTCGAACGACGACGTCTCTAGAGGGTTATAGCAAGAAGCGACGTCGCTTAACTGAGCATACTTCGCCTCCCGACGATGATGATTCGGAGGACATCAAGCAAGAAGAACAACCCACCGCTGAATATGAGCGGTTGAAGGATCTGATGAGTTGTACGTAGGAAGATCAGAAGGTTGTGAGATGTACCAGAAGATGATTGGTTTCGAGGACACACTGGTTTTTTGGCTTTTACTCAGAAGAGTTTGATTTACTCCTGAAATCTGATGAAAGTCAGGATGTTTGAACATAGGACATTGCATTGGGCAGTTCTGAAGAGAGCATCGGGGGTGCCAACGTATATGCGTCTTTTCGAATTTCTGGAAATTGCTTTAAACCAACAGAAAATACCTACAATTTGTAAAATGCACACACAGTCAAATATAGATAATAAAACTATAGGATCCAATTTTGTTGGCTTTCTTGTGCTAAGATCTATCCATATAAGTTGCTAAACTGATGCAAATCACCTTTATGTTCTCTGTTTAGATGCATCTGTGGTTAATGATTGTTTAATTTATAATTAATTCTCTGTTAATCCTTAAATCTCGAAACTTACCTGCTTTTTTATCAGATCATGTTTAATTATTTTAGATTTATTCTCTGTTCTGCACCAATGAAATTATTAGAAATAATTCAGAAGTCAATCAACCGTTAAAATTTCAATAATTAAGTTTTCGTGATACTTAGTTTGAGAAAATGTCACTGTACCCTAACTTAATTTTGATATCATGAAAACCAAATTCATTTGCTTAAGTTAATTTCATTGAACAGCGTAAACCTTAATCAATGAGGAAATATTTCGAAACAATTAATTGCTCACATCAGAACACAACCATTTTGATTAATAAAAATACTTTGTTTAGTACAGTGTAAATGACTATCTCACATCATTTCATTGCATCTGCTTGCATTTCTTCTTGTCATGACGCGTAGTAACAGAGGAGGTCCCGGAGCCGTTAAAGTACCAGCTGCTTGAGCAGTCTCAGCAGGAGATACCCGCTAATCCCGCTAGCGCTTGTACCGCACCTGAGCTAGGCAAGCCCCAACGCATTCTGTTGTAGGTTTTTGGTTTAGTTTTATGATTATGGTCGATGTCTATAGTTATGTTTGTGCATCAAACTTGCAGGAGTTGATTTGTCGTATCCCATTTCTGGAGCACTAGTGCTTACCGTATCAGTCCCTGGATCAGACGCTGATAAGAATAGTTACACAGAATGTCATCACAGAGTCATCACTTACATAAATATTACCGAGTCTCATACAAGCCTTCTTACATAAAAGGTCTTACAACAATGGCCAGGGGCCTTATTATTACAGCAGACATCATGCTGACAAACTGCCACAGCAGAACCACTTAAACACTACTACACCGAAAGACGGAAACGGGACCACTACTACAGGCATCTTGAGTGCGGATAGAACCCTACTCTTCATCACCATCCTCCTGGTACTCGTACTCAGGTTCTTCATCTGAATGATTAAAGAAAGGGTGAGTACATAAGGTACTCAGCAAGTCCTAACACAAGGGGTAAATATATGCAAGGGTATAACCAAGGGTAGGCTGAGGGTTTGTTATATCAGCTTAAAGCTAGTTTTTATGCAAGGGTTGTTTGGAAAACAAAGCAATTCGCAAACTACAGTCAAGATAATCATTGGTATTTAGTGGGGTTGTTTGGCCCTGGGGGAGATGCAATCCATCACGCAAGTTCCTAAGTTTTAATGCTGGCAGCAAACCAGCGCACGGCTCCACACCGGAGTATTCCAAAGACACACCAAGGGATAACTCACACCGTTATACTAATCATTATGTGGCTAAAGCTTCGCATTTGTCCAATACCGTGGAACACGGCTATCCGGATTGGTTTTAACTCTACAGAGGTTGAACACAATTCCCACAAGGTACACCCGTCCTCCCCATCATCATAGCTTGGACGGGCATACTAATGGTCCGTACCTACTTGGTGTTACAACGGCACCACTCACGGAAAATCTACGACCAGGAGCTTCATCATCATCATCATATAAAGGCCTGAAATATCACCATATGCCGGATCACGACGGCACACTGTCGTCGAGTCTTCTCCTGGCTCCCGCTGCAACTCCTGCCCTCCGAGTGGGTACCGGGTGAACACTATAGTAGGGTGTGGTTCCAAACCTTTCCCATACAAGGCATGCAGTTATACGAAGGGTGCTAGGCATGACGGCACATGAACCGGTCCTTATACGACCAAAGCAGGCATCTTCAATAGCTATCCTCCAAGGAGGAATCGCGTCCCAGAGATAGCCCTCCCACTTAGGACTACCTCGCCTGCTCCCGCCAAAAGTATCCCCACTATGGGTTTCATTATTATCAACAATTACCCTCCCACTTTCGCATTCACACACACACACACACACCACCAAAGACTCACACCATTTAAGACCAAAAAGCATGTATAGCAAGATTAAATTAAGTACACAGTGTAACAGTCCTAAGCAGCATATTATCCCAACAAATCATTATAGAAATAACGATGTTGGTTCCTATGTTTAACAATGGAATAAGGATAAGCAATAACAAGGTGTGGCAATAAACAAGTACTTAGGACAATACTAGCATTTAAATCACATTTAAACATCATGCACATTTATTTATAAAGCAGGTTCTAAATAGGATTATTTGCAAACATAGGATCAACATGATCAAAAGGGGTTAGGACTTGCCTTCACCAAGGTCTTCTTCTTCTAAGTCCTCGTAATCCGGGTCCTCAGCTCCTTCCTCAAACTCTTGATCGTCTATCGATTAAAAGCAAACAACGACAAAATAAATCTAGTATTTATAGGAATTTTAGGGAATTTTTCTGATAAGGGAAAGTGCCTGAAATAATGTTCTGTGTACACAAGCAGTGTCGATCTAGCACAAACAGTCAGCTTGTGAGGCCGACAAGTGGGACCGCGGGGCTATGGACTCGGTCCACGTGCGCTGTGGACCGGAAGCGTGTGTGAGGACGGTCCACGGTGCGCCGCGTCCGTGGACGCGTGCTAACCGTGCATGGCGACCGGGTCGTGTGGGACCCGCGTGCCGACGTGGCTCGCCACGTCGGACGGCAGCGCGCTGCGCCAGCGTGTTGGTCGTTTGTACGCACCTAACTTATATACCGCAAGTGGACGGTGTACGTTGTAGCTTTTTCCCCCAGAAGAGTATTCCAAGGTTTAATCGAATCCACAGAGACCAATGGGAATTAAGCAGAATTATCAGTAAAAGAATTAGCCAGGCTTTCTAGTGAGCGTGAGCGTGAGTTTTGGGAAAGTCGGGGGATGTGCCGATCGGCACAGCTAGTGTGCCGGTCGGCACGGAGGCTGAGTTGTCCGAGTGTTGCTGGAACAGTCTAAGGAACCTGATTAAATCACGGGTAAGTTAGCCAAAGTCTGCTAGTTGAGATCGTAATAAAAAAGCCTAGTTGAATAGCATCATAAACGGATTTACTTGATTATTAAAAACCGAAGATCGGTAGGAAGAAACCCCTTTCCATTGAGCCCTGTCACGACCTAACCGCTGTAATCGGTGGCCGCTTCCCACTCTACACATCATCTCAAGGATCTCGCATATTCCAGCGCGTTGAGGTACGGAGACAATATGCAATTATGACGCATTACAAGATCCCGATAATATCTTAACCACAATGGAGATAGTGAGAGATTGAATCTCCCACCTCTTATTGCCACCACAATTAAGATAACATCTAATACTTAGTCGTCACTAAGCGTAGGAACAAGTGCATGTAAAGACCATAAAATCCAGGCAAGCAATAATCAAAACCATTCATCCATATATTCAACCATACTTTGATAATACATAGTACAAGATACATCACCATCTAGTAGGCCTACCTTGATGGATCACCTCTTAGCACCAGCGGTTCTTGATCTAACAACTAGAGAACACGAAGAACGGGGCAAGCTCCGGTGGCTCTAAACTTACTAGCTGTGTTGTCCCTCTGGCGGCCGATCCCGAAACCCTAGGGCTTTTACAGGTTTATATAGGGCTGTGCTTCGAAAAGGAAAAGGATCTCGGGAAGAGAGTCCTTGTGCCGATCGGCACAGAGGCCGTGCCGATCGGCACACCTCGTGTCCAGCTCGGTCTCCTCTCTAAGTCGGTTCCAAAGTCCTAGGTAGCTTCCACGTGGGCCTTCCAATCAGTTTTCTTCGAGATCAAGTCTTGCATTTCTCTTTTAAATCTTCGAGTATCTTTTATCTTTTCGTGACGAATGTCTCCCAAGATTGCTTTGGATGAATTCCTTTACAATCAACTGAATAGTGGACCAGCCTCGATTGCCTTGGAGTCCCTTGTGCCGGTCGGCACAAGGCTGTGCCGGTCGGCACAGTGAGCCTTTTCTGCTGCTCTTCTTCTCTTCAGGTCCAGATCAGCCACAATGTCCAGAATATCGTCCTTTTCATCTGCTTCTGCAATAAATCTCCAGAACGACATATATACAAATATGGTGCTATTATCAAGGGTTAATGGCCTATAATGATGACATTTATGCTCTAAATAAGGCGCAGTTGGCATATAAAATGGTATGCTAGAAATCGCCAACACAGCGGCGCCGGAGAAAGAGCGCGCGCGGCGGCGGCTCGCTGGAAACGTCGCCGCCAGCGTCTACGGTGCTCGGTTCGCGACGAGGAAGATACCTACGGAACCTACACGAGACGGCGAAGCTAGCAGGGCTAGACATCGACGTCGTGGAGCGGTGAAGAGGCGGCGCGCGCTCGCCGGAGTTGGGCGGCGCCGCAGCGTGTGAAGGGAAACGCGTGCGCGCGTGTTCGCGCTCGAGTTGGTGTTGTCGAGTGGACTCCGCGTGCGACGGAGAAGCATCCAGTGCCATAGGTTGATGAAGGGACTGGCTAGAGAGACGATGCGAGCTCGCCGAACTTGGGCGGCGCGTCGGTGCGCGAGGTGAAATGCGCGTGAGTTAGTGTAGGTGCTTGTGTGTGCTGCCGTGGAGGTGTGCGTGGGTGCGGTGGTGCGTCTGGTGGGCACGGCCAAGCCGGGGACTTGGCCACGGTGGCCGGCGACGAGATCGAGCGCGGCGGTGAGGCGGCGCTCGGTGCTGGGCACGTGCGCGTGAGGGAAAAGAACCAAACACTGGCGCATAAGAGAGAGAAGAGGGAGGTGAAGCTCAAGGTGGGCTCGATGAAGGCGGAAAGAGGCCGGGGACGGGTCGTCGTCGTGCTCGTGGTGGCCGGAACCCTAGCCTCCCTTGAACTCCATGCTCCGCGCCTCAACTGTTTGCTTGCTGGGGAGTCGCCGAAGAGCTAGCCGGACTTGAAGAAGAGACGGCGGGGAAAAGTGGATCTCCGAGCTCGGCGAGTGAGGAAGTGGAGAATGGTGAGTGTGGGAGCGTGCGCGAGAAGGAGAGGGAGCTCTTCTTATAGGCGCAGCGAGGGATGAAGCTTCGCGGCAATTTCCTCCCCTCGCTGGAGTTAAGGCGGCCTGACGGGGAGCACGCGGCGCAGGTACGGGCGGCTCGACGTGGCGGGCTAGACCAATGGGGAGCGGAGGGCTGTGTTTGCTGGCGAATAGTGGCACGGGTGAGTTTAAGGTGCGGCAGGCCACGTGCCCGCTGTACTACGGCGGCGACGCACTGTTGCGACCGGCGGTCCGAAGGGAAGGGGATGACAGGTGGGTCCCGCGTGTCAGTGGGAGAGGAAAGGGGAGCGGGCTGGCGCTGCTGGGCCGAAGAAGATGGGCCGATGGAAGAGAAAAGGGGTTAAGCTGGCGTGGTCCGCGGAAAAAGAGAAAAGAGATGAGGGAAAGTTGGGGCGACGGGGAAGAAAGGAGTAGGGGCGGCCCAGGAGGGAAGGAAATGGTTTAAACATTTCCAGGATTTAAGTGAAGGGCAAATTTGAATGGAATTCAAATTTGTAAAAGGTCAAACACCAACTGAACACACAAATAAAAACAGGAAGAGCCAAATATGCATATGGTGGTGTTTGATGCACATTTAAAATTTGAAAATTCAAATTTGGGGTGAATTTACTATGCTAGTTTGATTGAGTTTGTTGTAAATTGAAAAAGTTCAAATTTTTAGTGATTTTTAAATATGGGCAAAACACAGGGTGTTACATGATTGGATCTGTAGCATGCTTTATGTTTACTGTCAGACTCCATTTCTGGAATCTGCTGTGCATCCTGTATCAGTCCCTAGATTAGTAGCTGATACGCACAAGAACACAGATGTGATAATTAAAAGCATACATCGAATTGCCAAGTCCATCCGACCAACTAACGGTGAAGCGGACAGCGGAAACCATGGCCCAACGCCACAAGCAAACTTGAGAAGCAGAAACGAAAACCCAATCGTCATCGTCTTCTACGAAGTCTTCTCCTACTAAACCAACATTTGCAAACGCGTATGTGAGAATTTGTATTTCGTCTATGTTTATGTGTTTTGAATAAAGTGTTATTCTGTTCCTTGGATAATTGTCATTACATTGATTAACAAGTATGTGACTTGTTTGTGAGACTCTTTGTTTATTTATGACGTTGTCTTAAAATGGTCCCTAGTTCACTATCATTATGTGGGACAGTAATGATTCATGAACTAGCACATGTATTGATTGATGATCATGTTCACAGATCATAGATATAGAGATATCAAATCAGTAATGTGGATACATGTTAGAGAACATGTTGTTGGATAAACCCACTACTAGACTCTGGTGAGATGTTATTTGTTTGGCCATCAGTTGTTGTCTCATGTGGCGTACCTTCGGGATCCTTAGACCTGAGATTGTCATTGATTCCCAGGATGTGTAGTAGCATACTTAGGGGTTGCCAAACGCTACTCCGTAACTAGGTAGTTATAAAGGTAGCTTTCGGGTATACTATGAATTATGTCTTGGGGTGTGAGCAATCAAGATGTGATTTGCCCCTCCTAGTAACGGGAGAGATATCTCTGGGCCCCTCGAGATAGTTGGATCTGAAAGTGCATGGCCATGCCAATGTG
Source organism: Eragrostis nindensis (assembly GCA_012490785.1). Classification (NCBI taxonomy): domain Eukaryota; kingdom Viridiplantae; phylum Streptophyta; class Magnoliopsida; order Poales; family Poaceae; genus Eragrostis; species Eragrostis nindensis. Next base: position 355,443 of record JAAXCT010000149.1, read on the forward strand.
ATTAAAGAGTTAATCATGATGACTAAAGAGTTAGTCATAATTAATCCACTATTTGATCGAGTGAATGGTCGAGCTATCACAGGGATGGCACGTATCTCGCCTTGAGCTTGATTGATATCGTGAGGCAAATGGATCGGTGTATGTGTACATCAAAGGTTCCGCCGATATGATCTTTATGTGTGCATGGGAGCCAGTATGTGCTGCTAGGTGCCACTATTGATTTGTGATTTGAAAATGTGTTTTCATATCACTGCCATGTACATGTGAACCTACGGGTCACACACTTAACGGGCTGGAACAGGAAACTTGCTATGAGATTGTTTCAGGTGCAAGTGGGAGATTGTTGGTTATATGTGCCCAAGAGGCAATATGGATTGGATCCATATGTGGCTATATACAGATATTGATCCGCGAGGGACTAGAAACCTAATGGGCCTGCAACGTGGAAGCCCATTAGCGGGGTCTATATAAGTAGGGGCGGGGCTGAGGGCGCCACACACGTCGCCACAACCCTAACTGCCACCGCCTCTCTCCCTCCGACGCAACCCTAGCCGCGCCGCCGATGCTAGCACACCGGCGTGCGTGTTGGCGGTCGTTATTAACCAATTTCTTACCGCCAACATAATAAAAAGGAGGCTCACATAAGGACATAAATAGGATATTATTTATAGCTAATGCCTCTCCACGAGTTTTGTTGATATTTTGACTGCAGGACGAAATTCATTGCAAATGGGAGCAAAAGCCTACCGGCCCCTTATCATAGGTCGGCCGGCCTATGTTGGATCTCAACATGGTCCAGCAACCCCGAGTATCTCCCAATGGGCTCAAACATCAAGGATCAAATGGCCAACAAATATTTTCCAGCCCGAAGTATCGAATACTGCGCAAGACCCAACAAACAAGCCCATCAATCACTCAAAAAGGCATCAAATCACGAAGCAAGACCGAGAATCTTAATGGGCACATCAAGGGGCCAGCCCACAAAAATTCGAGGCATTCGGAGAGAAAAGCCCGCCGGGCGGCCTAGGCCCTAGGCCGGCCGGCCAACTTTTTTCTCCAAATCTGCTCATCTTTTTCCAGTCGGTTCCAGAGGCAGTTACAAGCTAACTTCACGCACCGACCAAGTAAGGAGACGTCGGCAAGAAAGGATACTCCACCAAATCCTCCACACATCAAAGGACCTTACCGAGTTGCCCAGCTGTATAACTCCTTAGCATTAGATTGCCTGGCCCTAGGACTTTTTCATTTACTGCTTTATTTATCTTTTAGCTCAGCTGCCCGGACTTGATTAGATTTGAGATAGTACACTTCACGTTCCCTGTGGATTTTACGATACCCTGGAATACTCTCGGGTGAAAGCTACATCGGTATCCGTACGCTTGCGGATTTTATTCTGTTAGGCTAAGGACTGCCAACAAGCTTTCTGGCGCCGTTGCCGGGGAAGGTAAGCTGTGCTAATTCTCGAACCTAGAGGCGCCCGCCAAAGGTTTTTGTTTTCTTTGTGTTTTGTTTCGCTTTTCTTTTTCTTTTATTATCATATTATATCATGGACACTCCGTCGATCTTCGACGCCGCTGCTCCGAAAGGAGCACTATTGAAGCCTGCACCAGCATCCAAGCCAATCACAGCTGTCAGCTATGAGATTCGTCCAGAGCTGATTGCACTGGTAAAGGGATCTGAGTTCCGCGGAGAGGATCATGAAAATCCGTACACACACATGCGTTACTTCGAGAGGCTCTGTTCCACAGTTGTTACATCAGGAGTCCCGAGAGACAGTTTCAGATGGCTGCTGTTTCCGTTCTCCATCACTAGCAATAGAGCTCTGATATGCTAAGCATGTAAGTGAAGCTCAGGGAGATTGGGCTACTCTCCGGAAGCTCTTCTGTCTCAAGTACTTCCCTCTCCATAAGGTTATTGCTCTTCGCAAGAAGATCATTACCTTTGAGCAGGGCAGAAATGAGCCATTAGGAGCTGCCTGGGACCGATTCCTGACCTACACTCTAGAAGGACCAGATCTGGGAATTCCATCACCGATACTCCTTCAACATTTTGCTGCAGGACTCACTCCAAACAGCCGTAACTTCTTGGATACAGCTTCAGGAGGGTCGTTCTTGTACAAGACAATTGAAGAAGGGTTTGATGTGTTGGGTAAAATTCTCAGCAACTTGGGCTCCTATGATGCAGTTGCCCCTGAGAAACATGAAGAAGAGGCACAAACCATAGTTGAGACACCTTCAGTTAGCTTACCAGAACAGAAGAAGTGTGCATGTATGGTACAACCCCAAGCAGAACCACCTAGATCACCGCCAACTCGAAGGCAGAACAAGAACCATTCTATGTCTGCCCTCGAATCCTACGCTATTCAAGGATGGTCAAATTCTCTCCGAAGGTCAGAATCAAGTTGAGTCCACTCTCCCTCTCCTACCATATGAGGAAGAGGTAGACTTAACGAGATTCGGGAATACAAGAACTTACCCGGTGGAGAAGAATTGCTATGTTGAGAAGGCTGAACTGGATGAGCTAGATTGGGAAGACAAGGTAGATCAAGACATACGTCTACAGAAACTGTCTGCCGTCTTCAGCGAGGATTGGCTCCAAGAAACAGAATGCTCAGAGAAGGCCATCAAGCTCAATGAAAAGCCTGAGAGCATTCTAGTGAAGTATGAGCATATACCACCAATTGAGGCTAGCTATGACTTAAAAGCAGGAGTAAACATTCTATCAAAGCAGTGGGCCCAGCAATTGGCGGTAGACATATCGAGCCTTACACCATCAGGGAAAAGGCTGATATTCCGGAACAAGTGCTGTCAAGCTGGGGGGATTATACACGAGCTAGAAATAGAAATTAATGGGCAACCCCTGCTCATGAATTTCTACATCTTTGACATTCCCGACAAGAACTTCTTCCTGATTGGAACTCCAATTGCAGTACTCACGAAGATGAGAAGCGGCCAAGAAGAGTTGGAAGTTCCAATGGGAAGACAAAGCTTCTCCATCGACATTCGAAGAACACTCAATGCTAAGGCAGAAGAGAAATCTGAAAAGATGGATGAATACTCGGCCATAGAAGAAGCAGCGGCCGTTGAATTCTTAGAAGCTTCACAGCTTGATACGGAGGAAGATGCACAGTACTTCAAAGAAGATGAAGACCCTTCCCCCTATGTTCCACTCAATAAGCATGAAGAACCAGCTCCAACACCCGTCGAGCTCAAACAGCTGCCACCAGGTCTTAAGTACAGTTTCCTCTTCGAAGATCAGACAACGCCGGTCATAATCAGTGATAAGCTGTCAGAGGAAGAAGAGAAGAAACTAGTAGCCGTGCTAGAAAAATACCAATCAGTAATAGGCTACTCACTAGCAGACCTCAAGGGAATCAGCCCAGAATTCTGCACACATCGAATCCCAATGGAACCCGATCATAAGCCTGTGCGTGAGCACCAAAGACGCTTGAACAATGCCATGAGAGATGTAGTTAAGAAAGAAATTTTGAAGCTACTCAAGGCAGGTATAATCTACCCAGTTCAGGACAGTCAATGGGTCAGCCCCGTCCAAGTAGTACCTAAGAAGGAGGGATGACAGTTGTGAAGAATGAAAAGAACGAGTTGATCCCTCAGCGCACAGTGACAGGATGGAGGATGTGCATCGATTACAGGAAGCTTAATAAAGCAACCAGGAAAGATCACTACCCACTCCCGTTCATTGATGAGATGCTCGAACGGTTGGCGAAGCACTCGTTCTTCTGCTTCCTTGACGGTTATTCAGGGTACCGTCAAATACCTATCCACCCTGAGGACCAAGACAAGACCACCGTCACATGTCTTTACGGCACATTCGCCTACCGACGAATGTCGTTCGGGTTGTGTAACGCACCTGCCTCCTTTCAAAGATGCATGATGGCAATCTTCTCAGACCTAGTGGAGAAAATAATGGAAGTATTCATGGATGATTTCTCAGTCTACGGTGAAACATTCGACAGATGCCTCCAGAATCTCGAGAAGGTACTTCAGAAATGCAAGGACGCAGATTTGGTTTTGAATTGGGAAAAATGTCACTTCATGGTGACAGAGGGAATTGTTCTTGGGCACAAGGTCTCTGCTCGAGGAATTGAAGTCGACAAAGCCAAGATTGAGGTAATTGAGTTGCTTCCACCTCCGAGAAACATAAAAGGGATCCGCAGCTTCCTAGGACACGCCGGTTTCTATAGAAGGTTCATCAAGGACTTCTCCAAGAAGGCGCGACCTCTCACCAGTCTCTTGGCTAAGGACGCACCGTTCGTCTTCGACAACAAGTGCATGGAGGCATTCAATGAACTGAAGACAGCTTTGATATCTGCCCCCATTATCCAGCCACCCGCTTGGTCACTCCCATTCGAAATCATGTGCGACGCAAGCGACTACGCCGTAGGAGCAGTGTTGGGACAGACCAAGGATAAGAAGCATCATGCCATCGCCTATGCTAGCAAAACTCTCACTGGACCTCAACTCAATTATGCAACCACTGAGAAGGAATTGTTGGCTGTAGTATATGCTATTGACAAGTTCAGATCGTATTTGGTTAGAGCTAAGGTGATAATCTATTCAGATCATGGAGCCCTCAAATACCTCCTGACGAAGAAAGATGCTAAGCCACGTCTTATCCGTTGGATACTCCTCCTTCAAGAATTTGATTTGGAAATCAGAGATAGAAAAGAGGTAGAGAATACTGTGGCAGATCATCTCTCGCGATTGCAGACGGAAGATCCTACTGGACTACCCATCAATGATTGCTTGAGAGATGACACGTTACTAAAAGTAACAAGCACCGACCCCTGGTATGCGAACATTGTCAACTACATTGTAGCAGGGTATATACCGCCAGGGGAGGATAAAAAGAAGATCATCAGGGACAGCAAGTATTACTTATGGGATGACCCATATTTGTATAAAGTCTGCACCGATGGTCTCCTGAGAAGATGTGTACCCGCATGTGAGGCTATGCAAATTATTGACAGATGTCACTCATCAGCCTTTGGAGGTCACTATGGAGTATTTCGTACAAGTGCCAAAGTTTGGCAGAGTGGTTTTTACTGGCCAAACATGTACGAAGATACAAAGGAATATGTGAGAAGATGTTCTCGCTGCCAGAGAGTAGGAGGGATCAACGCTCGTGACACCATGCCCCTAACAAATAATCTTCAAATCGATATATTCGATTGTTGGGGCATAGACTTCATGGGACCTTTTTCAAACTCCGAGGGATATGAATATATTTTGGTGGCAGTCGACTATGTCTCTAAATGGGTGGAGGCTCTTCCTTGTCGAAGCGCAGACTCCACCCACTCCAAGAAAATGCTCCAAGAAGTCATCTTCCCACGATTTGGTACACCTAGGGTACTAATCAGTGATGGGGGTTCGCACTTTATCGACAGGACATTCAGAAAAATGCTCTCGTCACTCGGTATTGCTCATAGGGTAGCGACCCTATATCACCCACAGACAAGCAGTCAAGCGGAGACATCTAATAAACAAATCAAAAATATTCTCCTGAAGACCGTCAACCAAATGGGCAAAAATTGGAAGTCTAAGCTGCATGAAGCATTATGGGCATACAGGACAGCTTACAAGACTCCAATCGGCATGACTCCACACCAACTAGAGTACGGGAAGACATGCCACCTGCCCGTCGAGCTAGAGTTCAAGGACCTGGACCAAGCCCAAGTCAAGCGACAGATTCAGATCTCAGAGCTCGAAGAATTGAGGGAGAAAGCGTACCACAGTTCGAAGCTCTACAAAGAGCGAACGAAGAGGTGGCACGACAAGCGCATCCGGGAGAAGCACTTCACGCCAGGTGATAAGGTACTTATGTACAACTCCCGCGTTAAATTATTTGGTCATGGTAAGCTTAGAAGTAAGTGGGATGGCCCCTATACGGTGGTGGAGACATCCAACCACGGGGCTGTCACTCTCCAAGGTAATGATGGAGAGCACTTTAAAGTAAATGGCCAGCGCTTGAAAATCTTTCTAGAACCCTCCATGCCGGAACTCGAGGAAGTAGATGTCATCGAGTTCACGTGAAAATTACCATCTACGGTCTAGCCCCGACCTTAACCGAGCCTTGTTTTTCCCTTTTCCTAATTTCCTTTTTCTTTAGATTCAAATAAAAATAAAACTTTTGGTTTTCGGGGGAAACAAAGGCCGGCCGGCCAAGCGTCTAGGCCGGCCGGCCCATCACATTTTGAAAATTTTTCAAACTTTTTTGTGGCGGCGCCCCTGATCAAAACAAACAGAATACCAAACCCTACCCTGCGATTCGGAGCCTATCTCGCCCGGAGTGGATTTTCTATCTTTTTAAACACATTGAAAATTCATTTTCACTCCCCTCCTCCATCTCAAAAGTTTCGGCCATGGCTGAGAAGGCACCCAACCAGAGCTTCTCCACCATGTCTCCCACCAATTCCAATGCCCCCAATCCAAGAGCCTCCAACATCGCCGCCCGGAAGCATCGATCCGCCTATCTCGACCAATTTCCGGTCAACAACGGCGAGGGATCCAGCGCGGCGAGGTACCTCGACTTCGTGGACGGGCCGAGCTGGAGGCCGACCTGCTCGCATCCGGGGCCAACCCCGGCCGGCCGGCCTACCAACCTGGCCGGCCGGCCAGCCCGAGGCGCGGCAGAAGCCCGTCTAGGGCGAGCGCGAGCCCCAACTCAGGGAGATTCCTGTCCCCCTCTAGTGGCGTCGGGAAGAAGCAGTACCGCGGCGGCATCACGCATCCCGTGGTCGGCGAGCTGTCCCCCAAGATGGGGAAATCTCCAGCACTCCCCACTCCCACTCCAAGGGTGGAGATCGCGCCGGTGTACCCTGTGGTTGAGCAATCCGAGGAGGACCCTGACGAACCCACGGGCACCAGCCAGACCAAAGACGAGTCTTCCCATAGGACATCTAACGGTGCCTATGAGAACGCTCCCCCCTTCACCTATCTAGGTGCTAAGGGCAAGAAGTGGTGCGAGAAGGTGATGTACTGCAAGGCGCCCAAGGGGTTCATCTTCAAGGCTGAGTCGAATGACTCATCACCTTCGCAGAAGCTGCGTCGCTGCTCACCGCCGCCGATCACCGGTCCTCCTGGCCAGATGGAGTTCAGCGATGGCGCCCATGACCCCATCAAGGAGCTGCAGATCGCGTTCCAAAGGATGGAGGCGCGCCTTGCTAAGGTGGAGGACTACCAGAGTGAGGCGTACATGGATCTGGAGGACAACAAGGACAAGATCAATCTTGTCCGGAAGGGGAGCATGGCCAAGATGAAGAGGCTCTACAAGCTCACGGGGTTCAGCGAGCACTTCGAGGCCCCCTCACCATAGGAGCATTAGGATTAGAGATCGGCGCTTCTTAGTTTGTTTTTTTTAATTTCCCTTCAAATTCGTTTAGGTTTTCTTCGAATTAAATTAGGTTTGCTTAATTTATTTCCTAATGTAAAAGCGCCTAATGCTCCTCTGAATAAAATAAAAATGCCTCTTTGTGTTTGATGAGATGAGTGTTAATTTAATTGCTTGTTGGTTTATGTGGGAAACCACATAAACCAACCTCTGTACACTCACAATTTCCCCGAGCGCGCAGGATAAAATTGCTGTACAGGTGATTGTGCACTGCCACAACGAAACAGAGGCGGAACGGGGCACTGACCAAACCAGCCGGCCCGATGGCCCGACCGGCCGGCCTGGCTTAGATCCCGAACAGGTCCAAAATTTACCATCTCGTCTCATTTAATCCCCTCTGCCTATTTCACCTGTTTGCTAATAAAACAAAAAGATTTTTCAAAGATAGAACTAAACGAAAAATTCTTTTAACATCATCGGTTTTATGATAATTTTATTTCACAATTTCTCCTTGCTCACAAAATTTCATTAAGGACGCTCTTGTCTATTTTGTTGTGTGGTTTGATATATGCTTAAATCCTGATTCCTATCTTTCCATGATTTTCTCGAAAATCTTACTTTGCCTTTCGATCTAACTGTCACAAATTCTCTGGAAATACCTATTAAAGCCAAACAAAGATAGATCTTATAACTCCTCAAAAGCTAATCTTTTTGTTGTGAGTTTAATTAAGGTTTAATTCTCTAAAGCTGCATGCACCCCTCGAATGTTCAGTCATACATCACTTACATATAAGAGTGACTCATCCACCTGATGGCAGACATCAATCTACGATCAAAAGAAATTTCTGCCTTATTGCTCTCTGCCCCACACCAAGAGGCTCCTTCTTGCCTTATGTATCCTGGGAACCTCTCTCTAAAAAAAAAGAGAGAGAAAAGTTCCCCATCTAAAAAAAAGGGGGGGGGGGGGGCAAGAAAGATAGCTATAGTTCTGGGCAGAGCAAATGAGAGAGAATCTTTTCTGCCAAGGTGTGAGCCATCTCCAAAATCATCATTCTGCTATTGACTGAACTATGAGAATGTGCATTGCTCTTTTTAGAATTCTCCCTTAATTTTACAATACCTGCAAAAGATTATGCTCTCCTTACCAAACCCCAGATATAAGCTATATTAGAAAATAAGGAAAGCATCTTTTGAGTGAAGACAGGTTTTCCACAATTCTGAGTGACTCAGGCTTTGAGAATTTTTGTGACAAGATGAGAAGAAAGGGAAAGTTTTGAAATCCGAGGGATTTTTGGATTTGAAAATGGTCTTTGATTTTCGCTGTTCAACCTTTCAACTTCTCAAGACAATGAGCTTTAGCCACTTCCACATAGTGAGCCTGAAGAAATTGTTGAGATAATTTTATCCTATTACCTTGATGATGTCTTTTTCTTTGGTTCAATCTTTTTGCTCGGGACGAGCAAAGATCTAAGTCTGGGGGGGTTGTTGGCGGTGCTTATAACGAATATTTTACCGCCAACACCATTCAATAAAAGCCATCATACAAGGATAAAATGAACATTCTTTTATATTAATGGCTCTCCACAAGTTTTGTTGGAGTATTTGAATGCAGGGAGCAATATGGACAAAATTCACAGGAAACGGGGGCTAAAGCCCACCGGCCGGCCCAATCATAGGCCGGCCGGCCAGCTCAGGCTCCAACCCAAGTCCAGCTCCTCTCCAGAGGCCTTCTACAGCTTTCCCACGTGGAATTCAAGGCCCAGCCCAATATCAAACAACCGACATTCTAGAGCATGGGCTTTTGGGCCTAAACTTGAAGCCCACTCCACTTCTGCCGACCCCACAAGAAAACCGACTTTCTTACCGCCCTCAGGAGTCCATCAGAGCCGTCCAGGAAAGAGTCGGTGGCAAACCGACCACATCAATGGCCGGCCGGCCACCCTACTAGGCCGGCCGGCCGACCTTTGCTCCACCGACGCTCCAGCTTCGGCCAGATGATGCGCACCAACTCCAGCAGCCTATAAATACTACCCTTCGGCTCCAGAAGCAAGACGCACCTCATTTGATACTTCATTTTAGTCTTTTGGTAGTAGCATAGTGCTAGGAGTGAGTGAGTGAGAGGGAAGGAGAGCTAGAGGTCCCCGGTATGTCGGGACTCTGCTTCTTCGTCGCCTCGGGTATGCTCCTCGCCTGGGAGTAGTCGTCTTAGTCTTCCAGGCCGGGCAATATGTAAGAAGATTATTGGTCGGGCAATAAAGTAAGGTATTCTGCTCTATTTATTTGTGGGTTCCAGGTGTGCAATATTTATTAATTTATTTATTGCATTGACTAGCTTATTGATAATCTCGCTAGTTGTAACGATAGATGTAAACGTGGTGTTTATATCTGGAGTTATCCCTGGTTTGCTCGTAACCCCACGGAGGATGGTAGCCGCGAGTATGTGTGACAGGCATACCGGTCTCTGTAATCCACCACGTCCGGGTTATTGTTTTTAGTAGGGAGGTCAATAGCACGTAGTTCCCCTTAACAGCTGAATCTAATTATCGGGTTGCTGTTCTGGCATGCGTGTGCCCCGAAACGAATAATAGAGTAAGGCCCTTACCAAGTTGCCCAGCTACATAGCTTCTTATCATTAGATTGCCTGGCCAGAAGACCTTTTTATTTACTACTGCAAACTCCGCTCCTGTGTGCCACCTAACGGATCAATACCTCTAGTGTTTAGGCTTTAGTACGCTATACGTTCCCTGTGGATTCGATACCCTAGGAATACTCCTTGTGGTGAAAGCTACATCGGTATCCGTACGGTTGTGGATTAATTTCTGTTAGGCCTTAGGACTGCCAACAGCTGTCGGCTAGAAACGAATCGGCATGTTCGCAATAGTAAATACTCGCACGATAACTAAAGCAACCAATACATGCATCAAAATCGGCAATCGGCAACTGACAACATAGCAGGTAATCGATAAGTAACTATCGGCAAGTATCACAGTAAGGTAAATCGGCATTGATAAACAAGGTTCAAACCTTCACTTGGACAGGAACACGAGTATTAAATTAACACACAAGCATAGATTTGAACATGGTAACCAATCGGCCAAACACCCCAAAAGAACTATTAAACTAATAAGATTAATTGAATTGACAAACTGCTTATTGCTTCTCCTAGGACAAGTCAAACTAGGCGATATAGCACAGGACCAGGTCAAACTGTACCACGCAATCGGCAAAGATAGATTCAATCGATCTTAATTCGTTCAACAGTGACTCGAATAACCAGATCAAACGGGAAATCGACATCGGCAATCGGCATACAAGGTCACAGCTAGGACAAGTCGACTAACCGTAACAAAGAACTGGACTAGGTCTTAAACAATTCCAAGTAGTCGATGCGTAATATTGAACCCTAGATTGATCTAAGTTACCGAATAACTAGCAGCCACATCAATTTCTAATTGTGGACAAGTCGACATAATGGAAATTGATGCGCTTACCTGACGAAATCCAAGTCTAGACCGGAGCCCCGACGAGCACCGATGTCGACGAAAATCCCGTCGAGAAGGTTGTGGCGATGCGCCGAAAAGTGATTGTATTGATTGATTAGATAGTTTTACAATACTCACGGGTGCATATTTATATCCCCGAAGCCAGACTCCTACTTGACTACAACTCGGTCAACTCTTTCTAAATCAGAAAAAAGGAAAAGAAACTAAAAAAGAAAACCGGACCCACACGTGCACACGTACGTTTTCTTCGGCTTCATGATATCCGGTGGGCCACCACTTTGCACACGAAACTCTTTTAGCCCGGCGCATACACTATAGGCACTGACAATGGGTCCCGGGCCAAAATCTGGTGTCAACACATGCCCCCCCCAAGCCGGGGTATGAAATCTCCATGCGCCGGATTGCTACCTAGTTTCTCGCGCCGTACTCAACACATCTGCAACGCCCCTTCGTATTTCGCGCCGCCTTCAACGCACCTGCAGCAGCATGTCTTGTCTTATAAATAGGAAGCATTCACCACACCTCTCTTCCACCTTCCGCCGGCGCGACCCTTCACATTCTCCATTTTCTCTCTCTCCATCAACTCCGGCAAACATCCTCCAAGAAAACGAAGGCTCCACGGGACTTCGCGTCTGCACTCCTCCACCGCAATGGCGCAGCTCACCGCTACCTCTACCGCCGTTCCCCAGGTAACAATCCTTCGCTCCATTCTTGTTCTTGAATATAGCCATCTGTTCTTGGGGTGCACTGTAGATTCCTTCCGTTCCCGTAATCCATCTCTACTTTCTTTGGATCCTTTTACCTGATTAGATTCATTTTTTATCATCTCTAGGAAATGCAAGACCAGATCTTGATCCCTACAGATCTCGCCACACACCGTTTCTTGGGACCCATGGGTAATCCAGACCCGATAGATTTTATCTGCAGCGAGACTCTCAGGATACCCTTTAAGAGATCACCAGTCAAACTAGAGACATGGGTAGGCAGTTTCAGATCCTGGCCTTTTGCTATCTCAGGCTGGCACGAGTGGTTCCTCCGGGTTAAAGCTGCTAAATCGGCAATATGGGATACCGTCGGCATTTCTCACTGCTTAGAACTATCCCTTGCCGATATGAAGAAGAATGAGCCAATGCTATCGGCAGCCTGTTACTTCTGGTCTGATGTAGGAAATGCTTTCCCCTTTGGCCATGGACCGATGACACCTACCCTGATGGATATCAAGATGCTTGCCGATTTGGATATAACAACTCATGTGAGCCCCCACAGTCTGAAAGTCAAGCCTCAACGTCAATTTGATGTCAGAAGCATTGGCGGATGGAATAAATACATCTCCTCCTTCCGAGGTACAGGGCCAATATCAGACAGGGAGCACGCAGCTTTCTTGATGATGTGGCTTGAGCACTTCTTCTGTGGAGCCCAACTCAACCTGTATCCAACTTGCAGAACGATTGGCTGCTGGCACCCAAATGCCCATCGGCAAATACATGCTCGGTGCCCCTATTCCTCACTTCATCAGGTTGCCGATAAACTTTGGCACGACACTCCAGTCGGCAACATTGGTGGTCCGTGGTGGTTCCTTCAGATGTGGCTTACTTTGCATTCTTACAAGGCCATGGAACTTCAAGACCTGCACTTGTTCAGATTTCCAACCCTTGATCAAGACGGACGCCGATGCACCTCACTGGGAGAAGCTTTGGTGTCGATAGATGGCCTTGGAATGGACGCCGATCACTTGGCTTCATATTTCAAAGCCTTCTGTAAAGGCATCAACAATGATCATCTTGACTGGTTCTCCTACGGAAATGAGATCATGGAACACTTTGAGATTCCCTTCACCTTCCGGGCTGGCAACCCCCTCCAGGACGCGACATTGACAACCATCTTTGTGACCTGTGTCAAACCCTGCATATTGCCGATAGGACTGAATGGATCAGGCCGATTAAACCCATCATATGAATTCTACAATCCTTCGGTCGCCGCAAGGCAAATGGGTCTCGGCCAGCTTCCTCCCTGTCGCTTCTATGCTGATAAGGCCAAAGCTCGTGCAACCATCACATCGGCTCTAGAGTACTCTTGGTTATTCGGCCTTACCGATGACCTGCACGTTGGTTACATCGACAATATAGTCCTGTCCCCTTCCTGCACAAGGCTCTTCAGACAATGGTGGGCAGAATGGTCAAGACACCTTCAATGCACCAACACAGCATCTCTCGTATCCAATCTTCAGCTTTCTGACCCGTTATGAGAGGTAACCGATCTCAATTTCTATTAATTTTCTTATCGACAAATCATCAACTATAACTCTCTCATTTTGCAGTCTGACGTTGACGATGCACCCACCACGAGCAACAGCGAAATCGGCATTGTGTATGTAACTCCAAATCCGTATCCTGTCCTTGGCTCCGACGCACCAACACCGGCCCAAGTCCTTAAAGGCCAGACCTCCGGGACGAAACGAAAGGGTCCTCATACCAAAGTCCCAGCCAAGCGTCACAGAGCCCTCTTGAAACGACCAAGCTCTGCGCCAACCCCTCCCAGTAGCTCAGTAATCATTCTCATCCATATAATCATTCCATGATTTAGTCAATATCGACATCTAACCTTTATTTCATTTTCAGGACAACTCTGGAGAAGCTCCTGAAGCTCCCCTTTCTCCTGAGGCCCCTGTCGACACCGAAGTTGAGACTACTGACACCCAACAAGCATCAGTTTGTTGGGGAATGGCGAAGAGGTCATCGAAAAACTCACTGTCTCTTCGCTGCAACGTGTGTCACTTCGCTATTCTTTGTTCTGTTGCAGATCTCGCAGGTAGTGGAGTGTTGGCGGTCGTTAAACCCTGTTTTGACCGCCACAATACCGGTAAATAAAGGCATGTCACCAAGATTCCATGCATATTAGTTTAGATTAACATAGTTCCACGAGTTTTGGTGATTTTTGGATGCAGGAGTGGATAATGGAGGAAAGTGGGCCCAAGCCGGGGAAAACCCTGGCCGGCCGGCTCCACCATAGGCCGGCCGGCCCACCCCGGTGGCCACCGGTTTCGATCTTCCTCCAGTGGGCTGTAAACAAGCCCAAACTTCATAATTTGAAGCCCACTCACGTGGATTTGCGCCGACTTACTGGTAGTGGGCCATTTGGGCCTTAACTTGGCCCGCACTACAATTCTGCTGCCCCCACGGAGTAACCGACCTTCGGACCGACTCCAGGAGGCGATCAGGAGCGTCCACAGGCGAGGCGGTGGCCAACCGCCACAATGGATGGCCGGCCGGCCTAGTAGGGTGGCCGGCCGGCCTACCTTCGCGCCACCGACGTCCCAGCTTCGAGCATAAGTACCCCCACCTGCTGGGGAGGCTATAAATAGAGGTGGCCGGCTCCATTTCAACTCGCACCTCCACACACTCCTTGAGAGGAGAAGACCCAATGTAGGGTCACGCTCCGCTCATGGAAGATCATTCCACTTGTGTAGTTTAGAGTAGGCTAGTTGGTCATGGGAGTTAGAGTAGAAGTGAGAGCTCCCCTCGACGTTCCGGAGTTTTCTTCGGATATTGGGTAAAGCTCTCTTGTATCTTTTCTTTTGGATATTATTTAATATAATTATTTTTTTCCTATTTATTTATTTTCTTATTTATTTTAGTTTTTCTTTTAGTTTACATTTATTTATTTAAGTGATAATTATAGAGAAATTCTTGTGTTGGTTCCACGTCTGTGTATGGTAGGTCTATCTGCATGGGTTGTTTGCACCGCAAATGCTTACACAATCCACATAGATTTGTTATGCATGGTTGGCTTGCTCTTTTACGTTGGAGTAAGTTATCTAGGATAGTTGCTTGTATGGTTCAAGGAATTATTCCTAGACGTGAGTGTGCACCCAACCCCACGGAGGATGGTAGCCGCGAGTGTATGTGACAGCTACACCGGTCTCTGTAATCCACCACGTCCGGGTTCGACAGGTAGGGCCTAGACGCGGTCCGTTGCCTGGATACGTTGAACTTAGTTTCCGAGTTGCGTGTCTTGGCGGCGGCCGTGCCCCGATGCGCTTGAATGTATCTGTAATGAAAGCTTAAATAGATATTTGTAACCCCTAGGCTGATACCCTTCTTCTCGTTGTCCTCCAGTTGACTAGTTCTATCTCTTTATCTTCATATGGAATCCTTGCGTGTGTTTGGTTGCCATCCATCATATATGTATCCCTGCCTGGTCTAGTTTGCAAGTTATAAATAATAGATGTTTCCTTGTTAATTCATGATATTCTTAGCCCTGCTTCCCTGAGGAAAATATAAATACGATACCCTTGGAATACTCCTGGGTGAAATGCTACAACGGTGTTCCGTGCGCTTGCGGAGTTGATATTTATCTCTGTGCGTAAGAAACGCCAACATGGAGTAGAACGCGAAGTGCGATCGCCACGGTCAGACGTTGGGTCAAAGTATCGGTATGACGGACGCGAAGAGCTTCGACGAAGAGCTTTCGGCGAAGAGCCCTTTGAGTGGGTCCCGTCAAGCGGAGGTCAGGAGGGTCCCACCTCCTGATCAGTTAGGGTTAGTGTTTCAAGAGGTGTTGTAACATGACTGTTGTGCCCTTTTGACAATTTTGTACATAGGGTTGTGTTATACAAACTAGTGTAATCAAGGGTATTTGTGTCAACAAGGGCACATGTTGAGTAGTCTATAAATGGCACCCCCAGAACTCCTGTGGGGGGGGGGGGGGGGTCGATTCCCGTTGAGTTGTACCAAGGTACTATATCGTGAATCTTCCTATAAGTTCATTTCTCTTCGCCTAGGTAGTCTTCTTATTTTCGTATTCACTTCCTTTTACTTAGTAGTAGTATTAGTTGGTTTGGAACGATAATTTCGTGACTCTGTTTGGCATTGTCCTGCGAGGATATCCCACAACTGGCGCCCACCCGTGTGTTTTGGCCGAAGATCATCTCATTATGCCACCCAAGAAGCCAAAGCCTGCTACCGCTCCAAAAGCACCCAAGGGGGTGTTGACGGTCCTTAGACCCAGTTTTTGACCGTCAATTAGCTCTATAAATAAGGAAGAACTAACACTTGTTGCTTGCATATTGTTATCAAATAACCTATTTCCACGTGTACCTCTAGATTTGGATGTGCAGGTGGAAAACAGGGATTTCCAGGTGTAAACAAGGCCCAAGGCGACGATTCCAACACGTCCATCAATCGACGCTCGCCGAGGGAATATAATTCAAGGATTAAAGGCCCAGAACCTACCAGAATATCAACTGAGGCCACGCACCTGGATAAGAAGCATAAAGGCCAGGGGGAAGCCACCTGCCAAGGCCCAGCCCAGGAGGGGCCAGGCCTGGGTCGGCCGACCCCTAACCCTAGGTCGGCCGACCTGGCAGGGTGGCCCCCTGGGCCCATCTTTCTATGGCGGTTGCAAACCGACCTCTGGAGGTCGGTTCCACCTGCAATTAATGCCACCGACCTAAGGAACCGCCTCCAGGAACCGACCTTCAAGGCTATAAATAAAGGGGTACCCCCTCCCCTTAGAAGACACACAACACAAGAGGCTCATTCCCTCCTCCACACATCCAGAGCTAGGGGCTCTCTAGTTAGGCTTAGGCTGAGTAGTGGGCTGCCCTTTTGGCTCCCAAGTCCCTTGGAGAGTTTGGGGTATTTCTCTTGTATCCTTTTACTCTCTTTGTAAGACTTATTTCTTTATCAATGGAATATCATCGTTCTTGTAGTAGTTATGTGCTTATGCTAGTTCATCGTTCATCCTTGATCTTGGATGAACGTTCTTCGTTCGTTCATCGTTCGTTCATCGTTCATCGATGTTCGTTCATGATCGTTCATCGTTCGTTCGTCGTTCATTCATACTCGATCATCGGTTAACGATGATCGTTCTTCATCGTTCATCGTTCGTCGCTCGTTCTTGAGCGACAAACGCCTATGCTTAACGTAGTGCTAGCTTTGATCCTTTGTCTAAGTAATCGCTCGCTGGATCTAGTTGTTCCTTTTGCTTAGTCAGCGGGTCCATTGTCTTGCAAGAGTGCTCTAGGTTTATCGCCTTGCGAGGTGCCTCGAGGGATCTAGAGTTGTGGTTAGTTACGCTAGCATGGTGCTAGGGCTTCCTTTCCACCCTTGGATGCGTGTTCGTGCCCCACGGTTTGTAGAGGTAGGCGGCAGGTGGTGACAGCCCTGTCCGTCCCTTGTAATCCTCCACGTTCGGGTATGGCGTAGGAGTATATATGAAAT
The DNA here is from genome assembly GCA_012490785.1 of Eragrostis nindensis. Taxonomy (NCBI): domain Eukaryota; kingdom Viridiplantae; phylum Streptophyta; class Magnoliopsida; order Poales; family Poaceae; genus Eragrostis; species Eragrostis nindensis. The sequence continues at coordinate 372,517 of JAAXCT010000149.1, forward strand.
GTCCGGAGATTGGGGCAGACTCTGATCGCTGGATCTCCCGATGATGGCTTGGCAGTAGAACAGCTTAGTCTTGGCTTGTGTGCAGCTTAGGCTATAGGTAGATGCTACACACGCTACTTGACGATGTACATTAGGAGTAGCAGTTCTTCTTACTTAACCTTAGTCTAGCTTAGAGCCGCCTCTCGCCTTTTATCAGAGAGTGGAAATGCCTGCTGTGTGTGTCGCACTATCCTCTATCCTTTTACTGCCTTACCCCTGCATTTGGATATTGGCTATGATCTATCATTTGTAACACCATGAGTATAAGTACACACTTGTCAACTACGTCTTCCTTTGGGAAAATATAAATAACGATACCCTGGAATACTCTCGGGTGAAATGCTACAACGGGTTATCCGTGCGCTTGCGGATTATCTTTTATGATTAAATACTAATAATACATATCTGGCACTCGTTGCTAGTTGTGGATTATTATGTATCCTAAGCAAGTAACTTAACCCTAAGTATTTCCGGCGCCGAACCGGGAATATTCACTCTAGGCCTAACCAGCCTAAGGTGGTGTTTTCGGTTTGGTGTAAGAAATACCAACAGGGGGCTCCGTCTTCGTCTTCGCGGCAGCTCACCATCATTCCAGAGTCTTCGGTTTCGGCGGCAGCAAAATCAGCTGGTCCCGCAGTACCGAATGCCACCAATCAACAACTCCCTCTCGAGCATGCACGAGATGCTGAGAGAACAGAAGAAGACACCAATAGCCAAGAAATCTTAGTCAAAGATGCCACTGAAGATTCACAGGATGATGATGATCAGGAGAACTCTCCGCGTATCAACCAACAAACTGCTGGTAATCGCACTGGGCATACTGCTCCCATTACTGATAACACTCAAGAACCCATCGCTGCTCAGGCAATGGGATCTTCGCAAGAGCTACGAGGTCGAGTAAATTCTCTTGAAGAAGCGGAGCTTCGGGAATTATTGGTTCTCGAGCATGAATTACGAAGATTGAAAGAAGCAAGACTCAAAGCAACTGAACAAGACCAGGGTAGATCCAGAATTCTGCAACAAATCGCACAAGCTAAAGAGTCAGTCGCTGCGCTGCAGCGCGAAATACATGACCTTTGCGCTGATAATCAGCATTCTTCGGGTCATCACCAGCAATTTACTCTGCGCGGCCCTTCGCTTATTTCTCTCAAGTTCGACAAGAACTCTCCGCTATCAGAAGGAATTCAGCTGACCCCATGGCCGCAATCTTACAAGCCTATTCCTCTGCCGAAGTATAATGGTCGCTCTGACCCAAGGCAATTTCTGATGAGTTATGAAGCCGTTGTTGGCGGTCGTTAAACCTTGATTTGACCGCCACCCTAACGGTAAATAAAAGCATAACACCAAGATTTTGTGCATAGTAGATAGGAATAATGCTACTCCACAGGTTTTGGTGGATATTTGGATGCAGGAGTGAATAATAGAGGAAAGTGGGCCCAGTCAGGGAAATTCTCTGGCCGGCCGGCCCCACCTGGTGGCCGCAGGCCCCAGACTTCCTCCAGTGGGCTGGAAACTGATCCACAACACATAATTCAAGCCCAGCCCAGCAGATTTGCACCGCCATTCTAGAAGGCGTCAAATCACCGAGAAAGACCGTGGATCTTAATGGGCGCATCATGAGGGGCCAGCCCACAAAAATTCGAGGCATTCGTAGAGAAAAGCCGGCCAACTTTTTTCTCCAAATCGGCCTATCTTTTTCCAGTCGGTTCCAGAGGCGGTTACAAGCTAACTTGACGCACCGGCCAAGTAAGGAGACGTCAGCAAGAAAGGATACTCCACCAAATCCGCCACACATCAAAGGACCTTACCGAGTTGCCCAGCTGTATAACTCCTTAGCATTAGATTGCCTGGCCCTAGGACTTTTTCATTTACTGCTTTATTTATCTTTTAGCTCAGCTGCCCGGACTTGATTAGATTTGAGATAGTACACTTCACGTTCCCTGTGGATTTTACGATACCCTAGAATACTCTCGGGTGAAAGCTACATTGGTATCCGTACGCTTGCGGATTTTATTCTGTTAGGCTAAGGACTGCCAACAGTGCAGCGTTCCATCCTCGTACCTGCGGATACCGCGAGGAAAGGCGCCAACGTGGGGCTGATCGGCTGGACAAGGAGGAGTAGGTAGCTGCGATCGTCTACTTCCTCTACATTGACGCCTGACTCCGTTGGACCGAGCTACTCCAACAACGCTTCCGCTCCGCCTGCGCGTCTAGTGGTAATAATCCATGATCCTCTTCTCGCTAGGTATTCCTGGATGAACGCGGTAGATAAAATTGTTTTATGCTAGCGTAGCGCACCCCGTTCCCTAACATGGCTCAGGGCCATCACCGTCTTCGCCGCGCCCGACGACTACTTCCAGGCCTCCTACCCCAGGTGCTCGCGCTGCCACCTCCTCCTCGAGCACATCGCCCTCGGCTACTACCCCTACTCCAAGCTCAACGGCGTGCCCACCGTGAAGCTCCCGTCGGCCTCCGTCGGCTTCTGCCTCAATGTCGCTGCGTAGCCAGGGCCGTTCGCCGTGAAGCTGTCTGTCAATAGCGTCGAGGTCTCCCGCCCGGAGATCTACGACTCCCGGCAATTCGTATGCACGGACTCCATGGCTTCGTCCCGCAGCTCTCCCGCACATCCTGCTACGAGGTCGTGCACCAGTTGCACCAGCGGCGTCGCCGGCACAACAACCCCATGTCGGCCACCCCCGACGTCGTGCGCGTCATGATCCGCCAGGCCATATCCCGCCTGCGCGACGGCGGGTTCGGCTTTGTCTTGCTGGCCATGCGCGTCAAATTCGCCGAGCAGGAGAAGTTCACAAACCTGACGGTGTTCGCGCTCGACGGTGTTCGCGCTCGACGACCAAGCCATCATGCAGACCCTCTGCACATTGATGTGGGGATTACAGGCTAGAACTCCTAAGCACTACACACTCCAGAGTCTTCTCCTGGTTACTCGTTTGCGCTACTGCCTTCCAGGTGGATCAAAGTGGTAGTCACCAAGAAGGTAGGATAAGTCCTGCCCATAAAAGGTTCCGTGGTATTACAAGAATCGCTGGGTTAAAGGTTACAAGAACCAGTCCTTATGTGGCTGGGCAAGCACCATGTCTCCCACACTAGGGGACTATCACGCCATCAGTCAATCACTAGTGGCCTTGCCCGCGATCCAACCATCCCATCATCACTGTCTCCATCATCATCAGCACCTAACACAATTGTGCTACTCCTAACCCCAAATATCACGCACACCACCAAACTCATTTCAATACATTTGCAAAAGTAACAATGTGAGTAAAGTGTGGCAATGTAGAAACATTGCGAGGGGTCCTAAGCAATCTAGTAGCAAGGTGATTGTTCCATCATAGAAATGATGGGACTATCCTAGGGTTATCAAAGTGATAGTAAACAAGGGTAAACAAGGATTCATGTATTAATGCCTAAATAATGGCATTAATATCACTAAGCAAATAGGACCATAACTACACAATCAGTAAAATAACAAGTAATGCATAGTACGAGAACAGGCCATATAGGTGCATTGCGAAAACAGTAGGTTCAATCATGATCAAGGAGAAGTAGAGCTTGCCTGAAGAACACTATCCTAATCTTTCAATTCGGGATCTTCAAGCTCTTCCGTTGAAGTTGATGTCTTCAACTCCTTTCTCAAAGCTTGTATCTTCTGACTTGTCCTTGGGCTTCGATTCGTCGGCTCATCCTTGAGGATTGGATCTTTCTTGAATTCTCCTGGCTCTTCCTCGAATTTCGTGTAAGCTAGCGCATAGAAACATTACGTATAAACAACTACTGTAAAAAGAATAAAGATCAAAAAGAGCCAATAAGATCCAATTAACTCCAATAAGAATCGATAAAACTCCAAGAAAAATGGCTATGTTTATGCAATGCATATTTATTTATGAAAGATTATTTATTATAAGTTATATTCATGGCCTTATAAGGGCCATACTCACCTAGACAACTATTAATTATTTAATTTCTCTTAAAAGAAGCAAAGGTGCAGGGTTTCACATGAAGCTTTATTTACTGAAACCTTAGAGTGAGGATGATGAGATGCACATGCTTCATTGATGGTGATTGCGTGCATATCTATTATATAAACTCTAAGTTATTTCTATTAAAGAACATAGGTGGTTTGAAAAGAGGATGTGCAAATGCATCAGATTCATAAAGCAACTAAGCATAACATGGGGTTTATTAAGGCGACAAGGACTTAGATGAAAGGATCATGCACATGCAAACGTACATAAATTTAAGAGTTACACAACCTATGGTTTAAAGATTATATTTTTTTTTCAAGCATTGATGAGTTTATTAACATATATTAAGGTACTTGTGCAACTTATACTTATGCATGCAATACTATATGCAACATGAAATATGTTACAGAATTATTCCCACCGGCCTGTGTTTTCTGCCAGCGGGGCCCACTTTCCTCAATAATTCCCACCTGCATCCAAATATTCACCAAAACTTGTGGAGTAGCATTAATCCTATCTACTATGCACAGAAATCTTGGTGACATGCATTTATTTACCGGTAGCTTGGTGGTCAAAACATGGTTTTATGACCGCCAACACCGGGGAAGGAAGGAGAGAGGATAGGCCGGAATAGATGCAGCCCAACAGGAGAAAGGCAAGGAAAATGGTTTGAACTTTATGGGTTTTTGAAAAGGAAAATTAACATCAACAAACACTCCAAATAAAACTAGTAAATCCAAAAATGCATATGGTGATAGTTTTGCAAATTTAAATTCAAGGCTTTTAATCTCAGGGTGAATTTGCTAGGGTTTAACATGCAATTATTTTAATTTGTTGTAAATTCAGAAGGTCCAAATTTTTAGTGGTCTTTAAATGAAAGCAAACACTCGAGCACAAGTTTTATATTTCCAAATTTTCATACTCTACTAAGTTCAAATTATTTTAGTTAATTTTATTTGAAAAATTCATGGAAAGATAAGATTTAGACAAAAATTTAAATTTCGAGTGATTTTTATTCCATTTTGTTTTTGATTTGAAATTTGGGGTGTTACATTTACCTTTCTGATTATCCTTGATTACCATGTTAGTAGTATGTTGGTTCGCCATGCTAATCTTAGTTGCTAGTGATCGGTGGAAGTCGAGTAGTAGGTCCCACTCGCATGGTAGGATCTTGATGCATTAGTACATTTTGTTGGATGAGAAATATTGTTGGCATTATTGCAGACCGGAGGAGATGTTTGTACGATTGATTGCGAAGGTTGGGCCTACATGGTGGTAACCTCGTCTATGTCGATTGATTACCATTGGTTGTTGGACCTATTGAGCAAGTTTAAACGTGCTGACCGCATGGTGGTGTTTATAGGGCCAGTAAACCGATGTAATCAGTGTGGCTCTGGATGTCTGGTGGAAGCCTACTCTTTCTATCATGGTACGTGAGAGAGAAAGAATAACATCACGCGCAGATCGAACGTCTGGGATGAGGATCGCATCGGGAAACCCTTTATGGGGAGGAGTTGGATCAGCTGGTACAATTCTAGTGGTGTAAAACGCAAAAAGTTGCCACATAAGGCGTAATAGCGCGTATGTGTCGTGTGTGTCATGTTTCTCCTATAGGATGTACATTGATGCCGCCGCTCTCAGGTATGAGCAACCCTCTTGTTCAGTGCGTCACATCGTAGTAATGTTTATGGAACTTATGATGATAATCTTGCTGCTTTACTTAATTATTGTACTATTTACCTTCTTATTATAATTGTTAGTTGCAAAATATGATACTTGGTTAACTAATAATTCTGAGCTAAAATTTGCATGCACCGAGAAGGAGGGTGACCGGTAGCTAGGGCTGAAAACAGGATAGGAAAATTCCGTGCCGTTCGGCTACCATTTTCGTGATTTCCCGATTGTTTTTGAATAGGCGGGATAAAAAGGGGACAGTACGGAAACGGCATGCGAAAAATGGGATGCGGGATCAAGGTTCGACATTTTTCTGTCCGTATAGGCGGGATCCCGTTTGCTGCCAGACAAATCACGAATTTGATCCCGTTTTGTGTGCTCTGGTATTAAGCCCAGCAAACCAAGATTTGGCGCATGAAGTCCAGACCAACACCTCCCCCAAACCCTAACGCATAAAATCCCCCACCCGTCAACCCACCGGTCCCGCCTCCACCACTCCACCAGCAGCCTCCACTCAGAGCAATATAATTGCGTGTAGTTGTGAAGCTTGCACGAGCGGCGGCAATAAAGTTTCTGGTCAGCGCAATTGCATGACCGCTCGTTCGCTGCTTCATTATTGAGTATCTATTTTGTCTACATCGGCGGTCTACTTCGTCTACTATCTATGCTTGGTTACGCATCGACTACAAACCTAATGTAAACCGATGTCGCCTCTTCTGTGTTTAGTGTTATTCTACTTCTACCTGCTATTGAGGCTAGTTTGCATCTCGGTTTTGTGTGAAATCTGCCTCAAACTAAAATCTAAAATATTGCGCTAATTTTATCAGCTAGGCAACATTGTTAACGTATGAAATTCGCACAAGACAGCAGGAAGAAAAGTTAGACCAGAGACGACTCAGGTAAGCAGAGTAAACTGGATAATGTCTTCTCGCTCTATACATGAAAGTTATTAGCTCTTTCAAGTTTCAGCCATGAACCACACCTATATCCTAACTGTACTAAATATTTTATCATATGAGGTAACCAAGCTCTGCTGGAACAGAATTGGTACAAACGTCTTGCCTTCGACATGTCCCCCTAAACGGTAAATGGTCTCCAACTCCGTTGTCTTGGGGTCGTAGTAGCCTAATGACCTCCCCGTGCTTAGCAAGATCCTTCCGTCCCTAGCATCCACCGCTAGCGGTGTCGTCAACTTTGTTGAATACTCCGGCGAAAACCTCTTAAGCTCTATATTGTATATCACGAACCACGAATCAGTGTGTTCTATTGCCCAAATCTCCATAATGCCCGTTGTATGATGAGAGATTGCCACACACAGAACTTGTTGGAGCTCGAGGAGGGACATACACTTGCTATTCTCTTGAATGCACGGGGGCCCTTGCAAGACCTCAAATTTGCGTGTGCTAACATCTAGCACAAGGATTTCGAGGGCATGCGACATTTGCTCAAGTTCTGCATCTACCAACCAGTAAATTTTGCCATTTGCATATTGTGGAGGCATGTTGGCTACTGGTTTAGGTGGAGGTTCAACACGTTCCCAGAACAGGTCATTGATATATCGAACCTTGCACTCTAATTTGTAAGTTTGCGTTACCAAGTTCCTCTCCGTGTATGCGAGACGAACCAAGACATGAATTCCAATCTCCTCATCGAAACCTAGGCCGAAACGACCGGCGAACATGGCATCCTCGGCGCAATGCGTCGCCCTCCATGCTATGTCCTCATGCAAGGAAGATCCGCGTAGCTCCCTGCGATCATTGTCCAATGGTATGGCTTTATAATAATCTGTAACAGGATTGCACACGAAATCGTAGGATGTGAAGCTACCCGCATTGAGGCCATGGCAAGGCTTTGAACAGACGACTCTTGAGCCAACATCTATCAAGGGCGGCACGTCTGATGTGTTGATGAATTTCTCCACGGGTTTGAACATTTCTGGCTTGCCGTCAGTGAACATGACCTGAGGGCTTTTGTTTAGATTATTAATCTGGAGATGCTCGTGGATAAAGGATTCTTCCTTGATCATGGCACGCCACTCTCTGCACACTTGGTTCAAGCGCCCAACCATGCGTGCTGGAAGCCGAGAGAGGACTGCCCACCAAACCCGCATAGACGGTGACGACGTGATGATGTCTCCGCTCGTTCGAGCCACAGGCACGAGGCTCTCCTCAAACAACCCCATGGTGGTGAATATGTCATCCTTCTGCACGCCATCGAGTGCGAACATAATCTCCGGCACACCATTGTTGGGGTCCATGACAAACACCTTACAGGAACCTGTGCCAAACATAATCTTCTTTGCCTTGTCACTCTCGTCGTGATACATGCCTAGTGGCGCAAACCAGTTAGAGCGCAGTAATGCACGTTTGGGTTCGGGCATGGTCCCCCAATCGATGCTACAGAGCTTCTCCCATCGTTGCTCCTCTCTTAGGAACCAGATGACGTAAGTTTCACCCGGGGACTGAAATTTCTTAATGGATAAGCGCATAAGCAACCGTCAAGCTCCGTCAACTCGTAGTATTTGAGCTCAGGTGGGGGCACCAGCGAACCAAAGGTCTCATGAGTGACGTTGAAAGTGGTGATGGCGCCACCTTCCTGGCCTCCGATGAAGTGCAGGTTCCCGTTGCAGAGCACGGCTCCATGTTTGTAATAACTTCGAGAAGGACGGCACAGGGGCGGCTTCGTGGCAGCAGGCCTCCAATACGCGGACTTGTCGAGCACGAGGACCTCGCAGACCGTGGCATTGGCAGGCTCAGCAAGGTGATACAGGCGCACTACTTTGTACTGATTGGTCATCGAGCAGTAACCCATGCCGTAGGACAGTGGCGGACGGGGGTTGCATCCAGCCAACTTGAACGGCGTCCTGTCCGGTAGAGACATGATCTCCCTGGTGGCCGGGTTCCAAACATAATGAGTGTCGTACTCGTAGGACCGCAGGAGGACGAGGCCGCGGCAGGATTTGGCGAGAGGGAAGACGTTCCCTTCCGTGAGGTAGAACGAAGCGTCCATGATCTTCTCCACGGCGCCGCCGCCGTTGGAGTGCCAGGCGTAGAAGGGCTGGCAGTGCCCCGACGGCCTGACGAACAGCGTGCGGTCGCGGCATCCGGCTCGCTTCTTGGAGTGAAGGCCGTGGAAGGCGGGGGACCCGATCGCGTCGCGCCACGACCGCGAGACGCATCGGAAGCGGAGGAGCTGTTTCACCGGCAGGCGCGCGAGGATGTCCTCCACGACCTCGTCCGGCAGCGCGGAGGCTAGAGGTGGCGCGCCGCCCGGCATCCTCCCTCCTGGCGGTCGGCCGCGAGAAAGTACCTTGTGATCGTGCACAGGGAGCAGAACCCCAGGCTGATACTGCGGCCGCTTAAATAGGCTCGGTCGCCAGGATCGTCGCGAGTTCACTTTAGACTCTAGTCGTACCACTTCACAACAATCGGATTCGGAGGCCGCTGCTTGCGTGCTTCGCTGCACGTTACCGTCGTCCGAGTCGGGCTAGTGCACTGGAGGAGTTGGGGTGGCTAGTCCGATCATCTATGGGCTCAGACAAATCGTACGTAAAGTGTAGCATTTCGGTCAGGCAATATGTTTTCATAGAAACACGTAGCCAATTGGGTAATCTTTACTGCATTGATTATTACTTACAGAGTAGTTGGGGAAATTGCATTATTTCCTAATCTAGAGCATTACACACTTCAAACACTCGAAAAATAAATAAATATCTTTATAGGCAGCTCAAAGACAATACAGTGCACTCTCCATCGAATACCGGCCAGTTCTATATTCTCCATTGCAAAAACGGTATCAAATACTCCATCTGTTTCAAATTATAAGTAGTTCTAGCTTTGTACCAGATTCATTAAACATTCTCTGAATCTGGACAATTTGTCCAGATTCAGAGAATGTTCGATGAACCTAGACACTTAAAAACATAGCCAGAACTACTTATAAATTGAAACGGAGAGAGTACTAGCTAACTAGGCCTAGCCCTGAACCCAGAACAAAACTCTCGTGTCAATCTCAGAGCCTCTCACCATCCTGTTATTCTGGACAACGTACAACACTTTCTTCTTCCTGATAACTGGCCCTCCTCTAAGGCAGTCGTCCAAGGACGCAAAGGTGCACTCCAAGTGACTCCCGCCAATCCAACGATCATCGATGAGAAACCACGGGTGGTCATGTAGCTCAAGCGTGGCGCGTAAAAACGCCGGCATCCCAAGGATCTCATATTCGTTTGGCTCTAAGATAGGAACAATCTTTCTGCTTCTTCGACACGTGCGCCCCTTCGAGTTGGTGTGGCTCTTTCTGCAACATCGGGAAGACATCGAGCACAAACCCCTTTGTCACGGCAGGTGAAGATCCAATCGGTCAGCCTATCGCGACAGCTTGAGCAAAAAACATCTGCAATTTTGTTCAAGAAATTGAAATGATAATTTGTAAGAGAACTGCAAAATTAACATTGTTTAAGTATCTTTTGAATTTACCTTCGTCTGGCGTTAACAGGTCCATAACAAAACGGAGTATTGCCACAGCAAGAGCACCTAAAGCACCACCGACAGTAAACAAAAAGCCTGAACAAATGACAAACAAATGTTAATGAAAAACTTATAAGAGATTAATTACCATGCATGCTTAACAGTAGGGGTGGTGGAATTGGTTACCGTTGCTCAGTGCCGTCGAAGCCTCGGTATAATCCACCATGTCGTCGTCCTCAAACGGAGAGCTGATGCCGTGGATAGCCAATCGCGAGCTGACCACCATGTCAGGCTCACTGAGACCAGTAGCAGTGATATCACCCTCTATGATCATGTTCCTCTTAGCCATCGTGGGTAGTATCGTGCTATGTTCAAGGTTCACCAGGTTGGCAAGGGTGAGGCGGTGACCGGGAACGATGTGGAAGAGCATTGCCTGATTTGATAGCTTGTTGAGGACTCCTTGGTCATCCGGCGCGAAAACCGTCATGTTTTCCAACTTCTCAAGGTCGCTCAACTGGAGGATCATCCCCGACGCAATGACGCTGAATCCCCTGACGTGCAAGCAGGCAGCAGATTCAAGGATCATGGCCCGCATCACGTAGGGCCCTGTGCAGCATCTGTCATTCGGGGGCATGTGAGGCGCCGACGCCCCAAACCGTTGATGCACGAGGTGTTGGACAGCGGCCGGACGAAGCCCTCGAGACCGTGCACCACATAGCGGCCGTCGTTGTACAGCTCAGGGCGGGATACCTTGACGCCGGCGACGTAAATGCTGTTGCGGTGGACTTCAAAGGGATCCTGCCGGAAGGAGACGTCGAGGCAGAAGCCTACGGAGGCCGACGGGAGGTTCACCGGGGACGTGGCGGCGAGCTCGGAGTAGCTGAAGTAGCCCAGGGCGGTGTGGAGGAGGTGGCGGCGCGAGCAACCAGGACACGAGCCCTTGACGACGGCGTCGGGGACCGCAAAGACGGTGATCGGCCGCCCACGCCACCACGCGATCGTCGGCGAGTCGGCGAAGTGCGCCACGGCCGACGCCATCTCGTAGTACCCGAGCGACGCGAGCGCGCTCTCAAGCTGCAGCAGCCCCCGTTCGTCGCCCGAACGCGAGGCCAACAATCTCGCGGCCCGGGCTCGGACGCGGCGCCAAGCGTTGTACTGGTTGGGGAGCAGAGCGGGCGTCGGGCTGGCGGCTGGTTCGTCGGCGCGTGGGGCGGCCACCGCACGCGCGGACCACTCCGCCGCCTCTCGTGTCTGCGGCGGCGCCAGGGAAGCCAGATTCGCGGCGGCGCCGAACGACGGAGGAGGCAGTGAGCGTTCTCGGAGCGGGCCGAGCAGCGCAGGATCCCCATCCATCGCCACGATGGCCTCCTCGAGGGAGGACGAGGAGGGGGCGACCACGGCGCCGGCGGTGAACGTGTCGAGGGCGGGCAGCGAACGGCTCTCACCCTGCTCGAGGTGGTTCTGCTGCGTGGAGGGCGCCGTGGCCGTGCTCGTCGGCGGACGATGGAGGTGGTGCGCGGGGGCGCTCGCCGACCGGTCGTGGAGGGCCGCGGCGGCGGCGGCGGCATGGAGAGGCCCAAGTGTCACTAGCAGAAGGACAAGGAGGAGAACGGGTAGGTAGGGGAGCGAAGCCATGGATTGCGGCGGAGCCATGGACGGCAATGGTGGTTGGAGTCTAAGGAGACGCCAGCCGCGGCGAATGGAGCTGGGTGGGCTCGTACGGCTAGTTGGGGGTGGGCTCGTGCGATCATGTTTGGGCCGTTCGTTCAGGCCCGCCGCCCACCGTCTTCTTCGCTTCCTGTCCCGGCTTCCCCGTATCTTCGGTTCTTCGCTTCCTGTCCCGGCTTCCCCGTCGGTACGATTCCAACAAGCGGAATCGGACGGCGACGCAACCCGCAGGTCCACACCCCGCGGGCCCACCAGTCGATCCGTCCTTTTCCCATGGCGCACGTCTTCGAGAAGACTCCACGACTCCCGTCGAGGGCCAAGAGATGGTGGTGATCGAGCTGGAGCCGGAGCCCGAGGAGGCGACTCGCTCCGCGTCCCCGGCGTCCGCAGAGAAGGCGGCGACTGCTGCCGGCGGGGAAGCGACGCGCCCCTCGGCATCGGCGCCCGAGGAGCAGGCGGCCGCCGCGGGCGGCGGGGAGGCGGCGCCCGAGAAGCAGGTTGCCGCCACTGCCAGCGGAGAGGCGCCGAGGGGGGAGGACGAGGAGGAGGCCTTCGAGGACGCCCTCACCGACGAGCAGCTGCGGGAGGTAGTGTCCCGAGCACGACACAAGCTTATTTCCTTTCCTCACTCCGAGTGCCAATTGTCCATTGCGGCGCCCAAATCTGGGTTCAGTTGCGAGGTTCTGGGATTGGGCCATTCCAGTTGAATCGGTTGATTGGTTCGTGCGTTGAGCTGGAGAAGCGGATTAGTCAAGTGGCAGCCTGGTTGGTTGGAGTAGATTTAGTTGTTGATAGTGATGAACCGCCTCAATTTCCCTTGTTTATTGTGAGCAACTGGAGGATGGTGCCATTTTTAGTAGTATACTAAGTGGTCGACAAGCTATGAACATGGTAGCTTCAACCGGTTATTGTCATGTTCTTAAATTTGTTTGGCCATTGTGATGTGCTTTGCGTAGGAAGTCTCAATTGCTGTGCTGCCTTCATTCACTTATGATGTTTACCATAGCTGAAGCTGCTGTCATACTCAATTTTAGCGATGCAAGTGGTCCATAGGTGTTGTATCTGGGTTATCTAAGGTGATGGATTGGTTTTCTTGGTTTGGTTATAAATAACTGCAAGTTAACTAGAAACTGGATGCAAAAAGGCTTACTATCTGCTTTGCTGCCTGCATTCAGGTATGATATTACAATAGTTGTCGTCGTCTCCGATTCTCAGAATGCAAGTGATCTGTAGGTTCGTATCGTGTTTTGGGTGTGGCACATTAATAGAGGTAAACGATCAGGTGTCTTGGTTTGATTTGATTTATATAACTACTAAGTGCACACAAAAATGAATCCAGTAAAGCCTAATTACCTGCTGGTGCCAGAAAACATGTAGATATGAGATATATAAAGCTTCTTTGGGGGGCCATTAGGTAGAGTTTGTTCTTAAATCTAATTCATGATCGCACAGGTTATCGGGCCATTAGGTAGAGTTTGTTCTTAAATCTAATTCATGATCGCACAGGTTATCTGTCAGAAATGTAAAAAGTTTTGCACAAAAGACTAATGGATTAGTACACTGCTAGCCTGGTTGGTTTGAGTGGATTTAGTGGGGGGTAGTCATGAACCCCTTAGTTTTCCCTTTTTACTGTAATCAACTGTCAAGTAGAGAATCGTGCTATGCCTAGTGCTTAGTTGTGACAGTTGACAAGCTATGATCTCCATGGTTTCCACTGATCATACTTCATGTTCTTAAATTTGTAAGGCCCTTGGGATGTCCTTGCATATTAAGCATGAATCACTACACTGCATTCACTCATTTATGATGTTACAGTAGTTAAATATGTGGTGATGGTTAATTTTTGGAATGCAAGTAGTTCATAAGTTTCATTTTATTATTTGGTTGTACCACAGTTATAGTTTGTGAGTCATCAGTTGTCTCTGTTCTTTGTTACAAAATACTACTAAGCGACTGGAAACATGACATAGTAAAGGCTAACTATCAGCTGATGTTAGAAAATGATTTATTTGAGAGTGTGATATGTGATGCTGCCTAATCATGAATATCGGGGTGTGTGGTGTGTTGTGCTCTCTTCTTCTATTAATGCAATGATACGCAGCTCTCCTGCGTGTTCGAGAAAAAAATATGTGAAGCTGCCAGCCTGCCATGGTTGACTATAGATTTAATTGTTCTTGAATTTTGCTTGCCGTGCTGCAAAATATATAGTTTACTTTTGCAAGATGATAAAAATCCTGGTCTTATCTGTCAGAAATGAAAGGTTTGGCATAACTTGGCGGGATAGGCTCAACAACAAACTGAGGAGTTTTGATACAGTATTGGGCTAGCAGAAACGACCAGTATGTAGTAAATGACAATCGGATTCATTATCGTGTTGACATGTTGCAACCTTGTGAAAGCTGTCACTTGGACCTCATTATATTGTTAAGTTACTTGCATTAGTCCGGGATCTGAATATTCTCTAATATCCCGCTGTTAGGATTTTTTGTCCTCTGGAAAATGATTTCTTTTCTACTTGCTGTAGAAAGCTAGAAGTCAAGCCAATGATGCAAAAGCAGAGGGGAACAAGCTTTTTGCTGCTGGACAATACGATGAAGCATTGTCACAATATGAGATGGCATTGCAAATTGCTGCTGAGCTGGAATCTGCTGAAGATATATCCTCTGCATGCCACTCAAATCGTGCTGTATGCTTCTTGAAACTGGTAAGCCCTTTTTCCTGACTTGACAACTCTAAACTGCCGCATTTGATTGGCATGATTTCTCTTTGTTTTTTTCATATGTAGTGTATCTAGTGTGTTACCTGATGACGGTGCTCCCCTATAGTCCTAGTTAGTCAAAATCCTTAGCTCTACCTTACTCTCCTTGACCTACAATGGGCCATTATTTACTTCTTGTATAAACCTGCTATCAATTCCTGTTTAGAATTTTTTCTGCTGAACTTGCATGACTAGCCAGGTATATCTGGTGTTTGGTAGTTAAAATCTTTGATCACTTCTTATAATTTTACAAGAATGATATGCTTGACTAGTCTAGATTCGATATAGTTACTCTTGACCTTGTGATCTTTTAATTATTTACTTGGCCTCGTGCATCTGTTGAATTAATTCTCTGCCTCATTACAAGAAAACCCAATTCTTACTCTATATAAATAGGGGAAATGTGATGAGACGATTAAAGAATGCACGAAGGCACTTGAGCTGAATCCGTCATACTTGAAAGCCTTGCTCCGGAGAGCAGAAGCACATGAAAAGCTCGAACATTACGATGAAGCTATTGCTGGTTAGATTTCCCCTCTACATAATGTTTTCTTTAAGATCTGCCAGTTTCACATTATTCCATTTCACATGAATGTGCGCCATTTTTGAAGTTCACTGCTTCTGGTGTCTAATTATTGATATTCACAGATATGAAAAAAATTCTTGAGCTTGATCCTTCAAATCAACAAGCCAAGAGATCCCTGTTCCGCCTTGAGCCCCTGGCAGCTGAGAAAAGGGAAAAGATGAAGGAAGAAATGATTGGTAATATGCTGCACTTTTTCAAAGTATATTGAGTTGCATTATTGGATCATGATCTCATTGTGCCAAGCTGTACTCTGTGTGTAAAAGCTGTTTTTGTGTGATTCTTATTAGTTTAGGAGTTCATGCCAAATATGAAAGTAGTGTTATCTACTTACCAGAACAATATGTGATGGTATCGGAAGCGCCTCGGAACCTACTGAAAGTTTACGTTGCCCATGCAACATCTACTGGGCAAAATGAATTACGTTGATATCCATTTTTATTATCACGATTATTAGTTTTATATTATCTCATGTGCTGTTCTGCATATACTAGTGATGTTTCTGTTTCTTTTGGTGTACCCTATTCCCTACTGCTGTTAATGGACCATTTCATCTGTTACAGGAAAGCTAAAAGAACTGGGAAACTCTGTGCTGGGGCGCTTTGGAATGAGCGTCGATAATTTCAAAGCTGTTAAAGATCCAAACACAGGCTCATACTCCATATCGTTCCAGAAGTAACATGAGGTGAAGAAATGCATGGATGGATATGGCTACGTTGCTTTCAGTTACTCTTCGTGGCACTTGTTGGAGGCGCTTTTATATCACAATCTATTAGTGTCCAACAATCGTCTGGAAGGCAGAGCATGAACATGAGGCATTCTGGGATTGTTTTTGTTTCCGCTTGTTCGGTAGTTTCCCATAGTGCGAACTTGTATGATATATAAATTATGGTATTTTCCTGAATACAATGTTCATGTTCGCCTGGGCTAGATATATTTTGGTAATGGTAATGTTTTCCTGTGATGAAACTATTCTCTTTTTCTGATCGAACTATGCCTCTCGTACTTTAAGAAATTGCATTTAGTTGTCGACGTACGGAGTTGGCCCATATTTGTGGCTTCTGAAGCTTTGGAACCTGAAGTCTCCAGAATCTGATTTATGCTGCTGTTTCGTTTGAAGTTTCAAGCTTAAAAAAAAGAAAAGAAATGTTCGTAGTTAGTGGAGTATCGGTTCGATTTAAAGCTTCTCAGGCTGAAGCTGGTTTGTACAGACAGCCTTCCTACCTTTCTGTTTCGTGAATTCAGCTGGGCGACACCCGAACTGTGACTGAAATTTACAAAGCACTATTGTGCCCCTTTACCACGGAGTCGTTGAGTTAAAACGATGCTTATTCGAGAGTTTAATCCGAGAAACCATCGGAAGTTTTATCGTAAAACAAGTAGTACTAAAACTTTCAGAGGTACTTCACGACACTGCACGACGCGCTGGAGTTCCCTCGGCCATGGGGCACCGTCGCGCACCGGACACGGAGCCAGGCCACGGCCCAACGGCGTGCCGACGTCCTTCTTGTACTCCACCGCCACGTCGAGGGCCTCGAGGCGTACCTCGCGGCGTTGGAGCTCGCCCTCGAGCAGCTCGCCACCCCCGGGTTGTTGATCGGGTCCAGGTAGACGTCCCGTAGTGCGCCGGAGGCGCTGACCGCGCCGCCGGCCCACGACACGCCGATGGTGCCGCCGCGGTAGCTACTCGGCGCGAGGTGGAACCACCTCATCGTGAGCCGGACCGCGACGTCGAAGCTCGGCGAGACGTCGGTGGCCCCGGCGGCCGCGTCGACGAGTTCCGCCGTGGCGGATACGGCGTCGATGGAGACGACGGGGTTCATACGGATGAGGTGAACGAGGAGGCGGATGACGGCGCACGGGAGGGCGAAGTTGAACAGGCAATTGCAAGTGCAGCAGCAGCCGGTCTCCATGCCACCGGCGGTCGGCGCAGTGTGAGCCGGGAGGACGGCGCCCTGGCATGGCATTGGGGTTCGCTTGCGCATGGATTGAAAAGGTGAGTTACTATTTGACATAAAAAGTATAGTATTTTTCAATTTTAGAATCAAACTTAAAGTAGGCTCTAGTACCATGTTGGACTAGGGACAAAATCGAACCGAATAATAGCTAGAGCTCAAAAAAGTTCAGTGACCAGATTAGACCTCTCAAAATTGAGAGATGAAGTCGAGCCTTAGCCAAAGTTGAGGAACGAGATTGCCAAAAGCAAAAAGGACTGATTACGAGAGTGCATCTCTTGTGTTTACCAATGGAGTGTTGTTATCTATGGTTTATAACGATTTTGACAAAACAAGCAGAGAAGATGAGCGCTTTTGTCCTAAACCCAGCCTGATTGATGTTGCGGGCGAATGCGTCCGGCTGCTTTGCCATTTCTTCTCCATGTGGAGGTTTCGTTTCATACGTCCTCGATCGCGAGGAGGAATGCCACAAACCGCCCCGCGCTAGCCTACCAGGCAGGCATGGCCATTGTGCCGCACTGCCGCCCCGGCGCGGGGAGCCAGCCCCACGGAAAGCATGCGGTTCCCAACGCCCAGCCGTGCGCAGCGTGCCCGCGCTTGGGGTGCCGCGGCCCCCTCGCCACGTCCAATCAACAGCTAGCCGTGCGAGGACGGTCGGTCAAAGTCCCGTCTCTTGTCGTGTGCCGTCAGCCCTGGCAATGGCTGCTTTTCTCCACTCCGGGACAGACGGAGTCTGCGTTGGTGGACGCGCCGGCCCAGCCGCTGGGCGATCTCATGGGCGAACACGGCGGCTTTGCGCTTGTCGGTCTTGCGGTCTTGCTCGGTGAAGAACGGCGAGTGCTGGCAGCGGTTTTGTGAAAGGAGCTGGTTCGTGTAACCGTGTGGCATGTGCCGCCGCGCTAGGTCGCAGCTCCCTCCCCCGAGCAACAAGTTATCGGATTCTGGGTGTGCCATTGTTGGCCCTTTTTGTTGTTCCGGACGACAGGAAGCACGGAGATGATATGTGCCTGATCTGGTTGCCCATCCAACGATGGAAGCCATGGCACGATTGCTCTTGACTACACGGGCCGACAAGCTGCTCACTGTCTGTCCTGCAGCGCAGTGGCGCCGCAGCCAGCACAACACCCCCACCAGAGCCACGGAAAAGATCCCGCAGGAGGCAGACCAGAGGACTCGAAAAGCCGCGGGAACCAAGGCCCGAAGCTGGTTGTGCACAGTGCACTGGCACAGCAGCAGAGCTCCCTGCGCCGGCGCGGCGCCCGACAAGACCCGCGCGCTTTCCAACTTCCACGCACCCGTGCCGAAGCAAGCGCGCGCAGCTCGGCGGCGGCAAGGTCGGGTCGGGTCAATTCGAGTCACCCACCCATCGGCAGTGTCCGCGTCAAACGAAATCACACGAAAGCATCCCCTCGGAAGCACGCATTTGATTTCCCATCTGCACCGTGGACTCGTGGCGCATTCGCGACATCTCCAGCCGCCTCTGCCTTCGGTCGTTTGGCCCTCTGCCTTCGGTCGTTTGGCTCGCTGCTTCCACGGTTGCACCTCACCTCGCCGTGACCGGCTCACAAAGGGTGCGTTTGGATCCAATGGGCTAAAGGAAATTGACTAAAGTTTAATCAGTTTAGGGACTAAACTACCAAACGAAATGACTAAAAACTGACTAAAACATTTTAGTCCCATTAGACACCTTAGAGTAGCTAAAAGGAGCTAAAAAAAAAAAGGACAGCGCCTGCCCCTCATCTGACCTTTTGGTATTGTGGTCTAGGGGTATTTTGGTCTTTTTTCAACTCATTTAATGAATTTTAGTCACTTTTAGTCCTAAAAACCAAACATGGGTGACTAAAATTTAGTCATTGTTTTTTAGTCACTTTACTTTAGGCGGCGGGATCCAAACGCAACCAAAGTTTGGTGCATCTGGCGCGCGGGGAGACGATGGCCAATGTGAAGATGGACTCGGCGCGCCCCGACCCACTCAGGGCCCGAGCTCCAGCGCATCGACGCGACGACGCCCAAGCCACACGGAGAGAACCAGCACGACGCATAGTACAAGTCTGCGGGAACAAAGGGCGAGGCGCGGTTACCGAGACGACCTGCGCGCGTTCCAAATTCCACGCACCCCCGCGCGCACGCCCCTGCCGCGCCGCGCTCCGGGTTGGCTCGGGTCGGGTCACATCAAATCACCTTCTGCACCGTCCGCATCAGTCGATTCGTGGGCTTGTCTGCCCAGCCCATTCGTGGCGTTCCCGGCCTCCTCCGTCCTTCATTAAAGCCGCCGCCGCTGTGGGCGATCTTGCACTCCGTTTGACACGAGCGCGGGCGATGGCGACGGCGTCGGGCGGCTGGGCGTGGGTAGCGGAGGTGGCCGGCAAGGAGCTGGCCAAGCTGGAGGCGGCGCACCCGGGCCGCTTCGGCCCGCTCAAGGCCGAGCTCAAGCGCCTCGTCGCCGAGCCCGGACTGGACGCCGCCGCGTTCCCGACCCTATCGCCAAGCGCCGAGCACTGCTTGGACTTGGACGCGGCCGCGTTCCTCTTGCCGCGCGCCACTTCCTCGTCCTCCTCCTCCCAGGCTGCTCCCCCTCCGGCCTACCTCTCGTGCACCCAAGGTTCGTCTTCCGCGCGCCTACCCTGCATCGCGTCCATTGCCGGATGAATATTGTCCCGTCTCTGGAGACTGGAGCCCAACCGTGCACGATCGCGCGTTCGTGGCCACTCTGTCGCTCACCGTGCGAGGTCCTCCTTGTTTGTGTAACTTCTGCAGAGTCCTCGACCCGGAAGAGGAAGCCTGGCGGCGCGTGCGAGCGGAAGGACGGGAAGCCGAGGCGGAGCGCGACGGCGCCGCCGCCGCCGCCGAGAGGGACCAAGGACAGGGCGGACATGGCCATCGAGCGCGCCGAGCGGTGCCTCGAGAGGATCCGCGCCATCAAGCGGAGCTTGCTCGCCGCCTGGACCCACTGATCGATAGGAAAGGTGGTGGAGAAAGAAGAGACAGGAAGATGGAAAGGCGGGCAGTCGAAAGAAAAATCAAATCGCCTTTGCTTATTCTTGTTGTACATGTTCTTGCTTGCTAATGGGAAAGTGGGCATCATCTCGTTCGTCTGGTGTTTTCACTTTAGTACTACATTTGTTTGCAGAGTTGCAGTCAAACATTTGCAATTTGGGTGAATGGCATAAATCTTGTAACTTGTCGGGGGCTGATTTCCATGGGAATGTACGTTACTCCAATATTCCGCCTTAACAACTCCTGTAAATAACTATACTCTGATAGCGGAAAGGTTTCCGCTTCTCCCAGCGATTCTGCCGACGTGCTCGCGTACCGTACGGCCGCGTCGGTTTTTTGACGGCGTGGCCACCCTCCCCGACGACCACGTCGATGCCGTACGTCGGCGGCCATGGTGGGCCTTCACCACGTGCTGCTCCTGCTTGCAGACCATGTGGGCTCCTCTGTCGGAGACCAGCCCGTGCCCGGCCATCATTTTGAAGCCGCCAGGTTTGTGCGTGATGGGGAGAGAGGAAGAAATCAAATTGAAACAAAATGACCTCTAACCTCAGACCGTCGTCTCGCCGTTCCACTTCCGCAGCTCTCCTCCACCAAGCCGTCGAGCTCGCTGCTCGAGCTGCCGCCTGCCCGCCTCCTCAGCCCGAGCCTCGCGCTGCTGCATGAGCATGGTCCGAAAGGACGCACTGCTGCTAGGGGCGGCGACCGGAGCTCAAGGTTCAACGTTTGTGGCTAGATCAGTAGATGAGAGAAAAGGAAATCGATGCCCGACGAAGAGCCTCGCTGGTGCCCGGCCCTCGCCATGCTGTTTGCCTCGAGCTCTTCATAGCAGCTCTCCTACCCATATGACGATTGTTGTTGTATGTGTCAGAGGATGAGGAGCGAGGGAATGGAGATCGAGAGAGAAGCGACCGGCGTTTCTGAGTTGGATGAGGAGGAAGACGAAGATAGCAACGGGGAGATAAGAATGGGGAAGATGTGGACTGCGTGTGTCCACGTCGCTGCTGTTGAGGTTTTCTGAAAAAAGTCCTCTATCTTTTGGTAATTACAGCGCAGACCAAAGAAATGTGAACTAAAATAGTACTCCAAGGCTTCGATTATTTTCCAAATAGTGCACTGCCTCCTGTGTATCTATGTTTGAACTGGACCAACCTGTTGGCAGATACTCTCTTTTTTTTTTAATGGGCGCAGCGTAGCGCGCCATGACACCCTAGTAGACCTCCATTGACACAGCAAGAGATGAGGAATGAGGATGATACGCTGGCGAGTTCGTCCGCCGGTTTGTCTTCCAGCGATAAGAGCGTAATGCCAAAGTTCGCAAAGCAGGTGCTACTTTCTGATATTATCGTTACAACGTGCACGTTTCGATATGTAGCAAAGCAGATGCTACTTTCTGATATTATCGTTACAACGTGCACGTTTCGATATGTATGCTTATGGGTTTCATGTACTACTGCGTCGTGCATATCATCTCACAACCAATGTCATATTTCAAAATCACACAGCGGCATCTTTCAAGTTTTCCCAAGAAAAAAGCAAGAAAAAATGATTATTTTTTAGAGGAAAGAAAAAATTGATTTTTTTTAGAGACAAGAAAAAAATTGAATTGGGAATGCTGATTGTGGGCCTTTGTGGCAATTAATCATTCAGTAGAGCAATACTCGACGACAAATATTGCTATGGGCCGAGTCCAAAACAATTGGGCCACCTGGGCTGAAAAGGATAGCCACGACGTCAGGTCACTTGACCCACTTCCACCTTCGAAAGCACGAAGACCCTGGTCTCTCTGGCCGTCCCGTTGCTGCTCCGTCTGCCGCCGCGGAAGCACCGAGCGCGAACCGCCAGGCTCCCCGTCGCGCCCCGCCGTGCGGCCGCGGAGGGAGTGCCGGGGAAGGAGGAGAATAAGCCGAGGAGAGTGTCCAGCGGAAAGGGGGGAAGCAGAGATGGTCTGGGCGCTGACCCCCGTCGACACCGTGCGAGGTGCGCCGCCCTCCCTCTTTCGTTCAGGACTGTCCGCTGTATTCCGATGATTTCGATATCCGGTTGGGTCTGAGTA
Organism: Eragrostis nindensis; assembly: GCA_012490785.1. Lineage (NCBI taxonomy): Eukaryota > Viridiplantae > Streptophyta > Magnoliopsida > Poales > Poaceae > Eragrostis > Eragrostis nindensis. The sequence goes on from JAAXCT010000149.1 coordinate 394,693, forward strand.
ACCATTTTTTTTCTCCCTTCGATTTTGTAGGGACGCAGAAGCACTACATCTTCGCCGCCGGGACGTACAAGGTCGGCCGCAAAGGTGACTCCTTGGGCTTTCTCTTCGCACTTCACTTTCAGTTTCTTTCTGTTACTTAATGTGGTGAATTTCTTAGATATTGTGGTAATGAGCTAGTTGCATTGTTATTTTCATCGTGTAGTTCACTAAACCTGATATATTGACTCCGTGGATTAAAATTTGAAAAGTGAATTAAGAAACGGTTTGTATTTGCTCCAATTGAATCAGAAATAGGAAAGAACGGGGATATTTGAGCTTATATTTTCTCCAATTCATGAATTTCCTAGCGCACAAATTCATTTTATTCAGGCTCATGATAGATCAATCTATGCCACAGGTTGCGATGTGATTGTTCAAACGGACACATCTATATCCCGAGTCCATGCGGAGATTTCAATTGAAAAGATGGTTGCCTGGGATCCACGGTCCAGTGCACCTGCCAGTCCTTCTTGTGTTCGTGTGGTTGACCGTTCGAAGTACGGCACATTTGTCAACAGAGTACATGGAACCCAGGGCAGTCGTCTACATAAAGACGAAGATGTGATGCTAAGTGATGGGGATACTGTTACTTTTGGAAGTGGGAATGGGACCTTCAGGTGATTACGAGTCAAAATACGACTTTCATATGCTAAATTGTTAGTGCCTTATGCATATTGGGCACATGTCACCATGCATAACAAGAGCTGATAAACTGCCACTTTTTTGTGTAGCCCATGTCATTTTTTATCCTTTGGTGTAAAGTTGAATGTACAAGTTGTACTTAGTTCTTCCTTTTAATGAGGAAGTTGTATTCAGTTCTATTTTCCTTCATGACAGGCTATCATTTGTTCCCATAGTCGTCTTTTTTGCCGGCAGGAAGTCAGCACGAATTGATCCATCACTGCAGGCAGTCATCACATCTATTGGTTAGTGGTAATTGGCACTTCTATTATGTGTAGAAATACTTTTAGTTCGTTGCCGGTCATTTTCTTTAATGGTTGTTGTTGCTGAGTGCTGATAAATGATTATGTGTTATTCTTTTTTACACACTAATGATGTTCACCACTGTTTTCGTAAGGTGCCTATGCTACTCGTAAGTGGAGTGATGAATGTACCCATGTTCTTGTTGATGAATCATGTTCGTTGACACCAGAGCTCCTTGATGCAGTTATAGCAAAGAAGCAGATTGTGTTGGGAGAGTGGTTTAAGGTGCTTCCTTTCTTTATCGCCATACTTCATATACGCTCCAATGCTGTTTCTGAAATTAGTGAGTTGCCTTTTTTTCTATGTGGGTGGACCTATGTGATTTAGATTGCCACAAGTTCATGTGTCATATAAAGAACGCAGATTGCACTGAAAAGATCTCGTGTTTTGATTCATGATGCTGAATTGGCAATGAATACCTAGTTAACTTGTGTTATATGTGTTGTTCTTATTCATATGCATGTCCAATGTTAAATTTTGCTTTCCTTGGTCTGTTTCAGGCAATAGCCGAAAAGAACATGCACACTGAAATCCCTTCTTGCACACAGTAAGTTTGTGAGCAACCCTTCAACACCTGATAATAGTCTGTATAGATCCTAGTATCAAGTTGTTATTGCTCCATGATCATAGACAGTGAGTTTTATTGGAACTTGACCCAGATACATCCCAAACTTGACTCTTGACGGGACAATGATCAAGATGGTGGATGTCAATCTCATTCAAAACTGCCTATCAGGCTATACTTTTATCTTGGGTTCGTCAGATAAGGTGGTGTATGTTCTTCCTTTTATCAAATAAAGATGATCGTTTGCGTTTAATTGTTGGCTAATGCTAGTTAAGTGCAGTATAAATTTGGCGAGAAACTCCATGCTTTATTGGAATTAGCTGGAGCAAAATATCTCCATATTGATGAATATTGTGCAAATAGCCAGGTAAGTGCTGGTGAAACGTTATGCTATCTTTAGAAAATGTGATTTCTTTTCTGTCTCCTAGCAAAACTGAAGTTTCCCTTCTGGTATATGTAAAAAATATGGCTTTAGTTATTCTTGTTGACAGTCGCATTGCTTTTGGTGCCACAATCAATCTCAACCTTATTATTGACAGGACTCCGGAGCAGGAGATTCTGATCAACAAATTCTTGTAGTTCCTGCAAGATATCCTTTGGAATTCAGTAAGATACGCTTGCTATTTCCTTTGTCAAAGATCAGTGATGTTAAGCTCTTTGCTGCTGTATTATCTGGCCGCTTGGAAGCTGCTGCTATTGAACCACCTGCTTGTAAGTATTAGAACTACAAATTCATTCGCTGTGGGCCTTACATTTCCCTTCTTTTATTTTTACATTCAGTGTTGTTTGGCATCTTTTGGTGCCTTTTGTCTTCGACACTGTTATTTTCCTGCATAATATTAATTCAAATCCCTTTATCCTATTTCTATCAGTCATTGTTACATCATCAAATTCGACGGATGAAACTATTGTGGCTGATTCTGATGTTGAAATGGAGACTGCAACTTCTGCCCCTACTGTTGATGCTAGCAAGTCTCAACGTGTCGTGCATAATTCTGATGACAATGAGGAAATCACAAACACAACCACTGAAGATGCTGCAAGTATTGGAGGAAAAAAGGCTAATGTTCATAAAAAAGACCTGGAAAAAGTTGAAGTTTCAAAGTCCATGGAGAATGATGTTCAGGTCATAGAGCAAACAGTGATACATAGGTTCCAGGGTACGGATGAGAATGTTCGCACCATAAACAAGGTGTCCAAGGATGAGAACGTGGAGACCAGCAGGGATGGGACTTGTGATGTTATATTTAGTCAGGGTCTGGTTGTCAGAGGCTTGCCTCCGTCAGCTCCTGCTACAACAACAGAAATTGAAGGGGTTAACTTCAAGCGCTTTAGAAAAGTATGTTCTATATTATTCAATCAAGTAGTCTCTTCTTTTTGGCAGAAACAACTGAATGGTGAATAGTTTATTTATATGCCTCCAACCTTTTATTTAGAGACAAACAATGTCTGGAAACAGCTTCAAGGACCTTGTTCCATTTGCACGTGAACCATACAGGCAAGAAACAGAAAGACTTCTAGTGTACCTTGAAGTTAATCAGTGATTTGGAATTTAAATGATTGATGAGTTCTGTTCTCCTTTTATAGAGAGTCTGACTACGAGCGTGGCACAACCGATTTCATGCGGGAGGAGAAGCAGCGGAAACAAATGGAAGCCATTGCGGATGACCTCTTCAACAATGCAAAGGTGCCCACTTACACCTTATGCATACTCCTTAAGCTTGCCGTGTGCATACAATTGATCCTGTGATAATAATTAAATTTCAGTCAAAGAAAAGGGCAGCAGCTGGCAGTTCGATCCAGACCCTACTTTCTGGCTGCAGATGAAAACCAGGAGAATATCACCAGGAGGCCCATAGAAGCTGATTTGCTTTGCCTGACTCTTCATTGGGAGGCCCATAGAAGCTGATTTGCTCACCAGAGCGCCCTTTATCTTCATACGCCTTCAGTTCTCCACTTCACTGGAGATTTTCTGGAGGCAAGAGAAGCATGTGTTTCCTGCTGGGTTCCTTTCGAGTGGCTGCGGGAGAGACCATGTTAGATGCCAACTGCACCCTAGTGGTTCCTACTCTGATATTGGCATTGTATTGTGGATATGTTAAAACAGTCGTCCAGAATTTTAACAATTCCCATGTTAACACAGTCGTCCAGATTTTAGCAATTCCCATGGTCTGTCTGGTAACCTATCATTTTTATACATGAAAGGCTCTTTCTTTGGGTCGCGAGACATTGCATGACTATTCCATGAGTGTTGGTCATGGACTTAAAGATATTTTGGAGGCTCATAAGGGCCCATTTACAGGACATTGGGGCTGCCCCTTTTTTAACCTTAGTGAAATTTAACCGATTTGTTTATTTTGGTATTTGAGTGTTTTTAATGAGAGATAAAATCTTTCTTTTGATGCCTTGCTAATTTAATGTTTTGACGGGAGCGGCCGGTGTAATTTCACCATTGATTCCAAGATTTGGCTTTTATGAATCGCTATTGGTTTGATACGAATAATGGCAGTCGTTTCAGTTTAACCTGTATCTGTTTAAATTCTGTTCTTTATCCGACTAGTTTTTTCTTCGCCAAATTACCTGAAGCTTATGCTGGGCACAAGAAAAAGGCTTTTTTGCCTTTTTCTTGTGCCCAATAGAGGATTACGAAGACCTGCAATTCCTCCTAAAAGGACTTGTTCCTTTTATTGTTCTCGCTTGTCTATGAAGAGCTAATCTAATTGTATTAGGGATTTCTCCTTCCTCCGGCTTAACACCGGTGGTCTGTTCAGGGTTCCAAACTCATAGTGGCAACTAAACACGAGGGTTGCGCTCGTTGCGAGACTTAACCCAACACCTTACGGCACGAGCTGACGACAGCCATGCACCACCTGTGTCCGCGTTCCCGAGGGCACCCCTCTCTTTCAAGAGGATTCGCGGCATGTCAAGCCCTGGCTTTTTGCCTTTGTGAAGAAAGTACAGGAGATAAGCAACTTCTTGGTACAGAGACATGACTAAATTGTGCGCTCATGCATCGGATTGCAAAACCGATGAAGTAGTGCTGCAGTATGTACAGCAGTACTATTGATAATCATTTGAGATTTCTTAAAAAGTTCCAGGGATAGAAACAGAATGAAAAATCTGTTAAGAATCAACAAACACAGGAATGAAGATCATGAACTGGCAGCGCTGTGCAACGTAAGATATCAAAAATACACAAATCATGTCATATGCAACCTTCTGCCATCACAGATAACAAAGCAGCTAGCATTTCCCTGTGCTTGTCTAATGCTACAAACTAAACGATCCGTTCATCCAAGAAGCACTGCTCTCACGAACTTGGGCCAGGTGATGCTTGTCTCAGCTTGGCTCGTAGTAGCGTATCCATTTCGTCCGCCAACGTTTTCTTTTTCGTAAACACCTGAACAGAAAGTACATAAATATTCATTTGCTTAGAACAGAGTTGTACTGAATTCAGGATAAAATCATGCATCTCAAATAAGAAAATATTCGAGTTCTGAATGTCAGCTATCAACAAGGACCCATTTCAACTCAAATTATATCACAGACACCATACAGAGCTTTGTAATATTATTATTATTCTGTTCAAAGACAGTAGATATTTTCAGCAGATACAATCTAGAACATGAGGAAAATGTAAGATCATCGAGTGTGCTTGTGGCGTGGTAGTAAGGCCTCCATTTGAGAGGCTACCGCCCAGGGCTTGAACCCTGGTTCTCACAAAAAGGAGTTATTCCTGGGGTGCCTGTCTTCTGGGCCTTTATCGACCTTTAATACAGTATCATCAGGATGTCTACATACTTGGGTTGAGTATTAAACATTGTGTGCTCACGGCTCAATGAGACAACAACATTAATTATATAATGGACTAGCACAATGTCCGTGCATTGCTACAGAAAAAGATCTACGGTTTAAATGATCTCTATTAAGTTACACAACATTAAGACTTTGTAACCAAAAGAATCATCAGCATCTCTTGCCATACAAAAGCACTATTGACTCAGCTCACTTTCCTAACTCCTGACTTATATATGTTCCGTCATTTCTTTATTCCAATGCTACATTTGTGATGTATTTATTTATGTAAAAGTTTTTAAAATGAAAATATCTCCCTCCATCCACATTCTAAAAATAAATTTTCACACTCCATATTATAGAAAGTGCCGAGAGAGAATATTCCCTTGTCTTGACGAGGTATCTTGTGCATTGGCTCATGTTATAGCAGAGATGAATATTTGTGCATAACTAAAATTCTGGACTATTCCTCCCAGAATAGTGGAAAGAAGGCTGAGTTGCAGTCCCGTATGAGAGGATGTGTTGTGATTTCTGCTGATTTTTAATAAACTTGAGAAAAGGGTAGAGGAAGCTGATACATAAGCACGTATCCTCGCTCTCCCTCTCGCTGCCGCTCTAATTTATTTGCTTTTGTTGCCGTGCAGACTCTTGCGGCCACTCAGATGCCTAGTGCTGCCCCGCCTCGCCGAAGCAGCATGCCTCGGCTCATCAGTCCCTGCGACCTCCTTGTTGATGCTCTAGCGCTGGCCACCCATCCCTATGTAACAAAATCATTGTCGGCCTTCAAGGTTGGAATGAAGAGGGGCGGTAATCCAGCATTCGAAGTGGGAAGGGGCAGAAGCCATAAGGGGAAGGTTGATGAGGGGCAGTACTGTGGCATCATCATTGGGGAGAAGACTAGAGGAGGATCGAGCAGCTTTGCAGGGTGGGAAGCTCAGGATCACTGAGAGTCTGAAAAAAGAGAGGAGAGAGAGGGAGAGAAGTGGGGCAAGGGACTGCAGAGCGGGGACTCTGGATCCACTTGTCAGCGCAGTGAGTGGGAGGTTGGGCGCACGTCGACAATTATCACCACTCAGTTTCCAGTTCTCTTGGCAAAACCCAAAAATCATACTGCCTGAACCCATTTAAGTTATTTTGTAAGGAATAGAGCTGGGTAGGTCCCCACTCTAGAAGTTGTTAAATATATATAAAAGAAACAACTGAACATAGGCAGGAGCCCCGCAAAAAAACATCAAACATACCTTAACTAAGTTCTCGCCCTCACGAAGTTCTTATCAAAGTGGGAAAGACACAAGATGAAACGATGTCTAAAATGTGGCTCTGGTGCAGAGTAAGCCTCCAACAACTAACGGCAGTGATATTTGCATCACCAACTACTTATGTTATTTCAATTGGGATGATAAATTGACATATATGAATATACTCTACATGAAATCTTTATGTCACTCAACGTGGACACATTTATGGGGACGATAGATGTTTATAGAGCAAATCAAGGCCACAGAGTAGCCAGCTGTGTTAGGCACTATAATTTCAATTTGCCATCCATCTTGAGCAGTGTTGTGGTGCCAGAACTGATCTTAGATAAGATATGTCAAGACAAGTGACAACAGGAATCTGAGGATAGACCATAAGCTCGGTCAAAAATAGAAAGTTCGCAAGCTTTGCTAGAAATTTTAAGAATAGGAATTGAAACATTTCACGCTGAATTGCATATTATCATGTCAAAGTCATTCCAGAGCTACATTTTTTTAAAAAAACTTCATATTAGACTTACGGATGCCAGCCATTAGTACTGTTATTAACTGACACTCGAAATGAATATGAAACTGAAAGCAATCCCTCCTCCATGTAGACAGAAATAGCAAGGTATACAAGAGCAGAGCAGTCTGGCAAGAACGTACCTCAAACAGTTCATCAAAATTTGACTTCAGTAAATTGATTTTCCTTTCACAATATTCTTTTCCTTGAGCCATAGTTTTCTGCACAGTGAGCATAATAACAATCGTAAAAAAAGCTATGACAATTCACAAATGCAATCAAAAAAAGGCAACCATGAACAACAAATGCAATCAAAAAGCTACATGATACATTGCTCAGATATGGCATGACATCATTTCATACAGAACAAAAAAGATTTAAAATGAAAAGACAACCAGGAAAACAATATACCCTCCCTGCTCCCTCCACTGACTCAGTTAGATGACTGCTGAATCATGAGGACATCACTGGAGGGGTTCAAGGCTAGTAGAATTAGCTTCTTCTCCATCAGAAAGGCTGCCAGACACACATAATGCGGCACAGCAACAACACATTTTTTTGTTTGATTATCAAAATTCAATAGCAACTTGATGTAATGGTGCCAATTATTCAGTAATTCAGATACCAGAATGACACCAGTGTTTAAGCCCTACGTTTTGCGTACAACTAATAAACTCCAGCAGTTCAGACCCGTATGGAAATGTAGAGAACTCAATTAAGATGCTGAAGTGCTGAACATACAAGCAAGCTAAACTGGTCTACCACTCATGCATACAAATAGTCGCAACAGGTCAGGTTACCTCGATGAAATAACCAGTACCAACGTCGACGAGGACCTTCTCTGCGTCGTCGAGTGATCCGGGCACGTAAAGCGACGCGGTGAGCGGCACGAGGATCTGCTTCCCTGCACACCCACCGCCGAAACGAAGAGTTAGTCAGCACCAAACCAAATCAACCGACCCGCGGAAAGGAAGAGCATATGGAGCGCCACCGATACGCGGGAAAGCAACGGGGTTGGGGATTCAAGGAAGGGAGGCGTGCCTTGGGGGCGGAGGGAGAGGTCGTGGAGCGCGGCGGAGGCGTTCTCGAGGCGGCTGCTGGCGGTGCGGATCTTGGTGAGGCTGTCCTGAAGGAGATTGACCTCCAGATCCGTCTGCTCCTTGATCCCCTTCAGCTGCTCTACGCTCAGCTTGTCCAATTCGATGCGAACCGGGTTCGCCATGGCCTTCGCTTGCTCGCTAGGCTTGTCGCGGTGCCGCCGGAGGAGAAGCGAAGCGGCGGCTGTGAGGGCAGAACGAAGTGGCCAAAGGAAGAGGGGCGGAGAAGGTCAGGGAGCTGAGCGACGGGTCGTACTCGTAGGGTCTAGTCTAGACTATCCCAAATGAATATATAAATAAATTATTGATTTATCAACAAGCGCCCCTATAGCTCAGTGGTAGAGCGTCAGTCTTGTAAACTGAAGGTCTGTAGTTCGATCCTGCATGGGGGCAAATTTTTATACAAGTTATTTGATGCCCTTTCTCCGAGTATTTTTTTTAATTGGTGATGAGGCACCTTTTTTTTTTAATACCATGGTGATAAGGCACTTTATTCCCTTACACTAAGGATTATCCTGCACGATTGTTGGCCACGGGACTTTCAATACAGACCGAAGCCATATCCGGCCATAGCGTTGACACCTCTTAAAATGCACGTGCAATTAGGTAAGGAAGAAGAGTATTATAAACTCATTAGAATTGCTTCTGAAAAGTGGATTTAGCTTCTCTTTTCTAAGTTCATAGCATCGGTTGTCTGGTATTTCTTCTTATATTTGAATTAACAACGATTTGCAATGCCTCCAAAGATGCAGGTGTTTGTGCCCGTAAAAGATTATTTACTATCTAAGCATGATTGGGGCTTGTGCTTCCTCAATTTCAGGTCATGGTCCCTGGTACCAAAACCCCATCCTTCTATAGTTTTATGTGAAAAAACGAGCACTCATTGATTTTTACAGTGGTAAGCTTGTAATTTTGGACCAACCCAGTAGTCCAATTGAGAAAGGGAGATTGTTCCTCACTTGACGATATTGAGTGACCTTCAGCTCAGATCAAACACCAGTTCCTCCACCGCATCCGCATGGAAGATACGAGCACAAGCAAGTTTGCAAAGCCAAACAAACACATGGCAACTTGCCAAAATAAAAGTAGAATAGAAAGTCCAAGCACTATCCTTAAAAGGATTTTTTTTTTACCTTACCAAGGAATTAACAACACGTATATTAATAACAAACTATAAGCCAAATGCTATAGTTAAAAAACAAACTAAAGAAATGCCACCTTTTAATCAAAAACCCTTAATAAAAGATAATATCTACTCTCCAGTCTTGAGATTCTGTAGTAGCTTTGCCTGCGGAGAGGAATATAGGCTGTCTAATATTTGCATCTTTGAGGGGAAACTGGATTCTATTTATACACCACCTCGTTATATCTCTAGCATACTTTCAGATATACAATTTAAATTCATTTGAGGGGGGAACTAGATGATATTTATACACCTTGTTACAACTCGATCACACTTTTAGATAGTCTTTATACTATAGAAAGTTGGGAACGTATCTGGTGGAAACCAACCTCTCCGTGCAAACAGAAATTTCAATCTGAGCGAAGCCAAACAAACACAGTCATGCTCTTTTCAACCTCTCCGTGCACTATTCATGTTGCCAAAATAAAAGTAGAATAGAAAGTCCAAGTCACATTCATGTTCTGCCTTTTTATACGTGTTCATGTGCCTGCTCTATGCACATTTGAGCTTGATTGAATTGCAGTCTGGATATATTCTTTTCTTGATAAGTTATATAGTGGCAGATCTTTGCTTTGCTACTTATGGAATAGTCTTGCAAACAAACTTAGCTGAATTCATTGTACTCAAGGAATTCAAAATAAGTTATGTTGATAAAACCGATGCATATCAAATTCTATGTACGTTCTCTTGCACAGTTTCTTTTTTCAAAACGGAAATGAAATTAATCTTTGATTATTGATGATCACGCCTGTGTGCAAGAATATCATAGGAGGGAATATGGAACTGGCTGCGATGGATGAAGCCGAGCAGAAAAAAAGAGTGCTCCATCCGAAGCAGGTTAATTGCTGACATTGCTTAATATCTTTTTTTAGATAATGGGAAAAATGTGTTACACCCAGCCTTGGCTTTCAAGGGAGCTACAGCCACATTGGCCTTCACTTCCAAAAAAGTTACAGCTAACTACAAAGACCGAACAAACGACCAACATCAGAAGTGCACAAGCCACACACCGATGAACACAACTAAACCAAAACGAGATAAAATCATCATCTACAGCTTCTGTCTTCCAAAGCGGCCTAAGGACAAGGTCTACTCCATCAGCTTTCTTCTCCCACGATGACTGTACAGGGAACAAACAACTCTGGAGCATGAGCCAATCCTGCGACGAACTGCATCCAACGATTAAGGCGAAGACCCCACAAACCACATCCATGGAAAGACGAAGTCCCAAAGACCACCAAAGTTGAGGCCCAGGAGTACTTGTAACAGCATCAGACTGCAGAATCTAATATACGGTATATTCATCACAACCAACCATGACGAGGACTCAAGACATGAGAAACTTCAAGATGACGCTTCCAGGAAGGTTACGGCGTCAAGGACGCCGCCGTCATCCGCTCGACAAGAGCTAGGTTTGCACCTGAAGTGACCAAGGGACGAAGAAATTCATGTTTCCCCGATGATGCCTTCAAGAAGGACCATGGCGCCCACAGGCGTCATCATCACCGCTACTGGCTAGACGCCAGTCATCTTTCAATTGGAACCACGACCACCACGATGCGAGGAATGGATCCATGCACCAGCCCCATCATCTCGGCGAAGATCCATCGCCGAACCCGTGACAAGCGCACGGTGCCGTCATTGCGATGTCGGTGATGCACCATCAAATCTGCATGGGGCGGCAGCATGAAGGCCAGCGTAGCGCGCCGCCGCAAGGACGACGACGCGACGCGCACCAGCCGCCGGATCGCGCGCCTCCCAGAACGCACGGCGAGAGATACCGCCGACGTGGCGCCAACCGCGCGTAGGAGAGGAACACTCGCGCGTCACTGCCAGGCCGCCGCCACCCACGAGATCCATGCGATCGAGGAGACATCGGACTGGCATCATCTCCAATCGCAAGATCTTAGAAGCAGGCAGGAGGAAAAAAAAACGAAGAAAAACACCCCGCCGCCGCCGCCCTCGCCGCCGAGCGGGTTGTGCCCACGGCCGGCTCCGGCGGCCGCCGGGTAGAGGAGATGGGACGTTGAGATTCGAATGAGTGCATCCTAATTGTATCGTAGAACTGGTGCTAGCGATAAGATACTGTTGAACCTTGCTTTTAATTGGAGAATGACAAAGATGTGAATATATGTTCTGCAACTTTGAGACACGTCTGTGACGCACGTGCATGGGTACTAATACAATTTAAATTCATTTTCGCCCTGTTTCTATTGGAAATGTAATTGTCTCCCGTTTATAATGAATTAGCATAGCTTATGCCATCGTATTGTTGTCGAGTCCGGCTAAATGATTCCTGAACGTTTCTACTGCGATTTCCTCACGTGTGCTTGGCCTAACGAGATGGTTTCCGATCCAAATTGTGATTCCCGTGTTCTACTCGCAGTGAAACACCGCAACCGGCTGGTGATCCTATCCTCGCTCACCGAACGCAACACCGTGTCACCCTCCAATCCCGAGTGGCGTCCCGAGTCTTCGCAAATCGCAAATAAAAACCAGAGGAAACCGCACTCCACAAAACAAATCGCAGACCTAATTTCCAAAGAAAAATAAAATCCCAATCGCCGCCGCCGCCGCTGCGAGATCGCCGGGCCGGCCGCCGCCATGTCGACTCCAGCCGCCGCCTTCTACGCCGCCAACGCGCGCAAGCAGTACTTCTGCTACCAATGCAACCGCACCGTCCTCCTAGTCGCCTCCGCCGCTGCCGCCGGTGAGCTCTCCTGCCCCGAGTGCCGCGGCGACTTCCTCGAGGAGGTCACCGTCCCCGCCCCCACCGTCATCCCCATCCCCTTCCCGTTCCCCTTCGCCTCCAGCTCGTTCCCCGCCGCCACCACCGCCCCCGGCGGCTCGCCGTCCCTCTCCTCCTCGTCCTCCTCCGCGGCGACTTCCCCGTCCCGGCCCCCCGACCTCTCGGCCTTCCTCAACACCTTCCTGGAGATCGGCAACGAACGCGCCAGGGCCGGGACGGCCGGGACAGGGACAGGCGGCTCCGGCTCGCGCGCCACCGCGGGCACCGCGACCCCGGAGAACGAGCCTGAGGGCTTCGACCCGCTCATGTTCATCCAGAACTACCTCCACGGGCTCATGGAGGGCGGCGCCAACATCCAGGTCCTCCTCGACGACGCCAGCGTCAGCCTCGGCCCTGGCCTGGGCTTTGGCCGCGTCGGCGGGGCAAGCTTCGGGGACTACTTCGTTGGCCCGGGTCTCGAGCAACTCATCGAGCAGCTGGCCGAGAACGACCCCAACCGCTACGGCACACCGCCAGCCGCCAAGTCTGCCCTCTCCTCGCTCCCTGATGTCGTCGTGACAGATGCCATGGTGGCCGCAGCTGAGGGCGCGGAGTGTGCAGTCTGCAAGGAAGATTTGTCGCCCGGGGAAGTGGCTAAGCAGATGCCCTGCAAGCACATCTACCACGCTGATTGCATCGTGCCCTGGCTTGAACTGCACAACTCCTGCCCTATTTGTCGCTATGAGCTGCCCACCGATGATCCTGATTATGAGGGAAGGAAGGCCACTAACCCGCAGCCAGCTGCGCCACAGCCAGCTGTTGGTATTGCTGCTGCTGCGTCTGGGAGCTCTAGTGCTGCTGAGGTAGGGAGGGAGGAGAGGGAGGAGAATGCGCGGGTGGTCGAGAGGAGATTCAATGTGTCACTGCCATGGCCGTTCAGTGGATTGGGAGGGCAGACATCACAGCAGGATGGGAACAATGGGGGAAGTGGCAGCAACTCGCAGGGCAGTGGCTCACAGGATGGAGGCACACCCGGCAGCAAGAATTGAGCACAGTTGTGCTGTTAGTAGGAGGTATTCACATAGTAAAACAGCTACTAGCCTACTATTACTGTCTACAGTTTTCCGATTATAACCAGTTTGAAATTCTTTATTATATCATCAAAGCTCAAATTTCTCTGTTCCATGTGTTGATTGATTATAGTACAACTATTTTGTTCTCTTAACCAGAAGGAAAGAAACATCCATGTCATCCATTTGGTGATATCTGGGTACTAAAACACAATGGCATCACGTATCCTCAAAGGGCATCGGACATTGTTCTTGAGAAAATATGTAGAACCTCGTAACAAAACAATGACATCCAGACGAGCAGCAATACAAACTTAATCATTTCCATTGTATCTTTGATGTAGTGACCTTCCAATGTCATACAGTAAAACTGACAATATGTTTCAATGCTGGGATTATGTTTACACCGAGCTAGCGAGGCTTCTACCTCTAGTTGTGGAATTATGGATGATAGTACTCGGTAGATCATTGTACATATGTACATTCTGATAGAAGAAATCTCGTTCCTTTAGCTGCATTTTCACTTCCACTCTTCAATCACATGATCATTCAGGCATCCAATAGAAAACCATATGCATCCAACACTTTATGCTAGCTGTCCCATGGAAAACCACATGCTTTCAGTAGGAATCTTATCGCCTGTAGGTCGCACCTCTAATTTTTTATAAAAACTCTCTTTGATTTTACACCATAACTTCTGACACTATACATCAAAACCATCTGGATCCACTGCCCTTTTAGGCACTGGCGAAGCTAGAGATAGAGAGAAACCTGGTGCCTCAATACGGAATACATGTAACTTTCAAGCACTATTCAAGTAAATACATGCCATTAACATGTGAAAATCGTTTTTGACCATGGTGCCGGTGCACAGGGTGAGTGAACATGGCTCCGCCACTGCTTTTAGGAACATGGGACTTATGAACTTAGAACCTTGTCATGAGCATCATTTTAGTTTCATCATTTTCTTCCACTAGTTATGCATCATTGAATATTCACCTGGCCACCTAAAACTTTGACACCAAAAATATCTCAGCAATAGTATGTCCTGTTTCAAAATTTTTGGAATGCTTAGTCATCGGGCTAGCATCTATCTATTTTCGCCTGTAGGTGTTTACATTTCTGAAATGTTTCAGCTTTCGAGACACAAACACCATTTCTAGATTGAAAGGATGTATTGCCAGCAGATTTGAATGTGCCCCTTTTTTCTCTTTCTAGAAAGGGTAGCTAAGTACTCCCTACCATTTTAAATATGACACCGTTGACTATTTTCATTACTTTGACCATTCGTCTTATCCATAAATATTTGTGCAAATAGCTAAATGTATAAGTTAACCTTAAAGTGCTTTTGGTAATAGATTTAATGATCTTTATTTCACGTTCGGTACTAACTAATTACTTAAATATATATTGTTGCCTTGTTGGTCATAGTTTGATGAAAAGGTCTACGGTGTCTCATATATTTAAAACCGGAGGTAGTATATAATTAGATAAGTTTCTCCCAAGGTAGTATCAGTTTTGCTTTGTTTGTATCACTGGATTCTAATTTGATTATAGCGCAAAGATCCATGATGTTGGGTTAACTGTTGGACATTTTACAGTTGTTGCTTAGATACAGGGCATTGATGGCTTCAATCGTTTAAATTGAACAATTATCAAACTGCATGCTAATCTGTTTTACTTTTCTTCATGCCCCCTCCCAATCATGGCAAGAAATCAGTTAGTTAGAATCAGATTGCATGCATGGGTGCTTTGTAAGAAAAATATTCATTTGGGAGCACATATATTTTTAACAAAGTTTGGGGTGCGCTCATGGTTGATTCAGAAATCAAGTCAGTGCAGCAGAACTATTATATACTCTATGTACTATTTATTAAACATCTGCTTTATTTAGTCATTATGTTTTCTTGTTCTTTCTGCAAGCAATCATCAGGTAGCCACCTTGAACACATTTCTACAATTAGGTGATGACCTTAGACCGTGAGACCACTTTATAGAACCATACATATTTGACAATTATTCTGAAAATTTGTGAAGTGAGGAATTTACCATTTCGTGAGTGTATGGTTTATGCGTCAATTTGTGCTAGTGACAATATCTCAGGCTTTGGCAGTGAAATCCATAAATTTTCTGGATTGCATTTTAGTTTTCTGAATGTTAGAAGTGTGTAGAACAGCTGTTACTTTTTGTAGTGAACAATGATGTGAACATAGAAATGGTCAATATCCCAACACTCGAGCTGGAATTATATATTCTTTTTGTGGATGACTTCTTCTGATGTGAAGTTTCTAAACTGTCTCTGGAACATGCTAGACCTAGATCATTTGTCAATAAGATTATTCTATAGATACCAGTCAGTTGGCAGGTCCAATCAATGTTGCTTCAATTTCTATCTAAGTCTTTTTCATTCCTTTACGCACTACATTTTCCAATCTGTTTGCACATTGATTTATGTCTCTTTTGTGGTTTTTACCAACCACTGCTGACAAATTTATTGTCAATCTCCTTGCAGGTTCTTTCTTGGCCATCGGTTCAGAAAGCTTACTACAACATTTGCGTGTCACCATGCCTACTATACCTACAGACCTCAAAGAACCAAAGGAATTTACAAGTCTGTTTATTATGGAACAATCGTTCGTTTTTCGCTTCACACTGTTCATTAGGTCGTGTACACAAGGAGCAGTAAACTGCCCGCCGCGGCAGACTCTGCGTGGCTAAGACTTTATGTGCAGATTTATTGATTGGTCCTGTTTCTGTAATCAAAATTAGTCGTGTGCGTGCTATTGTGCGGTCTGTGCTGGCGACCATGGCGTGCTCGCATGATCGTGGAGCGCAGGGGTGCACTGATCCTGCAGTTGTGCGTGTGCGTCTGCATCTCTGTGCTCTTCCTCGTGTTGCTGCGGACGTGCACTGTGGGTGATCGCGTGTTCGGGGACCGCCGCGGCAGGCCGAGGCCGAAGGTGTCGTGCCGCGAATGGACGCGCGCTGGGCACCACCACACGCAAAAGCGGCGCGACACAAGCGGGGGAACTGAAACGCTACCGGAAAGCACTCGAGCAGCGCAAGCCGGCCCCCGGCACGGCACCATTTCTGCCCGTTCGGGAGCCGCGTCCAACGGCGTGCTGGCTGCGTCGATCAGCGGAACGGCGTGGGGCGTGGCGCACACAGATGTTTGACGTCGCATCCTCCGCGAACCGCGAGCTCCCCAAAAATAGAGCGATCCGATTCGTGCGTGGCGAACCGCGAGCTCCCCAAAAATAGAGCGACCCGCCCGTGCGCGCGCACGCACGAATCGGATCGCGCGCGCGCCGCTCCCCTCTTCACCCGCCTCCTTCCCTTGCAGCTTCACTCCTTCCGCTCCGCTTCCCGCCTCTACGCCCGGAGCTATCGATCGCGACGCGAGGAGAGGTGAGGTTCCTCCGGCACATCGGGTCCATTCGATTCGGGCTGGTTCGTTTCCTCTCTCGTTGGAATTGGGCGTTGCGGCCGGCTCTGCGTGAAGTGAGGAGGAGCAGACAGGAGGCATCACGGGCTCGATTCCTACTGATTTGGTTCCGGACTGGGGCTCAATTCGGGAATGGTAACCTGCATTGTTCGCTAACGTATTGGTTAGGGCAGTGGCGGCGAATTGCTCGAGTTCTCGTCGATGTGCTCTCTGATTCAATTGGGGATGCGGGATCGCGTGAGCTGCTAGCTGGCTTGTCAGCCTGTGTGGTGGGAATGTTACATTTTGCACACCTGCCTGGGTCTGGAGCAATTTGGGGGTGTATTCCTTATTCCGAGGGACCCATTTGCCTTTTTATTCTTTTGTGAGTTTTGTTTGGTTTTTACTGTAAAATGATTATGAACCCCCTATATTTCATATTCAACTACTACCTTTCGAGCCTATTGTTCTATAAATTTGTCTAATTAATTGGGCGCTCATTTTATACTAAGATTGGATAGATGAAATTCCATTGCTTTATCGTTCAAATGATAGATGCAATTATCTCTAAGATGGCTGTTAACTGTTATATCTAGAAGGACGACAAGCGTGGTAAACAACTCGTATGGCTGGGGTCCATGAGCAGCGGATTGCAGATCATTTTGCTGGTTTTCTCTCCTTTGATGAAGATTCTGAAAGGTACAATCTAAGTAGCATTAGAATTGGACTTGATGCTGCGATTCTATATTTGTTATTGTCATGTCACCATAACTTACTTGGAATAGATTGTTAAAATCGCTTTACAACTAAAAGGTTTAGAGCTTCATGGAGCATTGTTACTGTGTTGTATGCCTTCTTGTATCATCAATACATATGACTTCTATTTTCCTTTGATGTGGAGTATAGGCAATAACTCTTCCACATGTTATTTAAGTTGAGTTGTTTTAATGTAGTGAAATTTACTCTCTTTTTGTACAATAGAAGGTTACGATACTTTCTGCAGTTGTTTAAAAATGCTTCCCCTGATTGGTATTTATCTCCTGGAACACAACAGTGAGGATATATCACTGGATGGGTTGGAGGAGGAACTTGAAGAGCACAAGAACTATGATGTGAGAGCATTCTGTTTGATATCTTACCCTTACCTGTTTCCAACTATGTCAATTCATAGCAATCATTTTGATTGTCTTGGTCATACATTGCTAAATAATCATCCGTACTGCTTAATCATCATGTGCACATGATGAACACAATGTGAACTTGCCAAAATTGACACCTCAAAGATTTTTGTCATTTCTGAAAGAATGAAATAATATATCCTACACCCAATTTATAATACCTGAATTGAACAGGATTTGACTGATTTACCCTTAGCTTCCACTCATCCCTATACATCACCCAAACTCTTAAAGCTTGTGCATTTTCTCTTCATACGCAATTATATCAAGGCTCTTATGCTTTTCTCTGTTGTATCCAGGTCCTAATAAGTATTTTAACTAGTGGTGAAAAACAGCGAGCCAGGGCAACAATGGTTGAAGGCAACCTAGGCCATGTTGAAAAAGCCCTGATTCAAGTATGCATTGCTGAAATCCTTAGCTATGCTGCCTCTAATGTGTTGATACTACTAGAAAACATTGCAGCATGTTGCACTTTTCAGAGCAGATATTCTATGATACTGCTGATTTTTTTTGTACTTGCATGGAAGCAGTTTGGTGTTCTAGTTTTAATTCTGAAACTATATTACTACAAAGTTTTTTAAACGATTATGTCAGAAGACTCCTAAAGTATTTATACTATATTTTATCCAAATTTTATTCGAGCGGATCATGACGAAACTATTAATTGTGTTCTTCCTATCTTTTTTTTCCCCATCAGAAATCCAAAAGCTAAATATAGATCCTGATGCCTAGCTTCATTAAAAGCCAAAATAGATCCTGAATGCTGTCACATCTGGCTAAAAGGTTGTTTTGAATTTTAGTTAGTATGTTTTTCCCTCAGACTCTTGGCTCCCTGATGGATTACCGTATCTTGTAGATTAGCATAGGGATCTATTGAATATACTCACGAATTAGAAGTACTCAATGTTTTATGCACCTGACAGAGTGCTTTTCTGTCCTAGTGCTAGTGATTGACATGGCATATTCTGATACCATTTTTCTGAAAAATTAGTATTTGATTTGGTACCTTATAATAATATGGACCATTATGTGGGAGTATTCAGTACACAGTAGTATCGTATGTATTATGAAATAGCTAAAATTGTATAATTTTCTTAGTTGGCTATGTTGTTCTACTACTTTATATCAGTCAGATAAATGTACTCTGCTATTTTTCATATTTTAATGTTTATATTTATTAGTGTCATGTATAAATATTGCATGTAATTTCCTGAGTCTTAAAGATGTTTCTTTGTATCCTCAGGATTATGTTGAAGACAGTGACAGCCTTGTTCTGTTGCATGATCAAATTCATGACTGCGATGTTATTTTGTCACAAATAGGATCACTTCTCAGTGGGTTCCAGGTATACCCTCTTCTTAATCAGTACATGCATGCCACCCCCCACCACCACACACACGCTTCATCTTTTAGCTGAAATTCTGTGACTGGAGGCGGTAAATAGGCTGCCATGACCTTTCTCGGCCCCCGTTTTCGTGTGCTTCATTGCAATATCTCGGGGGAGGTCTTGCCCTTGGGGCCAAATTTTTCTGTAGGTTAGTGTGGGGATATTCAGAATGGGCATTTGTATTCGTGATTCAAAGGAAAGTTTCTTTATTGTTCAAAGATCATGTGGCTTCGCAGGCTGTGTGTTCCTATGAAACTAAATCGGGCTCTCATATTCTCTTATACTGGGCGTTCAGTCTCTCTTAACCTGATGACTTTGCAGGCTGCTTTACTTAGTCATTCAGGAGACACATTGTCATATCATTGTAGTAATCCTATGGATAACTTAGAAGAGGCTTTTGCTTATGGCTCATAATACAGGGGAAAAAAACCGGTGTCATTAGAAATTTATTACATTCTTTGAACCAAATTACTAATTGACTTAACAGGTTGTAGTATGCTTTACGGTCACTCAATATATTCAAATTAACACACAGATACTCAGTTCCTGCATCTTCTTAAGTTAGCTTTAGATCATAATCAAGTTACTGATAGTTAGTGTGATGATTCACTTGGCAGGTCCATATAGGTTCAATAAGCTCAGAAATTAGAAGCCTCCAGGAGAAATCCTTGGATATAGGTGTGAAGCTGAAAAATCGCAAGGTCAGAACAAGCCTGCATACCATATTCTTTCATTAATAATTTCCTGTAATTTCGCAAGTTAGCTTACAGAAGTTTATCCTATCTTTCTAGTTAGAATTCCAATAATAAGAGTTTGGTCAGTATCTTCCTACCATAGCATACCTGACGCACCGATGCTGTCATTTAACCTTACGCACAGTTGGTTGAGACAAAGCTTGCTGGATTTGTCGAAGAGATTGTCGCTCCTCCTGGTTTGGTGAATATTATTGTTAATGGAGAGGTAAGCATCCAAAAAAAACCTCTGATGTTTGATAGTATGGTTTTGCAGCATGATAGTTTACTTTCAATTGTCTTGCACACTGCAAGTTTTCACAATTTTCAGAGCTATACTTTGATCTTCTAATGCACATTCAGATATGAGTTGATGAGCCTGTATTATATTATTTTCCATACTGCTTCATGGATACTCCCTCGGTTCACAAATAAGTGCAGTTTTGGACATTGTTACTGCCATAAACGCACTGCTTTAACCGCTAATTACTACACTGAAATATATAGGGAATATAATATAGTTGTAAGATTATGGAACTACTCTTCAAGACAAATATATCTGTACCTTTTTTAGAAGTTCTGTCACAATATTTAAAAATATATTGATAGTCAAAGTTTAGATGTCTTGACGGCACTGAACCCCAAACATGACACTTATTAGTGACTGGAAGCATTAAGAATAAGCGCACATGGTTGTCAACTGTGATGTGGCATGCACTATGCAGCAGGGGTTTCTTGTTCTTGCTATTGACAATTGTCCAAGGGTGAATTGCGTTATACGTATGATATCTAATACCTTTGTTTTTTTTTTGTGCTAACCAATGCCAACAAAAAATAATGGAATTGACTGGGTTTTGGCACTAAATAGCATGGTTCATATGACTTGTTATTTCAGTTCCTTTTGTCAGGTGAATGATGCTTATGCTAAAGTTTTGGAGATTTTGAGCAAAAAGTTGAAATTTGTTCAAGTTGATCCACTGATCAATGCATCAAGAGCTCTGAAAGATGTTAAGGCTGAATTAGAAAGGCTTCGGCAAAGGGCATTATCCAAGGTTACCTGTGTTAATTACTGTATCTGATTCTAATAGACTATCTGTCTATATTCCTCTTTGTTTCTTCTTATACCAATGAGAGAAATAAACTGTACCGCTGGAATGATGCTTCATGCCCATCTTTCAATTCTTTTATCTTTTCAGGTTTCCAGTCATACCATCGAGATATTCTTTGCTATGAGAAAGCCTGGAACAAATATACAGATACTGCAACAGAATTTGCTTCAGAAACATAGGTAATGTACATGCAGCGGAAGATAATGTTTCACATAGATGAACTACCTATTATTGTTCGCGGACTTAGAATGTGAAAATTATTCTTTCTGTCCTTGATTGTATGTAGTGCCTATCCAGTACATATGTAAGTCCTATGGTTAGATGATAAATCGATTTGAAATGGCAGACTTAATTGCTTACCTTGTCTGAAGAGTAATGTCACTCTCGTCAACCAAAGAAGAATAAAATCCCTTCTGCGTAGGGGTGGGGGGGGGGGGGGGGGGGGGGGGGGGGGGGGGGGGCTTCTGTTGATTTCTTGTTGGTGCTAATTGTTATCATGGTTACTCAGATATCTCATTCTCTTTCTTAAAGAGCATGGATCTGAGACATACTTGTTGGTGCTAATTGTTATCATGGTTAGTCAGGTATCTCATTCTCTTTCTTAAAGAGCATGGATCTGAGACATATGCTGATGTTTGTGCATCCTATGTCGATACAATGAACAAGGTAAATCCATATGATTCTCTATTTATTTTTCCCATGACTACATCCACATGAACAATTGAAGAGAATCTCAAGATATGCATGGTGTAATGCTTGTGGGGTTTGATATGGTGGTGATAGCTGGTTAATGTGTCAGCTTCGGTTGTGACTTACGTAGATATATAGAGACAGGATGAGTCTAGCTTTTGATAGTCCCATTCTTTTGAAGCTTTGGTGATTGCATTGTCTAGAATTTTTTTTTCTAAAATTGGATGTTGGTTTGCATCGTTAGTATCCCTGATGCTGGGCCTCGAGCTGTACGAATTGGATTCCTTTATTTCGCAAGCTCCAGCCATCCTATCTCGATATTTATCATTCAGCCTTTTCAGCACCTTTATCCTGGTGTCCATGAACTGTCATTTTACAGATATCTGAAGTACTGTTTTAGATGACATGCTAATATAATGATACACTATGTGGTTTCAATAGAATTGCCTTCTGCATCATCTGAAAACGATGTAGTGCCATCCAACATACTAACAGTGGGTGTACTGTTGTGCAGCCAGTACTGTACATATGGGGGATTGGTTCTCAAATTACAGATATCATTATTTTTTCATTCTTGAAGCAGAAAACTTTGATAACTTGTTATGCTGGACACTATAGCTACAGTTTATTCTTACCTTCTCCTTTTGCAACAGGTGCTGAGTGCACACTTTCGTGTGTATGTAGAAGCACTGGAGAGGTTGAAGCAAGATATTAGTGTATCTAATGATTTTATTGGGCATGATACCAGTATCATTGATATTATAACAAGGGGAAGAGAACATGTGAGGGATCACCGTTTCATGTTTTCATTGGGTGAACGTTCAAAGATTTTGAAGGTACATAATAGATATCGAGTAAGAGGTCTCCAAGGGGCAACATTCAGAAAGGGCTGCTTTTGGGATTGTTCTAATTATGATCTCCGTTTACATCACTTTTCAGGAGATTGATCGACCTGCCTTGGTTCCTCATATATCTCAAGTCAACTCTCTTACATACCCATATGAAGTTATTTTCAGGAGCCTACAGAAGCTTCTGATGGATACTGCTAGCTCTGAGTATGTACTAATCTGATCTGCAATCAACAACAATAAGTGAGTATGCTAACATTACTGATAGTTTCTCATTTTTATTTTTCAGGTTTCTTTTCATTAAAGCATTCTTTGATGAAGCGCCTTTGTTTTACCAAGTTTTTGAAGGTACATTATTTTGTTGTTAATGTTTCGTCTGTCTTATCGCTACTTTCTTTTCAAAGATTGCCCCAGTTTTTATTTCATCAGGGAGACAGGGACTAGCTATGATTTCAGTACACCATCATTTAATACCTCTGAATTACTCTTAGAAGAAAAAAATTGGAGAGACTGTAACCGTTTTGTCATGGAAATTTATAGAATCAAG
Source organism: Eragrostis nindensis (assembly GCA_012490785.1). Taxonomy (NCBI): domain Eukaryota; kingdom Viridiplantae; phylum Streptophyta; class Magnoliopsida; order Poales; family Poaceae; genus Eragrostis; species Eragrostis nindensis. The sequence goes on from JAAXCT010000149.1 coordinate 417,829, forward strand.
TTGAGCAAATGGAGTAACATGACTGAGCTAAGCCAATTTGATTTAAATGTGTGTATGTGTCTGGCTCCACCAGGGACTGCATTAGCTGGGTCCTGGGCACAAATGTCTTTCCACATGTATTTTGGTGAAAAAAAAAATACAGAGAGATGATACACCCAAAGTGGGAAATTCTGAGTGTTCTGGCCAAAGGAGTGTAAAATCCTGCAATATTTGTGGAGGGAGGGAGGGATAGTCTCAAGTGCGTCATTCAACATATGCTCTGAAAAGACCTCATATCCTCACCATTATTTTCAGGACCTTTTGCTGTTATTGATCAACATTTGGATCTCACTATTCCAAACTGTCATGATGCGGTATGCTTGATGCTCCTGATCTGCATAACCAGGAAGCACCAGGTAGGAAGGTCTAATCACACAAACTCTATTTAATTTGGAATTCGTTGTTTAAAGGACAAAATTATGGAACATTTGCTACAGAATTGTGTTTTGCTAAAGTAACATATTTCCTGTCATGTTAGATAACCTGAAATACTAGCATGTGAGATAACCTGAGTATTTTCCCATTTTGTTATTTCAGTTGGTTATGTCCAACAGAAGGCTTCCTTGTCTTGATGCCTATTTTGATAAGGTTTGTAACACGAGCAAGAAATTTATTCAAAATGCCCGATCCTTCTATTCCAAACTCTCTGTTCATTTCTGTTTTTTCAGTGTTTTATATTGATTGTGACCCTCCTATCTGCTTTAGGCTCTCATCTATCTCTGGCCACGTTTCAAGATAGTGTTTGACATGTATCTTCAAAGCATGTATCAATGTGACGTGAAAATGTTATGGATAGATGGTACCCATCCACACCACATTGTAAGGTGCTACGTGGAGTTCACAGCATCCCTTGTTCAGCTTAATGCTGAATGTGGAGATGGTCAGGTTTGTTAAATTATATAATATTGACATGTCTTTTTACATTTCTGCAACCATTGATCCTTTTTTCTGTAGCAAACAGCTGCACGCATGAACAATCAGGTTTTCCAGAATCCTGTTGGTGACCACTTTACATGTTTTATGTGGATAAAAATAAATGACCCTGATGATATGTGCACCTGTATGGCTGTATCTAATATGTCTTGTGTGAAGTTGTTCTCTTTTTCGTTCCGACACAAAACTGTGGGGGAGTTCAATGCAGTGCAAAACTTTCATTTATTTATATAAAAAAGACGGAGTTAAATATGTACAAAAAAGAGGAGTTAGAAAAGACAAACTACAGGGTAAGGTTCAGCCATTGGATGACATTTCAACATTTTTGTGAAAATTGTTTTTGGTAAATATAAGCTGGACCTGGTTGGAAAAATACCATCCAATTTTTCAAACAATGTTGCTCCACATACCTGAATCGTATTGGATGCTTTTTTTTTTTTTTTGCAGTGATGAATCTCATTTTTTATAAAAGAATCAAATGACGCCAGGATGTATGGGAATCAAGATTTTTTTAAGAAAATGAACAAAACGGGCCATTGTCAAGAAAGAATTATTGATAAATTTCAGAGAAAATCAAAGTACTTAAATGAATTGGCTACACATGGCTAGCCTGTGGTTAACTTATTTATCTGCTACCATGTAGTTAAGTTATTTATATTCTTAGGACCAAAATATAATCCAAACCGAATCTTGGACCTTTCTCAAAAAATACATGAAAAATTGGGTGCAGGGGTCGGGAAATCCAGTGCTGGTTTCATAAATAGTATACCGTTGCCATTCATCTTTTCGAGTAGCTTTATTAGTTCTGTGAAATCCTAAGGTTGCTAGCTTTATGCAGCTTGATATGAACTTGGAGCGCTTGCGGTCAGCTGTTGATGACCTAGTTGTTCGGCTTGCCCAAAAATTTACAGTTCCCAAGCTCCAGCACCTATTTCTTTTGAACAATTATGACATGGCCATTTCTGTCCTGAAGGTTAGGTTCTTGCCTCTGTAAAATTTGCACCTCATACTACTTATTTGAAGGTTTACCTAGCTATTCTATTCAGGAAGCTGGCGATGAAGCAAAAAGGGTGCAAAGATATTTTGAAGAAAGGCTAGAAAGTTGCATGATGTCTTTCGTGGTAAACCAATCCCTCTGTATCTGACTAAGCACAATTGTTGAGCAATGGATTTTTTTTTTTTACACTGATGAGCAATGTTATCTTATTAGCAGACCGGTCCTAGCTGGTGGGTTGTGCTTGTTTTGATTGTCTCTAGTGGGATCTAGAACTTTGGTTTAATCCTAATGTGGATGAATTCAGTCTGCACTGAAACTCAGCCAACCTTTGCTTTTTGATTCAATAATTTTTTGGATAACCAGAAAGACAATCGTGTGAAAATAACTGATGAGCAAATATATTTATTAGTTTTAACTTGCATAATGCACTGGTGAGACAGGTTACATGGTACATTGTTCATTACTGGGAGGTCACTTCCCATTTATGAGCTTTCGTAATTGTTAAAGATACATACACCAGACATTAATATTTATTGCAGACTTGGTGTATGGTAACTGAAAATGAACATAATAATATGATTGAAAAGGGTTATTTTCCAATCATTTCTCTTGATTCAGTAATGGTGTGAGTTACTTTCAAGTTCTTCTTTCTTGAAAATAAATGCCCATGACTTAAATCCGGGTGTTGCAGAGGTATCCCCAACACTGGACCAGTAGGCTACTGGCCTACTTCCTGTATATAAACAGTAAAACAAAAAAATTTTTATGCTCTATTTAACTGAAGTTGGTTGACTGAATCTTTTTCACATGCTTTTATTACTTTTGTTGATGTATAGGATGATTTGCTCATGGAACATTTCAGTGATTTACTTCAGTTTGTGAGAAGCCGCGTTTGTAAGTTGCAGAAAACTTAAATGCCAGCTCATGTGAACATTCACTTCATATTAGTATGTAACAAGTTGATTGTCTTGTTTCTCTTTTTCAGCTGAAGACCTGATCTTTTACACTGAACAGCCCAATATTGCTGATGTTGAGCCAGTTGTGAAGAACTTCGCTATGAAGTGGAGAACTGTTCTAGAGCTCATGCATAGCGAAATTGTAACTTCTTGCAGTAACCTTCTGTCTGGGATGGCAATTCTTAAAGCAGCAATGGCCCAGTTGCTTAATGACTATAACAGACTCTCCGAATATGTGAAAAATATCCCGGGGGGTTCAGCTTTGAACAGAAATCTGGTTTCCATTACCTCGATTTCATACGAAATCAGGAAATACTCAAGAACACTCTAGTTCCTTTTTGTGGCGTCCAAGACATTGTAAAGAAAAGGCAAAATGATTTAACAGCATTGATGCTTATTTCATGCCTTCCAACCAAAACATGTCCATTTGGTAGCTGTGGGTTGATATCAAAATTTAGGATATTGCCAATAAAGAAGTTTTAAATAATTGTTTTCCTTTATGACTATTATTGTTATTGCAATCTCAATTTATTCTGTATTATTAATATGTCATTGAAGGTTGTCAACCATAGATATTAGATACTACAATAATGACCTCGCCAAGTTGTTTCAGCTATTTGTTTGAAGGGTTTACTTCAGAAAATTGGTGGTTTATTACTAAATTAACATATTAGTTTCTGGTTTACTGGATGAAATCAAATGTGGTACTTCACGCAACAGGAGTTTGTTCAAATGTACAAGTAAATGGGTTAAAGTTAAACTGGCAAGAAGAAAATGATGTTCTACAGTTCCTCATTTTGATATTTTCCTCCGTAAATTTTCATGAAATAGTGCACACATTATCTAAGATACATGGTATTTCTTACTTTTAAATTTCATTCACCGCAACTCCGATTATATGAGTGAACTATCATGATATGGGGGGCCATTATTTGCTTTCCTTTGTCAGCTTCTTTTTATTAGTCCCAGCGGCAAGATATTTTGGCACGCTTGGACTCTGTCATTTTTATTGAGTAGTTTCCGTCTGCTAGTCATTGTCAACTGTTGATGGTAAGTATGCTTTAGCTTGTCTTTTCCTCTTAGACACTGATCATTTTCTTTTGGATATAAACAAGGTTCTGGAGGATAAAAGACCCTCTCATATGGAACTAATTGATGTCCCAGGAGGTAAGGGGGTCGTCCAGTTGAAAATCCTTTTTGCTTATCTTGTAAGTTTTAATTTTCTGGTCGTATTTGGAGGCAATCGAGAAGTTCAAGATTTACCGTGTGACTATTGCAAATCGTTTCACTTTTGCACCGATAATATTTATTTCAAAATTACGAATCTTATGATGAGTCGATTTTTTCAAATATGACTGGACAAACTACAAGACAACAAGTGAGACGGCTGTTGCCAGATTCTCCGAACTTGAACATCAATTGATCACAAGGCTAATATTTTTAGATAATAGACAAGAGAGGTACATACCTTTTCAAAAAGGCTACATTAGCTCAAGTACCTCCTAACAGAGATATGACATCTCCTCTACTTCCATGGGCGCACACAAAAGTATCATAACAACAGTTGCTGGTGTGCACGCCATCCCCTGATGAGTGATGAGCACTCTAGTACTAATGTCCCACGTTCCAGTGCGCGGCGGCCTCCCTTTTCTTCTTGCTCGCCTGCAGACACCGCACGTTTCCGATCGTTGTCATCTTCCATCTGCAGCCTGCAGGGGCAAATCCAACATTGACAACAGAAACCGTCCATCATCCATCACGTCCCCGTCTTGATCTTATCCGCTTCATCTTTTGTAATCTTCCAGGATATATCCTTCTGTTCTGTGGATCAACAGCTGGACGGCATCGTTCTGCTGGTTTCTGAATGTACGGTAACATCAGGTTGTCATGGTTAGATGGTAACGTTTGTTCTCGCAAACCTGGGAACGAGGCGAGATTACCATGCATCCTGAGCTTTCAGGCACGACCATGATTGAAGTCTGAGGGAGTACTACCTGTTATTGCCGGGGCTATCGATCCGTCTCTGTTCCTGTCACGTATCATCATGCAGTCACGCACGCACATCCTTTTCAGAGAAGCGAAGCAAAGCGAAATGCTGGTCCGGTGCGCTGCAGCTAAGATAGATGCCAGTCGGCGCTGCGTCTTGTCTGCAGGGCCCCGGTCCCTCTGATCCCGGCGCCACCCATCCACTGAGCTGAAAAGCGGTGGCCGGAGCGCCGCCCCCTCGCCGCCGTCCACCATTGCCTCTCGATCGGTACCTATCCGTCCCAGGCAGGCTCCACGACCAGGACCCCTCTGCATGTGTCGTGGTTCCTGTCGCGAAAGGAAACCAAGCGGCGCACGAAACCTGAAGAGGAGACGAGAGGAGCAGCAAGCAAAGCACACCGTGCCAGTCGCGCGGCTGCTTGCTCGTGATGATGCATGCATCGATGCGGCGTCGCGGTGCAGCCGTCCGGGGGGCCTGTCCCTTTTGTTGCCGAGCTTGGCTTTTGCGGTTTTGCCGTCGTTCCTGTTGCGAACCTTGTCGCCGAAAAGTCATTTCGTTTTGCCGTCGTTCCTGTTGCGAACCTTTGTCGCCGAAAAGCCGTTTCTGCCTTTCTCCCCGTACTGTGGTTACATGAGCTGGAACATCTAGCTAGGCACGCAGTGGGTAGAAAGGGGGAGCCGTCTTCGTCCTACTAGCAAGCAAATATCCTCTGGGATACTTCCGTGCAATTGACTGTAGCCGTTACGGCGACGTGGTCTGAGGTCCAACGTGCCCGTACATAATGGAGTACATTAGCACTTGACGGCAACCTGCTCCTTGTTCTTTCCCCCATTCTCTTCCGACGCTAAATTTCCTAACATAGATGATAGATTTAACTGGGACATGTACTCCATAACAAGATTCCCTGGCTCTCGCAACATACACTGCATGTGCTTGTGTAAGCAGACTCGAGCTTGCATAGAGTATTATACATAGGTTAAGCTGCGATCGAGTTCTGAATGAATCATTGTTAGGAGCGTCATTTTCTAGTGCAGGCAGCATGCATGATGGTGCACCACTACACAGCATGCATCCGGCTCCCCACCAACCAGTTGGATATTACTACTTTTCGCCTTACTAGTATATGCAAAATCATTGCGGACGGAATACAGAAGGCGCGACGGTCGTCCATTAGCGGGTAGAGCAGGTCGCGCCCATGTGCAACCAACCAGCTCCGGCAACGTGGCAGCGGCAGGGAGCGCAGTGCCGGATCGGTTGGGTCGTCCCGTCACAGAGGAATTTCTCTGCAGCTGCTGCTCGCGCTCTTGCCTTTGTTTTTGTTATGCTACTATAGTGTTATTAATCGATCGACGGCGCCAGTGCGTGTGCGTTTTAGATGGATAGTGGTAGGGCGGTGGGTGCTGTGGAGACGAGACGACGGCGACGTGCTGTGTGTTCCCCAGCTTTGGGGGCTCGACGATCCACCCATCGGCGAGCCGGGACGAGGCGTGGCACTTTCCTCGCTTTCGTTGCCGCTGTTCGTGGTTTTTGTTGCGTCCGGCTCCGGCGAAAGGGACGTACGTGTTTCCTCTGCCTTTTGATGAGCCTATGCGCGGCGGTGCCGTAAGAAATCTTTGATTCGTGCTATCTCGCAGACAGATGCGAGGATCATCGTCACACGATGGTTCTGTTACTGTCGGACGTACGTGTTGGAGTCACGGTCACGTACTACCGTGCTAGTACTCCTACATACACTACTGCAAGCGCTCGATCGCAGTTCTTTTCCGTAGCCTACGTTTTTCTTTCTTGTTTTTGACTGGAGAGGGAGGCTAGGTCGGGATGGGTTTAGGTATGACGTGCCGGGACGCTGACGCTGAAGCGCCGAACAATATCTCATCTCCAGATCAGAAAAATTCGCTCACAAGCAACTCAAGGTAGCTTCTTGTTAACAACGATCGTATTTACTTGATTGACTAAGCGCGCATGACGCTCTAAACCAAATCATGCAATTCTGACGCGAATCATCATATTATTTCTACCACATGCGTACGTGTTGACAACTCTGCCGGTGACACATATCCGACGAGCCTTTTTTTTTCTTCTATCTTCAGTTTGATGATCCCCCCATGACAACATATATTAATTTGCTCTTAGTTTTATTTTAGGGCCATGATAACATATTTGCCGGTAAGCATCGCTAGCTGGCGAAGACCTCTTCTATGGTCTAGAATACTCAAGCAATCGCTGGTTGTCTGCGAAATTACATCACGGCTGTGATGCGTTGGTGATGCTGCTGAACCGATCGATTGGGGTTTGTTGACTGACCGTCGCGGGACGACCGTATTATACTTGGAGTCGCCGGACCTCTCTCCGTATCAACTACGATTAAAGCTAGGCTCTTCAAGCTGAGAAATTACGTCACGGTTGTGATGCATGCGTTGGTGATGCGCTGCTGAACGGAGTGGTATTTGTTGACGGACTATCGCGAGATGCTGGCTGTTAGACTTGAAGTCGTCGGACCTCTCGCCGTTTCAACTACAATTAATGGCTCTTCGATCAAGCCCCCTTAGATGCCACAATTTTTCTTTATTCCGATGAAAACTTATCATGGTCCACAAGAAATTTCTGAACCTGTTTGTTTCATCTAAAGTTCTCGTGTTCCAAACAGGCAGCACTAATCAAACGTACGTGGTAGTAACTAGTAGTACATGCTGAACTACTAATTGTCTCTTACGATGTGGTAACTACTAATGGGACAGCCGCTTTGTACTTTTCAGTGAGGTCCCTATGATCGATCCAATAAAGCGATGACAATCGAAAGCTGCAGATGACTTGTGTCACTCTAGCGGTTTAGCCCCCCGGCCCGTTCGGCCTATATAAGCGGCTCGCCCGTGTTGCTTCTCTCGGCGCCCTACCCACCCGGCCGCACAACCACTCCCTCCCTCCATGACCTCTTCGCTCTTCACGCCCACGACGGTGGCGACCGTCCTCGCGGCCACGGCGGCGGCGGGCGCCGCAACCTACGTCTCCCCGCCCCTGTCCGCCGGCCTCCTCTTGTCGACTCCCTTCCTGTGGGTGGCGGCCAACGTGATCATCATCGTCATCTGGCTCCTCTCTTCCTCCCGTCGTAGCAACAACGCGGCCTCTTCGGCGGCTGGGCACGCCGCCGTCGTGCTCAGCGCCGTGGACGATCTGTACCCGGCGTCGGACTACGAGGGGTATTCCTCCTCCGTGGTCTCTGGTGGAGAAGGTCCGGCGGTGGTGTTGACGCCAAGGCGGCAGGCGCGGGAGGCTGCAAGAGCGGCCAGGAGAGCCGAGCGCCCCCGCGTGCCCAAGACGAAACCGGCAGGCGAGGCGGCGGCGGCGACGAGGACCGCCGCCGCGGCGGAGCCCCGCTTCAGGCCCGACGCCGCCGGAGACAAGAAAAGCGTCGACGTCCACGAGGTGCCTCCTACTCCTAGAACCGTCGTTGCCGCCGCCGCCGCCGCCGTGGAGGCCAACAAGCCCGAGGACGACGACGACGTTTCCCTGGACTCGCTGTGGCAGTCCATGGTGCAGCGTCGCGCGGTGCGGCCGGTGGCCGTGAGGAAGAGCGAGACGTGGGGCAACGACGAGCTGCCGCGGCTGCAGCGCGCGGCCGAGACGGCCGTGGAGCGCCGGGAGATGCGCAAGTCCGCCTCGACGGCGGTCCGGCAGCCGCCGGCGCCGGAGGCGCCGTCCGCGGCGAGGCAGCTGGGGTGGCGCACGCGGGACGTGCTGATGCGGGCGCACGACGACCTGCTGCGCCGCGCGGAGAGCCTCATCCGGCGCCACCACGAGCAGCTGCACCTGCAGCGCCAGGAGTCCGACCAGCGCCGGGTCATGGAGCTGCAGCAGCGCGGACGCCCGGCCCCCCTCATCCGCGTCTAGCTAGCTAGTCACCGCGGCGGCCGGCCGTCTCAGACACACATGCATGCTTTCATCAACTGGTCCATCGATCGATGCACGCGTCCATGCAGGGCTATGTTGTGTACAGAAGTAGTTAAACAGAAGCAACTTGCGAGCCAAAGGCAGATCTAGCATCGATCAAGATATCACAAAGAAGATGACGATCGACATGGAAGAAGTGGTAGCTTGTGTACGTACCTAGCTACGTAGGTTGGGTCAGGACAGATGCTTGTGCGCATCGATCGGAGCATGAACTTCATGTAGTTCATCCTCCTTCCATGTACATTATTAACTATATAAATCTTTATGTGTAAGTGTAGATATAAGAATTTACGTTTGTATATGTAATGAGTAACTCAATCTCATTGTCTACGTGTCTAGTGTCTACTGCATGTAAACAACCTATGAATAAATGGAGAAGCGCTCAAGACTATCTGTTTTTTTTTTCATCAAAAAGTGCATCCATGTCTTTGTTCTTTTTGGTATGTTCATGTGTGTCCCCTGTCATGGTTAATTTTGACCATGTTACTCACTCGGAATATTCACTGCTATTGGTATTTATTTACAGTTATAAATTGTGTATTTACTCTTGTTGGAACAGGGCTCGCTAGTCGCTACTATTAGGATGCATTATTGGAACATGGCTCACTACTAAACCAGACCGGAATCATATGTATGACATGCAACTGTTGATGCTACGGTGGCAGCAACATTTTGTGGCTGAGCAATCACCCAGCTGGGTTCGGGTGATAGATTCGCGCGGCAAGCGTGTTTCCTTCGGCTTCGAGATCAGGCTGTCAGGTGGAAGGAGCTGGTTTGGTGCAGATCGCAGTCATAGGCACTCGTAGGGGACACAGCGAGGCACACGAGTGACAAGATATGGCCTGTACGACGTCCCCCTTTGCACCCGCTCGTGTCTCAACAGTGCTGCACTAGTGATTGTTCTGTGTTATAAGCCTATGAGCATACACTTGCAACAACCAATTCTAGCTCGATCGGCAGGCGACAAAAGCCCGCTCCTTTATCCCCTATCGCTAGCTAGCCTTAGTGGTTCGCTTTTAACCACGTTTGATTTCCCCCTTCCTTTGTTTTGCCATACTTGTAGTAAAATTGAACTTGTGATGAATGTTAATTTCATCCTTAATTCATTATTCTAATCTTTCTTTTCTGATTTTTTAACTTATTGTATAGTCGTAGTATTTTTAGTTCCATGGTTTGTCCTAAATCAAGTCTTGAAATGTCAAAAAAAAACTTAATTCACTTTTTAGAGTCAACAAAATAAACAGTTGTGGGTAACCCTTAGCTAACACTGTGGGAAACAGGCAGTTTGGCGAGTGCGAAAGGCACTCGGCAAAGAGCCAACTGCTTACCTAGTGTCGGCAAAGGGTTCTTTGCCGAGTGCTATATGTCAGGCACTCGGCAAAGTTTTGACGGCCGGGTCCGTTTCTAACGGCCGACGCACCTGCCTGTCGCGTGCGACGATTTGCCGAGAGTTTCCTATTTATCGAGTGTTTTCTTCCTGTTTGCCAAGTGTCCTCAGGGCAGCATTCGGCAAAGACGGCGGTTTGCTGAGTGTAGGTACGTTGCCGAGTGCTTCACCTAGGACACTCGGCAAAGGACCTGCTTGTGTAAGTGTTGCTAGTCAAAGTAGAGTCCACACTCCGCTCTGATGCATACAGTATGCCATCCAATCGCGCCTTTGTTTACACACTGATTTATCTTTACTTACACATAAAAATGCCAGTTGGTGGCTTGCATTGGGCGGTCGTCGCTCCGCTTCGCGCCGACAGGTGGGCCCAAGTTGTCGGCAACGTTCCCTGTTCCATTCCGGCAGTCCCACCACTATTCTCTCTCCTTCCTCTCGAAGATGCCATGGATACCCAGTGCAGCAGCGCTTGACGGCTTGAGTCGTTGAGAGCAAGCACATCTCAGCGCTGGCGCTGCTACTGCAGCGGTCAGAGATTCTACCGCGAGAGACGAAGGAGGTGTGCTGTAGCAGCAGTGCGACGTCGTGGCGCCCGACATCTGGTTGCCTTCCGCGTCGCCTTGCCAGCACGAGCCTGCGTGCCTTCTAGGGAGCATCTTGACTGCCCGAGCGCGGCCGGGAAAGGAGCTGGATGCACTTCGCGAGCAGCCCATGCCTGCCTGCTTGCTGTTGTACTTGGGAGAGAGGATCGGAGAGGGATGTGCTACAGATTTCGCTTGCTGCAATTGGGAGGAAGAGGATTAGGGAGCAGGTAGGAGATTCGTATGAGATCTTTTCTCAGGAGAGAGCGGATTGGAGACGATGTGCTAATGCATGCTTGCTTGCTTCGGTTGGGAGAAATGATTGGGAAGCGGGGAGTAGGTTCCAATGGGATTTGTGTGTGCTTGGAACAGAGGATTTGGGGAGAGAGCAGCTGCTGAGGAGATGAAAGAGTTTAATAAAATAATACTGACAGTGAATCCAATATCATTTGGGTTTCAGTTTCGATAAACAATAAGGGGTTAACATTGTAGGAGAGCAACTTTAGAGGCTTGACATTTCAGTATTGCAGAACATTCAATAGATATCTCCTATTTGCAAATTCAAAGCATAAACTAATCGACATAATGTGTTTCTGTCGTCCTTGTTTATGTATGGTTTAAGTGCAGAGAACTCAAATGATGAAACAACTTTTATATGTTTGGGAATATTTGAACAAAGTTCAGACTACCATAGCAAAGCCTGGTCGTTCAGGTAGGATTGAATATTTTTCTTTGACGTAAAAGATGCAATGTTTTAAACGTTTTGCCAACTTAAAATTGCTGGTTAGAGAAGATTGATTTAAATTTTACCGTAGCAAAGCACGGGCATCATGCTAGTAGTAGTGGACAGATGTAAGATAAATACTTCTGTGAGCACAGGGGTGTGCGCCCATCCTAGTTTGACTTTTAATTATGGTCCAATATAAAAATCAACTATATGATTGTACTATCAAACATGTCAAATCAGTTGTATATATATCAAATTAGTGCGTTAATTCATGATTCAATGTACGAAAATGCCAAATTTATACATCATGTGTTAGATCATAGCTGATTTACCAATTAATAGTGCATGGTGTATAAATTTGGCATTTTCGTACATTAAATCATGAATTGGCGCATTAATTTGACATATATTTAACTGATTTGACATGTTTGATAGTACAATCACATAGTTGATTTATATATTTGACCATAATTAATAGTCAAATTAGGGGTGGGCGCACACCCCTGTGCTCACAAAAACCACACTCCAGATGTAAACTCCCTCCATTAGAATCTTGCCCTAACGTCGTCATCAATTAAAAATCTGAATGAGTCATCTACATAAAGGAAAAGAACAGATAAAAGTTGACAGATGATTAGGATCGATTAAAAACCAAAATAGAGTCATATACATAAAAGGAGAAGAACAGATAAAAGTGAACAGATGATTAGGATTCCTCGTGGCTTGCCGATTGAGTATTCCTTTGAGGAAATTGAGATGTTAATAACCAATTAATCACATTACATTGGGCAGATATTTTCAGATTTTTCCTGCCATAGTATTAGCGATAGGAACAACGCTGATGAATCTCACACACACACACACACACACACACACCCACACACGTTTTTTTAATTTAAAGACTAACTCTTTTGTTTCCCTCCCATGGAGATGGTTGGTCAGCTTTGTCAAATATACTTTCATAAAATCCGTTCCGATCTATCTCCATGAAATATTAATTTCAGACTCTGAGTAACGAGGAAATGGGCATTAAACTGAAATTGAAGGGTACAGATAGACTAAATTAAAAGTGCATATACGCAAGGTCTGACTCAGATCATGCGTGTGTTGGATTGATGTTGCTTTTAACATACTACTATTATGTAATATGCTAAAATAACGCCTGCATGTGACTGCAACGTGAAGGACTAGTCAGAGCCCGCATGATGCAGCCTGCAGATTAACCAATTACTAATTACCAAAACCATCTTAAGTAGTAGTATATAGCCTATCCTGATCAATGATGTCCATCTCAATCTCTGCCATTTTTCATTGGATCCACGTATTATTAAAAGAAATCAGAGATACTGGATGTTCAGATACATTTGATCTATAATTGCAACACTGATGGGGGATAGCTGATGTTCAACATTTCTTTATCTCTATTTTATTGTAAAAGCAACTCTCCAAGTTTCCTATTATGAAGAAAAATGTATATAGGCTGCTAATTCACTATTATAAGGCTTAGGCCATGTTTGGATCCTTAGAACTAATTTGTTAGTTGATTAATTTTAGACACTGGATGATCCAAACAGAGCGGCTAATAGAGGGATCAATTTTTAGTTCATCGACGGACTAGGGACTAATAGTAATCCTATTAGTCACGAGAACCCAACTAATAAGAACAATAATCCTTGTAGTTTGGATAAACAATTAGTCAGGGCTCCAAACATACAATTGACTAATTGTTAGCTGACTAATTGTTAGTTAGCTAATTATTAGTCAGGAACAAACTGTTAGTCCTATGGGTCCAAACAAGGCCTTAGTAAATAGGAAAATCACTGCTACCGCAAGCGACATTTGTCGAACAAATAGGGTAACTTGAGTAGCACTCGATTATCTATGCTTTGCAGCCAAGTAAGCAAGTTATTGTTACAAATTGCACTAGTGGAGTAAGCACCCCAATTACTCTGGATTTTCAACCATGACATATTGTCCATTACTTAACCCAATTTGGTTGTCTGCATCTGGATGCAGTCAAGGACAAAAAGCTGATGTGGTTATCCCTCCAAATCTAGTAGAAAGATCAATTTTGTTTTCCAGTTAAAGTACTTTCACTCCTATCATTTTCCCCTAACAAAAAGGGCCTAAATCTCTGGATTGGATTGTTGAATTTGTCAGTAGTAAAAAGGTAAGTCGATGTGGAACTAAAGCCATTGGTTAGGGTTGCTGCCTGTCACCTAGCCTTATCTCCTCTAGGAATATCTTTTCTGTCATGACTAGCCTTGATTTTTAAAGTTGACGATTGAGTCAACTCTGCCATAACACCTGTACATTGGTGATGCATGATGTATCGATTTTTTACCTTTTGGTGTCATTAGTCACTTCAGTTGCTGCTAGCTAGCACTTGTTTGTTGCTAATCCATTCAAGTTAATTACTGTATTAGTCCATGTTACTATCCTAGTGCCTACGTACCCAATGTGCTGTTATTAGCCTCGCTGCTTTCATTTTTCAAGGTGTCTACTGGTGATGGCAGAAGTTCAGTCTAGTGGTCCTTGGGCAATTATGCATGCATGAAACAAATAAGTGTTTTCTCATCCTTTTCGGTCCACTAGTGCATTTCACTGTTCCTTTTCAATTTACTTATGTTCAGGTTTCGGATTGGTAGCGATCAACTTATCACAAACCAACTGATAAATCAAACCAGCTCGTTGGCTGCAAAAACGTACCTAACTCTGTTTTTTTAACCCGTTTTGACAGGTTAAAAATCATTTCATTACCTTTCCAACTTATCGATCGACCTTCTCAGATAAATGTGTAAACGAAGTCATCAGCATATGTCAGGCCATAAATTTTCTTTAATGTGCTATCGATCTAATATGAGCAAGCTTTCTAACAGATCACGCTGTTCGACCTCATATGTGTGATCACCGTGTGGTTGAATTTTAACAAATACTATACTATCCAAATAGACGTTATTATCTACCCAGGCATTGTCATCTTACTTCGTGTAAGTTTGTTTTTCTCTGTTCTCAAAAAAACAAAAGTTTGATTTTCTCTGAATAAAGTAATTAAAATAACTGTCTCAATGTGTCACGTGCTAATTGTAGTCCAACTGATAAGGCATCACTATACTTAAAGAAAGTAACTTAAAAATCCAACTTGAAATTCACCAATTATGAAATTTGATGTGCAATTCCAGCACAATACAATTAGTAAAAGTCGCACAGAAGGTTCTCCGGTCGACAATTGGACCCCATGAAAACCCATCCAAGAGATAAAAAAACGAGAAGAAACTGACAAGAGATACTATATCAAAGTGTTGGCAGATTTCTCTCTCGATGGAAAGAAAATGAAGCATACCCAATGTGCAAATTCTATATATTCAGACATGGATTTTTGAGCATTGATCTTATGAAGGGGACGTGCGAATGGTGACAGGCTACAACTTGGCAGTCAGATAGCTCTGGAAGGATGTATATACGAACCAGAGCAACAGGCAGCAAACTAGTAGGTCAGAAAAATTGTTGGCCACATAGCAAAGTTTAAAATATGGATGAATCAAGGGTTCATTTTAATGCTAGTTAAATCTCACCACCATGACTAGTTTTTGGGGCATGACATGACTGACTAACCATGAAGAGAAAAATTAACAAATTGAGTCACAAGGTTTTGGCACATTTCTAGTAGATATACATTGGGCATTAGTATTACTTATTCAATTGGAAATTGAGTGGACCCATAAGAGGGACTAGTTCAAATATAATGAATTCTATCTCAATACCATAACCAACATCAATACGACATGTGTACTTTGTATAAACTTGCCATGCAACTTGCACCATTTAGAATTAACTATATATATGTGAAACTAGCTAGGATGGGTTCCTGCTCAATTAGTAGACTGGCCATCAATCTAAGATTGTGAGAATTCATATGGTACTAGTACAGTCCAGTGGACAGTTAGAAGAGGCCACCAAATAGGCCACCAAATGCATTGTCTGCATATCCATCAAATTATCTTGCTTCTTTTTACTAGCAACATGTCGCCAAAGTGTACATGTCACCCAATTCCTGTGTACGTGATGTTCATTTCACGGTTAAAACACGACCAAATGGAATTAGCAAGTTAGAATAATTTCTGAGATTGTAAATAGTTGGCTGGAACAAGATGCTGGAAATTTGCACCATGAACTTTGTGAAGGATCAACTAAGACTAAATTAACTAAAAAGCATAAGTTGATAGAAGAAAATATTACGATAGCCAGAACTCCGAGAGTGAAATGGAGGTATACAGGTTATCTGCAGTAAACAGGGCACTTGTTTTTGAGCATATCCGGGAGTTGGTTGGCCGATCGGCAGGCCTTAGATTTCTTGGCGGTAAGCACTGTGGGTTTTCAAATCAGAAATTGATTGGCCACTTCCTGACTTTGACTAGATATTAATGCTACTATTCGGCAGCTTAAACAAGCAAGAAAGCTCTACCGCCAAGTAATATATATTCATGGATATGGATGCAGGTCAAGCAAGAAAGCTCTCGTTTTAGTGATTTGATGCAGTTTATATAGTCAAAAATGCTTATTTTTCCTCGGCTGCTAGTAATTGTTGTCTTTACATACTGCTTTCTAAAGGTCTGCTCCGTAACGAACATGAACAGATTGTATGTGTTTCTCATGTTTGTATCGTCTTGAATCATTCGGTGGATTTTCAAATCTTCAACGAGCAATAAGCTGGGGAATTAATTGCTGACCTGGTTATGCAAATTGCTCAGATAGTGACTGAAATCGGCAATTAATCAAAAGCGACACGACCTGAAACATTTGTTTAGCAGCCATGGGACAGGGCTGCCTCCCTTCCTAGACAACTCAAATCTGCTGCTTGAAAACGAGATGTATACCTTTTTATATAAAAAATATGTCCACGCTCTTTGAACAAGCCGGGTACCTGATTGCATAATTTGTGTAAAACAAATCCGTTTCAAACGCTATATACTGACAACGTTTTCGTTCCTTCATTTACATATTTTTCTTAGTTTCTGTCGAATAGCGAAGTGTTGCCTTGGTGGCTAGGAACAGCTTAGCAGAAACAGAATAAAGAAGATATAGCATGCTTCTCTTGAAGAAGAACTAAATAGAGATTTAGCATGGTTAATACAGACTGTAGAGAGAATGCTGGCAACACATTGCATGTTTTTTGAAAGCAGGTGATATGGAGCAAAACGTGTGATAGTTAAATTGTCGGATCATGAACAGTCCTAGTTTTCTTCTGAAATAACATACGAATTGTTGCTGCCTTCTCCATCTGCGGATCGGACTATATATCTGCACACGACACATGTCCGCGCTAGTCCGAGATTAAATCTCCGTAGCCCTACCGAAATAAACAAGGTATTGCATGCCTGTCAAATAATGCACCACTCACATTGTACTGATTGTCTGCAGAGGAAACAGGAATTTTTAAGTATGATGAAGCCGGCACGCATGTGCACGCATGTAACCTGAAGATATTCGGGTCCTCGTTCCTCGATGAGCAATAAACTGAGGGTTAGATGGTGACCTGGCAGCTGCAAATTGCCAAATTGGCAGATATGATTGAACCGGCAACTAAGTAATCAGCAGCAACTTGATCTGGAACATTAGTTTAGCCTGCGATGGGGCAGGGCTGCCTCCCTCCCAGAAAATCCTCATTAGTCTGCTGGGAAGCTATGAAAACGAAAGTATGATAAGTTTTTGAGGGACGACATACAATTTTCGAAAAATTGGCAACGCAATTTGGCTGAGCTGGGAAGCTAAGCTGCTTGATTTGTGCACGAAAAAGCCATTTCAGACGATAGCCGAAGCGGAAGTGCCAGAGCATGATGCCAATAGCTTCCATTTTTCCGCTGGTTTACTTGTTGCAGGGGGGAATGTCCTCATTTGTTGCCCGTGTCACGCCATGCACAATGAACCGTGTAGCTGACGCGATGTGATTACGAGTGAAGATAGTTTAGAAGATACATAAACCATGCAATAGATTATGTCCTCCTGTACTGGAGCTATAATATCAATAAGAAAATGTTAATCATGTTAATCGTGAATGTAATACGGTAGCTCATGCCTTAGCTGCCCTAGGATGCGAGTGTCTTGCGGAGGAAAGTCCTGTGATGGACACTCTCCCCAGATGTATTTGTGAATTGGTTGCCGGCGATTTGTCGGCCCGTGATTAATGGAACTGCGTTTCCTTTCCAAAAAAAAAACGCTGACTTTTTTTAGGGAATAAGAAAACATTGATGGGCCTGGCATCTGTAGGCTGCCGGACATCATTAAAAGCTTCTTGGAGTATTGTTCAACTTTTCCACTGGGCTTTTCATCGCATATTCCCATGGGGAGCCGCTTTTCGTCAACTTAGAAAGCTTCTTGACACTTCTCAAAAAAAACAAAAAAGCTTCTTGACTATTGTTCAACTTTTCCACCGAGCTTTTCATCGCATATTCGCACCCACTGATGTAACTTCCAAAAAAATAATTCTGTGTTCGAAAAAATAAAAATAATTAAAAAAATCGATATGGAGATGCGGGGTATCGATCCCCGTACCTCTCGCATGCTAAGCGAGCGCTCTACCATCTGAGCTACATCCCCTTTGGCAGTTCATCTATGAAAATGTTGTTTATTATTAAAATATAGCAGGGCACAATGGACTGTTTCCATCTCCAACGGCAAAAAATTCTTACGCGGCATGGCGAGTACCACCATGGGCCTCCATCACAGATTCACACGATCGCTACTTGTTGGCCTATCAGGCCTGCTTTGGTTTTTGTAGCCCGGTTCAATGCAAGCTTCAGGCCCATCCGCCGCCATCCATTCTCCAAAATCGTTCTGCAAACCTGAATAATCTGAAATGCCGATCATCCCCGACAATTATTCTCCTCTCCATTCCCCATCACTAATCTCTGAATCCACCAACCAGGTGGACGGTCCCTTTCTTGTTTTCAGATTTTTTTTTTATATAGCTTTGACGGCGAAGGAAACTTAACACTGGGGCGGCATCTGAAAGCTCTAGACTGCCCAGCAATCCCTTCTGCGGAAAGCGAAAACTACCGCTGCTGTGCTTAAACAGTAGTCACAAGGGCATTACGACACGCGCATTCCGACGGCCGTTTTATCTGTTGGCACATGCCTGTATCTTTGCATCAATAATGCTTTGCTCGTTTGGCTGGTTCTGAAACTGAAAGTCGATTCCGAGCTTTATCCTGAAGCAACAGCCCCTTCTCTGCCGTCGCTGTATTGCTACCACTGCGGTTTTTTTTTCCGTCTCTGCTCCTGAGGATTAGCAGAGATTGCGTCGATCTCTATCCAGCAGACGAGTCAGATCAGGGTAAAAGGTCTCGCGTCCTCGATTTGTTCTGTGAAACTAACTGTCCTAGTGTTACATTGCGAAGGACATTGTTCTAGATTGGCCACACCAAAAGGGGAAACCGAAGGACACTGCTCCGATCGAGTCCATTACGCGTGGGCAGCAAAGCACGTACTACGAGCTGTATATATACGGCCGCTAGGAGTAGGAGTAATTAGTGCACATTCAGTCTGCCGACCGCACTGCCCTCACATGTCGGGTGGCCGTGACTAGTGGTACGCATTCTACTGTAGCGGGCTCAATCGCCAGCTCGGCTTTCATTCATATGCGGCGCCACCCCGAGCGAGCTAGGCCGGAACACCACTTTTCGAGCGGATGCATGCCTAACAACCTCACATGGCGATGAAAAGGAACCATGGCGTACCCTTAACTAACCGAGCTTACTCCAAGTCTCCAACTGTTCTTGAACAGTGTTTTCTTTTCATCTTTTCAGTGTGAATTGCGATGTAATCTACCGATACATTTCTCCTTGTTAATTATTATTGAATACCTATTTGGACAGGCTTTAGAGTCCAATTAGCCCCTGCTGCCTTGATCAGGCAGAACTCAGCACGTTTTGGCCCGGCCCCACGCCTACAGCACTATAAAACTAAAGGAGACTCCTGGTTTACCCTAATCGACTTATTATTCACGAGGGGGGGGGGGGGGGGCTGGGGGGACATGCTGTTCTGCATCGGGGTTCATCCAGAGGACGAACATGGCTGGTAAGTCCTAAGTGTCATCATTCAGGTTTAATCTAGGTTTTCTAGTGTGATCTATCTGTACTAGTTGATCCTGTTAAGATGATCATCGAATTAATCTCACTCCTCTGAATGGCAGTTGCAGTGGACGCTCGACAGACAAGAACATCGCCCCGTCGGTTCGTTCATGGAGCAGGCTCTCGGCAAGCTGCACATGTGTAGTACTTGAACTCCTCAGCGGTGCTGTACTGCGAACGTCACTGTCGCGAGCCCGTGCAGGATGAAGCCTTGAAGGCCCTACTCACTCGTGACTTGGTGGGCACGGTTTGCCGAAAGCTTGCGACTGGGATCGCGCGACGGTAGAGTTGGCGCTGCGCTGCCGGCACTGCTCGTGCATGGCTTCCCCGTAGGCTGCTGGACCGGCAGCAGGGGACGGCCGGAGGAGGCATGTGCGGCGGCGGGCGCGCTTTCGTACTTGCGCCAGCCAGCAAAGCTTCTTCTGTATTTCTGTGGAAACAGATACCCGTGGCACATTAATACTAGTCTCAAATTAGTGCTGCTGAAGTCAGAATGTTGTATGGTTGCTGAAAAATTCCCATCATGGGGTGAAAACTGAAAAGGATGCCACTGCTCCACAGACACACAAAAAAATTAAGAGCCCCGACGAAATTAGGTGCAATCTGCACGCTGAACAGGCCAAAATGAGGAAGAAAAAAAGGTGCAATCTGCACGCAATGAACAAGGCCAAAATGAGGAAGAAAAAAACCAATTAAATGGAGATGCGGGGTATCGATCCCCGTACCTCTCGCATGCTAAGCGAGCGCTCTACCATCTGAGCTACATCCCCTTTGGCGCTTTATTATCGAACATAACTTTATAAATACAAACGTGCACGGGCTCATGCCACAAGCACCAGCACGTGGAGCGGTTTGCAGCGGCAAGGTCACGTCTCATTCTTCCAACTCCCTCTTGGCCACCTTTGCATCTTGCTGCCGACCGCATTGAGCCGCTGCGTACGTATGATTGAGTCGTCGTTGAAACCCGCATGTCTCGTGTTACTATATCTACAAAACGGGGTAAAAGAACTGCCAGAACAAATGTTTAGGGCCGGGGTCACGCATCGTGCGTAATTAAATTCTATTATAGGATAGCTAGACGGATCCCAAATGTACATGTTGATCTTAGCGCAACAAGAAATTCGTACTTGCATCGGCAAAGCACTGTTCGATATATTTATCAAACTGTTTCATATCCGATCCACATCGTCATTTTGCTTTTCAAACCAAAGCCATATGGGGCATGGCTTTACACGCACGGACCTAGCTAGGCACCTATAATTGCTACTAGCTAGCTTAGGCGCCCCCTGCAGACCCCATCGATCGGCAGAGGCGAGATTGACGCGGACGGTTCAACGGATGCACCGCAACGCGCCCATGGTACCCAATAATCCCATGCTTAGACGATCGATCCAGATGTCCGTGGATCCATCCACTGATCGATCAGGGTTGAAGGACCGCATCAAGCTGCTATTGGGACACATGACAGATCAAAGGCTCCCCTCATGCCGATTCCCGTCGGACAGTTCATGCATGTAGGTTGAGCTAGCGTTTCGTTTGTCGGAGAAAGTTAATGGTCCATGGAGTCCAGGTTCGGATGCGAGATTTGAGACTTGAGAGAGGAGGTTCGCAGATGCGAGATGCTGCTGCAATTGACGGCCAGGCCCTTTTTAGGTCCTGCGTCTGCCAGCGGGCCTACACCGTCCGTCTTCAGAAACCGGCCAGGGGGCCCGCGCCGGATCACAACCGGGCCCGGCTGTCCGGTCCGGATGCGGGCACTGCACCGGCTCGTGCGTGTGTTGGTTGCGTCGTTCCGGCGGCGATCTCGAACGGGGGCCCTTGGGTCGGGTCGGGTCGCTTCGCTTCCGCTGGCTGTGGGACGGGAGTGGGGGGCCGGCCACTCGCTCATGTCATGCTCTGGGGGGTGAATGCTGATGGCCTCGCTGCACTCTCTCCGCATGCACGCACGCATCATGCGCCAGCCCATGCCGGGAGAGGGGCCCAGCAACTTTGAGGACAGGACACACATGATCGTCATAAAGGGCATTGCCACGCATGATCATCTTAAAACTATTGCTACTAGCCTAGTACTACGTGTTGCGGCTCGTGATATTTCGAAACATGTTAAGTGAAACACATGCATTGGAATATGCTTGCCGCAAAAAAAGAATATATATCACGGGAGGTTGTAGAAATTTGAGTGGTCTAGGTCCACAATGGAGTTCTTTTTCTTTTTGTCGAAAACTCTGAACACAAAAAAGGTTGCACTTCAGCATCAGCACGGCAGGCAGCAGGCCAGCAGACACAACAGTGGATCGGTTGCCTCCTAGTATGGTTGATTCATCGCATCGCAACATTGGACGGGACATTTCGATTAGAAGAAGTTCGTTTGTCCCTTTTCTTTTCTTCATTTAGAAGGAATATGTTGTTTCATCGATTTAGTATATATAATATGTTGTTTCATCGATTCATGCTTTGCATCAAGGAATTTCTGCAGGCATCCGTGGCCGATGATGGTATGCTGCATCTTCATTCTTCGGAATCTTGACTTGGCTTGCCGTGAAGAACTAGGCTAGCATATTCTTTACTGGACATTGCAATTTGCAACGTATGTGCCGTATTCTTTGTCTCTTGTAATTCATAGGTTTTGTGAATTAGCGAGCCATCACTGTTCATCTTTTTTCCTACTTTTTTTCCCCTTAATTACCACAACCATGTAAATTTGTTAATTTTTTATTCAACTTGAGGGATTTTACAGGTACGATTGTGACTCGATGCCATGTCCCTGTGTGTAGGTTCCTGATGAAATGTTTGGAGCCTTCGAAGAATGGAAAGACTATGTACACGACTAGTTTGTCTGACTGAGCCCGTGGCCATGCAACCTGGATTTGCTTGCTCCTTTGGATCCAGCCAACCGTACGTATAGCAGCTCCCTTCGCAGAAAGATGTCTACTTAGATGGTTTGGATGTTGCAACTATATATCTTCTATTTTAGAACAAAATAAATATATCTTCTCAAATCTCTTCTAACATCACGCTGGTCCAAATAATTTGGACCTCTAGAAGTCTTGCTTCTTAATTATGAATTTGTGATCAACGGCACTGATAGGGTATGGGACCGCTTGGAATGCGATATTTTCACCAGACTTTTGCATGACTCATATTGCCTCTCTAAAATCTTCACGATTTTCCTTCACAAAAAAAAAATCTTCGCGATTTTTTTCTATGAAATACCTGCGTCTGAAACAGGCCTGCACTTAGAAGAATGAAAGAAAGAGAGTTTCTCTCCTCTGAAACATAATATGGCGTTCTTGGGAAAGGCTCACACTGCTTGGCACATGACAATTGACGTACCACCAAGTAGATCGAACGCACAAAGGGTGATTGATTAACTTATGACTTGAGCTATGTGGTCACTCACACTAGAAAATAAAAAGGCGCATGCTGGTGCAGCAGAAGAGTATTAAAACTCGGCACGCACGGTACTGGAAAAGGTTGGGGGTCAACATGACAAATATTCGTCCTTTGCAAGAGCCGATGAATTAAACTAAGAGCCGCTTTTAGAGAAATCGCATTGCTTTCAGATTAGGGGATCGATTGTGATCTGAAGAAAGGGCATCATCTCGTGGTGGAATTTAATATATTATCCACTATTCTCATAAGGGCGTATTTGTGTACAACACCTTAAATATGTTTGCCAGAATTGTGAATGTTAGGTTGCTTAAAACATCTGTTCCGATATCTTATACTAGAAAGAAAGCGAAAAACTCTGCATTGCCTGTGATTTTCTGCACTGTGTGGTCCTCCTGAACTCTTATTATACACGGGCACAGTTGGAGTCACTTCGGGGTCATGTGGGTTCGTTCAACACATTTACAGGGCGTTACGTCCAATCTTCTGCAATACACATTATTTTTGGGTGAATTAGGAACTTGATCAAGGATAACACTTTAACAAATTCAGGCTTAAATTATGTTTGTGCTGATGCATGCCGGCCGAACTCGCAACCAAACAGACTGTTGAAGTAACAATCGATAACTAGGAATATCCAATCAATAAGGATTGTGTTGACTTTTTGACCTCTCTCACCGTTTCTGACCACGCAAATTTGGGACCCAAGAAGCAGACTCAAGTGCGAAGCCATCTTTCAATTATTAACATAGTGGACCTTTTCGAAACCCCAATCTTGACGACATGTACAAGCCAACCTGGTGTCCATTTAACTATGCTTAGAATGATAATGCAAAATATCTTGAATTATTATCCATCCTTGCAATAACCTTGTTATTCAAGGACAACGCTCAATTATTTTCTGTTATACATCTACCGCGCTAATTATAGTGGTACAATCTTCACCGACCGGCAACACTTATAAGCTCCTTGCAAAAAATATAAAAGTGCTAATCCTTCCAAAGGAAAAAAAAAGACAATATGCTTGGTCGATTTTGAAATTGATATTGCCACTTCGCAACACTTTCTTTCCTCGGGGAAAAAAAATCGCGACACTTTCTTAGTTTCTTCTCCCCCAGCCAGAACAAAATGGACGACGTAAGTTTCAATTTTCAATGGCTCGGAGCAGCCCAACCATTGTGCTGCTGTCATGTGGCGCGCGTAGACGCGTTCTCCCACGCCGCAGCCCGCACATCGCGACCTGCCTGCCGGCTCTCCTGTTCGATATCCAAGCCACGTATGCGGAGCGAAAGAACGAAACAAAAGAAAATAGAGGAAAAACAAGTCCGTTCGATCGCCATCCAGCCGCCGGGATTCAAAACGCCAACGAGACGTTGGACGAACCGCTACGTCGGTGTTGTTCAACGTTCGGACCGCGGCGTCGCAGTTTATACGCCCCACGTCACGTCCTACCGGAGACCGGACCTCCGAAATCTTGGAGAGCTACGAGTAATATTCGCGTGGGTTTCCGGGCGCGCGAATTTCCGTTTGTACCCTCGAGGCGCGTGTTAACTGCTGAAAAGGAAAGGGTTCTCGGGTCATTTCGCTCCAGCCGTTAACTGCCTCACGTGGTGGAGAGGGTGGTTAGTCCTCAAGCCGCGCGTGACGCTGACAGGCAGGCTTTACACTCGATTGTAAATTCCCTTTTCTCTGGCTATAAAGGGATAATGTGTAATGTGTACTCCCTCCTTTCCAACGTGATCTCAAACGCTTTGACTTTAATTTACGTAAAATTTTTAAATAAACGAATGGTCAAACTGATGGGTCAGTAAGAATAAGGTATCTCCCTCCCTTTATGAACGTGATATAAATTGAAACAGAGGGAGTAGTCAAGTGTCGTGTGTAATGAATAGCCTTTAATTGTTGTGCTATCAGTAGAGGCGAACACCAGCACATCCCGATTATACTCGGAACCATATCGGGAGCATCCAAACGTACCCATCATTACTTCATACTATGTACGTTCGTTCCTATTTTTTTTTTCGACTGATGTACCTTGGTTCCTTAATCAGGACCAACCTACAAACTTTGCATGTGAGACCTATGTGCGTCTAAACCAAGAGGTTTGATGCTTAAAGGAAAGGACCTTACCAGCTTGTTATAGCAAGCAGTACATCAGTCGTAACCAATCGATTACCAAGCAATATCACGGGCTGGACTCACAGAATCAATAGTGAACCGTTCTCCGTGCATTCGGTGAAGCAAAGACCCAAGAAAAAAACGTCATTTGCATTTCTTAGCACTTGTTTGGGTAATTTTCCAAATTCCCGGGACTATTCTGCATTAAGAGTGCACGTTACGGCAGCACTGGCGGGGCGCGCGTACTCTGGCGCAACCGTCAACGCCGTTAGCCGTCAGTCTCTCCGACTCGTGTGCTGCTGCACGGCACGGCGCGCTCGCTTTTTTCTGGATCTGACGAAGCGGCCGAATCATGGGAGTCTCGGTCGCCATGTGGCCGATTCAAAACCTTCTCCCCCCACCCACCCGGCCACCGCTGCCTCATTTAAATTTAAACATTTTTTCGTATTAAACCCGTTCGCCACGAAATTCGCAGGCCACCTTAAATCCTTTTATTTTATTTCTCCTCGGGCGCTGCTTCCTTCTCTCTCTTCGCTTCTCTCTTCTCCAGCGACAGAGGCAGGGAGGGAGGCGCACCGCGCGGGCGAGGCGAGCTGTGGAGGCGGTGCCACGGCCACGCGGGGCTCGCATCCGGGAGTAGGGGCGCGGGCTCAGCTCCGCCGCGGTGACCATTTCTGTGGCGGAGTGGGCGGTCAGCGAGATCGGGCGGTGCTTTTTGCTGATTTTCTCCGACGGTTTCCGAGAGGCGTTTGCTGGGTGCGGGCGTGGATTGGCGCCGGTTTGGAGGGGTTTGGAGCGGATTTGAGGTTGTCGAGCCGGAGATCCCGCGGAATCGGGGCTCGGCCGTGACCCAAGAGGCAGTTCTGGGAGCTGCCGGCCGCCGGCGATGACGTCGGTGGAGGTGAGGTCCGTGCGGAAGTCGGCGGCGGCGCTGCGGCCGCGCGTGCCGGGCAAGCTGCAGCCGGCGCGGTCCATGCCGCTCGACTACAGGTACTCCGCGGCGAACGGCGCCGGGCCGGCTGCGAACGGCGTCGGGCGCCGGGCGGCAGCGGCGGAGGAGGACGAGGTGAATGAGGGGGAGGTGGTGGGGGTCGAGGGGGAGGTGGACTCGCCGTACGGCTCCAAGGCCGCGACAGCAGAAGAAGAGGAGGGCGAGAAGGCTGGAGGTGGCGAGGAGGTTGAGTCGGTGGCCGCGGCCACGCCCAGGCGAGTGTCGCCGACGGCTGCTGCGAGCCCCTCGCAAGGAGACTCCAGGTGGGGTGACACGAGCTCCTACGGCGCTAAAAAGGTGTGCTTTTCGCCCTTCTATTTCTGATGCTTTTGAAATGTGAGAATTGCGAAATCACGCATTGCGAAAAATGGTTTGGTGAAATCATACAAATGCGATGCTGACTACTGTGGCGGGTAGTTTTCTGTCTTATATATCTGAAATCAATCTCTAGGATGTGCTATGCTAATTACCAAGTGTTTCTTTCTCTCTCTGTTTCTTTTTGCCGACATGTGTTTTTTTTGTGGTTTAGAGTGTTTTTACATAAGATTTGCTTATAAATACACTAGTTGTTATACCAACTTTTGGTAATTTGAATCTTGAGATCAGAATGCATCTAAAAAAAAGAATCTTGAGATCAGAATGACCTCTGTAGTTCCGGCCTTCTTGTTTGTTATTGCAATGCTATCTCATGAACCTTGTCCCTAGCAACCTCAGTAGCATAAATGTGACATGAGAAGTGATCTATCTTCTATGTTGTCAATATCGATGCTTTTTGTTTGGTTTTTACTTCAAAAGAACTTTTTCTGCCATCTCTCTCAAAGAGGTAGGGAAAATTTAAGTTCATACTAGATTTTAGTAAGAACTACTTTGGTAACTACAGCGTATTAACATTACTAGGAGAAGCATCCAGTTGTTTAGTCAGATTTCAGGCAGCCTGTTTCTGGTCATTATATTTATTATTTCCCAGCTCATGGCAGGTCTTTTGAATTTTGAAGATTCACTTGTACATATGCTACATAAATCTTGGCACCTAATTATTATACATTTACATCGACTGACTTTTGGAAGCGTGCAATTCAAGATCTTCAATGCTTATTTCATTTTTCATAACTTGGAATACAATGTCAATCAAATTCTACCCTATTCGTCTTGCAGAAGCATAGAGTCTTTTGCCAGCTTCCAAATGGTGATTGGGCATTATGCACTGTACTTACAACCTCCGGTGATGAGTCTGTCCTAAAGGTTTCTGAAGGGAAAGTAAGTACCTGATTTGTTTCTAAGAGATACTGATATGATATTGTCACTTCCATAGTATGTTCATTTGACACCAACCTTCCGATTTGAAGGTGCTGAGGTTAAAAACGGAGAGCCTTCAGCATGCAAATCCTGAAATTCTTGATGGAGTGGATGATCTCATGCAGCTGAGTTATCTAAGTGAACCATCAGTACTGTATAATTTGCAGTATAGATACTCCCAAGACTTGATTTATGTGAGGATTGATCTGAACTTTGTCTTTTTACCTGGAGTTTATGGCTTTCATATTGATATTTATTGTGTTATAGACTAAAGCAGGCCCAGTTTTGGTGGCCGTCAACCCTTTCAAGAAAGTTTCACTATACGGTAATGAGTACATTGATGCGTATAGAAATAAAGCAATGGATAGTCCACACGTCTATGCAATAGCAGATTCAGCACTTCGTGAAATGAAACGAGGTTAGTTCAGTAATGTTTATGCATCAATCTTGTTTGTACATCTGCGTTTATTCCTAATTAAGTGTTTTGACCATTTTCAGATGAAGTTAACCAGTCTATTATTATAAGGTTGGTAAGTTTGTTTTCCAGTGGGATATTCTTACTTTCTTAGTGTAATAAAGCCTCTAATTAGTTGATATGATGGAATGAGAATCAAGCCGAGGAAAAAAAAAAATCAATAGTGTCAATGTTTCATTTATATTAGCTTTACAATTTACCAAACTGAATAAAGAGTGTCAATCAATCCAAATACATTTTCTTTTGCTTTTGCTTGTTGCCTACTGATAGAGAAAGTCATGTGTTGATGATTAAAAAAGATCTGATGTTTTCTGGCTTACTAGAATCCTAATTGAGTGATCTTCTGAGAAATGGAATATGCATATTCAAATGTAATGTTCCTTATGTTTGTGGTTCACTTAAGTAAAAGATTGGTGTATCATTCTTTTTATGTCACACCGAGACCTCATATTTCTTGTATGTTCAGTAGTATGCTGTGGAAATGTGTGATAACTTTCATGTGATTAAACATTTTTCAAAAACGTTAAGTTGTTTTTTATGCAAGCATTTTAGGTCATTTGATATGGATTCCATTTATATCTCGTAGCACCATTATGCATTTTGCGAATATTTGATGCTATTTCTACTTTCTTATGTAGTGGCGAAAGCGGAGCAGGAAAGACAGAAACTGCAAAAATTGCGATGCAGTATCTAGCTTCTCTAGGTGGTGGAAGTGGCATTGAATATGAAATTCTACAGACTAACCCAATACTTGAGGCTTTTGGCAATGCAAAGACATTAAGAAATGATAACTCAAGTCGTTTTGTAAGTTTTATTCTTATGTGTATCACTGTACTGCATTTCAGAACAAACTTTATTAATCCTGATTCTCACTTGCAGGGAAAGCTTATTGAAATTCATTTCAGTTCTACTGGAAGGATATGTGGTGCCCTGATTCAAACATGTATGCAGCTGTTGTTGATCCTATTTTTCTCTATTGTTAGCATTTTCTGGTTTGACATTATATTTCTAACTATGGTTGATGAAATCTTTTGATTTTCTCGCTGGAAGGACAGTTTTACTTGAGAAGGTAAGTTCTACTCTTATGGTTATCCATACGACAAACGAAACCTGCCTTTTTTTTAATAATAGATAGGAGTATCTAATATGTCTCTTCCTTTTTTCACCATGGCAGTCCAGAGTTGTACAATGTGCAGTCGGTGAGAGATCCTACCACATATTTTATCAGCTATGTGCTGGTGCACCTGCGTCTCTTAGAGGTACATTCATTCACTCCGACACAATTAGGATGATCTCCTTTATTATTCTATTCTTTCAGAAGGTCCAGCTTGTTTTGTACCAAAAAGAGTTATAATTCGTTTGGCTCTGTTTCCATTAGTTCGTGATGATAGTTAAATGTTGCTCCTTCTCTTTTCCTCTGCATAGTCCTTGAGCTAATCATACAATTTTTTTTTCATGATGCTTTGGATACAGAGAAGTTGAATTTGAAGAAGGTGGACGAGTACAAATATCTCAAGCAGAGCTGTTGCTATTCAATTGCTGGTGTGGATGATGCTCAAATGTTTCGGACCGTAACGGTACAGTGTTTATGCCAACATTCCCGTTCTTATGTTAACTGGTCGAGCTAGTTCTTTTTAAGCTTCTTACGTGTGTATGTTCTTTGTCACTGTCACATTCGCTGACTTCTACACTTTAGGAAGCTATGAACATCGTCCACATCAGCAAAGAGGACCAAGAGAATGTTTTTGCAATGGTCTCTGCTGTTCTGTGGCTGGGGGATGTCTCGTTCACGGTAATTGATAATGAGAATCATGTTGAAATCGTCGTGGATGAAGGTAATGGAAAACATATGATCATCACTGAATTACTGAATAATTCTGTGGTATCTGCTTCCCTCCCCTCATTGAGCTAATTTGTTTGCTACATTTTATCACCATTTTTTCAGCAAATTAGCTTTAATTTCTGTCGTTTACCTCATTACGATGGTAACAAGATTTTGTATAGTACCTTTGTTGTATTCTGTTGATTGATTCTGGCTTTACCTTGTTTTGTTCTGGAGTCCTCAAGTTTGAAGCTGCTTATGTCCACAAACTTTAATCAGACGCTTTTCCATGTGGAACTGTTGATGATTTCTGATCTCTTGGACTACCCATAACGAGTCTCTAGGAGTATGTTTCAAAACGCTTTGTGTTCCTCTAGGTCTTTTTTTGTGTTGTAAATGGCTGTTGCATGAAATTTTACCTCGTACTGCAGTCTAGAGCAATGTAATCCTGAGTTTATAAGTTATCATCATTATTTGCTGCTGTCAAACTAGTCTGTTGTGAGGAAGACTTACCTACACTTTTACAAGCAAAAAGTTGTGTGAACCACAAGTTAGTGATTAGACACCAAGTACCAGAGTGGATAAATCCAAACTCTGTTGAGTCCATGTGTTTGGCCTGGTTATGTCTCAACATGGGACTGCTGGCGTATGATTAAAATTGTCCTTCTTTAGACAGCTTGAGCTTGAGATTTGCTGTGACGGTGTGCATCAAACTCAAATATTGGTTTCAAGGAGCCTTCCTGTTGCTTTTTTGTTAACGGGATAGAAATTAGCAACTTGTATCACTTTGGGGCACTATTTTATTTTAAATGGTGTTTGCTATCGCAGCTTCGAAAACGGTTGCAGAACTTCTTGGCTGCAGTATTGAAGATCTCAATTTGGCTTTGTCCAAGCGCCATATGAAAGTTAATAACGAAAACATTGTCCAAAAACTTACCCTTTCACAGGTTGGTTTTACTCAACTGAAGCCAAGTTAACATCCATAGTTATTGAATCTGCATACCTTATGCATTTACCTCTTTTTTTTTTTTCAGGCAACTGACACAAGAGATGCACTGGCCAAGTCAGTCTATGCCAGTTTGTTTGAGTGGCTTGTAGAACAAATTAATAAATCTCTCTCGGTTGGAAAGCGACGAACTGGGAGATCCATCAGTATTCTTGATATCTACGGCTTTGAATCTTTTGACGTAATGTACTTCTTTGACCTAAATCATATAATTATTTGCAACTGGTACTCATGATATTATTACATGTGCAGAAGAATAGTTTTGAACAGTTCTGCATTAATTATGCTAATGAGAGGCTACAGCAACATTTCAATCGCCATTTGTTTAAGCTTGAGCAAGAGGTTAGTTTTTGTGTGTGTGTGTTTTAGCTTGCAGAATTCACGTTGACAGTCGCAATAATTTTAGTCAATTAGTTAATATGAGAAGATACATGTTTAAGCCGTAATGCTCTTATCCGGTTATGGTACTATTTGTACTTTACAATCCTTAAAAGATCATTTTTCTATTTCCATTATATCAATGTTCGTATTATAGTATTCATGTGACAATTGTAATATTGAACAGTATTAATACCGCAATCTGATGTTTCTTCTTTTTTTTTCTATGAGATAAGTATTCAATTGCTTATTGAATCTTATTTTCTTGTTATCTGACTGGAAAGTGGTGAGCTTGATATTGCTAATCATCGAAATTGTGATTTTTGTACGAAAATTATGTGGTACTTTTCTCTAAAAATTATTCATTTTTTCTATGAACAGGAATATGTTGAGGATGGCATTGACTGGGCAAAGGTTGAGTTTGAGGACAATCAAGACTGTTTGAATCTTTTTGAAAAAGTATGTGCCTGTACATTCTTTTCACTACTTGTGACTTGTTAATAATTATACTAATAAAGTCTGGAATGTCTGGATTTTGCGTCCAGGGTTCCAGCACCCCCAATAGTGAATTCTGTATGTTGCAACATTTAAAGCATCAAAACCAAAAATCATGTTTGTAATGCACCAAATTTGTCCTGGATGTCAAAGAACAAAATACACAAGTATCAATCTGGCATTACTCATTGTATGACAGCAGTATTATGTCTGTTTTGAATCTTGATATCAAAGATGAATTTATAAACAAACTTTTGCAGGATTACTTGAATCTTTATGTGCTACATACATGATTTATTGTGCATTTTTTCAAACATTGAAACATGTTGAATTATTTAACGCCAAAACCCTAGAAGATCAATGAGTTTCCCATAATATATGGAAATGCTGTACATTCATCTAGTTGCAATTCCTGTTCTTGAAAGTACTATGCAGCGATACTGCCTCAAGGGGAAAAAAAAAAAAATCTTCCAACTGTATTTCACAATACGCAAAGCTGAGTGATACTGCCTACTAGGATGCTTAATCCACTATTGTTAAGGGAAATTTTTTTATTTTCTTAACCTTGCTTTAGTTTATGTGAGACATATGGTAGTGTAGTGTCAGCTGACTTTATTGCGCCTACAAGCGTCTCATATATTTTAAGCAAAGATTTCTTTGCTCAAAATAATTCTAGTCAAAACAAAAGTATCTGGCTCACCGGTGGCAGCGACTGGAATGAGAGAAGGATTGAAAAGAACAACCATACCCTTTATGCCATTGTGATATTTTGGCAGAAAATGTCCATTCAGTGGTTCCGTAGGGTTACACGGATATAAGAAGAAATGGATTTAGCTATCTATTTCTATACATGTATATCTGACACAATATGTCCAAAGGACCGGCATGCAAATCGACGAATTTTGGAATATAACATTATTTAGATTAATTTAGATGCTTCTGTTGTTGACATAAGTTGGTTACACGGAGCTGTCAATACTTTTCTAGCATTGTGACCAGTATTCCAATTTCCAAGCAAAGAGACTACTGTTTTATTCAAATTGTGATAACCAACAATAAGAAAAAGGAGGTAATTATGGCTTAAAGCCGTCGGGCTCTGGGTCCCTTGTATATGGAGGAGTTTGCCAACATTCCTTGGGATCTGAATACTTTCATAACACATAGAAAACTCACGCTGTTTGTGGCACTTCTCTTACTATGTTTCGTAATCTCATTTGCACGCATCTTTTCCGTTATTATCTGAAAACTCGGTGAATGATTTGTTAATAAAGTGCTGATTGACATTTTACTTATTCAGAAACCACTGGGATTATTGTCTCTGCTGGATGAGGAATCTACCTTCCCCAATGCCACTGATCTTACTTTTGCAAACAAGCTTAAGCAACATCTTAGCACAAATACCTGCTTCAGAGGAGAAAGAGGCAAGGCATTCGCTGTCCGTCACTATGCAGGAGAGGTGGGAAGTTGTTATACATTTGCTGTTCGTTTTTACAGTAAAGTAGTAAACATTAAGCAATCTTGTTGAATATATATTTGCACCATATATGTTTTCTTTAATCTTTGTTTACCATGTGCCAACATTAATTCTCTGATTCTTCATAATCAGGTGGCTTATGATACTTCGGGTTTTCTTGAGAAGAATAGAGATTTATTGCACATGGACTCTATCCAGCTCCTTACCAAATGCAAATCGTCTCTGCCACAAATATTTGCATCTAAGATACTAGCTCAATCAGATACCTCAATATCTGCTCCATATAGATCTAGTGCCGCCGATTCACAGAAGTTAAGTGTTGCTATGAAGTTTAAGGTACGCATTCTATGCTCCCAGAATAGCCACTTTGCTAGATCTTGAATGAATAAGAACAAATGTTGTTGACTGACTGTGTGCCATCTTTGTAGGGACAACTGTTCCAACTTATGCAAAGACTGGAAAATACAACACCACATTTTATACGATGCATTAAACCAAATAATCTACAACTTCCTGCAATTTACGAACAAGGACTTGTGCTTCAACAACTCAAATGCTGTGGGGTTCTTGAGGTTGTCCGAATTTCAAGATCTGGGTATCCAACTAGAATGACTCATCAGAAGTTTGCTCGACGGTAAATTGGATCTCTGAACAGCTGCATTATTTATCCCAATTTCTTTTTCTTTCCTTTTCTAAAAACACTTAATTTTATCAGGTATGGTTTTCTTCTTCTTGAGGATGTTGCATCTCAAGACCCACTTAGTGTTTCAGTTGCAATCCTTCATCAATTCAACATTTTACCTGAAATGTATCAAGTTGGCTACACAAAATTGTTCTTCCGAACTGGCCAGGTCAGTGATTTCATTTATTCATTTTCCTGGTAATGACTTCGTTAGAACGTAAAGGTGTTAACCTTATTGCATGCTTACAAACTATGTATCATCTTAGCACTACTCTTTTCATCAAGAATTCAGTGAAAATTTTCGTGTTAATATGTGCTTTGATTTTGGGAACTGAAGATTGGCAAGCTTGAAGATACCCGTAATCGTACTCTGCATGGTATTTTGAGGGTTCAAAGCTGTTTTAGAGGGCATCAAGCCCGTCATCATGCAAGAGAACGAATAACCGGAGTTTTGGCTCTTCAATCATGTATGTCTTCCTAACTATACTTTACTGTATTTCTGTATTTTTATGTATTTCACTTTATTCTTGTGGTGTGATTCCACTTGAGTTACTGTATGGATTGGACCCATTATTCTTAATGTGCAGTCATTCGCGGTGAGAATGCAAGAACGCATTATTCATCTCTGTTAAGGAAACATAGGGCCGCAACTATATTGCAAAGAAATGTAAGATGCTGGCTTGCAAGAAGGTATTTCATAACAGTCCGGAAGGCTTCAGTTGTAATACAATCTGGTACGTAGATTCTTTGTCCTATCCTTTTATAAATTCATTGAAAGGAAGTGGTGACACACTAACGTTCCTCATATATTCATAATATGTAGGTATCCGTGGCAATCTTGTTCGAAGATGTGATGGCAATGTTGATCTAATAAATGCCTTCAGAGAGTTCGAGTCAAAGCAGGTACAAATCATAGGATTAATGTGTACCTCGTACTGTGCTGCTGACACATTATATACACGAATAGTATCTTCCTCGTAAACTTGAAGTGCTCTGTAGCATTGCTCTTATTCTCTTCATAAAATTCTTTCAGGAGGCAGAAGGTGACCAAATTTTGATCAAGGCATCAGTCCTTGCTGAGCTACAAAGGCGGATACTAAAAGCTGAGGCCACAGTTCGGGAAAAGGATGAAGAGAATGAGATGCTTCATCAGCGGCTTCAGCAATACGAAAACAGATGGCAAGAGTATGAGCAGAAAATGAAAGCTATGGAGGAAATGTGGCAGAAGCAAATGCGTTCGTTGCAAGCAGGCCTTTCTGTAGCAAAGAAGAGCCTTGCTATGGATGATACACCTAGGATGTCCGATTCATCAGTGGACCAGAGCTGGGAGATCAACGGGAATCATGCGGGTAGTGGATCGCAGCTGGTCCCACGAACCATTGGGCGGGAAATGAACGCGGGCCTCAGTGTCATCAACCGCCTAGAAGAAGAATTCGACCAGCGGAGTCAGGTCTTTGCTGATGACGTCAAGTTCTTGGTTGAGGTCAAGTCTGGGGAGGCGGACGCCAGCCTGAACCCAGACATGGAACTCCGCAGGCTGAAGCAGAACTTCGACTCGTGGAAGAAGGATTTCAGCGGCCGCATAAAGGAGACCAAGCTGATCCTGAACAAGCTAAATAGCAACGAGTCCTCACCCAACGCCGTGAAGCGAAAATGGTTGTTCAGGCGGAATACCTCCAAGTTTTCGTGAAATATGTATTGAAATATTGACGTCTTGTAGATGTGCCGGTATTTTACACGTCGGCGCGGTTGCTAGCGACCTAGTAGAGTTTTCCGTTCTGCGTGTGTTGTGAAGTCCAGTGTGCTGGACTGGCTTTGTGATCCGTGGAGGGCGCGATGTATAGTTCTTCCACGAGGGCCTCCTTCAGAGGCCAAGAACCACTGTTGTGATGTAATTACTTGCTGATATTAGTTGTTTGAAGTGGAAGATTGTGAGATCGCTCACTGCTCCGCTATTCTTCTGCCCTCTTGTCAGCCTGTTACAGGACAATAGATCTGTATCTGGCATAGTGTAACATATGTAATTTATCATCTATGGCCTTTCGTGTTCTTCTGAGGAGCTAACCAACAGATCAGTAAGTATAACTGTGAGATTTCGCATCTGCAAACTAGTTCGGCTAGCACCTTTACATTTCTTTTTCAGGAGGAAGAGCATGGTATTATGTTTCTTTTCGTATTGGCTCTTCTGGAACTGGTAGCATTAGAGCCCGTTTCTTCTGTGCTGTTTTGACTGCAGCGACTGATGCTGTGATTACAGCGGAAGCCCTAGATCATGAGACGACACCTAGAAAAAAAAAAAGACCGCATCGAAAGTGCATATTGAGACGCAGTCATTTAAACCATAGTATGAAACTGTTTCAACTCGTCGATCAGATACAGTAGTACGTGCGCATGAGGCGCGCGTTTACATCGAAACCGAGCATACATACTGCCACACCGCTGCTATTACTCAATTAACTAGTATAAAACTAGCAGATACCAGTAGTACTAGACGAAAACTAGCAATACCCAATTAACCAGGCTGAGATCAGCTACCTAAACTTACTTATTGATGAGTGCACGAGCACAGCCACAGCTACGAGCGCGTGCTTACTCGCTTTGACCGACCCCGATCGAGCTCCCGGCCGGCGACCGGGCCTCAGTTCTTGCCGCCGCCAGCGATGGCGAGGTACCCCGCCTTCTTGGCGCGGGCGGCCTCCACGTCGTCGTCGTCGTCGTCGCCGTCGGCGAAGCGGTCGTACACGTGGTAGCAGGCAAGGCCGAGGACGAAGCCCAAGGCGGAGGCGACGCCGCGGACGGTGCCGCGCGAGAGGGGCGTGCAGGAGCCTGGGAGTGGCCCCGCGTCGCCGTCGGGGCCGGCCGGCTGGCCCTCCGAGCACGGGCAGAGGAGCCACGTGGTGGCCGCGATCACGGCGAGGGAGGCAGCGGCGGGGAGGACCGCGAACAGGAGGCGGCGGCGCAGGCCGGCCATGGCGGCGATCGATCGAGGAGCGTCGGCGCGCGGCTAGCTCGGTCGATCGGCGGAGGTGTGTGTGCGAGTTGGGGCTTAGACCACTTGAGAGCGTTCAGTGGCTAACTCTTACCTGCCTCTTAAAATTGTTTATTAGAAAAAAAAGATAAGGCTATTAACTCTTTTTCAAGAGCCAGTCTCTAAACAAAATGAGAGAATAAAATATAGGACCTATCCCTCATTTATTCTCTCTAAGAGATGCGTACTATCTCTTAGCTAACTCTACACGCTTAGTGAGTGGCAACTGGCGCGGCCGGTTGGTGTCGTCGCGAAAAGACTGGTTGACACGCGCGCGCGTTCGCGTCCGCGCGCGACGCGTGTCTTGTGCTGGCGCGGGGCAATGGCTAGGTGGGCCTAGCACTGGCATGCGGCAGGAGCAAATGGTCAGGTGCGCTGGTGGTGCTTGACGTGAGGCAGGTTTGTATGCCAGGCCAGGACTCAAGTTTTTCTCAGCCCGCAACTTTTCTTTTTTTAAAAGTTTCATTCTCACCAACTTTCTATTTTGGAAAAGTTCGGTGCAACTTTTCTGAAAACTTTTTATCAAAAAGTTTCGGTGCAACTTTTCTGAGAACTTTTGTTCTAAAAAATTTCGGTGCAACTTTTCTGAAAACTTTTGACCAAAAAAGTTGCAACAAAACTTCCTACCCAAACATTTTTCCCACGCCTCGGGCCCACCATGTGCGCTGACTCCACTGCAGGCGCTGTGTGCACACACAAAACGGAGAACGCGGACGCAAGGGAAAGCAAGTTGTGGCGGAACCCACGTCTTGTCGTGTCTTGTCAGAAAAGGTGCGCGCGGACCCGCGAGCTCGCGCGCGGAGAATAGTCCTCCCCCGTGTCGTCGTCTTTATTGTGGAGGCACGCGGAGAGGGAGCGGACGGGGGGCCCGGCCCTTAGTCAGTGAGCCGGTGAGGAGGGCCATTCCGTTTTCGGCCAAAGCTCGCCGTCCTCGATCGACATGCACAATGGCAGGGAGAGCGGAAGAAAGGAAAGGCCTCGAGCTGTCACGCACCCACTCACTGGATCGCTCACGCTTGTGACTCTGTGCGTCCGTCCCGTGAATCGCCGTGCTAGCTTTGGGCCCTAGCTCGTCGGTACAACACTCCGGAAACACGGCACGCACGGCAGCCTGGATCCTGGAGCCTTGGTGCTTGCGTAGCCGTGACTTGACGGCAGCGGATTCGGCCTGCCAAATGTTCGTGGCAAACCATTCCCAGTTACTGCGATTTCTCTCTTTCTTTACAGTCACGAATTCAAGTGATCTTTTATTTCGTGTCTTGACCGGATCATTCCGATCGAGCTGCAAATCACTAGTGGTTTCGTGCTCCAGATGTTAGCACGAACGAACACTCGTTTTTCGTAGCGCTCTTACTGCTCAGCGAGATAATAATCCAGATCCGAAAGAGAAGGCCGTTCCATCATTGCCTTTGCCCTCGGAGCACGCGATAGATTCCTCTCCTCACGCGCTGACAGGCGATGCTGCAGGGACCGGCGAGCCCGGGCGCGGTTTTGCAAGTTTTCGTGCACCGCTGCTGCCACATGCATGTGCCGTGGTGGTTTGGTCTGATATGAACCACGGCGTGGCGTACTCGCCGGCCGGGCCAGAAGAAAAAACCGATCGACCATCCTGCTCCGGTTGCCAGAAGAGGACCGGACCCTATATATCGCTCCCTCCCTAGCTTGTCGGTGGGGTGACGTTGATACGAACGAGGAGGATGGATGTGCCCATCACATGTGCGTGCTCGATCAGAGTTGAAAAGCATGTCGCAACTGGGTGATCAATGTTTGTCAACATATCATGCTGTAACAAAGTATGGGGGAAGAGAATCTGGCCGGACCCAGCTGGTTTGAGCCTAACGAAGGCAAACGTAATGTAGTAGCTAGCGAACCAATCTAAACGCAGTACTCATCAAATATCTGGACAGGAAAACTGATGGCCGGGTCATGCATGATGGCGATTACGATGATACTACATAGAGTATTGTTTTGCTGGACCTTCCCTCGGCGAACAAATCGGGCCGAGTTAAGCTCTCAGAAGACGGACGAATCGTCCCTCAACGTCGAAATAAATTGGATGCGGACCGTCCGCAAATGCTTCCCGTGCGGCCCCGCTCCGATGGTTGACGCGCGGACAGCCTGAGAGGATCCAAGGGAACAGTGACGGCATGCTTCCGCACGGCTTGGTTGTCGCACGGCTCGGCTTAATTCGGCTCCCGTTCTTTGGCAGCTTCGGCTTGGCCTTTGCATCCGATGGCCTGCGAGAAATTGCAGCGTTTATGGCTTGGATATGCCCAAATGGTGCCGAGGACGATAAGCGGAGAATTCTTGCAAGAGCTGCTGCATCGGAAGGAGGACCTGAGGAGCCGCGCAGGTGCCATGTGCCTTGCTGCAGCCATGCCCGGTGTGCGCCGCCTGCGGACTTCGGTGATGGGGCGGCACTGACGCCGTGGTCTGGTGCTCCGGTCTGGTGCACGCCCTAGATACAAGAATTCACATCCCCGCATCCACCACTAGCACGAATTCATCGTTGGTGCTCCCCACAACGGAGGAGCTCGGTCGTCTTTCACTAGAGCCGAACGACTGCAAGCCGTTCCGTGCGGGGACGCAAAAGCCTTGCGGAAGGACGTGCGGAAGGATGCGAGCGCTACTCCGTTGGATGCCCCAGGCTGTACGCGCGTCAACCATCAGGAACGGGGCCGTGACGGGAAGCATTTGCGGACGGTCCGCACCCAATTTATTTCCCTCAACGTCATCTCATCAAGAAACAAAATATCTGAAGTATAACAGTAATTTCTTTTTCAGGAACCGTAAATGAAACGCTAGCTAGTACTATCAAGGTGAGAAACAACCAAATATATATATAGCAGACACGCATCGACAGATTAAATGGACATATATCCTAGGGTAAATGAGTTACTAAACCAGAGTATATACGACATCTCTGTCAAGAGTTATTAAGGGTCCGTTTGGATGGAAGAATCGTTTCTGATTCTCCATCGAATCGGTTGGAACGGTACCAAAGACCGAACTACTGAAACGTTTCACAGGTGAATCCATTCGAATCGTTTCATGATTTTGACCTACGAGCTTGAAACGGCGGAAGAGGTGTTCCGCAGCGTTTCGCTCCGATTCGCTACTCTGATGACTCCTTTACCCCTCTGTGCTCAACTACGTTCCTCTATCACCGTCGCCTCCCGAAGCTCCGCTCGAACTTCAAATCCCACTTCTCTCAAACTTCTGCCTCAAATCCGACTTCACAAATGGGTTTCTCTGGATCCATAGATCATTTCCCCCAATTTTCCTCATCCGATTAGGCATTGGAGCACCACCAATCGATCCCCGCCTCTCCCTTTCTCTCTCTTCCCTATATCGATCTGTTAGGAGTCCTGAGGAAGAAGATGAGCGAGACATGCCTGGTGGGCTGCTGGGCCTTGTGGGCACGCATATAATGAGCCCATCAAACATACACTCTTTTATTTTATTTTATTTTTGATAGAACTGCACTCTTTTAATTTTATCTAAAAAACACTCTTTTAATTTACTTTTAGATTAATTACGACATGTTCTAATGATACTCATAAATATTATATATTATGAGACTCCATTACGTATTATAACACTACAGAAAAAATAATCTAAATAAGGGTAAATGAGTCATTTGATCGTCCTTCTCAATTTGCTGAAACTGAAACTAGACAAAACTAGCCAAACAATTTCTGAAGTGATTCTGTTTCAGGTTGAGAAACGTTTCTGAGTTGAAACTGAAACGTTTCTGATTTTCAAAGAATCTGGAGCTGTACCAAACGTACCCTAAATCAGAGCAGTGCTAGTGCCCAATCAATAAGAGTGGCATCACACGTCCAATTATTCATCAGCCTGCGTCGTAATCAGCTAAGCTCACACTTACGTACGTAGAGTAGTAGTTACGTAGTACGTACGTACTTGCCTCGGTGGCGGCCGCGGCACCGCCTGATCGATATCAGTACTTGCCGCCGCCGGCCTCGGGGTCGCCGCGGACGGCGACGTGCTCGGCGTCCTTGGCCTCGCCGGCGGGCGCCTCCTCGTCGTCCTCGTCGGTGTCAGTGGGGACGAGGCGGTTGCTGCAGACTTGGGAGGCGACCACATTGACCGGCTGCAGGAGGAGGTACATCACGGCCATCACGTAGCTGGGGTCTTCTTCGAAGTCGGCGAACGGCAGCTGGGACGGCACGAGGACGAACGCGGCGGCCAAGTTCAGGAGGGAGCCGACCGCGACGAAGACCACCGCGCGGAGGAGCTTGCGGTTGCGGACCTTCATGGCGAGTAGCCCTGCTAATGGGGTGAAACCCGCACCGAACCCAACCCAACCCAAAGCTAGCCACCTTGTGATTCCACACCGAACCCCACCCGCATAATCAGCTGATTAGGCCAACCCAAACCAACCCACTGTGCGTGATTACCCGCCCCGCCCCGCGCCCTCGTTTCAACCCGTGGAATTGCCACGGGTTCTGCCCGCGGAAGCTAGTTGATTTCAGGCACAGCTCAAAGCCTCAAATAGCTATCGCGTGCTTTCATCTTCCTACTGACGACGTGGAGAGAGGAGAGTGACGATGCGCCGCAGGCGAGGCAAACACACAGGACGCGAACACCCGGAGACGGGCGCCAGCAACTGCTTCGCCATAGTTACTGGTTAGAGCTGAGCTTATATGGAACGGGAGCTGGAGGAAGAAGAAATGTGAACAGCTATTTCGGTCTTAGTCTTGTGCTTTAGCAAGGCCCATGTAGAAGTGGCCTGTGTCCAGTCACGAATAAGCCTGTAGCCGTCAATTTCAGAAGTTGTATCTGATTCTGATATAACGCAGCAAATATTTTACTTCGTGCATGTGCTTCTCCTTTTCAATGGTAAAATAAGACAGAAAAAATGCTAATGCTTGTGCCATCCACAGTAGCAGCAGCAGCCCAGGTAGCAAGACAAGAGCAAGAATATTAAGGCAATAATTAACGAACAGGGCTTCCCAATCTCTGTCTCTTACATAAATAATTCATATGCAGGCGTGCTCAAAGTTTAGCTCTCAAGGCTTCTTAGTATCTGATTCTTACATGAATAATATGGATGCCTAGTTCTACAGAAGATGCTTCAGGATAAGTTAAGATGACTAAGGTAACTTATTCAAGTACTTAAGTGATATCTTCACTCAATGCGCCATTCAAAATCTGCTGCAAATTGTTGTCCACTGCCCAAATCAAAATACAAGAGTTGCCATGTTCAGTTCAATGTGCAAACATGTAGGATATCGACAACATGTACGACATCAGAGCCAAATATTTCAATATATTTCCAATGTGCTAAGCAGAGGTGATTAATCACAACACCCTTTAGCAAACGGGCAGTGGAGAAATAGATGTTCGAGAGACGCTTCTGCTTGATCAGTACAATTGCAGGCATCACTGATACTGAATCTTTTATACAACAAAACGTTGTGTTGATCTAAACCCAGATTATGGCTCTGAATGAAACACCTCCTGAATACCAGCCTGACAGTGGCCTCGGAGAACTAGTGGTGCGGCTGGCACTCCCGCTGTCGCAGGACGTGGAGGTCGCCGCTGGGGCAGAACTTGGTGAGGAGGCAGGACGGCCTCGACGATCTTGCGCTCCTGCGGAGGGACGGGCGGCGTGGATCGACAAGCCGCGGGCGGCACGGATAGGCAACTCCGGTGGCCGGAGGATGGGAGGGAGACCAAGCTCGCCGATCTTCCCTCATCCACACTGCTGTCGGAGACGGATCGGCAACTGCAGAGGATCTCACACCCGGCGGCGCGGATCGGCAACTTCTTAGCCTGAGGGGAGGGAGAAGAGCTCCGCGCCGCCGCTGTTGCGCTGCCGCTCAGGTGGGTTCATCCGTGGGCGACGACCCGCGGGTTCAAACCATGGAAACCCATGGACATATGCCCGTTCCGACCCGCTGATGCGATGAACCCAACCCTGCCCAACCCGCTCATCGCGTGGACCCGCTTCAACCCGTCCATAGCCCACCCGACTCAAAACCCAACCCACAAAACCCGTTTCAACCCAACCCATTAGCAGCCCTACTTGGAGATGGCGAGGAGTCGGAGAGGACTGGACGGCCTTTGGTGGCTTGATCGGAGAGAGCGATGAGCGTCGACGGGGCCGGGAGTTTGCTCTTGTGTGTTTGGTTCGCTAAATAGGAGTGCAGTACAATGAAAAGAGGAAACAAAAGGGTGGGTTCATGCTACTCTACGCTACACCCTCCACTCCCTAAAAGTTGTGTGGTTAATGAACTATCCCCGCCTAGCTAGTACTAGTACTAAGTATATTGATCCAAATTAGAACAACCACAGAAGATAAGTGATCCCACGTACAGTGCATAGGTGCGCTGATCCAGCTCTCCTTTTCTCCTGCTGCAAAAGCTGTCATGAGTCGTGGCAGGTTTGCTTGTGTACAGGTCACTAGCCTCTAGGCCGTGGTCTCCTGCCTGCCGTCCCGTGCCCACAGCGTACGTGTCTGCACAGAGTTGAAAGCATCAGAACAGGGCGATCATTGGAGCTGCCCAAAGCCCCAAGCAGGCCGGAAGATATATAGCTACATATGGAAATATGATTGCGATCGATATTGCTCTGTGACAAAGAATGGGAGAAGATTGGCCGATATATATCCAGCTGGTTTTGAAACGAAACCAAGCTAAGAAGATCTAGCTAGTAAGGAGTAGCTACCTAACCAATGCAAATTAAGTTTGCAAACGCAAGACCCATAAAATATCTCTAGTAGAGGACTGACTATACAATCTATCGGGACGTACGGAATGGTCGGATCATCGTTTTGGACCTTTCCTTGTCAACGAATCGCGCCTAATGAGTAATGAAGCTCTCACAAAACGAATCGTCATCTCAAGAAACAGGCAGTGCTCCATCGCCTTCAAGTTACTCAACTTAACTCATCACATGCCTATGCATAGAGAGGTCACGCGTTTGGCTGGCCAAATTAAGGTGTGCAACTTTCGCTATCCAACTACAGGAGGCGATAAGTGCTGCCTCCCACCCACATGCACAGAATGATCCGTCTCTCTCATCTTTTGACTTTTGTTCTCCGGCCGGAACTGCATGCTGCGTCGTTGACACGTTCGCTAGTGTGGGCTGGGTCTCGTCTCGTGCCCGACGTGCTCATAGCGTGTGCCTGCACGGAGGAGGACGCGCGTTCCGATCGATCGACGCCGGCGCGCACGGTAGATCAGTTTGCGGCCCAAGCCGTACGGTCGAGCCTGCTTCTTTACATTCGTGGTTGCATTTGTTGCTTCTTGGACTCACTGTGGCCGTTTGCCTGTTTATCTTCGATACATGTTCAGTTCAGGTTCGGTAGTCAAGTACTACTACTACGTGCGCAAGGCACGCCACACACAAACCGGATCCGGATGCCGGTGGCACATAGCCACGTAATCGGATCAAGACCAGCACGTACATGCAGCGGCCTCAGCTCTGTTGATTACTGAGCCCGTACGCCGCTACGACGACAACACCGTACTTGCCAATTTGCCATGCCCTCCATGCCCCGACCAGGACCACCACCTCGTCGTCGCCAGCGAAGCGGAAGCAG
This sequence comes from Eragrostis nindensis, assembly GCA_012490785.1. Classification (NCBI taxonomy): domain Eukaryota; kingdom Viridiplantae; phylum Streptophyta; class Magnoliopsida; order Poales; family Poaceae; genus Eragrostis; species Eragrostis nindensis. The sequence goes on from JAAXCT010000149.1 coordinate 462,235, forward strand.
CAAGAGACGCAGCCGGCGCCGATGACCATGTCGACCGCGCACCCACGGCGCGTAAGACGCCGAGGCAACAGCCGCAGCCGGGGCCGGACGAGGCGACGCGGCCGCACGAGAGCGCGTACGTACTGCGTGAGGAACGCGACTCCGGCGACGGGGAGGATCAGCAGGAGGATTGCAAGGTCTTAATTTGCAGGATATTGCCTAGGCGAGGTCAAATCAGGGATGTGGTTTGGGTTGGAAGCAGCACAATCCAACAGCGATCGAGCATGAAAGAGTAATCTGCGACGATGACCTTTATTGAGCGTGGAGGAACTCAATATGGCAAGAGGCCATCATGCCGCGTAGATTGCTGTGTAGCCACCCACGACGGTCTCCATGCCGCAAAGTTCGCCGCGACGTGAGCTTTCGCATACAAACAACGTTGGTATGTCGAAGATGCAGAGGAAGCAGACGAAGCTATTACAGTCAAACCGTGTGGTTGTAACTAAGTCTGCAAACATGGTTGCTTTGCAATTGAAGATCACGACCAAGCGGGAGGACCTATTGCCGTTGACTTGCTGTCATCCTCCAGAATATGAAACTGACGATCAAAGTACTCATGGTCGATGGAGGCTAACCTACTAGTTTGTAGTGAGGAGAAGATTGGCCAGATCCAACTGGTTTGAACGAAAGCATGCTAATAAGAGTAGATACATAATGAATGCAAGCGCAAGACTCATCAGAAAACGAATCGTTCCTCTCAACGTCATCTCAGGAAACAATTATCTCAAGTAAAAAGCCCTCAATCAAACGCTATTGCTACCAAAGAGAGAGGCAGTCAAATAGCAGACAGGCATAGAGAAAACAAGAACATATATCCGACAGTACATCTCAAGCCTTAACTGGAGTACATGACAATTGACATCTCTGTCAAGGCACGCATCAGCCAGCGTGCGGGTCGTCGTCGCGGGTGGCGACGCAGCAGCCAGCCTCCATGGCCGCGCCGGCGGCCTCCTCGTCGTCGTCGGTGGCACGGTCGACGCGGGAGAAGCAGCAGGTGGTGGCGACGGTGATGAAGCTGCGGAGGAAGAAGCACACGACCGCTTTGGAGAAGGGGGAGTCGGAGTCGTCGCCGGCGGTGTCGCTTCTGGGGCCAGCCGAAACGTCGAAGTGGGCGACGAAGGGAATGTCAGACGGCGTCAGGACGGCCATGACGGCCAGCTGCGCGACGGCGGAGACGGCGATGAGCAGCACGGCGAGGTGGAACGGGAGGCACTTGCGGCCTGTCATGGTGCGCGGCGAGGGCCCTTGGCGCGGGTGGTGGCTTGATGGGAGTTAGAGAGCGGCGACCGGCGGTGGTGTGCCTTGAGTGGGAAGGACCGACGCGGAGTTTGGCGCTAATTATACAGGATGGAAGGAGGGAAAAGGGGGCACACCCCACACGCTACGCCCGCCCGTGGTTAATGCATTATCCCCATAACAAACTAGTACTAGTAGTACTAGGCAGTAGACTCACACATGCACAGGCGTGAAGGGATCCCACATGCAGTTGTTGCACCGACTCATCTCTCTCGTTTTCTGGCTGCACTGGTGCATACTGTAACAGGTTTGCTTTTTGTGTCCCTGGGTTGCGGTCTCGTGCCTGCCGTGCCCATAGCGCGTACGTGCCCCTAAGCGACCGCGGTCAGGCCTCGGCGCCGGCGCAGACGGCGCGCTGAGAGCCCAAGCCGGCCGGTCGAGCTCCTTGAGTCGGAGAGGGTGATCAGTGATCACTGATCAGAGTAATGTACTATCCGGGCCTAGCTAGTACTAGTACTGCGAACTGGCTACGCGACCGCGCGCGCGCAGGCCTCGGCGCCGGCCCAAGCCACGCGTCCGGCCGGTCGAGCCGCTTCTTTCCAATCGTCGTGGTTGCATTCCGTATCCTTGAAGCCACCATTGACGACCGACCCATCGCGGGGACTCGTCATTCAACAACCATAGCGACCTACATACTCCTATATTGCAGCTCTCCAGACCAGAAGCAAAACCTACCGGCCACGCTAAGATTGTACTAGCTAAGCTAGGCAGGGGCCGCTGGAGAGTGGAGACTACCCGGTGCACGTCTGTCCATGTGCGTGCAGCGTGCAGAGAGTTAAAAGCATTGGAACAGCACGATCAATGGAGCTTGCCAATCAAGCCGGAAGATGGCTGCATATGGAAATATGGTTGCGATCGATTTGCTCTGTAACAAAGAACTAGCAAGATGGCCCGCGCAAATTGCACGGCTAGGCATATAATTGTAGCTTTAGCTTGTTTTGAAGCAAATGTTGTGCCATCCCAGTTATCTAAAAATAATAATATATGCTATTGCTTTTATAATAATTTTAATTGTATCTTTCATCGAAGTACAAATTTTACAATTTACAAAGTTTCTCATCTGGCTGATTTTGCAAAAGATAATGGTGTAACTCAAGCTGGCTAGAACTTGAATCAAGCAAACATGCATTCGTATTCGATCGTAATCAATTTTCGGCATGCGTAACAAACCTCCTGTAATGATTCTAGTTAATCTACAAAACAATAGACATCTGTTTCATCATTTTCATACCTAATTTCATCATCTTCTTCATCATCTTCCTTCTAATGGAAAACTATTGATCGCTGCATGGATTTGTAGCCATTGGTAATTTATACCCATATATATAAAAACACACACCACACTATATTATGAGGGAAGCAAGACACACAAAATATTCATTTAGCAAGCTGAAATTTCAACTGCCAGTTTTCTTCTTGGCTATGGTTTAAGGGCCGGGAAGCTCACCAATAGTGTGACAGATGCATTCTAATCCTTGTCCACCGCTTAAAGTTCAAACCTTTTTCCGTCAAAAAAAAAAATTCAAACCTTAATTGTTTCTTTCTTTCCCTATGTTACTATGAAAATTGAATCTCTGAGGATGCGCTGAGTGTGGCCGTGCGGGTCGTTTATCCATGGTAATGAACACAACCTCTCTGCTTTGTGTCTGCCGTCCACTCCCTACTCATGATCCTTCCCAGCAAGGAGCTTGCGGCATACTATAGTGAACATGTTATTTTGCCTTATCATCATCACCTTTTATTTCTTTGACAGACCAGATAATCTTTTAAATAGTTTCTCACCATCAATTCATGCCCGTCTTACCAATTTGCAGTACGGACATGTTTTTGCTTAGTATCCTCATCTCCATGAGCCTGTAACTATTCTCTTTTTTTTTTGAACTCGTGTCGTGACACTATCATGCATTGCCAACGGAAACCACCTAAATCGAACCCTCATGGCTCATTGCCCAACAAAGTATACCTTTATTTCCCCTTTAGCCAAGGCCCGCTAGTGCTCTCCATCTCGGATCCTAGTGCGAAGGTGGAGCAACGCCTTAGTCCTCTCTATCCTTCCGTTTCAAGAATAAGATGGAAGCCATGCTTTAGTTCAATACGTCCGCCATGATTCTGACGACCCGCTCTTGGTTTTAATAAGGCGCCACGCACAGTGACAGTGTGCGCTGTAAGCTTCATGACCATTGGAGCTAGGGAAACCCCAAGGTATGAATGTTTTGGTGATAGGATGAGAACGATGAATGTGACTAACACTCTTGTGAGATCTTATAGGTCACATATGAAGAAAGCTCCGTCCGTTGGTAGTGAACGCCAACACACCATGAACTTAATGAAAAGGATGATTGGTTGCCTTCATCGACACAAGAACGGACTTGATGGAGTCGCGGAGAAGATATGGATCAAGGCTAAGGACATGCTAGATCCAAGCGAGTGTTGCTTGGTTAGATGTTAGCTTGAGTCCATAGGAAAAACCGGACTATCAAGAGGGTTCGAGGTGGTTCTCTTAGTGCACACTAGTTTTAGAGATCATTGGATGCATGGTGAGTCTCTCAGGGGCTAGGGTGGCAGAAGAGGGTTGAAGGAACCAAGAAGATCAAGTTTGGAAGAAGAAGATCAAGAAGAAGATCGAAGCTGCAAAGGCAGAAGAGACAGGACAGTACGGTCATGGAGACCGTACAATACGGTCTACAGAGGAAATCCAGACAGAAAAGCTGACGTTTCTGGAAATGGAGAAATGGAGACCGAACAATGGACCGGACGGTACGGTCTCTATTTGGAGATCCAGACAGAGAAGCTGAAGTTTCTGGAAGTGGAGAAATGGAGACCGGACAGTTGATCGGACAGTACGGTCCTAGGGACCGGACAGTACGGTCTCTATTGAGTTTTCCAGACAGAAGAGCTGAAGTTTCTGGAAGTTGAAGAATGAAGACCGGACAGTTGACCGGACGGTACGGTCAGGGACCGGACGGTACGGTCTTACAGGTGAAGAGCAACAGAGAAGGAGAAGTTTCTGTTGGCTGAAGAAGAAGTGGAGACCGGACAGTACGGTCCTAGAGACCGTACAATACGGTCTACTTCGAGATGAGGAGCAGCACTCCCTGGATGCCGGTCTGGTGAAGACCGGACAATACGGTCAGATGGAGACCGGACAGTACGGTCTATTGTACGGTCAACACGCAGACTGGGCACTTTTAGACAACGGCTAGTTTGAGGTTGGTGGCCTATATATAGTCGGTTGTTTGCCTCTTTGAGGTGCTCTTGGACCCAGAAAAGAGGGGAGGTGCTGCCAAGAAGCCAAGAGGGAGAAGTGTGAAGCACTTGAGAAGGATTTAGAGTGATCCTAGTGCTTGAGAGAGTAACAAGTTGCATCCTTTGATCTCTAGGCTAGTGTGGGCTTGAGAGAGTCATCTAGGGCTGTTACTCTTGGTCTATGGCAAGGCCTAGACCGGTTAGGCGTCGGTGTTGAGCTGTCTAAGAAGAGTGTGGAAGCCGACACAAGTTTGTACACGGTCTTGGAGCTTCCCGTGCGAAAGAAGCATCACTAGTGGAGCGCCCTTTGGCACGCATCAAGTGCGGAGCCTTACCTCCGGAAGAGTACCCGGGATCGAGCCCGGCGGGACGTGCCCGCGACTTCACTCGGAGGGTGAAGTGTGCTCTAGGAGGGATCGCCATCGAGCGGAGGGACGGGGTCGAGACTCCGGCGGGAGTGACCCAACGTGGAGTAGGGGAAGGCGCCATCCTTCCGAGACCACGGGAAAACATCATGAGCATTCTCTATCCCTTCTCCTTTATTACTCGCATTTACTTATCGCACTATATATGATTGCTTGTAGTACTTGAGTTGTGCTCTTATCTTGCTTGTGTGTTTACCTTTGTACCTACTAGCTTCACTAGGTTTGCTTGTTTGCCTTGCTCGTGTGCTTACTTGTTATAGCCTATCTAGTTGCTCTAAGGACTCTACTTAGTGTGCCTAGTATCTAGGTTGCCTTGTTCTCTAGTTATCTTGTTGCCTTGCCTTGCCTAGCTAAAGTCTTCCGCTATCTATATCTTGTGCTAGGTTGCTAGTGTGGTGTGCTTGTGTTATCTATATCCACTAGCTATATAGGTTAAGGATACTCCTTAGTGTGCTTTACCTTGTTACTAGAACTACTTGCTAGGAGTTGCTTGGGTGTTAGTGTTTGGAAATAGATTCTAGAGTGCACCGATTCACCCCCCTCTCGGTCACACGATCCTTACAAGTGGTATCAGAGCCAAGTGCTCATTATTAGGGCTTTACCGCCTTGAGTCGTGACCGGGATTGCGTGTGGGAAAATGGAGTCCACTCATGATGACGTTCCTAACACTTCCATCGCCTCTACATTGATTGAGCCTTATGATTGTGTGCTTAATGGCATTTCCTACTATGATGTTCGTGATGAGTATGATGAGCTTGTCTTGGATGATAATGAGGATATCACTAACTTTGCCTCTCGCTTGTATGTTCTTGCAAGGAAACTCATGACAAGGGGATATCCTTCTATTATGCACAAGCATGTTGTGAAGAAGCTTATTCGATCTCTACCACTCGCACGGTTTGGCCTTCTCGCTTTTGCTCGAGTGGATGAGTTTGTGAACATGCCCTATGATGAGGTGGTTGCTATTCTCTCCTCTCTTGAGGAGGACATCAAGAAGGGCAAGGATATCTCTCATGCAAGTGACAATCAACATATTGAAACTCAACCTCTACCTCAAGCTCAATCATCATCTCGTGTTGGTGAAGGTTCTTCTTCTCGGGATCAAGAGGATGGATATATCAAGCTATGTGATGAGTTGGACCACATCTCAATGAAGCCAAATGAAGATCTTGTTGAGTTTGCTCTTCGGATGGATTCTCTCATCAAGAGGATAAATGAGAACAAGCTTTGGATAGTCACCAAGGAAGAAGGTCTTAAGAGGTTTCTTGATGCTCACCCGAAAGACAAGTATGGTGATCACATTGAGTTTGAGAGCTTTGAGCTTGGATCATATTCAATTGAGCAAGTCATTGAGATCATCACAAGAAGAAGGGCTCGCTCTATGCTCTCTAACACATTCAAGACCCCGAGTGATGATCAGGAAGAAGGAGAAGATGATAGAGTTCCTGTCTTCTATTGTGATGATGATTATTCAAGTGATAGTGATGATGAGCCGGAGCCTATCAAGGAATATCACATGAAGGGAGAAGTCTTGCCATCCCTCTTTGAAGACTACTACAACTTGTATGAACCGGATCTTGCCGGTCGGCCTCACTATCTCCTTTTCAACATGTATGATGTGTTCTATAGGAGAGATGAGGAGTCTTGGCTTGATTGTTGGAAGAGACTTCTCGTGTTGGTGGCTAGAGTGAACTCTTTTGAAGGAGAAGACAAGATTTGTGATGAGCATGCTATCCACACGGTGCTTTCTCTTCTATCTTACAATAGGAAGGTCCACATTCTAAATGACTTTAATGATGATATTAGTGGGATGACTCTTAAAGAGGCTATCTTGATGGCATTATCTTATGAGAATCAAATCTACAACATTCTTGAGTACTTCAATGCTAGTGGAGATGTGGGAAGGTTTCAAGGTCTTCCTCTTGGAACTCATGTCATACACATGGGTGTTGATCGGACCATATGGAGACACAATGGAGTCACCAAGGCAATGATTGACGCCTAGGATGCATTGAACTTGGATTTTCTCAATGGAGTTCCTATGGCCTACATCAAGACTAAGGAAGAGGTAAATGATATGTCAATTGATTCTCATGATACTAATCCCTCTCTTTGCTTGATGGCTACTTCTAAGGTGAACTACAAGATTGGTGGCAAACATTGGGTGTTGGATAGTGGGTGCACTCAACACATGACCGGGACTTCGTCCATCTTCACCAACTTAGAGGAAAATGAAGATCATGACAAGGTCACTTTTGGGGACAACTCCAAGCACAAGATGAGAGGTCTTGGTAAGGTGGCTATCTCAAATGACCTCTCTATCTCTAATGTATTGCTTGTTGAGTCCCTAAACTTCAATCTTCTATCCGTTGCTCAAGTATGTGATCTTGACTTTTCTTGTAACTTTGATGCTAATGGGGTTGTTCTTCGAAATGATGCTATGGGTCTCACTATCAAGGGCTTTCGTCATAATAATCTATATGTTGTTGATTTTGAGACTAACATCGTTGCCCCTAGCACTTGTCTCTTCACTAAGTCCGCTCTAGGTTGGCTATGGCATCGGAGGCTAGCTCACATTGGTATGGGTCAACTCAAGCATGTAATGAAGAACAAGCTAGTGAGAGGAGTCAAGGAAGTCACCTTTGAGAAGGACAAGCTATGTAGTGCATGCCAAGCCGGAAAACAAGTGGCTTCACCTCATCCGGCCAAGAATTTCATGTCAACCTCAAGACCTCTCGAGCTCTTACACATTGATCTCTTCGCGCCTACAACTTATGTGAGCATTGGTGGAAATCTCTATTGTTTGGTGGTAGTAGACGATCACTTAAGATATACTTGGGTGTTCTTTCTTGAGAACAAGGCACAAGCAATTGGGATATTCAAGAAGTTTGCTAGAAGAGTGCAAAATGAGTATGGGCATCACATCAAGAAGATTCGGAGTGACAATGGGACGGAGTTTAAAAACTCTATTATTGAGGATTATTGTGATGACGTTGGCATCAAGCATGAGTTCTCGGCTACATACACTCCTCAACAAAATGGTGTTGTTGAGAGGAAGAACAAGACCCTTATCACTCTTGCTCGTGCTATGCTTGATGAGTACAACACTCCGGAGAAGTTTTGGGCGGAGGCCATCAACACCGCATGCTACACCTCCAACCGGATCTATCCTCACAAGTTGCTAAACAAGACTCCATATGAAGTGCTTGTTGGGAGAAGACCGAATGTTGCCTATTTCCGGGTGTTTGGTTGCAAGTGCTACATCTACAAGAAGAGGGAAAGACTTGGCAAGTTCGAGAAGAGGACCGACGTGGGCATTCTTGTCGGCTACTCGGGCTCGGCCAAGGCTTATCGAGTTTACAACACCTCTACCGGTTTTGTTGAAGAAACCTATGATGTGCAATTTGATGAATCTCACGGGTCTCAAGAAGACCCTCCATCTTCTCATATTGTAGGTGATGAACCCGTGGAGGAAGCCTTGAGGGACATGCCCATTGGTGAAGTTATTCCTCGAGAAGAACCTCCGACACCTCCTCCAACAACTTCATCAAGCGGACCTTCTACGAGTACATCTCAAGAGAATCCAAGCTCTCCCTCAAGTGAACAACATCAAGCTCCTTCAAGCGAACCGCAACAAGCATCTTCGGGTCAAGCTACTTCAAGCGAACCGCAACAAGCATCTTCGGGTCAAGCTACTTCAAGTGAACCGCAACAAGCGCCATCAAGTGTTCTACCTCATGCATCTCCGAGTCAAGCTTCACCAAGTAATCAAGAACAAGCACAATCTACTTCAACTCAAGATGATGGCTCGGGTTCACCTCTTCGACAACAAGACACTCACATCTCTAGGGAGCAAGCCGCAAGAGATGCGCAAGACACTTCGCTGGCTCCACCTCCTCCTCGACAAGAACCTTCAAGGAAGCACAAACCCGTTGCTCGGGATCATTCACGTGATCTCATCATTGGGAGTCCTTCTCAAGGGATAAAGACTAGGAGAAGTCAATATAAGCCAAATTATGTTGATGAAGCTAAAATTGTTGAGAACTTCTCTTTTGTCTCTACCCTAGAGCCGAAGACGATCGAGGAAGCCTTGAAAGATCACAAGTGGGTGCTATCCATGCAAGAGGAGCTCAACAACTTCAAGAGAAATGATGTTTGGAAGTTGGCGAAGCGGCCCAAGCGATCCAATGTCATTGGCGCTAAGTGGGTCTTCAAGAACAAGCAAGATGAGAAGGGAGCAATCGTGAGGAACAAGGCAAGACTTGTGGCGAAGGGCTACTCCCAAGTTGAGGGCGTCGATTTTGACGAGACATTCGCCCCCATCGCTCGTCTTGAGGCTATAAGAACCCTTCTTGCTTATGCTTCTCATTTTGATTTTAAACTTCACCAAATGGATGTGAAAAGTGCATTTCTCAATGGACTAATCAATGAAGAAGTTTATGTAGAACAACCTCCCGGCTTCGAGGACCCCGAGCATCCGGACTATGTGTACAAGCTTAAGAAGGCTCTCTACGGACTCAAACAAGCACCAAGAGCATGGTATGAACGACTTCGAGATCATCTCATCACCAAGGGCTACAAGATCAGTAGTATCGACAACACTCTCTTTACTAAGCATATTGGTGATGATCTCTTTGTTTGTCAAATTTATGTTGATGATATCATCTATGGCTCAACTAACGAAATCTTAATGATGAGTTCCGTGCTCTTATGAAGAAAGAGTTTGAGATGTCTATGATAGGTGAACTTCATGTCTTCTTCGGTTTTTAAGTCAAGCAAATGAAGGAGGGCACATTCATCTACCAAGAGAAGTACACTCGGGATCTTCTTAAGAGGTTCGGCATGGAAGACTCCAAGCCCTACGACCAGTGGCGGAGACAGGGGGGGGGGGGGGGGCGAGCAGGGGCCTGCCCCCCCCCCCCCCCCAAACGTCGTGGTTTCCTCAGAGAAAATCCCTTAATTCACGTCCTAATGACATGGTTAATTAAGTGATGGCCCCCCCTGATGATCATGAGCCCACAGCAAGCTGCATCTCACGTCCTCACCTTCCAGCCCAATTGGCCCATCCAGCAAAAGCTTTTGCTAAATTGCCCATCAACTAGAAGGCAGAAGCCGAGCAGTCCATAGCTTAATTGCCCAATAGTCTTTCTGTTCTTCGTTTCGCCTGCATCGTTTGCATCACCTCCGCAACGCCGCCGTCCGCCCGCCGCAAAAAGCTTCAGAACTAGCGCTACCAATCCAGCTAGTTGAGCACTCGGAACTCCTGAAAGGTATGCATCGCAATTTTTTCCATTCATTCAATCAATCGTCCTGGCCGTTTCGATCTGGCCCCATTCCCATCAACAAACCAATGAGAAAAGTATGCATCCCTCCAATCTTCCTACATAATTGTTTCGGTGAGTAGAAGGTGTAAAGTTTAGAGGTGACAATGGCGGCATGATTACTAATTCCCCAATCCTCTCTTCTATCTATTTTTTATATGCTTCTCAGTTATATTTTATTTGTTGTTCAAGAGTCTGCTAAAAATTCCAATCCAACGAACAATTAAAGTACTATAATTCACTTGATTGGCAAATAATTTAGATAATATACCAGTATATTATCTAAATAATTTTGACAGCTTCAGTATAGTCAAAATAATTTTGACAGCTTCAGTATAGTCAAAGTTGTATTAATGAATTTTCTATTTACTGTTAGAGTATACTTATCGGCTTTTTTATTTAACTGAGCGTATGATAAAAATAGTACTCCTATATGCCATGATTTATATCGATGGCAGAAGATGGTTATATAATTGTTACCTAGCAACTAAACCGATAGGGTTCCATGACCACGGACACGTAGACCCCGCCTCACGCAACTAGACAACCGAAGCTGACTCTTAACTTGGCCCCCCCTATGCCTAAATCCTGGCTCCGCCCCTGCCTACGACACACCTATGGCTACAAGTGTCCCTCTTGATGTGGATGTAAAAGGTATACCGGTGGACCCTAAACTCTATCGTTCTATGATTGGTTCACTTCTTTACCTTACCGCATCTAGACCGGATATCATGTTTAGTGTGTGCCTCTGTGCTCGATATCAAGTTAACCCCAAGGAGTCCCAAATGAGTGCCGTGAAAAGAATTCTTAGGTACATCAAGAACACTCCTACAATGGGTCTTTGGTACCCAAAAGGCTCGGATTTTGGACTTGTTGGCTATGCGGACTCGGATTTCGCCGGTTGCAAAGTGAGTAGAAAGAGCACCTCCAGTGGATGCCAATTTCTTAGACAATTACTCATCTCATGGAGTTCCAAGAAACAAAATTGTGTGGCTATCTCTACGGCGGAGGCGGAATATTTGGCGGCCGGTGCTTGTTGTGCTCAACTCCTATACATGAAGCAAACCCTATTGGACTATAGATTATCTTATGGGCAAGTACCACTCTATTGTGATAGCGAAAGTGCTATTAATATGGCTCTCAACAAGGGTGATCACGGCCATGCGAAGCATATTGAAGTCAAGCATCACTTCCTCCGAGATCATGTGGCCAAGAAGGATATTGAATTGATTGGTGTTCGGACTCATGAACAATTGGCGGACATCTTCACCAAGCCACTTGACAAGAAGACCTTTTGTAAGCTTCGAGGAGAATTTAATGTTCTCGACCTCTCCGACTTCACTTGATATCCTTGAGCTTACATTTGTATATATGTATATATACCTTGCTTGTTTTTGTTTGTGTTGTTGTTTTTGTGTGTTCTTCTTGTTTTGTAGGACCGGCAACTAACCTTTTTGAGATAGCAATGAGCATGGGTTAAGCTTGGGATTGGTGGCACAATGGCTCCCGAGGCTTTGAAGAAGAGGCTCTTTGTGATCAAGCTCAAGAAGGGCTCACACTTGTTGTTGGTAACTTCGCTCTTAGCTTTCTCTTCTTTGTACCCTTATAGCATCATGCATTGTACACTTATCATTCTTTGCATTAGCATCATGCATCCTTGCATAAGTGTCTCGGCGCCGAGCACCCATCTAGGGGGAGTTGCTTATTCACAATATGAGTATATGACCTCCTATGATGAATACATAGCAATGCTATATGAGCTTCATGCCCATTGAACCATGATTTTTGAGCTCCAAGGTTAAATCCACTTGCGCGGCTCAAAGTCTAAGGGTTCATACATTTCCATCATCATCAACTAACCCCTATGTACTTCAAGACAATATTCTTTTGAGAATGTGTGTAGGGACAATTGTTAGGAGATGGAGAATCACGGATCAAGGGGGAGCTTCACGCCAAATCAAGTAACTCATTTTCCCACTCGTCTCATACTTTTACACTAACCTTTCTTCCTTGGTAGACTCTTTTTGAGTGATAGATGCCAAAGGGGGAGAGGAGTTCGGGCTTAATGATCGAGCAAGAATTTGGGGGAGAAGAGTTATGATGAAGAAGAGTTGGAAGATGTCACCTCAAGGGGGAGTTTGCGCAAATGGAGATCAAGTGATCAATTCACACAATCTTGAGGTGATGAAGAAGAAGAAGCAATGCCATCTCAAGGGGGAGTTTGCGCAAATGGAGATCAAGTGATCAAGATGATCGATCTTCACACAATCTTGAGATTGGTGCAATTATCAAGGGGGAGCGGGATTCTACAAAGTAAGTATGAAGGTAAACCCCTTGCAACTTCGCTTGTCATAGCTCCTTGTGCTTTCTTTCACTTGTGATATGAGTTTTTGCTCTAACTTGTGACTTCTTTTGAGCTATGACTTGCCTAGACCTATTCAACAAGGTAACTATCTCTCTATCTTGTACTTGTTGTTTAGTGTCTTGATCGAGTTGCGCTTTTATCTTGGCTTTTGTCAATACATCTTTTATCTTCTCGATCATTTTTATCATGGTTGTCATCCATCACCAAAAAAGGGGAGATTGTAAGCTTCATGACCATTGGAGCTAGGGAAACCCTAAGGTATGAATGTTTTGGTGATAGGATGAGAACCATGAATGTGACTAACACTCTTTGTGAGATCTTATAGGTCACATATGAAGAAAGCTCCGTCCGTTGGTAGTGAACGCCAACACACCATGAACTTAATGAAAAGGATGATTGGTTGCCTTCATCGACACAAGAACGGACTTGATGGAGTCACGGAGAAGATATGGATCAAGGCTAAGGACATGCTAGATCCAAGCGAGTGTTGCTTGGTTAGATGTTAGCTTGAGTCCATAGGAAAAACCGAACTATCAAGAGGGTTCGAGGTGGTTCTCTTAGTGCACACTAGTTATAGAGATCATTGGATGCATGGTGAGTCTCTCAGGGGCTAGGGTGGCAGAAGAGGGTTGAAGGAACCAAGAAGATCAAGTTTGGAAGAAGAAGATCAAGAAGAAGATCGAAGCTGCAAAGGCAGAAGAGACAGGACAGTACGGTCATGGAGACCGTACAATACGGTCTACAGAGGAAATCCAGACAGAAAGGCTGATGTTTCTGGAAATGGAGAAATGGAGACCGGACAATGGACCGGACGGTACGGTCTCTATTTGGAGATCCAGACAGAGAAGCTGAAGTTTCTGGAAGTGGAGAAATGGAGACCGGACAGTTGATCAGATAGTACGGTCCTAGGGACCGGACAGTACGGTCTCTATTGAGTTTTTCAGACAGAAGAGCTGAAGTTTCTGGAAGTTGAAGAATGAAGACCGGACAGTTGACCGGACGGTACGGTCAGGGACCGGACGGTACGGTCTTACAGGTGAAGAGCAACAGAGAAGGAGAAGTTTCTGTTGGCTGAAGAAGAAGTAGAGACCGGACAGTACGGTCCTAGAGACCGTACAATACGGTCTACTTCGAGATGAGGAGCAGCACTCCCTGGATGCCGGTCTGGTGAAGACCGGACAATACGGTCAGATGGAGACCAGACAGTACGGTCTATTGTACGGTCAACACGCAGACTCGGCCCTTTTGGACAACGGCTAGTTTGAGTTTGGTGGCCTGTATATAGTCGGTTGTTTACCTCTTTGAGGTGCTCTTGGACCCAGGAAAGAGGGGAGGTGCTGCCAAGAAGCCAAGAGGGAGAAGTGTGAAGCACTTGAGAAGGATTTGGAGTGATCCTAGTGCTTGAGAGAGTAACAAGTTGCATCCTTTGATCTCTAGGCTAGTGTGGGCTTGAGAGAGTCATCTAGGGCTGTTACTCTTGGTCTATGGCAAGGCCTAGACCGGTTAGGCGTCGGTGTTGAGCTGTCCAAGAAGAGTGTGGAAGCCGACACAAGTTTGTACACGGTCTTGGAGCTTCCCGTGCGAAAGAAGCATCACTAGTGGAGCGCCCTTTGGCACGCATCAAGTGCGGAGCCTTACCTCTGGAAGAGTACCCGGGATCGAGCCCGGCGGGACGTGCCCGTGACTTCACTCGGAGGGTGAAGTGTGCTCTAGGAGGGATCGCCATCGAGCGGAGGGACGGGGTCGAGACTCCGGCGGGAGTGACCCAACGTGGAGTAGGGGAAGGCGCCATCCTTCCGAGACCACGGGAAAACATCATGAGCATTCTCTATCCCTTCTCCTTTACTAGTCGCATTTACTTATCGTACTATATATGATTGCTTGTAGTACTTGAGTTGTGCTCTTATCTTGCTTGTGTGTTTACCTTTGTACCTACTAGCTTCGCTAGGTTTGCTTGTTTGCCTTGCTCGTGTGCTTACTTGTTATAACCTATCTAGTTGCTCTAAGGACTCTACTTAGTGTGCCTAGTATCTAGGTTGCCTTGTCTCTAGTTATCTTGTTGCCTTGCCTTGCCTAGCTAAAGTCTTCCGCTATCTATATCTTGTGCTAGGTTGCTAGTGTGGTGTGCTTGTGTTATCTATATCCACTAGCTATATAGGTTACGGATACTCCTTAGTGTGCTTTACCTTGTTACTAGAACTACTTGCTAGGAGTTGCTTAGGAGTTAGTGTTTGAAAATAGATTCTAGAGTGCACCGATTCACCCCCCCCCCCCTCTCGGTCACACGATCCTTACAAACATGTTTTGCGGCCTGTGCTTGCCGTGACCTCAATGTATAGGAGTGCGTCAACGTCCCGTTGACGGGGAGATGTTCCTCCTTCCAAGAATTCCATTTGTGTTTCTTCCAAATCAGACTACTAATTGTCCAAATAAATCTTACATAGAAATCACTCTCGTAATAATTGTCCAAAAAAATATCTTACATAGAAATCACTGGCAGGGTCGATCTCATCAGAGTTCGTGGTAATCGGCTTTGTTCTACCTTCCTGCACTGCTACATTAACCCCCTTTCAACGTGTCTGGAGTTCAATCATGTAGTAGGTCGGCGACATGTTTGCTTATGTCTTATCTGTTGCCGTTTGATGGAGCTCACGTGCAATCTCAGCAGGTTTGATGTTCCGTCGGCCGCGCATCTCGCGACATGTTGAATCTTCCATGGATTCTATATACCTTTCTTCCAAATTAGAATCTTATTTGTCCAAGTAAAACCTACTGAGAAACCATATATGTTGATGGCACTGCGTCTGTCATGCCATAGTTCCTCATTGATAGCACCTGCCTTCCTTCGCATGCATGCATGTATGACTTCGACTCTCAGCATGGGCACGGCCCTTTGAACTTTGTAGGACTCACAGGGGCTAGAGCTATTTTGCCGGTCTCGACCAAACGTGTCGAGCTCGTCGATGACCGCTCTCCAAAACCTTACGCATACTAACACCGAATAGTTAGTGATAATCTTCAGTGTGTCGTGCTTCTCAGTCGTTCTTGTACTCGGCCTCCTCTGCATGGCGCCTGCTTCAGTTCTGCGAAAAATCATCGGGGCTCCGGGCTCGGGGCTCCTCCGCTTCTCTGTCTTGGCTGCATTTTGATTAGCACCAAAAAGCCTGAGCCATGAAAGTCTGATTCCGATGCCGAGATGTACTATGTGCCGCCAGCCTTTGACTCCGATATTGAATTATTGATGGACTTGTATTATATCCAACATTGAATATTATCTCCTTATAGACGCCTGCTAGTAGTATTGTGCCAAACGGAGGCCATATACAGTCTTTATCAAGATTAACAATTTTTTCCGCATATCAGGCATACGTTTGGGCAAGAAAGCTTCCCTTTCCAAATACAATACTTTTATCTAATCTTGACCAGGGGCTATCGGATCAATATACGGTGTCCTTTATTTGATTTGTAGAAGGACTTCCCTTTTCTAGCACCGTGGCATGATTTTATTTATTTTTATTCCGAATTATATATATATTGTGTTGTATATATCATGGACTCTCTTATTTAATCTAGGTCCTTCAATCTTCATAAAATCCAATGGTTCACATCTTTCTCTTTTCCCGATTAACGTGGTAATTTCGTGGCCTTGAGAGCGAACGTGGTGGCTTCTTTAGACCTTCAAATACTAAGATAATCTTTACTACTTAATAAGTCTCAAAGTGGTCGTCAGCCAAAATTTTAGTTGGATATTTCAGTTTTCAGACCATCCGAGTTTAAGACAAATTCAAATTCAACTCGAATTCAATCATCCGAGTTCAACTCAGTTTCCTCTTACAGCTACAGAATCAACCTTAGACATATCCAAACATGTGGTCTGTTGGTAGCATCCCCAGGTGCTTCTGCTTGTTGACTGGATATCCGGGTTCGAATCATAGCGGCGGTAATTTTTTTTCCCTTTCGTTTTTTTTCCTTTTCCATAGACCTGGTGGATATAATAGAGGGGAAAGCCCTGAATGCAATAGCAAATGCAAATCTGATTCATTCTGCTCAATTGATCTGCGCACATACATGGGGAAACGATAGGAAGGGAAGAGGAGGCGTTAGAGGGGCATATGGGAGAAATAGTGGAATATTATAAGCGTGCAGGTTCTATATTAACGTTGTTTGTAAGGTTATTTTTAGCTTCAGTGGGTTGTATAGTGTAATGGTGTAGGCAGTGCAATATGTTCTTTTGTATTGTTGTAGTATATACAAAGTAGAGTTCAATGAAGGCTCTCTTAGACCGATAATTATTAGATTTTTGGAGAAGGGTGACCCATGTGGTAATTGATTTATTATCATATTTGCATGGTGTTATTTTAATTTATCAGCTTCATCGAATGTGTCATGAAAACATTTTGTTTGGTTCCTATGCACGGGTATTATTAGCACTCCACAACCTAGCATATTAATAAAATTACCAATATATTCTTGACGAATGCTTAATTGAAATGGCATATTTTGTGATGTATGTGCATTCGGTTGTCAGGTCTAAAAGGGCCTTCAGTTGTAGCTTATCATTCCATAATAAATTTTTGTGCATCTGGTTGTGAGGTCTAAGAGAGCCTTCAGTTGTAGTTTATCATTCTATAATAAATTTTTCGACGCCATAGCAACGCACGGGCAATTTGCTAGTAGATAGATAGATGGGAGAAGACTGACCGATCGATCCAGCTGGTTTGGAATGAAAGCAAGCTAGCTAGAGCTAGTAAGGAGTGGCTACCTAACCAATGCAAAGTTTGCAAACGCCAGATCCATAAAAATATGTCTAGAGAAGTGACCATAAAATCTGTGGGGGAGCCTCCCAAATCATACATATAATGACCAAATAAGTCGGCTAACCATGGGATGAGCATCAACACGCGTCGACCACTCGACACTACACGTGTCAAAGCCCATTCCAAGTAGCCAACAAAACAATATTCGATCACCACATGTATATTTCCGGTATTCCCCGGTATGCATTTACAACGCCCAAGATCGACATGCATACCGCTACGCCACAATTGTAACCATCATCATCACAAGATACAAATAGAGAGCCATTTTAATGTCATTACGAGTCTTCATTAAATCCAAAAGCAACAAAAGAGAGAGAGAGTTCAACTAGTTTAGCTCTCATGCCAATATTAAGAACTAGCAAAAGACATGTGTAAGAGTTTGATCCTTGACATGAGTACGCAGCGGAAACTTCAACAAAAGCCAATGGTGCTCAGCCCACAAACACCACCAGAGTTAGCGCAACCACAACCAACTACTCCTGCCCATCACCGCCCTCGGCGGGGTAGAAGTAGCCATACACGTACTCTTCCTCACCTGCAAAAACTTAAACAATAGCACCGTGAGTACGAAGGTACTCAACAAGACTTACACATAGAGTCATATAGCTCTTTGTACAACGGAAGATGAATTTGGCATTGGACAAGGATATGGCAAATAGGATGACATTTTGCATAAAGCTCTTAATCATTTTCAAAGTGATTAACTTGCAATCCTATTTAACATAAGTGAAGCTAAAGGGCAACACATATAAAACCTTAATAAAGAACAGGCAGTAACAAAGTAGCTCATCTCATCATCAACCCAAAACCACAGCTGGGAAAATATACCGTGACGAATGTTGCCGTACCAAGGCATGTTCATAACCGAGAACGCGGCAATTCGAATTGTTTTTACACCCTGCAGGGGAGTACACCTTTACCCACATGCCACACGACCACCGACCATACAATCTGTCGGAAGCAAGTGATGATTCAATGTGACAACCCACTCCAAATACGCCCCGACCATTTAACAGACGTTCGGTTAAGGCAAGTCGGTCGCACTAGGCCCTCGCATGGGGTCATCCCTAGCACCTTCTACAGCCCCCGAACTCGCAAGCTAAATGGTCGCAGCTAGATAAAGATGAAGGCTTACCTACCATTAGATCGGCATGTGGAAGTACGATAAGTGCCAAGGACTAGGAACAAACTATCAAACATTTCCCCCTAATTCACATTCCAATTCATCATTTATCTTTCAACTGAGCATGGTCAATTCTCCCAAATGATCACCTATATCGCGCGCGAACGTAGGTGACCTTCCACCGTTCGACTTCTACCGTGACATGTTTCAGCATAGCTAAGTATTTAACGAGTAACCCAACATAAGGACATACCCAGCTCATCAACAAAGAAAGGATATAACAAACATAAGGGAGATCAATGCAGCAAATAGGATATAGCATCAACACACCTACTGCCCAACTAATGCAAATATACATATTGACCATAATTCATTCACATGATCCCAAAATAGTTTGAGGTATGCATAGATGCTTGCCTTGAGCTGCAGGTTCAACACTCACGGTCTCTGGATCAGTACCACCCTCGTCACCACCAACGTTAACCTCCGGCGGTTTGTTCTCTAAGAGAAAGAACAATGCAACAAATAAATATCATGAATATGATGCTAATGAGGTGCAAAAGTCATGAAAATTGGTAGACATGCAGTGCAATAAGTCATGATTGCAATGCAAAAAGAATCACTAGAATTGGGTTTGATTTGCTTAGATTATAAGATTTTTAATGTAGGTCTGTCCAGAAATCTTGCTTATGACCTTGATTAGCTTTTAATTAATTAAATAACTTACAGAAAGTATTGAGAGTCGTTTCATATTTTTATCTTGCGGAGAATCTTCAAAGGAATCCAACGAAAGTGGTTTCATAATTTCTGAGGTCGCATGATTTTTCTATGGATTTTACAAGTTCTCTGTCGATATCAAACTGCAAATAATCGGAGTCGATAGAAACTGAGCCACGCGGAGGGCCACACGGACAGGGCGCACCGGATCTGGCCAGTGGCCACACCGGATCCGGCCTGGAGCTCGAGCTCCACAGCCATGGCGGCTGGTGGCTCGGCCAGGGCTCGTCCGCGGCGTTCCCGGCGGCTTTTCGGCCAACCGAGCACACGGGAAGGACCAGCACGAGGAGGGGATCCCGTTTGAGGTGCTCCCGGCGACATGCAGTGAACTAAGCTCAACATTTGCCGGCAATGGTGAAGGGCGTCCATAGAGAAATTGGAACTCGATTGAGTCTCTTGCAGGCCACAGTAGGGAGAGGAAAAGGGAGGAGAGAGCTCACCAGGTTGCAGCATTCTTGGGGCAGGAGCTTCACGAGCAGGGGACCTCCAAAGAACGATATGGGCCACAGGAGAGGAATGGAAGCGGGGCGTCGGAGCTCACGCGACTGCTGTGCGTGGAGAAGAAGAAGACGAGCCCAGCAAGGCGGGGGTCGACCTCCTACCTGACGAAGAGGGTCGCCGGTGTTGCTCGTCCGGATGGCGCCGGCCCTCAGGGAGAGGAGCTGCAGCTGCTGCTGTGCTCCATGGCTGCTAGATGGGGAAAAAGAAAGGAGCAGCGCAGCGATGGGGATTTTGGCTGTGGCTCCCGACGCACGATGAAGACGGCGTTCCCAGCTGAGCCCGCACGCAGAGAAGGGAGGAGGTTCAGGCTTCTCACGGCGTACGGACAGCGCTGGACATTGGACGGAGTCTCGCCGGCCGCGTGTCGTCGCGCTTCTGCGCGCGCGCCAGCGCCAGAGGGAGAGAACGGAGGGGAGGCTGACAGTGAGACCCGCATCGCATTTTGTCTGGGGCCTCTAGAGATCGGGGCAAAAATTGTCTGTGCTCCCACCAAAAAGTCTGCCTCCTACAGAGACTTGAGCCCGATTTTGTCTGCCCTCATCAGAGAACTGAAACGAAATTGTATGGGCATCAACAAATTGTCTGCCTTGTACAGAGAGCTGGAAGTTCTGTTTTGGGAAGCTTAACTTCTTTTCTTTTTCTAAAATCCGAAACATGAACTTAGAAAATTCCAAAAATCATGAGAATTTGACAGATTAGTTAAGAGATGATGGAGAATCCATTTGGACAAGAACCACTTGAAAAGATGAAGTGAAGATTTAAATAAAATTCGTCAAAGTTACATACTTTTTAACTTTTACTTAAATTTTAAAATTCCATTTACTTATGCAATGAGGATGCTTAATGATGCACATGATGCCGGATTAGGTTTAATAACATGCATTTGAAAGTTGGCATGTTACAAAATCTATCGGGACGCAATGACCGGATCATCGTTTTGGACCTTCCCTTGGTCAACAAATCGATCGCGCCTAATGAAGCCCTCAGAAAACGAATCGTCATCTCAAGAAACAGGCAGTGCTCCATCGCCTTCAAGTTACTCAACTTAACTCATCACATGCCTATGCACAGAGAGGTCACACATTTGGCTGGCCAAAGGTGTGCAACTTCGCTATCCAACCACAGAAGGCGATAAGTGCTCCCACAACCACATGCACAGAACGACCCTTCCCTCTGATCTTTTGTTCTCCGGCCGCAACTGGTGTGTCGACACGTTTGCTTGTGTGGGCTTGGTCTCGTCTCGTCAGGCGCCCATAGCGTGTGCCTGCTCGGAGGGACGCGCGCTCCGATCGATCGACTCCGGCGCGCACGGTCAGTTTGCGGCACGGTCGAGCCCGCTTCTTTCTATGGCTGCATGATTATTTTTTTTTTTGAAATGAACATGTTCAGTTCGGTTCTCCGCTAGGCTAATTACTGAGCACGTACGTACGCGCACCAGCGAGCCGCTCCGCTACGACGACAACAACGTACTTGCCATGTCCTCCATGGCCGGGTCGGGAGGACCACCTCCGACCGCGCACGGTCAGCCTCCGCGTCGTCGTCACGTGCTGGAACGCCTCCTCGTCGTCGTCACTCGTCAACGAAGAGGAAGTAGCAAGAGACGCAGCCGGCGCTGATGACCATGTCGACCGCGTTCGCCAAGGCGCGTGGGACGCGGAGGCAACAGCCGCAGGCGGGGCCGGACCTCCGAGAGCGCGTAGTACTGCGTCAGGAACGCGACTCCGGCGATGAGGAACTCAACATGACAAAAGGCCATCATGCCGCGTAGATTGCTGTGTAGCCACGACGGCCTCCATGCCGCCAAGTTAGCCGCGACTCGACCTTTGGCATCATAAACAATATTGGCAGAGCACGTACGTCGAAGGTGCAGAGGAAGCAGACGGAGCTATTACAGTCAAACCGTGTGGTCGTCAGCTTGCAAACATGCACGGTTGCTTTGCAATTGAAGATCACGATCGAGCGTACACCAGCGCCAGACCAAGCGAGAGGACGTATTGCCGCGTTGACTTGCTGTCATCCTCCTCCAGAAGATGAAACTGCGAGAGGACGTATTGACGTACTGATAAAGGAGTAAGCTGTTCGTAATTTTTTTTCTTCAGCAAGGGCACAAGAATTAAGATGCGTTTTCGGCATGAGACTGTCAAACACACTCCACACTCCACTCGCCATCGACCCACAAACCCAAAATAAGAAGTCACTCACCCATCCCCAACCCGTAGCGCTGCAAGCGGGGCGGGCCACGCCGCAACGCCGTTGGGCCAGCCCGCGCCGCAACCCGCAACACAGCCCGTATAAGCGCCGCTTCATCGATGCGGGCCGAAGCGGCGCGGCTTGCGGGACTGGCGGCGCCGCAAACCCGCAGGACTCGCGACGTCAGTGGCTGTGGCAGGGGAGGAGAAGGAGGAGGCGGAGGCGGCGGGCAGCAGCCGAAGCCAGCGGAGGAGGGCGAGGACAACGCTGTCGAGGACCACGCCAACGACTCATCATCATGCGAGAAGGCGACGGCGGCGCGGATCTTGGCAAAAATGGCGTTTCGGTCCATGTCCTTGACGCCTCGACGACGGCGGTCATCCGCGGCGGTGCACGGCGCGGCCGGCCTCCGATGCCACGCCCTCCCATGTCGACGTCGCGCCCTCCTGCCCCGAAGCGGCGCCCTCCAGCACCCTCGACCTCTCCTTCTGTCAAGGTACCACCTTGGTCTGCCATGTGTTCGTGGAAATGCCTTGTGTACTGCAGCTGAACACAGCGTCTTGATTCATGGCGACGGTGCGGGATCCGTGGTTGCAGAGGAGATGATCGACCTGTCCTTGAAGTTATGAACCGATTATGCATGAGCAAGCAGCAGCAGCAGGGCTTGTCTATTGTTCTTCCATTAGTGTTTTCTTAATTCTCTCAGCTTAATTATGGACTCATGCATGAACTGGTTGGCCACTGGGGTTCTCAGTGTGTTCAGTGATCGAGCATGAATTAATAAGTATAGTATCTAGTTTCAGTCGCCAGAAGATTTCATGAAACTCCATGTGTGTGTACTAGTACCTACATTCTTATAAAGTTTGCTATTATAATTAATTTATTTCTACTACCCATGATTTTAGTGTCTCAATCAATAGAGCTTCAATAATTTCTGAGTGGCTGATAGGACTGAATCTAGATTTATGTGGTGATGCATATGTATTTTACATGCTGCAGTTCTGTCATGACAACTTATCATTGACTCACTCTATTTGAAAATATCTTGTAGGTGGAGGCTTCTGAGATCAAGGCTGCTGGATGATATAGATCCTGTGACGATGAGTTGGAGTGTGCCATGCTAGCTTGGAGTATTGTACTTGAGAGAGTTCCTGTGATGATAAGATCTATGTTATGTATTTCGGATACTATGATCATATACGATTCCTACTAATCTGTTATTTCTGTCTGTGTGCTTAACCCACTCATACTGAATGATAAATCAGCAACCAGAATTGGTTGCACTGCCTCTTTTGAGATGCTTTGTGAATTGAAACAGATGATGTTGTCTTCAGTAAGTCCAGAAGCTTGCACAGACTCTAGTCGCTTCTTTACAAATAGTTCTTCGATAAACTGTTGACTCTTGAGGTTAATAGCTGTTTCTGCTAGAACTAAAACAAAGGCAGTCGTATGCAAATAGAGAGTATGAGAGGTAGTCAGGTGCACATGCGTCCACACGCGAGCATTGCAGCAAGAATAAGCGAGAAATCAAGATATTGAGAGAGAGAGATTAAGGCAACAATAGCCAATGAACAGCAAGGTCTTACCTGTGTGTGGAAGCGCCGTACTGCACACTTGCGAAGCAAACTTGGAGCGGCAGACGTGCGAAGACCCAGCGCGGCGTGAGCGGCAGACGTGCGAAGACCTAGAGCGGCGCCTTGCGGCGGCTAGCGGCAGCCCGCCAACAGAAGCGGCGGCATGCGGGCCGCCGCATCAGCCCGCTTCGGCCGTTGCGGCTGATGCGGCGCGCGGCGCGGCGTCCGCGACCCGCCCCGCTTGCAGTGCTACCCACAAGAGAAGAGAAGAGACAGAAATTTTCAAACGCACTGATTGAAAAATTAGGTTAAGGTGTGCTTTGGAGTTTTCTCCTGGGAATACTGAAACAAGTTGTAAACTAGAACTGTGCTTGCAAGCTGTTGCACAATACGCGCAATTGCGCGACTAGTTTGTTGTAACAAAGAATGGGAGAAGATTGGCCGGATCCAGCCGGTTTGAACGAAAGCAAGCTAATAAGGAGTAGCTACCTAATTAACCAATGCAAACGCATGACTAATCAGAAAACGAATCGTCCCTCAACGTCATCTCAGGATCAGTAAAAAACCTAAATCAAACGCTAGCAGTACCAACGAGAGAGGCAGTCAAATAGCAGACAGGCATATAGAGAAAACAAGAACATATATCCGACAGTATATCTCAAGTTCCTTAACTAGAAGAGTACATGACAATTGACATCTCTGTCAAGGCAGGCATCAGAGGAGTGCTAGTAGTAGTAGTACCCAACAAACAAGAAACAAAGTAGCATCATCAAAGGATCCAATTATTCAGCGTACGCACAGCTAGTGCTTAATTACTCACCTAGTACTAGGAATTAAGCCTGCCTCCACGTCCACGGCCGGAGCACCGTGCGCCTCAGTTCTTGCCGCCGCCAGCCACGGGGACGTCGCGGATGGCGTCGGGCTCGCCATGCTCTGCCGCGTCGTCGTCGTCGTAGGCTGCGAGGAGGCGGCGGCAGCCGATGTCGGCGGAGGTCGTGATGACGGCGCAGAGGAAGAGGTACATAAGGAGCCTCGCTACGAGTCCTGCGATCGAGGCGTGGCCGGCGGTCGAGGCGCTGCGGTCGGCGAACGGAAGCAGCTCCGGCACGAAGAGGAACGCGGCTGACGAATGCCCGAGGCAGTTGCCGCGAGAAGGACCACCGCTCGGAGGACGAGCTGGTAGCGTTTCTTCATGGCGGCGGTGGACGGCGTCGATCGGCCTTGGGAGTCGGAGTCTCGGAGAGAGGCGAGCTTCGGCGAGGCGGCGGGGGGTGGAAATGGAGTGGGGGAATCGATCGGTGCTCACGGCTCTGACGTTGTATGCAAATTAAAACGAGCACAAGTCACTGAACTTTTAACTCTATCGTCACATGCCTATGCACAGAGCGGGCGCTCGTTTGGCTGGCCAAAGGCGTGCAACTTCGCTCTCCAAGAGTCCAACCACACAGGTCCCCGGCCTCAACTGGTGCGTTGACACGTTTGCTTGTCATGTCTGGGCTCGGTCTCGTCTCGTGCCCGACGTCCTGTCTCCTGTCCGTGCTTATGTGCCCATAGCGTGTGCCTGCGCGGAGGTGCGAGCGTTGCGCGCGCGGGCATCGACGCTTGCCAGCGCGCACGGTCATATTTGCGGACTAATTAAGCCGTACGGTCGATCCCGTTTCTTTCTAATCGTGCTTGCATTTTTTCTTTGCTGTGACGCATGTTCAGTTCAGCTCAGGTTCGATAGTCGAGTACCAACCACTACAGTACTGCGTGCGCATTACGCGCAAGGCACGCCACACACTAACCGGATCCGGATGCTCGGATCAAGAGCAGTGCGGACGCGCACCAGCGCGCGGGCTCTGCTCGGCTGGCTAATCACTGAACACGTACGCCACAGTCGCCACTACGACGACAACACCGTACTTGCCATACGCCCCCCATGCCCGGGCCGGGACCACCACCGACCGCGCGCCTCAGTCCTGCGGACGACGCGGCCAGCCTCCGCGTCGTCGTTGCGGAAGCCCACGTGCCGGGTCAACGCCTCGTCGTCAGCGAAGCGGATGTAGCAGGAGACGCAGGCGGCGCCGAGGACCATGTCGACCGCGTACGCCACGGCGCGGGGGACACGAAGCGGAGGCAACAACAGCAGCCGGAGCTGGAGCCGGACGAGGCGTCGCGCGCACGGTTGCAGGAGAACGCGACGGCCGTCCCCAACTGGCCAGCTAAAGCGCGGTGAGAAGCGGAGCTAGTCCACTCTCGTGTTCACGTTGGTGCACGGGACAAAATTCCTTCGCGCAAACCTCGATCGCTGCAACGGACATTAGCCCAGTTCTTACGACCGTGACTGACATGTTGCATCTGCAAGCTGTTACGTACACTTTTAGTGATGTGATGATCAAGACTGGTGCTGACGATCTGGGTTTAAACTTGAAAGCAAATAAAGACGGGCATCAGTTTTGAATTTCTGATGTCTTGCGTCATTTTTATTGACGTGGAAAGAAATCAACCTGATGCGATTCCTTGAACAGCAGCAAATCGCACTGTCGCATAATAAGACACATCCCTGGTACCGTGTCATGCACCTCGGGATCACATAAAACAGTAAAACACGGCCATCCAGCGTGTGCATCAAAGGAACATAAACAACATTTTCTAGATCAGAAAATTCAAACGCAGTCATTTAAACTAGCAGGGAAAACCCTGTCAACTTTGTGAAACAAAGTATCGTCGATCACGGATACGTGCGCATGTGGCGCGTGCCTACATGGAAACCGCGCATGCATGCTCCAAACCAATAGTAATAGTACACAACAAGGCTCAGATCAGCTAAAATTATCTCCGGCGTGCAGGAGCCCAGCTACTAGAGCGTGCGTACTTTGCCTTGCCCGATCGAGCTCCCGGCCATGCCTCAGTCGACGTTGCAGCCGCTGGGCACAACTTTGGCGTCGCCGACATGGATGACGATGCCGATGCAGCTCACCTTCTTGGCACCGGCGGCCTCTTCCTCGTCGGCGAAGCAGAAGTACAAGGCGCCGCAGGCAACACCGAGGGGGATGCCCAGGGCGGCGGCGATGCCGCAGGCGGCGCCGAGCGAGATGGTCCTGCCCATGCAGAAGTCGGGGAGGGGGTCGGCGCCGGTGCCTGGCTGGAGCTTGGTGCACAAAGAGATGAGCCACGAGGCGGCCACGGCGAGGCACGCGGCAACGAGGAGGAGCGCGAGCAGGCGGCGGCGCAGGCAGGCCATGGCGGCGAGGTGTTTAAAATAAATGCATGCTGTTGTTATAGATATGCTTGTTGTACCCAATTCTGTTGTATATAGATAAGTTATTATTGTTAGGATCATACCGGCCATGCATCTCCGAGATTACGTGAGATGTAAGCTGCGACAAAATTGTCCTCCGTATATTAACAGGGCTACGCGGCCCTACGTACGGGGCTCAACGCTTGCACAGCATTTTACACGACGAGCTCCATCGACGGCGCGCGCGCGGCTCGATCAACCTGCGGAGATGTACGTCTCGGCGAGGGAGCGATAGGGTTACTTTTCTTGGAGCTTAATTGGTTGAACGACGGACGCGGCCGGAGTAGTAGAACATTGGTTGTGGTAACTACTGTGGTGACACGCGGAGGGAGCGGGACGGGGGGCCCTGAGTCAGTGAGCCGGTGAGGAAGGCCATTCGGTGCACGCGATGGATTCCTCACGCGCTGACAGCAGGTCAGGTTTCCATCGAACGTACGTTTTGCATGGAACTGGCGAGAGGCTGCTGGGACCGGCGAGCCCGGCCGCGCCTGCGCGCGGTTGCAAATTTTCGTGCTCTCATCTACTACGGCCACGACCGGCCTCCGCACCAGGCTGCCACCTGCATGTGCCGTGGTGGTTGGGGCTCTGCGCCTCTAATTCACCTAGGAATGGAGGTACCCGGAGCTGTACGATGCGACCCTTGAAGGCATGGGGCCGAGAGACGTGTCGCCTCACTGGAACTCGTACGTACGGTGTGAGACGGAACGCGCCGGCGAGGAGGAAGCGCGCTCGCCGGCGTCGCCGCGCGGCCCTCATGCCGGTTGGCTTGAGTTGGCTCCTTCATCTACTGAAACAAGTTTTTAGGGGAAGCGAGAGAGCATCGAAGGGTGGAGACGAGAGAACTCCCGAAGCCGAGCCATCTAGCTAGAAGAGATCCATCACGGTGAGGCATGTCACGAAATGGTCAGGTGCTCACATAGGGAAAGGAAGAACAATCCCGCGGCCCGGTTGCCTAGATCCCACTGAGAAAACAAATGACATCTCCCCAGCCCAGCGTTCTACTAGCTAGCATCCATGAACACTCAAGCAACGGCACAAGAAATGTGAGGCACACACATGAGAATTCTTGCAGAAAAGTTTGGATCATATATAGCAAGCCAACACCCAGTACAATGCAGAAGCAAGCAACGGTAGCAAACAGGAGTTCCAAGCACCTAACAACAGCAGCGAGAAGCAGTAGCAGATCTGCTAATAATTACTAGTGCGCATCAGGAGTTATTTAGTACTACTGCCGGAACAGGATGATGACCCGCATACCCTTCCGCCCCTGGCGCGCGCGGCTCGCAGCACGCCATCAGTACTTCTTGCCGCCGGCCTCGACGTCGTAGCGGATGGCGACGTATCTGGTGGCCTTCTTGCGGGCGGCGCCGGCCGCTTCCTCCTGGTCGTCGTCGTCGTCGGCGAACGGGTTGCCGAAGATGGCTGCGGCAGCCAGCTGGCAGAGGAGCACGAGGACAAAGCCGACGAGGAAGCCGACGAGAAAGTTGACGACGTCCTGCCTCGCCGTGCTCGAGTCGCCGGGGCTGGGGCTGGCGAGTAGTCGTCGTCGACGAGCGGGCGGTGGAGGAGGCCGTTGAGGAGCAGCCACAGGACGAGCACGACGGCCAAGCTGAAGGCGGTGTTGCGGAGCACCTTGCGGAGGATCTTGTCGGCGGCCATGGCAGAACGCACACGCGCGCGAGCGACGGCGAGGGCTTGTATCAGAGGAGCGCGCGTCCGGGGTGTTCAGCAAGAGTGCAAGACAAGCAACAGCAGTAGGCGTGCGTAGAGATGGGAGTCGTCCGTGACCATATAGATAGAGTCGTCCGTGACTTTGCACAACGACTTACAAGTTGACCGAGTCGTGCGACTCGGCGAACACCAGCGCCGCCGCCAACCAAGACGATCGCGCCTGCCGCTCGCGCCGGAGGCCTCGAGAGCGCCTTTCCTCGCCGGCGGGCGGGGGGAGAGGCTGTCTCTCAGGCCAGGCGTGGGCGGCTGGGCGGTGCTCGTCAGGTTTGAGGACTAGTTTTTTTGTGGTTAGGGTTAGGTTTAAGTGCCTCCATGGCGGGTTTGGAGAAGGAGAAGGCGGCGGCGACGTCGGCGACGACTACTCCCTAGCACAAACATGGTGGGCTCAGTGTTCAGACGGTGATGGCAAGGCAAAAGTGTCATCATCGATCATGAATAAGTACTCCAGCCCCTCCTTTGTTTTGCTGTGGTTCTTTTTGACCATGGCTGTGGGCTAGTGAGATTTTGGTTTCCGGTGACATCTTTCTGGATGTTTCTTGGATTTGTGTTTTCCCACGGCGAATCTGATGAACAAGGCGACAATGAGCTCAACGGCGGGCTCGACGACGACAAGTTTATTGTATTTACGTGTGGAAGGTCAGTAGTCTATCCTTTTTTGCGAAAGGGATGGATTTCAATTTTCCCCCGTCAGAGATGAGGATGGCGGTGGCAGATGGTGAGATGGCCGTGTTCGTTCAGATCGGAGTTCTCTTCCGTGGCATATCCGTCTGGGACGGTGATCCTAGATGGTGGAATTTATGGCTCTTTCAAGGTTTCTTGTCTCCCATCGATGGAGTTGGAGTTGTTTGGGTTGTTCTTGTAATCCGGAGATGTAATATGCCTTAATATCAATGGAATTCCCCTTTCGCAAAAAAAAAAAAAAAAAAAGAGTCGTCCGTGATCTGGAGATGGGAGATCGTACACGGCCCAGTGATCTCTTCTCATCCAACGGCTCGCGTGCACGCAAGCGTACACTAAGGTGTCAATGACGCGCGCATCCGCACACGGTGAAAGTATAGCATTATTCTCCCTCGGGCACGAAGCGCTTTGCCCCTTTCGGTAACACGTCTCGGCCACATGCAGTTATTGATCCCGCACCAACACCACCGATTCCATCCACTGCTCATCTTGTTGCCTATAGCATTGGCTTTCGTTTTCTCTTTTCATCCAGAACCAAATAAAAATGATGATGAGCGATCCAGTTCAGAGTGACACTGTCGTTAATTACTAGACAAATTAAAGCAGCTGAGGGTGAATTAACGAGCGTCAAACTTTGCCGAGAGGAATTGTTTGCCGAGTGCTCTTTAGATGGACCCAGATTGGAATAAAAAATCTCTTTCCTCCTCTCCGTGACAGCATTAGCTTTCCCGAGCGGCAGAAGCAAGGACGTCCCGATAGTATTTTTTATTCGCCATGGTTCGAACCTTGTTCTCACAAATTGATTTGGAAATTGAAAATTCCTCTAAAGATCAAGATTTTTCTTTAGTACCTTCGAAAAGGTGTAATATTAACAAAGGATAATCTTGCAAAACGTAATTGGAGTGGTAGTCAAAAATGTTGTTACTGCAATTGCAATGAAACAATCAAACATCTCTTCTTTGACTGCCAGAATGCGAAAACTATTTGGAGGATCGTTAATATTGCTACCGGTTTACCCCCTCCTTGTTCTATTACCCATATGCTGGGAAATTGGCTAGCAGGGGTTGATCTAAAAGAGAAAAAACTATACTTGTAGGGGCGGCGGCTCTATGTTGGGCCATCTGGCGTTGTCGAAATGATGTGGTTTTTGATAATGTCAAATATTCCTCTTTATGCAGGCTGTTTTCAGGGGAACATACTGGCTGCGGTTTTGGGCTTTGCTGCAGCGTGATGAGACAAAGGAGACACTTCGTTCAGCGAGCTTAAATATGGAGATTGTTGCCATGGATATCTTCGCGAAGAGCGGATGGAAATTTAATAATAGACTTTGTCTTTAATTTGTTTCCTTTGAGCTCAGCCAGGGAGCTGAAAGTTTTGTAATAAGATACACTGAACGCTGTGTGTGGAAACGCAGAGGCGGGAAACAATTTCCATTTTCTAAAAAAATGGTTCGAACCTGTTTGAGCGTCGAATTTTCATGGCTGCGCTCCGTTCGACTTCCGTAGTGTGGTCTGTTCGATTACCGAACCGCGTGGGACGACGGTTCGGTTTTGAGCCACACTACGGGGCTGCTCGGCGGGGCCGGCTGACGTGTCGCGCCGCGCGTACGTGCTTGGCCTGCTGGCTGCGCTTGATGATCATGCACTACGGAAAACTCCTAATTTGCCCAGTGTTTAAAGGTTTGCTGAGAGCATTATGTTAGACACTCGGATGTTTGCCGAGTGCCAGGTAAGAGGCACTCTTGACAAAGGTCCATCTTTATCGAGTGTCCAGTCCAGTGGTGGACCCACGCATTGGGCCGCATGGGCCTCGGCATACCTTAAAATTCTGGCTCAAGCACAATTTCAACACTGTAGCACAGCTACAGTAACCATTTTTTTTTCTTCTGGCCTTTTTGCTCTTGTCGGCCCACCCTAATAGGCTGAGCTGGGTCCGCCACTGGTCCAGTCCCCTAAAGAGCACTCGGCAAACAACTCCTCTCGGCAAAGTTAGACGCTCGTTAAAATTTTTGGACGGCCGTTGGACGAAGTAGGCCCAGGTACTCGGCAAATATGGGACTCAGCAAATTTTTTATTTTTTGCCGAGGCAAAGGAGCCTCTTTGCCGAGTGCTCCCCTACACTCGGAAAAGAGGCTCCTTTGCCTAGTGTTTTCACAATTACACTCAGCAAAGAATATTTCAATTGATTTTTTAGACACCTAAATTAACTCAAATAAAATAGTTTTGAACTACAAAGTTCTATGTTTTCTCAACATCTACACTTCTTATTTTGGTATTTTTTTTCATTCGATAAAGCGCTAGTAAATTTGTTCACAAATCTTACCGCTCCCGTAAAGTTTCCTGAAACACGAAGAGGAATATTTGGAATATATGCACAACGTGTCTACAGTTATTTCAGAAAAAAAGACCAAAATAAAAGTTGTAGATCTTCATAAGTTACACAAGTTTGCTGTTGAACACTTTTTAATTTGAATTCAAATTGTCAGCGAAAAAAATATTTAAATTTCTCAAATTTAAATATTTGAATTTTAGAAACAATCTCGGATGGAGAAACAATGAAAATAAATGATGTAGATCTCGAGAAGTTATAAAACTTTCGTGTTGACAACTTTTTCATTTGAAATCAAATTGTCAACGTAAAGTACGTTTGAATTTCTCAAATTTTGAAATTTGAATGTTTTAAACAATCTCGGATGGAAAAATTGTGAAAATAAAAGGTGTAGATCTCGAGAAGTTATGAAACTTTTATTTTGACAACTTTGTTATTTGAAATCATATTTCAACCAAAAAATTATTTAAAATAGAAAACTGTGTGTTGTAAAAAAAAGAAAAATAAATGTTTGTCGAGTGCCACGTGGCGGGCATTCGGCAAACGTTGTGCAGTTGCTACTTTGACTTAGCACCGCGCGCGGGCTCTTTCCTTTCTCTTCTTCTTCACTTCCTTTCTTCTTCCTCGCTTGCGCACGTCGCCGCCGACGCCCCCCCGCGCCCTGCCCTCGCCCGCCGCGCTGCCCACCGTGCTCCGACCCCCGCCGCGCCCCACCCACCCTCCACGCCGCCCTCCGGCCCTGCCGCATCATCCCTCCATGCCGGCGTACCCTACCGCGCCGCTGTCCCGAGCGCGCCGCCCCCCACCGCACCGCCCTGGGCCGTCGTCCCCCACCGCGCCGCCACGGGCCACCGTCCCATACCGCACCGCCCCGGCCGTCGTCCCCACCGCGCCGCCCCAGGCCGCCGTCCCATACCGCACCGCCCCGGGCCGCCGTGCCCCCCACCGCGCCACCCCAGGCTGCCATCGCCGAGCGCGCCGCCCAGGCTGCCGTCCCCCATCGCGTCGCCCCGGGCCGCCGTCCCATACCGGACCGCCCGGGCAGCCGTCCCCTACCGCGCCACCTGTTGGCGTTTCTTACGCAAAAAGATTTAATTCAATTTTCGCAAGCGCACGGAACACCATTGTAGCATTTCACCCGGGAGTATTCTAAGGTTATCGTATTTATATTTTCCTCAGGGAAGCAGGGCTAAGAATATCATGAATTAACAAGGAAACATCTATTATTTATAACTTGCAAACTAGACCAAATCAGGGACACATATATGATATGTGTGTGGCACTCAGGCCGTCGATATAGTTAACAAGGAGTTAGCGTTTAGTTTGGGAGAACAACGAGCAGAAGGTATCAATTAGCCTAAGGGTTAGCATTTAGTATTTCCTGATAGTCTACAACTACTTACTTAAGATTTTATTACCGATACGTTCCTGCATATCGGGGCACGGATGTGCTAGGTCTGCTGGAGCAACCTAGGAAACCACCCGCTATAATTAAGACCCTGCTAGCTCCAACCCAGACGTGGTGGATTACAGAGACCGGTGTAGCTGTCACATACACTCGCGGCTACCATCCTCCGTGGGGTTGGGTGCAAACTCACATCTAGAACAATTCTTTGAACCATACAAGCAATCATCCTAAATAATTTACCCTAATCTTTTGGGGCAAACCACCCATTATAGTAAATCCGAATAAGTATAGACCAGTGGGTAATCTATCCTTATCTACCATTGCATGGACGTGGAACCAACACAAGAATTTCTCTATAATAATTACTTAAGTCAATAAATATAAACTAAAAAGAAAACTAAATTAAATAAATAAGAAAATAAATAAGAAAATAATTATATTAAAGAAAGTATAAAAGAAAAGATACACGAGAACTTTACCCAAACTCCGAAGAGAACTCCGGAGCTCCGAGCGAAGCTCTCACTTCTACTCTAACTCCCATGACTAAAATACTAATCCTATTCTAAACTACACAAGTGGAATGATCTTACATGAGCCGAGCATGACCTTACATTGGGTCTTCTCTTCTCAAGTGTGGAGGTGCAGGTTGGAGTGAGGGGAGGGGTCCTCTATCTATAGTGGAGTTGCTTTGGGAGAGTGGAGAAGGTCTTGGAGCATTTCGTGGAAGATTCCCTTCTTGCCGATGTCTCCTGGCTTGGCTGGTGCGTCAAGTGGCTTGTGACCGACTCTGGAAACGACTGGAGAAAGATTGAGGCGGTTGGAGATTGGCTTGGGCCGACCGGCCAGGTGTTTGGGCCGGCCGGCCAACTTTTTCCTTATTTTCCTCCAATCTTGTGCGAGGCATAACTCCTGCTCCCGAACTCCGAATTGGGTGATCCAAAAGGCCATTTTGACTATCTCGACTAGGGCTTTGATATGGAGGGATCTTTGTGATTTGAATAATTATTCTTTGATGTCCATGTCATTCCTTGTTTCTTGCTTTGAATGTCGTCGAGATGTCCGAGCAGGACCTTGTTTATCTTGTGCCTTTTGTATATTTGCTTTTTATCCATAAGTATAAGCACAATTGCACCAATATTCCTATGTACCTTGCAAAACAAGATCACATCCTAAACTTGTGGAACTTTATTAGTTTAATGCAAGAAACATTGGTGCATACCTTTTATTCGCCGATAAGTTGACGGTCATTTTATGATTTAATGGCCGTCAACACCTCTCAAAGCTTAAACTTTGCTTGTCCCGAGCAAAACTCAAAACTTAAGTATCGGCGGATCAGTAGTTGCTACAATGTTAGTGCCCTGCAGGTATCAAATATGCAACGACATACTCCAGGATAACAAAGTAATCTATAAACCAGCACAATCTATTTACCAGGTACTACATACACTTAGTGGGGCTTATAGGCTACTTTGTCATATGACATTGAAAAGCAGAACGGTCATCTTAGGTTTTGTCAAACAATTCATGCAAGTAACAAATCCAGAGCTTTTGTTTGCTGCATAAGAAATAAATACTTCTTTAAGCTTGCACTTCCCTTTTTGTCTCTCTTTTGATGAGGCTATTCCCTACAGGATGTCACTCAAGACCTATTGCTACACAAGAGGTATGTTCTGGTGGAGCTTGGTCGGGGTATGCATACCTTTCATACATATTTCGTAAGGCTAAAAGATGATCTAGAGAAACTTAGCAACTCCTCAAAGTCAGTCATATGGAAAGAATGATAGCCAGCGGGGAAGAGAAATCACTCATGAAAATTTCAGTCTTCGTTGCTCAAGAAAAATTTTGATAGTGGCCATCAACCTCTTAAAAAAAATCTTTGCTGCACATTATGGGAGGTTTTTGTTTTTAAACTCCCATAGTGTATAAGGCAAAAAAAAATTTTTGATGGCCTAGACAATATTTTCGGAATTTTTCTTGAGCATTTGAATGAAGACAAGGAATTTTGTGAATGAGTGGTAACGAATTTCTCAAATTTCTATATGAAGGATAAATGACTGACATGAGGAGTGCAATGTTCCTAAAGATCAAAATTTAACCAAACTCAACATATGAAAGGTTGCTATGAGTGGAGCTATTTCCGAATTTGTCATGATATGGCTCTGGCAGGTAAATAAGTCCTCATAAGGGAAGTGCAAAAACATAAAGAGTTTTTGTTGCAGCAATTTAGAAATTAAAAACATCTCTGGAATGTTACTGCAGGAAATTGCAAACTTAACCCAGAATAACCATATCATACGAATCAATG
This sequence comes from Eragrostis nindensis, assembly GCA_012490785.1. Lineage (NCBI taxonomy): Eukaryota > Viridiplantae > Streptophyta > Magnoliopsida > Poales > Poaceae > Eragrostis > Eragrostis nindensis. The sequence goes on from JAAXCT010000149.1 coordinate 497,645, forward strand.
CCTAGACTTGGTGAACCAGGTGCTACCCACATAAATATAGCAATACTAGTAATATGATCATGTCGATCTACGTCATACTTAAATTAAATAAGGAGTAGAGGTTGCATAGAAGACACACACAAGGAACTAACAGAGCAACCATTCATCATCTCCTTTAAAGTTTGGTAAACACCAAGTTCTAGCATTTTATTCAGAAAAAGGGAGTATTTTATTGATCGATAGGGAGACTTACCTGGGGGTCCTCCCCAAGCTTGAGTCTTCGCAAGACTTAAGCTTGAATAGACCGCTTCCTCCATTCTTCTTGTCTCTGCAAAAAGAATGAGGGTGATACAGGTGGCTAGCCCCTATTGGCTTTGCCGAGAACCTTTTTTTTTTTTGATAGGGAAAGGGCACAATTCAAATAGAGTATAGAAGTACGTACCTGGCGGTCCTTCCCCAAGCTTAGCTCTTGCAACCATGTGCAAAGCTAAGCGATTAAATCTTCATTTGAAGGTACTAGGTCCGCCTGGTTGGTTTCTCCTTCTTGAATTATGTGCCTTCCGTGTTGCCTGATGTACTTGGTTTGCTCTCAAAAGGATCTCTGCAATGGTTAGTACAAATCCATTCGTCTACAATAGGCACATCTCTATATTTCCATTGATCAACCTAGACACCACGTCTAATTCGATCAATTATGTGAGGAGAGCAGAGGAATTATACTCTCCTTCTGTCATGAAAGCATCATAGAGACGTGTATTTTTCTGTTGGTTGAACGGCCACCGGGCATAATCTCAATGGAGAACAGAGGCACAGAAGTGATCTTCACCTAACCAACAGAAAGAGACACAGGCGATTGATTTATGACTAACAATTTAACCACAACCCACATCATCAAAAGAAATCCGAGAGCAGGGTATGGTCATAGTTGCAGTTTATTTCCGTGAAAGAGCAGACTCAAAATTCTTTGCATTGGTGAAGCAAAGAATCATTCAGGAAACTTTATTTGTATATTTTTTTCTATTTGCAAGGAAGGGTATATGACAAGGAAAGCAAGGAACAAAAGCGAGTGCTTACCTGGCGGTTCCTCCCCAAGCTTAGTCTTTGCAGTCGAATGCAAGACTAAGCTATACATTTCTTCATTGAACGTCTTGGTTCCGCCACATATGTTCACTGTCATAAAAATCCAACCTTTCTTGCGAAATCCCTGGCCTATGATTGGGCACTCAGGTTCTTTTTTTTTGAAAGCCCGAGGCCTATGATTGGGCACCTGGGTTTTTTTTTTTTAAATGCAGCGGGGTGGGATGGAGGGAAACTAAATATGCAGATGGATTGAAAAGAAAACAGTGCAAATGTGACGGTGATATGATCAAACAAAATGCAGGTGGATGCTTAGTCTAGCAGCAAATTAATCATACTAGATAATCGATGTCAATCAAAGATATCTTAGACCATTGCTTTCCCGGCAACGGCGCCAGAAATGCTTGTTGGCGTTTCTTACGCAAAAAAATTTAATTTAATTTCCGCAAGCGCACGGAACACCATTGTAGCATTTCACCCGGGAGTATTCAAAGGTTATCGTATTTATATTTTCCTCAGGGAAGCAGGGCTAAGAATATCATGAATTAACAAGGAAACATCTATTATTTATAACTTGCAAACTAGACCAAAGCAGGGATACATATATGATATGTGTGTGGCACTCAGGAGAACATCCATCGATATAGTTAACAAGGAGTTAGCGTTTAGTTTGGGAGAACAACGAGCAGAAGGTATCAATTAGCCTAGGGGTTAGAATTTAGTATTTCCTGATAGTCTACAACTACTTACTTAAGATTTTATTACCGATACGTTCCTGCATATCGGGGCACGGATGTGCTAGGTCTGCTGGAGCAACCTAGGAAACCACCCGCTATAATTAGACCTGCTAGCTCCAACCCGGACGTGGTGGATTACAGAGACCGGTGTAGCTGTCACATACACTCGCGGCTACCATCCTCCGTGGGGTTGGGTGCAAACTCACGTCTAGAACAATTCCTTGAACCATACAAGCAATCATCCTAAATAATTTACCCTAAGCTTTTGGGGCAAACCACCCATTATAGTAAATCCGAATAAATTACTTGCGTATAGACCAGCGGGTAATCTATCCTTATCTACCATTGCATGGACGTGGAACCAACACAAGAATTTCTCTATAATAATTACTTAAATAAATAAATGTAAACTAAAAAGAAAACTAAATTAAATAAATAAGAAAATAAATAAGAAAATAATTATATTAAAGAAAGTATAAAAGAAAAGATACACGAGAACTTTACCCAAACTCCGAAGAGAACTCCGGAGCTCCGAGCGAAGCTCTCACTTCTACTCTAACTCCCATGACTAAAATACTAATCCTATTCTAAACTACACAAGTGGAATGATCTTCCATGAGCCGAGCGTGACCCTACTTTGGGTCTTCTCTTCTCAAGTGTGGAGGTGCAGGTTGGAGTGAGGGGAGGGGTCCTCTATTTATAGTGGAGTTGCCTTAGGAGAGTGGAGAAGGTCTTAGAGCATTTCGTGGAATATTCCCTTCTTGCCGACGTATCCTGACTTGGCCGGTGCGTCAAGTGGCTTGTGACCGACTCTGGAACCGACTGGAGAAAGATTGAGGCGGTTGGAGATTGGCTTGGGCCGGCCGGCCAACTTTTTCCTGATTTTCCTCCAATCTTGTGCGAGGCATAACTCGTGCTCCCGAACTCCGAATTGGGTGATCCAAAAGCCCATTTTGACTATCTCGACGAGGGCTTTGACATGGAGGGATCAAATTTGTGATTTGAATAATTATTCTTTGATGTCCATGTCATTCCTTGTTTCTTGCTTTGAATGTCGTCGAGATGTCCGAGCAGGACCTTGTTTATCTTGTGCCTTTTGTATATTTGCTTTTTATCCATAAGTATAAGCACAATTGCACCAATATTCCTATGTACCTTGCAAAACAAGATCACATCCAAAACTTGTGGAACTTTATTAGTTTAATGCAAGAAACATTGGTGCATACCTTTTATTCGCCGATAAGTTGACGGTCATTTTATGATTTAATGGCCGTCAACACCACCCCAGGCCGCCGTCGCCGAGGCGCCGCCCCGGGCCGCCGTCCCCGACAGCCCCGGCTGCCCCGCCCGCCCCGGGCGCTCCCTAGCCGCACCTCCACGGCCGCCCCCGCCCGTCGGTCGGCCGCCCCTCCACGGTCGCCCCGTCCCGGTCGCCCCTCGCCGACGCGGCCTCTCTCCAGACGCCGCACGCCGGCCACCCCGTCCCGATCGCCCCTCCCTGGCGCCGCCCCTCTCAAGACGCCGCACGCCGGCCACCCTCCCGGGAAGCCGCCGGCCGGCGCGTGCCCCCTCCTCGGACGGCGGCCGGTCCTGCTCGGTCGGCGCTGCCCCTACCCGCACGCTGCTCCCGGCCGGTTGCACGCCGCCGCTGCCCGAGTGTCCCCGACCTTCACCTTCACCGCCTCGCCCGTCTTCGAGCTCATTGGTGAGCACATTGAAACGATGAAATGCAAATTTAACTTGGATGGTTGCTATTATGTGGTTGCTCAATTGGACGTTAGATACGATGCAATTGCTTAATTGGATATTAGTTGTCGGCCATGGTTCCGTTGGTTTCAATTGGATGTCAGCCATCGTGCCGTTAGTTTGTTGCAGTTTTTGGGAACCTCACCGTATAGGGGAGGTGCTGTCGAAATGCCAAATGATGAAGGAGGATGGCCAACCTGACACTTGCCGGAGTCGACGTGACTGGTTTCTACCAAGTGAGATTCATTTGGTCGACCCCCAGTGGCATGAGACACACAACGCTTGCCGGGAGCGGCGCTTGATGATGCCTGGGACACCACACCATCAAGGCAATATTAGCCTTTCCCAGTACGCGGCTAGATGGGTACGTGAACTCACTTTCTTTATTTAACACTCAATATTCTGCATAATATTCTAATCATCTTTCTATTTTCTTTGTAGTCGGCGACACATGGCGACACATTTTAGCTTATATGCTTCTAACCTAAACATGCAATCTCTTCTTCTTGCAGAATCAATCGGCGGGATTCAATAATCCTATCTCCTTGCCGAATGCTTGGTCGCCGTGGCCACCTTGTCCATAAACTTGTAATTGTATTTCAACTTCTATTACTATGTGTCGTGATCGTGTGCGAGTTTGTGGTGATGGTTGGTGGACTCAAATGTGTTTGTGATGTGTTTGTAATGATGGTGGAGCTCATTTATGTGATATGTTGAGTTTGTGATGATGATGGAGCTCATTTATGTGATATGTTGATTTTGTGATGATGTGGTCTCATTTATGTGAGATGATGTTTGGGCTCATATATGTGATCTATGATCAGTAGCGGATCCACCGGGGCAGCAGGGGGGGGGGGGGCTCCAGCCCCTTACTGGCCGGCGGATAGTAGAGCGCCCCCCCCCCCCCCCCCCCCCCCCCCCTACATTTTTTGTTTGCAGGAAAGAGAGGTTGGAGGCGCTGACCTAGGCTGAAGGTTAAGACAGCGGTGGAGTTCTTCGTATGGAGAGTTTGGGGCTCGTCATAGCTTGATTTGTCCACGAGATGGCTCTATCCTGCAGGTGTTTGCCGTTGGCCGTCCATGCCGCCATGGCTGGATACGGACAGGACGGAAGGAGGAAGAAGAGTTTAACGAATCATTCTCTTGTTTGCCGTGGGCCTGGGCTGGTTTATTTCCGTTTTCTTGCTTGTTGTGGCCCATTAAGCGCAAAGAAGCCTTTTTAAACACCAGGTGAATCGACGCGACTGTGAAAGGGGTCTTGGCCTAATGGTTAAGACATCCGAGTAACACCTCTCAGGTCCTGGGTTCGACTCCCTGTGGGAGCGAATTTTTAAGGATTTAACGGCATTTGTGCTTTCAGTGGTAGGCGACGCTCCCGTCGACAGCGAGGCGCCAGCGGTGACTTCGTATCTCTAGATTTGCCGGCTCAGTCTTCGAAGATGCTCATAAGGGTAGGGTTTGCGTACGTGTGTTCATAGAGGTGAGTGTGCGTGCGTTGTGAGTGTCTGAGTTGTACTGTGTAATCTCAAAAAAAAAAAAAGGTGAATCGACGCGACTACGAGCAACGTGATCTGCCGTAGTTTTTTTTTTTCCATCGAGACCATGCAGCCATAGACTGCCCATCGATGTTATTATCACCTTCCCCTCTCATCTCCTTTTTATCTCAAGCACAGCAAGATTGCAATGGCCGATTCAGCACTTCAAGATTCTCAACAAAAAAAAAAGATTCAGCACTTAAAAAAAAACGAATCCTACTGGTTTGGAGGCAAGGGACCATGTGCAAATGCGAGCTGCGAGGCTAAGGCGGCGGCTGACCGTCGAGTACACACTGTAGCAATTGCAGATTTAGATGAAAACTGTAGGAGGGCTGAACTACACGGATGGCGGAGCGTGAACTGGATCCGCCAGTACACAGGCAGTGGAGCGCTTGTGTAGTTCAGCCCCAACCTACCATTTCTGTCTGGATCCGCCACTGTCTATGATGATTTTTTGTGATTGAGAAAAATCGGTTTAAAGTTTAGAATCCCCCTTGGTTTTGCGTAGAGCAATCACAACCCGACACATGTAGCTTTCAACCGCTCTCGCACCGGCTTGATTCTATTGCCGGCAATGGCGGATGAAGCTTGATTTGTTCCCTCTGCTCTCAGCTCTGTTTGTTTCCGATTATAAGCCGCTTAACGATGAAAAAAGTGAGAATCGCACCCAAACGGCGGGATTATTCCTCGCTTACCACAAACGCGGCGTCCCATCGAAGTGGCTCGCACACCGAAACTCGATTTTCTCCCACGCGGTTCCGAAGCCGCTTACCAGAGAATCACTCTCTTTTCCCTCTCCTGCCCTCGCTCTCCCGTGCCCGACGCCCGCCTCGCTCCAAACAAATCGCGCCGCCCCACCTCACTCCCAAATCTCGCCGCTCTGCTCCCAAATTGCGCCGCCGCCTCGCTCAAATCTCGCCAGAATGACCTGCAGAATCGCGCCGTCGCCTCGCTCAAATCGCTCCAGACGAGGACGAGGCCCAAATCCATTCGAAAGGGCACGGCAGCTGAAGGCCCAAGCGACAGTGGAAGCTCGATTTCGGGTGTCCATGGCCGGATTTGGTTTCCAGTTGCTAGAGCCCGTGATTAAGACGGCGCTGAACACTGTTTTCTAATATCAGAGATGTTTAAAATGGGTTGCTTTCAGAGGGAGGAAGCACACCATGGTCGTTGTTTGTCGGATTATTCATCACCGGTTGTCAATTTGTTGGATTTTGCTTGACCGGACTGGACGGAGAGAGAAAGGGCAAAGTAACGAAGGAAGAAAGGGACGAAGGTGGAAGATGATGTGGTCGGACTAGGAAGTACGTAGGTGGTGGTGTCCTGCATTGAACGAGGTTTCGTGATTCATTGTTATGATGATCCATGGTTTCGAGATTATTATTATGTCCATCACTAATGTACTCGAATTTTAGAAAGAGCTATTATCAAGTCTAAGAGGTAACAACCGTGGATTTTCTACACAGCGGCTTACATGAAAAGCCTGCTTGGCTTTTCATGTAAGCGTGTTAGATAAGATAAACAAACCGGGCCCTCGTGTGCTATTGGGCCGCAGTCGCACTACGTGAAAGCTCCAGCGTATAGGAGAGTTCCTTGCCACCGTGGTTTTCCTTTCCTCTCTCGAACTCTCTCGCATGCTACAGTTGCAAAAAGGCGACCGGGAGGCGATCTGCATCCGGCGCCGTTCTCCTGCGTTCCCCTTCCAATCCGGTGGCCGGATAGGCGCTGGAGAGGATGGGGAACGAGGGGTGCGGTGGCCGTTTACAGATACCTATGTACTATAGGTAAATCAGATCCACGCAGCTTTCGTAGGATGGAGACGGGGCTGCGGCGATGGAATAAGGTACTCCGACTTCTTCTCCGCCTTGCTGGTGAGTCTTCTGGTGCCAGTGATGAGCTGGAGTGGTGTGTGTCCCCTGGATCTGGAGTTTCAGATCTTGAGCTCTTTTGTTCCTCTCTTATCGTCATCGATTTGGAGAGTTTTTGTACCAACGTGAGATAAAATCGGGTTGGTTGGTAGTTACCACCATTCTTGGTGGTTTAGTTCCCCTTCAGGGTTCTTCGTTGTTCGACAGATTGGTTCTTGAGGCGTCAGGCTCCTCAAGACCCGACGATGTGATGGCCGCTGGTCATCTTCTACAGCCGGATCGTTCAACGAGAACAAAGCATGTCGGTTTCGATGTGCTGCTCAAGACGGCACCTATAAACTTTGTTTCTTCGCCGGGGGGAGGAGGCCGGCCTCAGACGGATTCCGGTCGATGGCGAGGAACACCGGGAGATGGATAGAAGGACTAGATTGTAATTTCTATATTTTTCGAGGGTGCCTTTGTAATATGAGCTGTAATCACCAAGAATATGAATGAAATATCAACCCGGTTTCTCAAAAAAAAAAAGAGAGTTCCTTGCCGATCCTTTAAAAAAAAAGGAACGTATCAGGTGGAAACCAACCCCTCGTGCAAACTATGAAAACTTCAATCTGAACCACACGATGTTGATCTAAAGGAGGCACTGAGGGGAGGTGGGAGGGGTGATTTGCAAAAGCAACTTTGCAAATCACCCTTCCACCTCCTCTGAGCTTGCAAAAGTAACTTTGCAAATCACGCCTTCCATTTTCTCTGAGCTTGTAAATCACCCTTTCCACTTCCCTTGAGCGTCCCCTTGAGCGTCCTCTTAGATCAACATCGTATGGTTCAGATTGAAGTTTCTATAGTTTGCACGGAAAGGTTGGTTTCCACCGGATACGTTAAAAAAAAAAAGAAAGGAGAGTTCCTTGCCTCCACATGTGTATGCGGGAACACGGAGGCCATCCCGTCTTCTTCTGTGCGTTGAAACTTGAAACATATCACCCAAACGGCCAAACCCTAGCCTTCCCAGGAAAAAAGAAAAAAAGAAAAAGAAAGCCCAAACCCTAGCCGTCCGCCGTCCGCCGCCGCGAATCCCCGCCGCCCGCCGCCCTCCTCGGACCCCGATTCCCACTTCGGCCGCCGTGTCAAGACCACCTCTACACCGCCGTGATGCAGAAGGATTACCAGCCATACCAGAACCAAGGGGAACCATCTCCGGGGCAAGCCACCCCAGCTATGCCTCCCTCTTCCCCAGGTTTGCCAGCGGCCCCGCCGCGGGCCGTTCCGGCCGGAAGACTTCTGGAATGAGAGCTGGGTGGGTACTGGGGCGGGGCGCTGGAGTTGGAGCACTGCCTCGTCCAGCTCGGCCTCGCCGGGGACAGGCAAAGGAGAAGCCTCATCGGCTCCCGGTTTTACCCCGCCTTCTCTTGCCAGCGCCACCGCCAACCAAGAGGAACCTCCCGCAGGGCAAGATCCCTCAGGTACGCCCGAAGTGCCGTCTGTGTCAGCAGACTTCTGGAATCAAAAGTGGGTGGGTGTTGGGGCTGAGCGCTGGAGGTGGAGCACTTCCCCATCCATTCCTACCGCGTCCGAGAGAGAAGCGGGTCATGTCCATACTCCTACTGCGTCCGAGAGAAGGGATCGTATTCCTAGGTCATATGATGAAGCTGTTACAATTGGACGAGGGAGTGCAGAGGCTCAAGAGGCTGATATTTGCAGGCTCGTGGGATCAATTCCAGCGGCCTTGCGATCATTCCTAGACAAGTAAGTAGTTTTCAATCATACAACATACTGTTTTGGTTCTCATTTTGACCAGTACGTAACTTTACAATGCTCAACATGTATTTTTTTTTTGATTCCCATTTTTACTTTCTGTTTCCTTTTCAGATTTGAGAAAGTTGGTGAAAAATGTGCCTATTACAAGTCCCAAGTAACTTCGTTGGTTGATCGAGGTTGCTTCAAGTTGACTGTGGACTTCCGTGACCTTCTCCGAGACAAAGAGAACAGGGAATTGGCATTTGCAATTTGCAACTACCAATCACGAAATGCAGATGCCTTGAAAGAGGCTGTTACAGGATTCTTCGAGGACAACAAAGTGGACGCCGTCGATCCATGTATCGAGTTCTCACACCTTCCAACAAGGTTAGCTTAAATGTCCTCGCTGGAGTTCTCAATAATACAACACATGAAGCACACGGATGCACTTAGACCCTTGATATTTTCTTCATTGTACACAGGGCTGACACGGGTAAGGATTTCCTTGATTCCTCAGCTCGGGCAGTGTCAATGACTGCATTGGGTAATGAAAAAACGGAGATTGTGGTAGGAACCCTTCATGGAAGGAGGAGCGCTCATGTAATCGTGTGCGGGGTCGTGAAAGAGCTTATCTTGGGAAAAACATGGAATGGTGAATTAACGCTCGATGACATGCTTATCTTGCAGTATGGTGAGACTTTTAGGCTGTGGATAACAAGACCTTCAGTGATGGGGGCTGCCCGAAAAGCCGATCTGAAATCAGTTTGGACCAGCATGATGCCTTACTATAAGCTGGATGGAAAGTTTCCTCTTTATTTTGAAGAGCTAAGTGCTGATCTGCTGAATCCAACAGACAGGGAAATTAACTCTGATTGGTTTTACACTTATATTTGTTTCCACCCAGCATTTTTTTCACCGACGGCTCGCAGTAATTTTATTTGCCGGGTTCAGCTGGCTTACAAGGAGTTCAAAGACTCTGATAAGGGTTATTCCATGTTTGATGATCAGCCCCCATATCCTGGTAACTCGACTCTTGATTGGCGCAGCACAGCCAAGGGTGATGCTTTCCTTAGGAAAGTATACTATCATCCTTGGACGAAGCAGCAGCAGCATGGAAAGACGATATCACAGCAACAAATGGATATTGAAGATAGGCATTGGCGTCATGATATCATAGGCGATCTCCTGGATTTCTTTAGGAACTGTCTCAATCATGTTAAAGGAACTTCCCTTGCTGACGTGGATGAACTTGAGATATACGCTTCCTATTTTATTCTTGGTTTATGCCAGGTTTACTTAAGGCATTGTTGCAGTCGCGCCTAATGGTTGGAACGTACGTATTCTTACTTACCGTTTTTTTTTTTGTTAATTTTGTACTTTTTGCTTAAAGACATTTTTGTTTCAGACTGTCAGGAGCTTGGTTGAACTATATGGCTGCCATGTCCGATAAAAAAGAAACTGCTGGAGTCAGTCACTAGTACTGGTGGGTACATTTGTTTGCCCTGAATTAATTTTATCTGTATGTGCATGCTCTATGTTCTCTGACTTAAAGGGTCACTGTTTGTAAGATCTAAATAAATCGGAACAATACTAGACTAGCAGTAATATTTAATGTTACATAGCCTCTGTACTGAAATGCTAACAATTCAATTAGAATCCAAATGAGACATTACTAACTATCAATATTTGTTGATGTAGGGGACTGTCAAGGAGCAGTAAGAAGTCATTACAAATGCAAATTTTGTGACTCTGGCATAGCAAGAAGTTTATCGAATGGACGGCATATGAACGTTGGCTGATAATGGAGATAATAACACATTTGACCTTGAGTTGTAGACAATTCTATTGCAATGCTAGCGATTTTTCACTTCTCACTAATCTGGTATCTTTATAAGAGACGACATTGCCAAATTCATCTTCTTCTTGTCTCGAGATTGCGAAATTCAAGTTTCACTAATCTTGTAATTTCATCCTCTGACGGATGTGTTGTTTCTGCGTAGACTCATATTCTGCATGAGAAAAGAGCTTATGTTGGTTTGTCTGCCAATTTTTTTAATATTTATTTTTATTCTCTTGAGCACCTTGTTTTTACTTTATCTTCCTATTAAATTGTGGCTGGTGTCCAATATGGATAACCATTTGGGGATTATTAGGCATTATTGTTGATGCTGTTAATCAGGTTTTCACCCCGCAAGACCGTGTCTTTAATGTTTCAGTTCAGGTAATCAGGCCTTCACTTATGTATGTCACGGTCTTTCATCGCCATGATTTTCAAACAGAGTGTTGCGAGTTTGCTTAGATCAACCTGAGGAAAGTACACTGTCCTGTGCTTGCTTAGCTACAAGCATATGCATACTTTCTTGACAGTGCAATTTCTGTTTTTACAATGCATACTTTTGTATCATGTAATTAAGCTAAGATCAAACCTTTTTTTGAGATGAGCACAGAATTGTTCTTGTCAATGACAAACAAGCTTTTGGAGGATTGTTCAGCATAGGGACAAGCACTTTGCTGCAGATCTTATCAAGTGGCCTTTTAAGGAATTTGATGCATCAAGCGAGCCTGTCATTCCTTTTTTTTTTTTGGCTTGCACTGCCTTCCTTCTTTTCTTCAACATATTGCTCATTGTACATCTTTTGAGAACCATTAAAATCTGAACCATCAAGGATCTGCCTAGTAAATAATCTGTTCTGATTTTCTTTCCTTGTGGCAAACAAAATTTATTTTCTTCATCTCCACTGTTTTATACCTAAACACCATCTTTGGCAGATGAGCTGTGGTACACTTCTTGGAGACTGGCAAAAGTATTTCCAATATGGCCCTTCTGAGTTCTGACGTAGACCATACTTCAGCACCTTCATGATGTGAAAAGATACTTTGTGCAGCAAACTCCTCTCCCTCCTCGGCAGGTACGTCGTTTTCCCCCTCACTAGTGCTTGCTTTTCAAATGCTGCTCAATCGAAGTGAATGTCGCCTGGCTTTGCCATTATGCACATATCAACACATGAGCCATGATGTATCTGCATTTCTATGTGTGGTTGACATTAAGAGCATTAGAAGTGCCCTTTCAGTCATTTACAAAGTCAGTTGAAAAAAAAAAAAATCTTCACTCAATCTGTGCTGGAAAATGTTAAATGACTGATCTGACTTTTTATTTCTTCTGGTACAAAGATGCATCTTGAAAAAGCAATATCTGCGTCATTCAAACAAGTTAATTTACAATTTTGGGTTAGAACATAAATTTTCGTCACTCTGGGATACTCAAATTTCTTATTTTAGGCGACATGTTTGTTGCAAACAAACTTTTTAGTTTCTGCTTGAATTGACTGATACGAACTTGGAAGCTGCATTTACCTGTTGCTCTGTCAACTGCCATGTTCTTTTCTTGTGACCAGGTTATGGTATCGTCACAGTGTGCATCCTTGGAATAGAATGTTTTGTTTTACTGCGTTTCTGAGTTTGACCTGGAAGTGGGAGCATTGGTTGTGTACTTCTTCGATTCAAGTTCTTTAGCCTTTGTCAATTCTACGGCGCTATGTTAAGAAGATGCCCTGTTTAATCAATTGGCTTATTTCACACAGTTTGCCAAATTTACCAGTTTAGTCTTTGATGCCACGGTAGTTGATTTTTATGGCATGCTTATATTTTCCTTCTATTTTTCAAGCATTGTGATTTGCACAACCTAGAAAATGAACAGTTGCTACTGTATTTCACTAGAAACAGCACGTTGCATATATTTGGGGATTCCTTTCATGTAACTGCTTCTGATTTTTTCAGGATTGAGTAGTAGCATCGGTTGAGCTGTTACCCTGCAATCTCGCACACCCAGTAGGTAACTTCTAAGTCTGCCACTATCATGACACGAGTTTATAGAATATCAATTAGACACTGCTTTCTACATCTAAAAATAAATTAGAGCTCCTGCTTTATGATTTTGCTGTATGTATTTGGTGCATTGAATGCTGTATGTATTTGGTGCATTGAATGCAATATTTTGGTGTATTCATGAAGATATCGACTGCATAATTGTTTTCTCTATATTTTTTTCTGTTATTCTTCTGAAAATTGTATTCACGTTTTCATTTCTTTCTTTGGGAGATAATTTTGTTGAACTGCCTATCTAATCCAACACCTTGACTAGCTGGTTATTCTAAAAAAATATGCTTGGTTCTGATGCTACATTCTTTGCAGATTGTGGAGGTTTATTCCAATTATGGAATAAGAAAGGTATGCATTTAAATGTGATGTTGCTGAGATAAAATGGTTGCAGTCTTGATTATATTTTGGTTTTCTGCACCACTGAAAATACCTGGTTTAATTAGTATTCAGATAAACATATAGGAGTGGTGCAAGAATTTTATTAATTGAAATGCTGGAGAAATGTGTTTGTAGATTGACTTATCATAATATTGGTGTCTTCAATGCGTCATGGCATGGTTCTTTAAATGAAATGGCAGCACTCCTGCTGATTATTCAGAAAGGAAGGTTGTTCATTTTTGCAAGCTGTTCAAATCATGAAACAGCAAGTTTGAGTTGTCTTGCAGTTGCAGTGTGCATTCTATCACTAGATGTTCGCGCAGCTGCCATAGGTTCATATATGTTTGCATGTAAATTAGTTTCCAAATGTTGTTTGTGCCTTAATTAAATAGCTATTGTTGTTTCTCTGATTCATAATATATATCGAAAGTATGTGGCTGTGATACTGCATTCATATTTCTTTCCTGAACTTTGAAGCATGGAGACACATTTAAATGTTGATAAATATGATAATACAGGATCCAGAGAATAAAAATCCACCGGTGAAGATCTACACTGAAAAGGAAACTAGCAGGAAAAAAGGCGATGCTGGAAGTGCCAAGTACAACCAGATTAAACACCTGAAGGCTACATTACCATTCATCTGACTCTTATAATTTTTCAAGCAAAAGATTGAACGATCTGAATGAAAAGAGAAGATACAACAAAGTGTTTTCATTTGAAACTTTGAAAAGTGGTTGGAAAAAAAATAGTCAATAGGTATGTATGCTCCTTTCAATGCGTGCCTTTGATTCAATGTTGCAGCAGTCCTATTGTTGTGTGGGATCAGTAAAATAATTATTGTATTTTGGATGTTAGTAGATCATAGTTGGCACCCTGTATAGCGCCATTTTCTCGATTTATATTTTCAGAGATACTTCTGCAGTTTGGAGTTGGCTGTGCAAAGAGATGAGAGAAATTGCTGTTTTGAAGTAATAGATTTTCAGCACTACTAAATTAAAAAAAAAAATTTCACGCACGTCACTTACCATTCATTTGCAATGTGATTGTGATGCCATAGAGAGCATTCCTCATTTCTGCTGACTGAAGGTGTGTTTTGCTCTTCCCACATCGGGTAGTTACTATGGTTTGTGCAGAACATAGCAGATAATTCAAACTATAGCATTTTTTTTTTTGAGGAATAGCTAACAGTTGTTTTAGCACGTCCTATTGATTGGGTGGTATGATGTGCTCTACCAATTGATTTGGTGGTGCTCTGGTTCTCTCCCGACTCTTCGCCACAGTTGCCAGCCAAAACAGAGGCGACGCCGTGTTCGGCGCCGATTTTGTCGACTCCTCCTCGTCTCCGGTGGCTGGGAGGTGCCGGAGATGGGTGGGAGGCGCGGAATCGGCGTGCGGTGTACATATTCTCCCCTTCCCTCTTCAATAAAGTAGATTAGGGTTAGGGTTAGGGTGTCCTTCGCTGTCGAGCTTCTTCCTCGTCGTCGAGCTCCATGGTGAAGGTTTCTGTGCCGGCGAAGTTTTGTTGGTGGTGGCTTGTGCCAGCGTTTGTCGGTGGTGGCTGCTATCGACAAGCTTCGTGGCGGCTGCTCTTCTCGTCGTGGCTGCTGGTCCGCGTCGTGGCGGCGGCGCTTCTGTTGCAGCAGCGGCGCACCACTGAGGTGCTGCTGTTGTTGTGGCGCGTTGCCTTGAGCGATGGAGCTCGGCCCGGCGTCGCGTCTTGATGTGGCGTCTCTGTTGGCGACGGCGAGCTTTCGTGCCGGCGGAGTTCGACGACTTCGCGGCGGCTTTCTTTGCCGTTTGTTGGCTTCTTGCTGGCAGCGGAGGTGTTGTCCACGGCGCGTCGGAGGAGCGGTGGTGTCGATGCGTCGAGGGAATAAGTTTCCCGAGCTTCCGCCGCTTTCGACGGCGGATTCCCTCTGTCGCCGTCGAGAAGCTCGTGGATTGGTGCAGGGGGGAGGCTGCGGCTTCTCTGTTCCGTCGTCCTTGGCGTTGCTGGTGAGTGCGGGTCGGCAGGCCTGGTCTCCGGCGAGGTCGTCGGAATCTGGCGACGTTGAAGATGGCGGTGCAGTCTGCTGTCTAGAAGCTCCGAAGGTCTTCTCATTTTTTTCTTTTCTTTTAGGGGCCTAGATGCAAAGTTGCAGCTGTGGTTAGTTTTTTCTGTACCTCTCACCGCGTGGCGACAGTCGTGCATCGGTTTTTCCGATAATCTCTCGAGGGACGCGTTGGTTTTTCTGTGTATAGATGTAGGGGGTTCGGGTGTGTTTGAGTGAGTTGTGTCTGCTTGAATGTACTCGAACAGATACTACATTTATATTCAGATATGAGAGGTTCAAAAAAAAATTTGATTTGGTGGTTCTGATTACCAGTTTCATTGAGCTGGCCGTCTCCCCTGGGAATTGATGTGAATCACATGCAATATATCAGGACAGCAGCAGTCCTAGAAATATTTCTTCCTTATGGAAGACTTGTGGCCAGCCAATCAGACATCACTATAGAAAAGAAACATGGCAAGAACACTAGAATAATGTTGTACAACGAACTTGATGTGTTTGCATTTATTTAGGGGCCAAGCCTACAAGAATAGAAGCCCAAATTATCAAGATAACCGACTTAACTTCTGGGCTAGCACCAAGATTCAGGGTGTGTTTGGTTGGGCTGTGGCTGTGAAAAAAACTGCTGTGGCTGTGAGCTGTGGAAAAAGCTGCTGTGGTCTGTGAGCTGTGAAAAAAGCTGAAAGCCGTTTGGTTGAAGTAGCTGTGGCTGTGGAAAAGCTGTGAAAATGTCTATAATGCCCCTAAAGGCCTGAGAGACAATTTATATGCAAATTAATTATAAAACAATGTGTTGTTCACATATTTACATTTAAAACATTATTTTTATAAACAAAACTTAATTTACCTAAATTTCGCATCCACGTTATGTTCTAATTTCAAAAAGTTTTCAGAATATCTTAACTTTCGGGGGCTTTGTTATAAAAATGTGAAGACACAAAAATACTAAGATTAATAAAATTTCTTTGTGAGGGCCTTTCTGCAAAACTCGTTCCAATGTCGTTCTCCTCTCCTCCGGACCTCCATGGCTGACCTCTCCAAGCTCAAATCACCATGGGGAGAAGGGGAGATATAGGTTGAAAAGTGGGGGAATTGAATCTACGGGCTATGGCGCAACCATTTGATGCGAGATTTCGGGTCAAAATTGTAGAAATAGCGGCTGATTTTGAGGATGGGTGGCCATGGCTGGATGCGGTCGCCTGCTGCCGGGACGATTGAGCTGGTCCTTAGGGGCGCCTATCCGTAGGAGAAGGCGAGACCGCGCGCGCCCGCGAGGCTGCGGCGCCGGCGAGGTCGACCAATCTGCGTGCTTGACGCAGTTCCTTGCGCACCTGCTAGATGCGCCGCGCCTCGCGTGCCTGCTCAATGCGGTGACCAGCAGCAGGACGACCCTGCATCGACGAAGTGGAGCGGGCACGCGCGGGGGAGGAAGGACGGGCCTGCCGTCGACAAGGAAGAAGCAATGCGCCGCCACCACACCCTGGGCAGGACGCGCGCGCTGTCGCTTGTGCGTCTGTTCGTCCAAGGGGGAAAAGAACATCGAAGCGGTACGCGACTTATCGGTGGCAGGCGGGTAATTTCTAAGAAAATGACCCCTCACAGCCGGAGAAAGCAACCCGAGGCTTGCTGTGAGAATTGTACACGGTGAAAGCTGCTTTTTCGTGCAGCTGCTGTGAGAAGACGACCCCTTTGGTTGTCTGTTTGACTCTTTTGAAAAGCCACAGCCCCTAAAAGACCAACCAAACACAGCCAAGTTACCAAGACAAGAGAGCAGAGGGGAGCGCCGAGTCTGGGCCCAGCAGACCTAGTCCGGCCAACCCCTGTCAGGGAGAGGTCCTAGCCCCCATCGCCTCTCGCCTCTAATAGGTCACAAATGACGTGCCAATCTCTACATATCTAAACTGCGTGCAGTTCTCTCGATTCTGATTGGTCGAGTTACTGTTCATCATCACACAGCCGTTGGATTGTCAATCGACGTCTCCTCCTCCGCCTCCACTCCCGCACGCGCACCGCCGTCGCCCTCTCACTACCCCTGCTCCTTCTCCTCCTCCGCTTCCCCCGCAGGGCGCGCCGCCGCCCTCTCTCTCCGCCTCCTCCTTCTCCTCCTCCGCCTCCTCCCCCGAACGCGAGCCACCGTCGCCGCCCTCTCCCTCCCGCTCCTCCTTCTCCTCCTCCGCCTCCTCCCCCGCAGGTCGCGCCGCCGCGCTATCCCTCCGCCTCGTCCTGCTCCTCCTCCGCCGCCTCCTCCACCCAGCATGGCTCCGCCTCCCCCGCGCCCAGGCCGCCTCCTCCTCCGCCAAGGCCGCCTCCGCCGCGCCCAGGCCGCCTCCTCCTCCGCCCAGGCCGCCTCCGTCCAGCGTTGGCTCCGCCTCCACGTAGACCGCCTCCTCCGCCCAGGTCGCCTCCGCCCGACGCCGGCTCCGCCTCCGCCCAAACCGCCTCCACCCAAACCAGCTCCGCCTCCGCCAATGCCGCCACCGCCCAGGCCCCTGCTTGAGGCAGGTAATTTATTTTTCTTTGAAATCTTGCAATTGGTTACATCTCGAGACCAAATGTAGTGTTATGCTTCAAATTGGGGCTTCAATTGGATTATCAAGACTGTTTTTTTGCAATGATTAATTATCATCCTGTTGGAAAAAAAAACAAAGACCCACCATGTGCTGGATGATTTGCCTCTAAGAAGACAGTGCTGTATTGAGTAATTAAGTATTGGGAAAATAACATGAGATTTTCGTCAATCATGTACCAATACTTCACCAATTTGGTTGCTTTATTTGCTAATTATAACATGCTTTCTATGTTGGCAAGACCAACTCTGATATCTTAGAAAAAGTTTTAAAAAAAAGAAAAATGCACATTTGCTAATATCACTTACCATATAATATTGTTGGTCACAAATAACTTGCAGCTTCACCATTACAATTAGTGCAAGATTTTCATTGCACAGGTTTCATGTAGCTTAACCATGTTTTAGCATTGCTATTCAGGTGTTATAGCTCTCTGTTTTGCTCATAAGCAATATACCCCCAAAAGAATTATCTCCTCTGATCTTTAATGGAATTGCTATGTATTACTAGCTGTATTATATGTTGCTTTACTATTGTCCTCTCAATTTGTAATTGCAATAGAACTATTGCCAAAAGCTCACTGAAAAATAGCTACGAAGAAATGCTGGTGAGCACCTAGAGGCATTAAGCAACTGAGATGACAACTGATCCTGCTTCATGAAAAAATCTTTCTTCGTTTCTAATTTACCCAGTGCTTATACGATGTATGTTTAATTGCAGTCTCATCCGTAGTGCTGTTACAATATTATTTAACATGGGATTACTATAAATTTAATATTGTATACTTAATTTTTCTAATAAAGTTAATGTTCATGGAATATATATTTTTGAGAGAGTAAAAGCAGAGCCACATAACCTTTTTCTTACTTACCTCTTCATGTGTAACAAAGATCAGTCACTTCTATTTGCTGCAGTACTATAGTGTCACATTCGTGTATCAAGGAAACAAAGTTCCACTCAATTTGGTACTTAAATGTCATTAACTTGACAATACAAAAATATCAGTACTACCCTTTTGTAACTGGAATCATAAAATTTTTCCTCTTAACATTGTGCAATTATCGTTTCAGGATTATCTTCAATATCTTCAGTAGCAAAATAATATATTTTAATCTTAACAGAAAATAATGTTTGCTGGATCACATTTAATTTTCTCACTCCCTGCTCACACCCATTTAGAATGTACTATGCAAACCCATGATTATTCCCTGCCCGTGTCAATAACTGCACATATCAATCTCCACCTTACAAACAATTGATAAGCACTTTCAAGTGTTTATAAACAACAAGATTTCACATACAAGTGTCAAATCTGTAGGTATTCAGCAACCTGCTTTATTCTGAGAATGCGTACTGATCCGCGTTTTAGTATTTTGCGTTCCTGTTTTTTGTTGTAAACTATTAGTTACTGAATTATTGGGGAAGAAAGGATCTCCAAGAAAATATTGTGCTACATTTTCTATATTTGCCACTGCAGGTTACTTTCAGCCTGAAGAATCTTAACCATGGGCAGCAACAAACTACTGTTCAGACTAAGCAGAACCAAAGCTTTCTGAGAACACAAACACTGGTGTCTAAGAAATGAGGAGTAAAATGTTCCAAATTTTTTTACTCGAGAAATGCTTATTCTATATTTTGAATGTCTTCATTTGCCACTGGCAAAGTTCAACTCTTCTGATCTTCATTTGCGCTGGCACAGTTCAACTCTTCTCATTGCAGCTTTACTCCTGTGCTAGGTCAGCATGAGAATTATTATTGATTACTTTCAGAACTGCAAAATGAACTCATCAACTCAGCTAAAGTGATTGCTCACATTCTAACAACAACAACAACAACAACTGAGCCTTTTGTCCCAAGAAAGTTGGGGTAGGCTAAATTTTTCTAAAATTAAACTCAGCAAATTAAGCACTTCTGATTGCTTTGATATATTCTTCTTCTTATTTTTCAAGTCATTTATTGAAAAATATGAGCCCCGCACTGATTGCAGGTGATAAATGACAGCATCAGTTTTGTTAGCCCCCTGCTACTCAACAAGTTTATAAGATTTCTTCAGCAAGGTATTTTTCGTTAATTATTATGCTTCAGATGGATACTGTCATGGGATCCAAACCTATTCAGTAATTTTTAGAATCTCATTTAGTCCAAGTATAAGCTTTTTGTCATATATTGATATTTTCACTTCTACATATCCAGTGAAACTTTTTATGATTCCTTTTATTCTACTATGATGAATCATTATCTATTTTGTAAATGATTAACTGAGTTTTGTAAACATGCATACTTAAAAAAATTGAAACTGTAAGCTGTTCATATTAAGGAACACAAACAATTACTTTCAGAACTTAATTTCATAATTGAATTCATTTAAATGTCATATTTTGTACTTCATATAAGTCCTCTATACAATCATAATGACATATACATTTCTATCTGATACAAAAACTCGCTTATGATCATGTCTGTTTTCATGAACTTGTAGCAATTTTTATAAGATACCTGCAATAACAATGTCTCATCATCCGGTGCATTTCACCTAGACAAAGCGAAAATAACTTAAAGTACTTTGACATTTCATTGTTAGTTTTTAATGCTATTTTACATTTTTCTACATTATGCTCCCTCCCTTCTTTTTGTTGTCGCAATTGACTTTTTTCCCTACATTTGACTGTTTGTCTTATTTATTTACCAATCCTCAAGAGCTACAACAAGCTGGCAAACCATAGGTGCAACACACGCGCGGCAACGCCGCGCGGAGCTTTCTAGTTAATATTTAAGGCGGTGGATGGCCTCCAAAACGCAGGCGCGCGCAGCCCAACTAATGTACTCCTTTTGACACCAAAACAAAGTCTATGGCGCATACGGATGCGCTTGCGCATTAGCGCGCGCGGCCTGGCCTGCTCTGGCGTGGGCTAACCAATCAAGGAGCCTCGCAACTCACTTGACCCAATTAAACTTGCTCAAAAAAAAAAAACTTGACCCAATTAAAAAGTTAAGACGCGCGTGCATGTAGGAGTTGTAAGCGAGGTCTCTTTCAGTCAACCAAGGACAATGTCATTGTGCAACAAATAAGGTTTTATTTACTTTAAATCACTATATCTTTTGAATGAGGTATCCGTTTTTTTATTCCGATTGTACCGTTGTGTTCTACACGATTAAATAATTACTCATTTCATTAAATACTTGAGGCATTTTTATCTTATTCAGAGGAGCATTGGGTGCTTTTACATCAGATTTAAACAAATAAAGCAAACCTAAGCGAATTCAAAGCAAAGGAATAATTAAAAAGGAAACTAACTAGCGCCACACTCTAATCCTAATGCTCCTATGGCGAGGGGGCCTCAAAGTACTCGCTGAACCCCGTGAGCTTGTAGAGCCTCTTCATCTTGGCCATGGCTCCCTTCCGTACAAGATTAATCTTGTCCTTGTTGTCCTTCAAATCCATGTACGCCTCGGCCTGGTAGTCCTCCACCTTAATGAGGCGCCTCTCCAAACTACGGATTGCATCAACCAACTCCTTGTTGGTGTCCTTGGCGCCATCACTAAACTCCATCTGACCAGGAGGACCGGTGATCGGCGGTGGCGAACGTCGACGCCTCATTTGCGAGGGAGAAGAGTCATGGGACTCTGTCCTCGTGAGGCGCCAAAACCTTTTGGCGCCTTGAGGTACATCACCTTCTCATACCCCCGTCTTCCCTTAGCACCTCGGACGGTGAAAGGGGGAGCATTCTCATAAGCATCATTCTGACTAGATGTCTTATGAGAAGACTCAGTCTTCGACGGGGATTGGCTGGCATCAATCGGGTCGTCCGAGACGTCCTCATAATGCTCCACTTCAGGGTACTGGCCCGTTCTCCACCTTTGGAGTCGGAGTGGGGAACGCCTGAGATTTCCCCGTCTTTGGGACAGCTCGTCGACCGCGGGATGCACCAAACCGCCGCAGTACTGTTTCTTCCCGACGCCACTAGAGGGGGACAGAACCTCCCGGAGTTGGAGTGCGTGCCGCCCCTGGATGGGCTTCGGCCTCGCGAAGGGCTGGCCGGCCGGCCGGTCGGCTGCTGTGCCACCGGCGCGCATCTCCTCCTGCAGTGCGACGTCCCACAGGTTGGCGAAGTTGAGGTGCCAGGCTACGCTGGATCCTTCGCCGGTAGAGGCCTGAAACTGCTCGAGATACGCCGATCTTCGGTTTCGGGCTTCGATGTTGGGGGATCTTGGGTTGGAGCCATTGAACAAGGTGGGAGACATGGTGGAAAAGCTCTGTTTTGGTGTTTTCTCACCCATGGCCGAAAGTTTGAGAAGAAGGAATGGAGTGAAAATGAATTTTCAATGTGTTTATAAAGAAAGAAAAATCACTCCGGGCGAGATAAGCTCCGATTGGCAGGGTAGGGTTCGGTATTCTGGTTGGCTTGATCGGGGGCGCCGCCACAAAAAGTTTTGAAAATTTTTGAAAAAAATGTTGGGCCGGCGGACCGGCCTACTCTTCCCTCGAAAACCAAAAATTTTATTTTTATTTATTTTTAAATAAAATAAAAGGTGTGAGGAGAAAAGCATGGCTCGGTTTAGGTCGGGGCTAGATCGTAGATGAAAAAGATTTAGGCTAGAACGAACTCGACATCTACTTCTTCGAGTTCGAGCATGGACTAAAAAGATTTTCAAGCGCTGGCCATTTACTTTAGAGTGCTTTTCATCATCACTTTGGAGAGTGACGGCCCCGTGGCTAGATGTCTCTACCACGGTATATGCGCCGTCCCACTTACTTTTTAATTTACCATGACCAAATAATTTAACGCGGGAGTTAAACATAAGTACCTTGTCACCTGGTGTGAAGTGTTTCTCCCGGATGCGCTTGTCGTGCCATCTCTTCGTTAGCTCTTTATAGAGCTTGGAGTTATGGTACACCTTCTCTCTCCATTCCTCAAGTTCGGAAATTTGCATTTGCCCCTTGAGTTGGGCTCGATCTAGGTCCAATGGTCCATGTTCCATTTCTTGATTGCCCAATACGCTTTGAATTCTAGCTCAACGGGCAAATGGCATGTCTTCCCATATACTAGCTGATAGGGTGTCATGCCGAGTGGAGTCTTCTATGCTGTTCTATATGCCTATAGCGCTTCATGTAATTTAGATCTCCAATTCTTGCCCATTTGATTTACGGTTTTCTGGAGGATATTCTTGATTTGTTTGTTTGATTTATCCGCTTGATCGCTTGTTTGAGGGTGATAGGGGGTTGCCACTCTATGCTTGATTCCCATTGAGAGCAACATTCTTTTGAATGTTTTGTCAATAAAGCGCGACCCTCCATCACTTATTAGCACTCTGAGTGTGCCAAACCTTAGGAAGATGACTTCATGGAGCATTTTCTTGGAGTGGGTAGAATCAGCACTTCTGCATAGGATAACTTGTACCCATTTGGAGACATAATCCACTGCTACAAGTATATACTCATACCCTTCTGAGTTGTGGAAAGGTCCCATGAAGTCTATGCCTCAAACATTGAAGATATCGATCTGCAAATTGTTTGTTAGGGGCATAGCATCGCGAGCATTGATCCCTGCAACCTTCTGGCATCGAGAGTAGGCCGGCCCGGCCTAGCGGGTGGCCGTCCGGCCAACTATTTTCAGCTTTTCCCTCCATTTTTGAATTGGCACAACTTTTTCTCCCACTCCGAATTAGGTGATTCAAAAGTCCATCTTGACTATCTCGGGAGGGCTTTGACATGGAGGGATCAAACTTGTGATGTGGATAATTATTCATTGATGTCCAAGTCATTTCTTATTTTTTTGTCGAATGCAGTCGAGATGTTTATCTTGTGCTTTTGGGTATTTGCTTTTTATCCATGAGTATAAGAACCTTTGCACCAATATTCCTATGTACCTTGCAAAACAAGATCTCATCCAAACTTGTGGAACTTTATTAGTTTAAAGAAGAAACATTGGTGTCTACCTTTTATTCGCGGATAAGTTGACGGTTATTTATGATTTAACGTTCGTCAACAACAAGTTCCTCTTACAAAGTTGTAGACTGAAAGTGCTTGTGCACCTCGAGTGGGTTTTGGTGTATTGTATGACAACATGATTAAAAGTCTATAATCTTTGTGAGTATTTGAACAGGTTGCAAACAAAATATGTACAATATCTCTCATATATACTCCATCCATACTCACAATTCTAGGCGTTTAGGACATAGTTTAGCATACCAAGATGAAATTAATATAGGTCTAATGTTCCTCTCTTGCTTATTAAATGTACCTTGAAGGTGCTTCTGAATAAATGTCTCTCTCCTTTGGACTGGCTAGCCTGGTGGGATTTCAGGCATAAGGTTCTCGGTTCGATCCCCAGATGCCTTGTTTTGGCACCTTTTTTTTTGTTACGGACGCGCTCGCGTGGGCTCGTTCGCTAGCTGGATGCGTCGACTTTTTTTTCCGTGCATGGCACCGACACGTTTTTTTGCTCGCGCACGCATGGCGCTGTGGCCCGTCCGAAAAGTTCGCGCGCTGCGTGCATGCAGCTGTTTTGGTGCTCATGCGCGCATGGCGCTGCGGCGCGTCCGAAAAAATCGCGCGCTGCAGCGCTGGCGAATGAGCGATGGCAGAGCGATGCCCGCCGGTGAGCCAGGGTAGAGCGGCGGCGCCGAGCGAGCGAGCCATGCCGTGCTGCGTGCTGCTGAGTGCGGGCTGCTGGGATGAATGGCGAGGCTATGCGGCTGCGTGCTGTGATGTTGGGATGAAGACGTTGAACCAAATCGTTGGGAGCTGGTCCAACTGGAGCGGCGGGGTTTAAAGCAGGAACGGGAGCCGAAGGAGTCTCCTCGGGGGCGTGCGAGCATGCAGGGCAAATCGTCCAAAACACAACGCTGGGAAGGAGAACGACTAGAATTGTGAAAACTGCCCAGTTTGCTAGAACACCCAGAATTGTGAGTATGGAGGGAGTACACCATGGATGTATAATTGTTTGAAGCAAATTAGACTATGTGACCAACATATGATGTAAACAAATGAATCATTTCACAAGATTCTAGTACAAGATTCTATCACAAGCATGTATAGAAAATAAATAGAGGCATGGAATCATTGGATATAAGGTTGCCTCTAAATCTATTGGCTTTCTCATGGTCAAGATGAAGAATGATCAAGTGCTATATGTTTTTTATGGTAATACATTCGGAAGCAACTTGATCAACCAACAAATCAATTGTCAATACAATTGGATGCTTATGGATGATGCAAAGCAATGTATGACTCAAAATGGTAAGATGGTGAAGAATTGGCATGACTTGGTCGCGATGAACCATGGTTAGGAGAAGCGCAAGATAGGTTCTTAGCGCCGAGGCACCTAAGCTATGGTAAAAGGCAAGTGGAGTTGAATTTCGATGTACCGATCAAGCTATATGGAGTACATGTTGCTAAGTGTCTATCAATGTTGTAATATGAAGATATGAAATGACTAGGAACTCCAAATTGAATATTGATCTTATGTTCGAAAGATTCCAAGTCACAAACTCAAGATGGTGATGCTCAAGAAAAGCTCATGTGGCTGCCCTGAAGCAAGAATGACGAAAAGTGGCAACATCTAGTTTCTCATATGCTCAAGTTGTGAAAAGTTGTTTTATATTTAATCTTGAGTATAGGTGTGCCGCTCTATCAAGAGGGATGCTACATGGATTGCTAGCAAGTCTCAGTGCTTAAGAAAAACCCAAGTGAGAAGAGTGAAACACAATGGCCATCATTTGCACATTCTTTCTGTCACTGGCAAAACCGGAAGTTCCAGTTTGCCAAACAAAAAGTTCCAATTTTGGCAGAGTTTGAACCCAACGGCTATATATGGGAAACCGGATGTTCCGGTTTTTACCTGCTAGTTTCAACGGCTAGTTTTCGGGGGAGGAGTATAAATACTTTGCCACACCCTCTTTTAGAGGGTGCTGACTACATCCACACATATGTCCTGAGCCAAGGTGACCTAGAGCTCTTCCCAACCACTCTTTGTGAGATTTGTGAGTTTATAGCTCAATCCTTTGGATTTGGTGGAGAGAATTTGAATTTGAGAGCACAAGAGAGCATCCTCATACTTGAGCAATTGAGCACTTTGCCGTGAATCCGTGAAGCATTTGTAACTCTTAGAGATGAAGCCTCCTAGACGGCTAGGCGTCGCCCTAGAGCTCCCAAGCTTGTGGTGAGCCTTGGGAAAGTTTGTGAAAGGCCCGTTTCCCCGCCGCAAGGAAAGAAACAAATAGTGGAAAGGATGAAAGTGGTTGAAAGAGACCCGGCTCTTGTGAAGAGCTTCCTCAACGGAGACGTAGGCAGCTTGAGGAGCAAGCTGCCGAACTTCGGGAAACAAATCCTTGCGTGCTTCATTCGGTTTGTATTTGCTTACACGTTCTTGTTTACTTTGTATGCAAATCTCGATCTACTAGGTTGCATGAGTAGTTGAGCTTATATTCTCTGTGGATATCCTTGCTAGAGCTCTGTTACATATCCTAGTACTTTGTATTTGATCTAGAGGGGACCGGGCATTGAAAACCTTAGTTTCAGTTTTCTGTCCTGAGAAAACCGGAAGTTACGGTTTTGGCAGTTTCAGTTTCCGCTGCAGTTTTAATTGCTTAATTTCTTTTAATCGCCTATTCACCCCCCCTCCCCCCGGTTCTAGGCAACATCAAGGAACTTCAATAGATCTCGTCGAGAGCTTTTCGAAACATATATAGATGACCCTATTTGGACTTCGGAGGTAGGAGATATAGACCTCGCAAGATGTGCTGCGCAGACATGTCGCTGGTGCCGACCGGCACCAGGCCCAATAAGGCCCACGAAGACCCTTGAAGGCTGATTTCGACCCTATAACGAGAAGACCCTATTCTACACGCAGAATGGTTCGAATTTCGGCACTTTCAACTGCAGAATTAGGGTTAGACAACAGAGAGCTTCATCCCGAGCGATGATCGCAATGTTCCACCAGCGAAAAGTCGTCGTGCGCCGACCGGCACCGAATCCGCGCCGATCGGCGCCATCGACTTCGGTGTCCGATTTGCCCCAAATTGTACCAGGAAGTAGGAGAGGCCAATCTAAGATGTTTTTCATGGCGAAACCTACTCATATATATCATGGGGTGATTCTCTGTTCTTCTCTCGGTTGGTGGGGATCTTGTCATGTGCACTGTGATGATTAATTGAATACACCTGTTGCTCTATTTTGGTCTATTGCAATGCTTGCTTATCGTTTATCTCAATGGTTTGGATGATAGTATTGTAATAGTGCTATTGCTAGATGATTGCCTTATTAGCCGCCGTCGTGACATCGCAGCAAACAGCTTTTGTCTACTTTAGTAACAACTAGTAGAGCCTTTACTCAGTTAGTTTGATATTTCATGCAAGTGAACCTAAATCATGGGAAGTTCGTCTTCATTCTTGCTTAGCCGTAATGTCTCTCTCATTCATTTGTTATGTTTAATTTAGTTCTTTTGAACCACCTTTCTCTCAACAACCCACCTTTGTTAGTAGTAAACGTTTAGCTAAACAAGCGTCCCACTTGTTTTATGGATTGATAAACCTTTGGAATATTCCAAGGGAAAAGCAACAACTGGCCCGTGCGCTTGCGGTCACAAAAGGTGCGCGTAACCGGCACCAACAAGCTTTTCTGGCACCGTTGCCGGGGAACAAGTCAGTTCGTTTGTTTAATTTGATTTTTGTTACTTCCGAAGAGGACTCCGAAATTTCGAGCGAAGCTCTCACTTCTACTCTAACTCCCAACTAAAGTACTAAATCTAAAACAAGAAGAGTAATTTGATCCTCTTAGAACTAGGGGAGTCTTATAGCCTTCTTAGAACTAGGGGAGTCTTATAGCCCGCCAAGGCAGGCCGGCCGGCCTAGTAGGGGGGCCGGCCGGCCGTCCATCAAGGCGTTTTGTCACCGTCTTCGCTTTGGATGCTCCTGATTCACTCCTGAAGGCGGTTGCGTGGTCGGTTCACTCATGGGGACGGCAGAATTGGAGTAAGGGCCAAGTTAAGACCTATTTAGTCCATCTTCTAGAATGTCTATGGAATATCCAGCTTGAGCTTTGTTTTTCCTGCGTAGGTGGGCTATACTCAGCCCACTGGAGGAAGCTCGGGGGCTTAAGGTGCTGGGCCAGGCCGGCAGGCCTAGGTGTTGGGCCGGGCTGCTAGTGATTTTGTTCACTTCGGCATGTTTTCTACAGAATAACTTCGCCACTCATAAATTATTCAAAATTCGTGAAAATTTATTAGTAAAATAAAATATCGTCGAGCTTTGGTAACTTACCTTTTTATTTACCGATATGTTGATGGTTAGTTTATGATTTATGGTAATACCGTCAACATTGATCAACATGAACAGGTGAGGCTGATGAGTCATCAAGAACAGGGATGAGTCAACAATAGGGAGTGATGAATCATCAACTCCCAAAAGAAATTCACCAAATAAAGAAGGAAAGCCAAAAATAAAAGGTGACCGCAAGTTAGCTAACTTGCTCTATAGTCGTGTGCCCGAGGTTGTTGCGATCCAGCAAGTCAGGAGGGTTGTCAGTTGTGGACGCACATAACTTCGCTGCT
This sequence comes from Eragrostis nindensis, assembly GCA_012490785.1. NCBI lineage: Eukaryota > Viridiplantae > Streptophyta > Magnoliopsida > Poales > Poaceae > Eragrostis > Eragrostis nindensis. The sequence goes on from JAAXCT010000149.1 coordinate 525,745, forward strand.
GGTGCGGTTAGTTGCTGGCACATAACTTGGTTTCTGGTGCGGTTAGTTGCTGAAGAATATCGATCTTTAGCACTGTCTCTTCCCTTTCTATCTTGAGGACTACCTCCGTCTCTTATATAGGGCGTTTTAAAGGTTTGACTTTTCTCAATATAAGGCGTTTAGAAGATAGGACAAACTTTGTTGTTGTTGGGAGGGATGGGTTGAGGTAAAAGTGAGGGGTGTTTGAATGTTAGAAAGCGCTATATTCCACAACTTCTATATCTCGATCTCCTCGCTACTGCCCATAAAGAAGAGGGAAATAATAGGTAGGGATGACAGGATTTGAACCCCTGTGTCTCACGAGCAAATTAAACGGTGGCTCAGGCAGAGTTTGATCCATTTTCTAGATCGAAATGCTTTCTGGCGTTGATCAGCAGCCATCCGATGCACAACCAACGCACAGGATCAGTGCAGGCGCTTGTACCCCTTGGAGCATTTGCGAACGATAAGTCTATTGCGCTTCTGTACGCGCTCGCGCGTTAGCGCGCGTCCGCGTGCGGCCCGGCCCACGCGTGACCAGGTGGCGGAGCGCGGCGGCGGGGCGGCCGGCGGCGGAGCGCGGGGTGAGGGCGGGCGGCGCGACGCGGCGGCGAGGGCGCCGCCGCGTCGCTGGCGGCGGATTAGTGCGGGCGGCGGAGCTCGGGGGCGAGGTGGCGGCGGAGCGCGGGATGGGGGCGGGCGGCGCGACGCGGCGGCGAGGGCGCCGCCGCGTCGCCGGTGGTGGATTCGCGCGGGCGGCGGAGCGCAGGCAGCGCGACGCGGCAGCGCCATTAGCGCCGGCGGCAGAGTTCGGGGCCGAGGTGGTGGCGGAGCGCGGGGTGGGTGCGGGCGGGGCGACGCGGCGGCGAGGGCGCCGTCGCGTCGCGGGTGGTGGTTATCGCCGGCGGGGTTAGGGGTTCGGGTTGCCGGGGGCAGCGGCGGCGGGGACCGACCTCCATTTCCGACGGGTATAGAAGGTTTGGGGGGGCGGCGGCCGGTACGGCGGCGGGCGGCGGCGCGGCGGTGCGGCGAGGCGGCGCTGGCGCCGCCGGAGCCGCGGGCGGCTGGAGGGCGGTGGGCGGGGCGGGAGGGGCGGAGGTCGTCGACGTCGAAGAAGAAGGTGGCGCGGCGGCGCTCCGACCGGCGTCGTTCCGACCGCCGGTCGGACGCGTGGCGGCCCGGGGGAGGGTACGCGCCATCCGTTATCGCGCGTACGGACGCGCGATAACCTCCCCCATTTGCGAAGAGCCCCTCGAAAGAACCCCTCAGCTTCATTTTAGTACCGACAGATGGTACATCTTATCAAATGGCCCCTCAACAGTATATCTTTTCATTTTTAGCACCAGAACTTCTCTCTGGAATTCTCTGAGACTTGCCTTCTCTTTCCCCTTCCCCCTCGCCTTCCGGTCATGGCGGCCGACGGCAATCTCGCCGCGATCACCCCATCTTCTCCAATTGAAGATACCAGCAGTAACCTCGTCCTCCAAGTCAAGTCGCCCGCCGCCGCCGCCTCCTCTTCCGAGCTCCGGGTGAGACACATTTTATAGGGCTTTAGGATTTCGATATGTAGGGTTCCGTTTCGGGGATATCATTTTCCTCCTTGTTCGTGTGATTTTAGGCGGAACGGATTCCACTGCTGTGCGTCCTAAACGTACCCAGACACTTGAACTACGCAGACTTTTGCCGATTCTTCGGTCCTTTCGTCCCCAAGGCGCATCTGCTTTTTCACAGGTATCCCGTCTCATATTGAACACCACTGCTACACATTGCCGCGTTCTTACATCGGACTTGCTCAACTGTCACATGTCATTGCGTGTTTTATTTTGCTTTATCTGACTTGAACCTTGAGATGGTCAACACGATGTAATTTGGAATATGTGTGTCCTGGTCTGTTAATCGGTACTTATATGCAGAAATGACGGGGCTGAAGATGCCTATTGCGTTTTAATAAAGTTCGCTACGCAGAGCTCCGCTGATAGCTTCCATAAAAAGTTCAATGGGATGCGATTCCCGTCACTGGAGGAGGTCTTGGCTTGTGTCTTATCTTGCTTTATTCAGCGAAGTTTTTTTGGATGGTATAAGTTAATATATGCCGGATTTATGTGTTTCAGGGGGATGTTTGCAATGTTCAATTTGTGCAAGACGAACATATGATTACAAGATCAGCTGAGAAAACTGCATGTGCAGAATGTCGTGGTACGTGTGACTGTCTGTGATGACCTTTTAATGTCTCGAGATATTCATCTGCTTGAGTTTTGAACTATACCATAGGCCCTGCTTGTATATTGCTTTGACCCCCCCACCCCCCTCTCCCTCCCTCCAAAAAAAAAAAGAAAGAAAATTCTGGTTTCTCATTTAACAATCACGACCTAAGTTCAATTTCATGACATGACTTAATATTAGAAAAATTCATCTGTGTCACCGACATACTGGGTTAGTGACACGAAAAGTAGCATATAGGTGATTAGGCTAAGTGCGGTGGTGAGTTTGACATAAGGATGTGGCTTGAAATTTCTGAACCCTTTGATCCATTGTAGATATGCTGTTGTGTTATTATTATATTTAAGAAGTGTGTGTGGGTTTGATTTTCGATACGAAATACACATCTTTTGTCAAACTATCATAAATCCTCCATCAACTTTTTTAAGTTCACTACATGATATAGAAGCTTGATGTCATGCAGTTTTATTAATTTTCTAGCACATTTGAAATTCTTGTTGATTCTATCTTTCTACTTCTAAACAGAAGCACTTGACTGTGATAATGATTGCATTGTAACTGCATTGTGTGAACATTCGTTCCACTACACGTGCCTTGAAAAGTGGAGAGACTCCTCGTGCCCGGTAAGAGATTGATTAGTGGTTACTCTGTTTTGAGTTCATGCCAGTTTACAGAGACATATTGTTGTTTTATATTTATCGTAGGGGCCCAACTGGATTTGATATTCATTAATGTGTTAGGCCTGTTTTACTCTCACTAGCAGCAAGTCACTTTGTGTTTACATGGGAATATTTGTCAGGTCTGTAGATACTGCTACGAGCAACCTGATGAATCCAATTGTTTGGATTGCAACTGTTCTGAAGACCTTTGGATTTGTGCAACGTGTTGTTATGTGGGCTGCGGATGGTAAAGTGATTTTGAGAGGTGTTTGATCTTACTAGATAAGCTATGTGATGAACTTTGACATAGTGCTGTTGATAACAGGTACAAAAATGGCCATTCGATTGCACACTGGAAAGAAACAAAGCATAACTATGCTCTTGAATTTGGAACACAGAAACTTTGGAACTTTGGTAAGGAAAACTATGTGCATAGGCTCATTTTTCTGGAAACATTGGAAGATGGACGTGGTAATGCTGCAAAGAGTGAAGATACACTGAGTGTAGCTGAACTTGTAAGTGATTGGTAAACTGTTTTCTGGTTGATTGATTTGTCCAGCGCAATGTTTTCTTCTGACAAATTTGACCTTCTCATCTTGTAGGCCGCTGAGAAGTACAATGCTTTCCTTGTATCCTTGCTTAATGAGCAGAACAATGTATACATGCTTTCTAGCTGGTATGTTTGAATCACCGCTTAGTAATGATATGTTTTTTAACACTATATAATTTTATTTTGCATGTAGTATTTAGAAAGACATCATGAAAATATGAAAAAGGCGATGGAGGAAAAGGTTGAAGAGGCCATAAGGGAAGCCAAAGATACTAAGATTCAACATTTAGAAAATAAGTATGCCAACCTTGCAAAACGCAAAGAAAATTTTGATAAAGTAAGAGAATCCTGACATCTTACATTGTAGTATATGATTCTTCGCCCCACCCAACCATCCCTGAATTTATGCTTTTTTGGCCAGATGAATGAAGAGCTTAACAAGACAGTAGAGGAGCTGCAATTGACACTAAGTTCCGAAAAAACAAGGTATTTGCTGCTCCATATAATCGGTTCAGTGGGATGAGCCCTAACTTGATTTTGTTTTCATACGATCAATGACTGATTATCTGGCGTTTTAGTTGTGATAACTGTCATGGGCTTCAATATAGAGCCATTATGGTTTAATGCAGTTTGTTATTTGAAGTGTATTTTCCTTTTGATGATATATATATTTGGCTTATAGTTGAACCCTCTGGTAATTTCCTTGTACAATTTATAACATGCTCTGAATTTGGGGTTTCCATGTAAATTGGCATGCTTTTATTGCAGGGTAGGTCCTTCCATCGAACAAAAAGAAGCGAAATGTCAAATGCTAGAGGAACAGGTTAGGATGCTTAATGGTTAATAGTAGTTGTTTTTCATATGTATCACGCTTCAAGCCATTGCATGGTACTCATGTTCCGCTTCAATGTCATTACACTATCATAGAAATCGATTATGTTGTTTAATCATTGTACTATCATATAAACTGATCGTATTTCTAGCATTGGGTCATTTCTGACTTAATAAGTGTAAATATTGTAATCTCGACCTATGTAACTTATGCCTTCCAGCTAACTGTTTAATTTTTGACGTTGTGACAGCTACAAACTCTGAAGACTGAGCTAAAGGCCAAAGGCATTGATCTCGAACTTTCTACTGTTTTAGAAAAAGAGAAGGATGTGACCAGCACCAGCACCAGCACCAGAACCAGCACCAGCACCAGCACCAGCACCAAAAATAAAATAAAAAGAAAAAAAAAGGGAAGTAAGAGATGACAGCTGTCCCAGCAAGCTCTGCATTCTCTGAACATTCCTTTTCTCAACTCTCCATTCTAAAACTAACGGATATTAATGCGGTACCGTAGTGGTATTCTTCTGACTCAAGCAAATTCTTGTATAATCTTGCTTGTATCCCTTGAAGCAATATTTTTTGTGCCAACCCGTTTACATACAGTTTTACTGCCCTTTACTGAAGGAAAAAATCTGAGTAGCAAGGTTTAATTACTTTAAAGGAGTGAAATCATGAGGTGCACGACGGTCGACGGCAAATGGGATACACTTCTGAATTTTATTCGTGGGCAATCTTTACCTCTACTGGGGATAATGGTGTATTAAACCCTACGGTGTTGTAGCCCTTTGTACAAATTGTCTTGAGTGAATGGTACTGGTGCAGTTGTGAGTTGTTAAGCCTTTCCATCATAACCTTTGCTTACGCGACTTGGCTATGTTTTTGTTCTATGGCAGGCGCGGGGTGCTCAGTTTTTAGTAATTAATAACTAATCAAGATTTGCTCGGGCTCAGTTGCCTGGTTTTGTATTCATTTTCCAATCGGGGAAAAGCCCCGCGGACCCACTGTTCAAAAACATGCAGACGGTGAGAGCTGGTTGCGGGTGCCGTCGATGGCGTGGCGGGGATGCGAGCCGTGGAAAACGACGCATCGTTCGCTCGCGTTGAGTGGAGTGGGAGGCGCCCAACTGCTAGCAAAGCGGCAGGTCAACTCTTGCCATGCCGCCGCCACCAAGCATCCATCCCAAGTCGATCGTGCTTGATTAGTGCAACAGGAAGCACGAGATTCATGCCCCGTTCATGATGTGAATCTCGCTGTTGTAAGATATGATTATTTAATGATCTGAAATGGATTAGGTCTTCTTTGGAACGCAGGATTCTCAAAACACAGGAATAGAAAAAACATAGAATTGGAGTGTGCATGCACATGGAATCCTATGAAATGAAAAATTGACATGAATTTAGGTACACTTCCAATCTCCAACTGCAGGTTTGCTTTGTAGATATGACCTTGATTTTGATATTTTCGTTTTTTTTGCAGTGCAGCCTAGCCAGAGGTTAGAGATGAACAAGGATATGTGCAAAACACTTATTTAGGAATACCAAACAGCAGGCAAAGGTTTCTTTTTTACTATATGTCCTTTTCCTTGCTGTGTTGAAAATATTTTTCCCTTATTGACAGGCAAGATTTTTTCCCATGATCCAGGGTAGCTTTTCCACTGGTGTGGCTTTTGTTGTTCTCTTGTTTCCTAGGTTCAGAATAGCATGTAAGAAAATAATTACTATTCAGGTTCATAACAAAATGTTAATGCTGTAGATAAATTCACGGCACTATTTGTGGGTTGGAGCCGCTTGCCACCAAATAAACTCTACACTAAATGGACCATCTTTCATTAGTCAAACGTTTTCAGTTAGTCTAAAATTTTATTTGTCAGCTTTACACCTTCTATGAACTTGATTTTGATATTTTCGTTTTTGCACAGTGCAGCCTAGCCAGAGGTTGGAGATAAACAAGATATGTGCAAAAAAACTTATTTAGGAACACCAAACAGCCTGCATAGTTTTGTTTTTGCCTTGTATCCTTTTCCTTGCTGTGTGGAAAAGATTTTTTTTTTCCTTATTGACGAGGGAATGTTTTTTCTCATGATCCAGAAATTTAAGGTGACCCCCTTGCTAATGAAATAGGTGGTGGTTCACACGAAACTATCAGGTGGACATTGAAGAGGGTTGCAGCCAGCATGCAAGAGCATAATCCTTCCAGAATATAGAAATATATTCCCTTATTACTGCAGATTTTGGCTTATTTGTTAAGCTTACTTCAGAGGCTAAAACGATTTGACTTATTCATGGACTCCCAGCTCTAGAAATGATCAGGCAATATTTATCTCCTGAAGGTATACATGTCGCCTAACTGAGCGGTATTTCCCATATGCTTCCATGTTACTTATGCCCAATCGATAATAAGCTTATAAAAGATAACGTAATGACGTCAAAAGTTGTAGGCCACTTCAAAATAATGATCGAGGGAGACAGCAGGTGGTGTGTACATCTTGCTTTCCCATATTCCTGAAACGATTGGCATGAAAGTATGTGATATTTATTTCTGCTAGCTTACAAAGCTTTTTTCTCCTGTGTGTATAAGAAAAGAGAAAATAGACATGCACCTTTTGGGTGGGTTCTGCTCTGTTCAGCTTAGGATCAGAGTAAGATGTTACTATTAACAACCATTGAGCAGGTAATCTATTACTAATGTCCATGTTAGATGTGTGCCTTACCAATTCAGAATCAAATAAATATTGTCAACTTATGATTCCTTGTTGCTTATTTCTTAACCTCAGATATACTTTTGTTTCTTTGACCAATGTTTCATGTATCATGTTACTAACAAGGCAGCTAATACATTGCACCTCAGAATAGCCTTGTTAGTAGACGTATTTTTTCAATATGATATGCACTTTGAAAAACAAGAGACAACCTGCTCCACTTGCTATTGTCCAATGTAAAATCATCTTTAATTTTCTTCACTAGGTATAGGTATCTTTACAGGGTTGAGAAACAGAAACACCTCTGAGAAATTTTCTTTCAGGTTGCAGGTGCATATGAAGTTTCTGATGAGGTGAGTGTTTCGGCTCGAGCTTTCTCTGTTTTCTTGTTGTTTCCTGCTTTTACCTGAACGTGGTTCCTTCTATGTTGTTTTTCCAGCCTGTTTACTTCTTGTGTCAAGGTCTGCTGTGGGCTGTGCTAGGGCTGCATCCATGGTATGGGCTTCTTCAGAGATTCTTTTCCTCATATGTGCTAGATTGTCGATTTATTTGACTTGATTGAACTTCAGCTCATATAATGAGTTTGCAGCTATTCAGCCTGCAGGTTGAGAGAGGGGTCTCCAATCGACTGAAGAAGTGCATTGTGCTTCCCAAGCTGTGTATTCAGTTGCAGCCTCCATGATATCTACAATACAGGTGATCATCTCTGATGAACTCTTGATGACTCCCAAAGTAAGACCCCAACTGATTACTGACTAGGCAGGACTGGAGAAAAAATTATTTCCTCTTATAGAGTTTAGAACTGTCATTGCTGAATTGCTAAGATATGGTACTTCCTGTTCTTGTCGTTGGTAATTATGGGAGAACCAGATGCACATGGAACATCATATTCTAGAGCTATGGAAATATTTCCCACACAAGAAACCTATCAGAGGCACAGCAATGTTTAGTGTTGATAACATGTTGTGACAAGTATATTTAACTGATATTGCAGATAGACTTGATGCAATTTCTTCTGTCCATTTCATTGCCTGCAGTTTTTGAATTTCTTTTTAAGCATATGGTTTATTAATAGGTTTGTGATTAAAAAAAAACTGCTTTCAAATTACTGTTTTTATGTCATGAAAAAATATCACAATCTCCAACTGCATCTGAACCAGTTTATTCTTAGTTAACGCCAATACATTGTTATAAATTATGTCCATGCACGCCATGTTGAAAATGAGTGCCATGTACATTCGTCATGTTTTCTTATGTTCCTGAAACTATTTTAGCTGAGGAAACCTGACTGTTGCTGCCTATAACAACTTTGGGTGTGTAGTCACTTTTTTCTTCATACTGTTATATACGTGTGTTATAGTGTCACACTGTCACTGGCAGCCCTGAAAATCACATAGTTTCCATTTAGACGCGGATATTTTCAGAATATGAAATGTGTGAGAATTTTCCAAGTCTTGTGGTCTGCTCTGTTAGTGGCCTTTACTATTTGCTGAAAGGCAACTGCTTTATTTTGTTTGCCATATAGTGTGTTTTTCCCTTAGGTGCCGTTTGGTAATTGGGAAATGGTGGATGGGATAGGGATAGGGAAATGAAATGGAAAATCTACACCATTGATTTATCCATCATATAAAATCTCAACCATTCATTTCTTCAAGAGTCATTTCCCAATCCCAATCCCACCTATCATTTCCCATTTGCCAAACGCCACCTTACAGATCCTCATTATTTCTAGGATGCCCCTTGAAAGAAAATGTATAATCTTTGATGTGCTTGAACCATTTGAAGATCATGTAGGACAAGAGAAGAGGAAAAAAATTGAAGGGTTGGTACGGGTGTCAATATGCTGAAGTGTTTAGAACTGGCTAAGGTGCTGTGTTGCTTTGCTACTTTTGTGCACCACATGGTTTCTTTCTGTCCAAACATAGGAAATTGTCTTCGATTTTAAATCACTCAGTACTCTAAAACAGTAGGCCTGGTGTAATTTCCTGTAAGGAACTATGCTTTCCTCTAACGGATTCCTAATCTGTGGCAGGCTGGAAATGAGCGTCTCACTTACGACACGAACCTCTGAACAAGGGAGATGAAGTGGTGCCGTACTGTTTCGCCCTATCAAATAAATCTGTACAGTTATATTTAGTAGTGTATGTTGCCGTGTATGGTTGCAGTATGTAGGGCAAAAAACAGCTTTTATGTATCCCACCGATGGCACCTTAAGTAGTACTATGTAAATCTCTATCCGTATCCATGCCATGACACTTCCTCGTCGCTGTTTAAATAGATTGTGTGGTCATGTACATCATATCCTGCACTCCTGATTATTTTTTCCTAGCCAACAACCAAGAATGGAACGACAGTGAAAGACCCGGTTCTGAAGCCAAACCAACGGTTATCATAAACTATTATAAATCATGTGGAAAACAAAAACTTACTGTACGCCTCCCTCGAGAAAATATTAGCAAGAACACTCGGCCCTTGCAGTCATCAGTCGGCGCGCGAAGGCGCGCCGAATGCCACTAGTTTATTAACTACTGTGTATTAGACTCACTCTAATAAGGAGAGACAGTTTTGAGAGGTAAATTGAGGATTGCCTGTGGTGCACGGTGTTTTACATCTCATGCTCATTGCAGCGTCTCCAACAGCCATCGCATTTCCTTTGGCTGTTCGTGCTCGCGCCGCCGCCCAAGGCACCCGGCCACCCGCGCTCGCCCGTCGCCGCTCGCCAGCGCGTTCTCTGCTCCTCGCCATCCGCACCTTCTCCTCCTCCTCCTGCAGCGCAGAGTCCCCTGCCGCTTCCTCCCGCCGCCGCAATCTGCACGCGCACAGCAACCAACCGCATCAGCATCAATCCTCTCAATCTCGCCATCGGAAAGCAGAACAAAACAAAATCTTTGTACTAGGAAACAAAGCCAAGGCAATGGTTGGATTCGATTCGTTTACCTCCATGAGCGAAGTCCAAGAATAGGGGAGGATGCTGGTGCGGCGCCATCGCCTCCTTCTGCGCCTGCTCCGCGCCACGGCCCCTCGCTCCGCCCTGGCCGCCGTGGAGCGGAGCCGGGCTCCTTCCCCTGCGGGCGCGGTGGCGGCTCCGGCTCGGGCTGGTCCACGGCGCGGTTGTCCTCGCGCTGCTCCCGGCTGAGCCGACCTGCTGGCGGAGAGGAGCGGTGGCGCGGCTCGCGGAGAGGCGGCGGAGGTGTGCGGCGCAGACGCGGGGCCGCGCCGCGGCCGCGAGGATGGGCGGCGCGGTGGTCCATCTTCTCTAGTTAGGATTTCGCCATCCTGGTCGGCGCCTCCTCCAATCGCGTCCCGCCGCGCTCCTCCGCCGAGCCGCGCTCCTCCTCCGCGCCGCGCTCGCCTCCCTCACGCCACCGCTCTGACTGAAATGCGATTGAGGAGAGAGGAGATGTATTTGTTACTAGCTAACTTGACCACCACGGATACTAACCGTGTGCGCCGTCCGCTGCGCGTGGTGACAGCGTCGACCGCTTCTCTCGCTACGGCCGTGCCACACGATGCGCACGCCCTCCGCTCCTTCAGCAGTCAATCGCGTAGGGTTCGGCCAGGCAGTTCGCCTGTTGTACTTGTATAAAACCTGTATGAACATCAATATAAAGTGTTGTGCTGTGCGCCTCATTCTCTCTCGTTCTCTCCTGTTCTCCCGTTCTCTCCTTCTACATGGTATCCGAGACCGCACGATCCTCCCTCAATCCGTTCGCGGCTCCGACTGCTTCCGCTGCCATGGAGCGCAACCCTGTCTTCTCCCCATCTGCTTCTCCGCCGGCCTCGACTTCGACAACTCCTCCACCAGCGACGGCGCCAAGTCCGCCATCTCCCCCACCGCCGCCATGATCTTCACGGTGAACATCCGCTCCCATGTTCCCATCACCCTTGAGGTGGCCGAGCCGAACTACTCCGAGTGGCGCATGTTCTTCGACTCCGTCCTCGACAAGTTCGGCCTCACCTCCCACGTCACCACCGCCACACCACTCCTCGACCGCGACGCCGACTGGAAGCGCATCGACAGCTGCATCCTCAACTGGATCTACACCACCGTCTCGCGCAAGGTCGTCAACATGGTCCGCCGCCCCAAGCCTGACGCGTTCGTCATCTGGTCCGCCATCGAGGAGCTCTTCCTCGACAACCAGATGCAGCGCGCCGTCTTCTACGAAGCTGGATTCCGCAACCTGCTCTAGGGTGACATGTCGATCACCGAGTACACCGCCAAGCTCAAGAACCTCGCCGACAATCTCTGCGACGTCGGCCACCCCGTCTCCGAGCCAAGCCAGGTGCTTAACCTCCTCCGCGGCCTCAATCCCAAGTACCGCCACGCCATCTCCACCCTCACCTCCAGGCCGCACACATTCCTCTCCGCACGCTCCCACTTGCTCATGGAGGAGCTCTACGACAACCAGCGCGCTCAGAACGCCACCCATCAGGCGCTGTTCGCCGGCAACGGCGGCCCCGGCGGCGGCGGCGGGCGGCGGTGGCGGCAACCCTCCTCGCCAACCTGGCGGATCTGTCGCTGCTGGTGGCTCCAGCGGCCATGGCGGTGGCAACAACTCCAACAACGGCCGCTACTGGTACAACCGGAAGCGCGGCCGCGGCTCCGGCCCCTACTCCGGCAATGCAGCACCAAACGCCGGCAGTGGCGGCGGTACTCCTGGCGGCCCCAACAATCAACGCTTCGGCAACGGTGGGCCAAATCCCTGGACCGGCATGGTGCAGGCCTGGCCCATGCCCTTTCGCACCCCTGCTGCCGGTATTCTTGGGCCACGGCCCGGGTTCAATGCCCAGCAGGCCATGTACGCTGGATCGGCCGGGCCCGCTGACAGTTCCAACTCCTCCGCGCCATCGACAGCAGACCTGGGATACCCAGGCGTTCATCGCGGCGCTGAACAACGCCGCTGCGGCCGCGAATGGGTCCTCGACTCCGGCGCGACTTCTCACATGGCGAACTAAACTGGTACTCTTCACTCTCTCCGCCCCGCCCCCCATTCTAGTTCTATCACTGTTGGCAACGGTGAACAGCTGCCGGTTTCTCACACTGCCACCATCCCTACTTCCTTTACACCTATCATTTTGCGCGATGTCTTGCTTTCACCAGATCTTATTCAGAACTTAATTTCTGTCCGCCGTCTTACTCGTGATAACAATGTCTCCATTGAATTGATCCTTTCGGTTTTTCCATCAAGGACCTGTTAACCAGAGTGGTGATGCTCCGATGTGACAGCACCGGCGACTTGTACTCACTCCGCATCCACTCGCATCAAGCCCTCCACGCCATCGCCACCACCGTTGACCTTTGGCATCGCCGGCTCGGGCATCCCGGACGCGGGGCGCTCAAAGAAACACTGCGCCATTTTGATTTCACTTGTAATAAATCAGACGAGCATGTCTGTCTAGCCTGTCAGCTTGAAAACATGCCCGCCTGCCTTTTGCTTCTTCCAATTCGCGCAGCTTGTTTCCATTTCAATTAATTCATTCGGATGTATGGACCTCTCCTGTTGCTAGCAACTCTGGTTTTCAATATTACTTAGTAATCCTTGATGATTATTCTCATTACGTGTGGACATTCCCATTGCGACTGAAATCTGATGTTCTGCCCACCCTGCTTGCTTTTCATGCATATGTGCGCACACAATTCAACCTGCCAATTCTAGCTTTACAAACTGACAACGGCAAAGAATTCGACAATCTTGCTCTACGCACCTTCTTCTCTAATCATGGCATCTAGTTGCGTTTGTCTTGTCCTTACACGTCGCAACAAAATGGGAAAGCAGAACGCATCTTGCGCACCCTCAATGACAGTGTTCGTGCACTGCTGTTCCAATCCTTTGCACCGGCTAGCTACTGGGCAGAAGCCCTGCAAACTGCTACTTACCTGCTCAATCGCAGACCATGTGAAGCTACAGGTACTCTCACGCCATATGAGGTTCTTCTCGGTGCGCCACCTACCTACGACAACCTGCGGGTCTTCAGCTGCTTATGCTTCCCCAACCTGTCCGCGACGGCGCAGCATAAACTCTGCGCTCGTTCCGCGGCATGCGTCTTCCTCGGCTACCCGGCGGACCACAAGGGGTACCGGTGCCTCAACCTGGCCACGCGACGGGTCATCACCTCGTGGCACGTCGTGTTCGACGAGAACATGTTCCCCTTCGCCGCGCCATCTCCAGCAGCCTCGACGGGTACCACGACATCAAGCGTCGACTTCTCCCAGCAGCTGGACGGCGACGTAACTAGACATCAACCACAGCTTCGCGCCGCCGAGGTGCGACGCGGCGCGCACGACGTCCCGCTGCCTCCGCCATCTCCTCGTGCCTCCACATCCACATTGGCATCAGGGGTGGCGGTCGACTCGCCGCCCGACACCTCGTCGGGTAACGGAGCCACGTCGCCGTCACCGGCCCCGCCTTCACCAGCACCTGCCGCTGCCGCGTCGACTCCGTCGCCATCCGCATTGCCCGGCTCACCCTGCTTCGACAACACGCCACCACAAGCAGCCGCTCCATCAACAACGGCGGCCCATCCCATGCTCACACGCTCTCGTGCAGGTGTGTTCAAGCCAAATCAGAAGTACACCGACTACGCCATGCTCGCACCCACATCTACGTCGACCACAATTTCGCCAGTACCCAGCTCAGTGCGCGCTACCTTGCGCGACCCGCATTGGACTGCCGCGATGCAGCAGGAATTCGATGCTCTCCTGGCGAACAAGACATGGCAACTGGTGCCGCGACCACCAGGCGCCAACATCGTCACGGGCAAGTGGGTGTTCAAACACAAATTTAACCCTGACGGAAGCTTGGAGCGGTACAAGGCAAGGTGGGTGGTTCGTGGCTTCACCCAGCGCGCCGGCGTGGACTTCAGCGAGACCTTCACACCCGTCGTCAAGCCTGGAACCATTCGTACCGTGCTCACCCTCATCGCCAACAAGCAGTGGCCAGCACATCAACTGGACGTCTCCAACGCCTTTCTTCACGGGAACCTGCAGGAGCGCATCTACTGCCAGCAGCCCGCCGGCTTCGTCGACAAGTCCATGCCCGACGCCGTCTGCCCCTTGTCCAAATCCTTATACGGACTCAAGCAGGCGCCGCTGGCGTGGTTCACGCGCTTCATCGAGTTCATCACCAGCATCGACTTCACGGCGACAAGGTCGGACTCATCATTGTTTGTCTACCGCCGCGGCAACGACATGGCCTACCTCCTCTTGTATGTCGACGACATGATCCTCAGCGCCTCCACGACAACACTGCTTCAACACCTACTCCAGCGCCTCAAGTCGGAATTCGCCATCAAGGACATGGGACCACTCCGGTTCTTCCTTGGTGTCGACGTTCAACGCTCGCCGTCTGGCTTCTTCTTGTCACAGTCCAAGTATGCCGAGGAACTCCTCGAGCGCGCTGGCATGCAGAACTGCAAGCCCGTCGCCACTCCCGTCGACACAAAGAGCAAATTGTCCAGCCAAGACGGTGCCAAGGTGTCCGATGCAACTGGTCAAGCGGATACTAAGATATGTCCGCGGCACCATCAAGCTCGGCCTACATCTCCGCGCGTCTCCATCCATGATGATCACGGCGTACTCCGACGTTGACTGGGCCGGCTGCCCGGATACGCGCCGATCAACATCGGGCTACTGCGTATTTCTCGGCGAGTCGCTGGTCTCTTGGTCATCAAAGAGGCAGCCACTGTCTCCAGATTCAGCGCAGAGGCGGAGTACCGTGCGGTGGCAAACGCCGCCGCGGAATGCATCTGGCTACGTCAACTGCTCATCAATCATGGCGTCAGCAAAGCCACATTGGTATACTGCGACAATGTGTCGGCGGTGTACATGTCTGGCAATCCAGTTCATCACAAGCGGACCAAGCACATCGAGCTAGATATCCACTTCGTCAGGGAACGCGTTGCGATCGGCGATCTTCGAGTTCTACACGTTCCAAGTGCCCAGCAATTCGCGGACATCATGACGAAAGGTTTGCCAACCTCCTGTTCGAGGACCTCAGAGACAGTCTCTGCATCGCAAAACCGAGCTGAGACGCGGGGGGGGGGGGGGGGTAGGGGGGTGTGTTAGCTGACTTGACCACCACGGATACTAACCGTGCGCGCCGTCCGCTGCGCGTGGTGACCGCGTCGACCGCTTCTCTCGCTACGGCCGTGCCACACGATGCGCATGCCCTCCGCTCCTTCAGCAGTCAATCGCGTAGGGTTCGGCCAGGCAGTTCGCCTGTGCGCCTCATTCTCTCCTGTTCTCCGTTCTCTCCTTCTACAGTATTTTTGCATCATCTCTCTCCTCAAGGGCAAAATGGCTGCTCATTTTGCATGATTTGTTGGAGACGATTTTCTGCATGAACAGTATGAATCGGAGAGGTGCATGTCGTGTTGAAGTCAGTTCTTTGAAACATTCTCCTCGCTGCTTCTCGATCGACGACTCCATGCGTCAGAGCTCGACTCTGTAGCGTCCGAGTAGAAGTATCCTCTTCAGTATCACACTATGTTGTATGTGTTCACTGTGACGCTTCCTTCTACTCAGTGGTGGAGCCCGGGGGAGGGAGAGCAGGCTCGAGTATCATCTGACAAAACACTTTAATCTCTGAACTAATTACAAGCCTAAGGTGCGGGCTCCCCTCATAACCATTAGCCCAAGACGTTGGGCACGGCATCTGCGTCAATCGATGTCTTTCTGTTTGTGTTTCTCTCGGTAATTCACGTCACCGCCACTTGCCCGCCGTATATCTTTACCATACTAAAAAACCGAGTGTTGTTGGTCGACCTGCCCGCCCGTCTCCAGTCCGTATGCGTCGACAGGTGAGCCGGCCGCTTTAGAATGGCCTCGTCGCCCGTCCGCCTGACCCAATAATCTTTTTTTTTTTTTGATAAAGGACCCAATAATCTTACCATTCACTAGTGTATATATGGGAGGCTACCGGCCTCCACAGATTTTTGCCACTGTGTTCAGGTTTGAAATCGACAGGTATCCTGTTGCCTCTCCCTTTTACCATCTGCCTTGGCCCACATTCGACAGTGTCTGACCAAGATTTCGATGCCCTCCTTTTTTTTTTTTTTGAGAAACTTCGATGCCCTCCTGTTGCCTCATCCGGCCGGGCCCCTTCTCCGGTTCGTTTAGAGCAAGGCCAATGCGCGACCATGCAGTTGTCGCTCAGTCGACTGCGAGCCCACGCCCGAGACGAGTCTATCCAACGCTGCGCCCATCGATTGTCAGAATGCGCAGATGGTGGGAGTGATGGTGGGCCCCACGAGCAGATGGAAAACAGGGGACTCAGACCGTCGCCGCTGCGAGCGACAAGGAAGCCTTTCTCTCACCTCCACGTCGACTTTTTTCTGACATTTCCATCGATACAGACTACGCGATGAACCTGCTCTTAGGTATCCTTCTCACGAACGTCGGTCCTGGTTTTATTGGCCCATCGTTCTTCGGTGCTTTCTGCAGTTCCAGGTTGCTCCACGTCGTCCACGAGATTGGCCGCCCCTTCGCCTCCCTCTTTCCTCTGCCACCTCCCTCCTCTATCGACGATGTCCAAGCCAATTGGTTTCGAGCTCCATCGACGATGTCCAAGCCAATTGGTTTCGAGCTCCAGCTGTTCATCAGCCTGCAACACCATATCAACCGGCAGCGACTAGACCAGAGGCAGCGGCAGCGGCAGGACAAACACATGAAACGAAAAAAAAAAAATGACGCTACAACCACTATGTAAGAAACACAAAAACTAGACACTGACACTTGAAGACGTGTTTTTAAAACGCGTCTGTAATGAAAGATTACAGACGCGTATTGACCAAACGCGTCTGCTATATAGTTGTATCAACAAAACACGTCTGCTATGTGCTACTATAGAAGACACGGCGCAACATAACACGTCTGCTACAACAGGCAAGTTAACAGCAGACGTGTACTGTGAAACGCGTCGCCAAACAAGCCATCCGGACCCAAAATTTTCACTTGGAGACATGTTTTTAAAACGCGTCTGTAATGAAAGATTGCAGACACGTATTGACCAAACACGTCTGCTATATAGTTGTAATCAACAAAACGCTAACAAAACGTGTCTACTACTCCCTCCGTCCCTAAATAGCTGTCTTTCTCGCTTCCCGAGAAATGAATCCAATCAATTTTATATAAAATATATTAATATTATAGTACATAATTAGTATCTTGGAAGCTCTTTTAATCTATTTTTTAACAAATTTATTTGGAGACACAAATGTTGCACGTATTTTCTACAAAGTGAGTCAAACTTGTGGCACGCACACCAACAGCGACAACTAATAAGGGACAGAGGGAGTATGTGCTATAGAAGACGCAGCGCAACAAAACGTGTCTGCTACCACTAGGCAAGTTAACAACAGCAGACTTCAGACTTGTACCCGTGAAACGCGTCGCCAAACAAGCCATCCGGACCCGAAATTTTCATTCGTTTCAGCCTATTTGGCTTGGCCTCGCGTCCGCCCCCTCCCCCCCCCCAACGCACCGCATCTTCTCCCCTCCCCCCTCCTCCTCCCGCTCTCCACCCACCTCGCCCTGCTCCTCGCCGACCAGAGCCGCCGCGCTCCCACGTCGCCCTCGCCGGAGCAGCCGCGCCTCCTCCTCGTTGACCCGAGCCGCCGCGCCCCCACCTCGCCGAAGTAGCCGCCCTTCCACTTCGCCACGTCCTCGCGATCGTGCCTCCTCGTCTACCCGAGCCACCGCATCCCCACCTCGCCGGAGGCGGAGTAGCTGTGCCTCCACCTTGCCCCGGCCTCGTGCCTGCTCCTTGTCGGCCCAAGCCACCGCGGCCCCCTCGTCCGTGCAGCGTCGGCGGCAAGGGCCCTAGGGTTAGGGTTCAGGCAGATCCGGCGACGACGTCACTCCCCGCGCTCCGTCCGGCCTTCTAGGTCCGGCGGCTCGTGGAGGTGCATCCTCCACGCCCAGATCCACTGCCTCCACGCCGAGGAAGGACGCATCTGAAGCGTTGGGGCAAGCTCGCCGGATCTCGCGGCATCCGGGCGCGTAGTGTCCGCCTCGGCAACGCCGTTCGTCGCAGCAGGTTCGTCATCTCCTTCCCGCTCCTCATTCGCGTTCCCCTCCCACGCGGCGCCTCCTGGCATGAGGACCCGCTGCTGCTTGTTGCCATGGCGCCACGCGCGCCAGGCCGCAACTCCCACAGCTGAGTGCGCGGTGCTTCTTGCTTGCTTGCAGCACGTAGAATTCGAGGGTGCTGCTGCTTTCTTGGTTGCCGCACGTAGAAGACAAGGGCGCTGCTGCTTGCTTGCTTGCCCCACGTACATGATGAGGGTACTGCTGCTTGCTTGCTTGCGGCATGGAGAAGATGTGGGTGATGTTGCTATTTGTCTCTCTTCATCTGAATCTTCAGGTTTTAAACCACCTGTACATGCAAACTTATTGTCCAAACATACATTATTGTTGATTGCTACTTGATTACTGTGCGTCCTGCTACCACTTGCTAACCTTGTCTTCTGAACATTAGTTGTGTATGTACCATTGTTCAGATTGTTATTTTTTTTCTAATGTAAATTCTTCATGCAGATAGGCATGTGTTGATTAACTGATAACTACATCTGTGTATGTGATGTCTCGGTTAACTGAAAATGCCTCTATTTGCTGGCAGCTGAGCATTTTCCTTGGGTAATTAAGTTGGAATTTCAAGTTAACCTGCATCCTAAATAACTGTTCAAACCTGCAGTGCCTACTTGTGGGTACTGCATCTAGCTTCTGTGGGTACTGCATCTATCTTCTGTAGTTTGCATGCTCATTTGCCTTGTAGCAGAAGTGTCCCAGAAATAGTCAGCTGGGCTTTCATCAATGTAAGTTCAGTTAGGCTTGGTTCTATAGCAGCTTGCAGAGGCTCTGCTTTTTTATGTCAGGCCTGAAAAAAATGCGCACATACAAAATGCAGCTCTATCTTCTTTAATCTGGTTCTTTCTAGTGTTTGATTCCCTGTCCAGACGAGAATAATAGTTTACTTGACACATTACGTGAGTAGTTATGTTAGTCATTCCCTGTCTATATACTGACTGAGCCTCTGTGTGTGTACTTGCTTGCAGAATTCAGATGATACTCTCAAGCTTAGCCTGAAGAGACAGAGGAGCATACGCTACAAGTTCAGATATGCAGTTGACAAGGTATCACAAGTTCGGGGATTTGATAATCTAATTTTAGGCAATTTTCAGTTCTACATGCTCAAGACGTAACATATTAGAGATTAAGAAAGTGCTAAAGCAAAACAGTGAAGTAAGAGTACTAGCACCTTCAAGTATATAACGATGATTGTGCCTGTTTGCTTATAATTGTAGACTTACACTGAAGAATTCCCTAAACTGATGTGATGTAGTGAGAATATCATCTGGAAGGCGTCTTTATTCAAGTGGTCGTTGGGTAGCTCTGTGATGTAATGACGTAAACTGTAAAGATGATAAAGTAACTTGAAGTCCCTCTTCTCTTTACTTCACACAAATGTGCTAATTTGAGCAAAATGTTAGTGTTTAGCAAATATGATCGTACTAGAACCTTTGAAAAGATACTGGAGAGCTCGGTTCATTGGAATTTTTATGCCAGATTTTGCACAATTACTTCGTAGCATTTGTCCCAGCCTCTGGGATATTCTACATTTGGAGTTCTCTGTCAGAAGCAAAATTCTCTAGGTTAATTTCCTGTATGTGCCTAGTACTTGCTTTTCAGCTGCATCTAGTTCTGTCAGCAAGGTTACAAGCATGCTAGGAAAGTGAGATCGGCTTGGTTTTCATTCTGTTGCTTTGACACATGGATGATCAATTAGTGAATAACGCCTTGTGTTAACTACTCTACTTAGTTAATGGATGCTCTCTGCCTTTTCTTTTTCCTATGCCGATTAGCCATGTTAATTCACTTAAATGGAATAAATTGTTTTTATTTTTCAGACATGATGTAACATGATGCTAGCTGGACCAATTCCAACTGCTTTTATCGATAAGAGCTAGGTTGGCACAACTGTTTTGATTTATTGTTTTTATTCTTGGGATTTTGCAGAGTAGTAGTTGGAGGAAGACAACATAAGATTTTTCAAGTCCTAGATAACAGGTAGAGGTTCTTCTCCAGAAAATTGAACTACAAGCAGTATGACATATTCTTGCTAACTGACCATGATTATCTCTTGACATACCTGAAATGTTTTCCGCTACTTAAAATGGTGTTGTTCTGTAACGTATCTTTTTGGCAAACCGAGAATATATTAGCTTCTGTTCAGATTTGCTTATGTAATCATGTCTCTTCGCGTTTGGCAAAGAGGCATTATTGTGAACTGCTTACTGCTGTATGAAACTGAGACTCTGAAGATGTACTGAAAAACTCTGAATTTCTACTGATTGCAGTTTTAGGATGCCTCTTTGACACTTTGATGATTGTACTCTGAGTGCTCTTCCTGTTCTTGGTCATAGGATCTGGTATGAACTGTGAAGCAACAAGCATTGATGTTCTAGAACCTGGAACTGAACATGAGAGGTAAGCTTAGATTTCAGTACTTTCAGTAATGGCTAGTTTCTTCTGCCTGAGAGTCAACCAAGGTAGAGCAAATGCTTGCTGACTTGCCTGAGAATTGATTGCTAGAAGTAGGTCACTGCCCTTTGCTTTTCAAGACCACCGTGTAAAAATTTGTTCACATGATCAAAAATCATGTATAAGACAATGTATTTGTAATGTGTATAATGGATGGAACATGGTATTTGTATTGTATAGAATGGATGGAACATGTGTATTTGTATTGTATAGAATGGATGAAACATGTGTACTGGTGATGTATACAAGATATATTTCATATCCTCTTTTTTTTTATCATTGCAGACGCGTTTTACAAAACAGTCTGCAACGAACGACCCATCATTGGAAACGCGTTTTACAAAACAGTCTGCAACGACCCATCATTGAGACGCGTTTTGATAAATACGTGTCTCCATGATGCTCATTGGAGACGCGTTTGAACAAGACGCACTGCTATCTGTGGATCTATATGCGCGTCTGTGATTAGCCCACATCGCAGACGTGATTTTGGAGACGAAAAAATTTCGTCTGCGATTTGAGTTTAGACACGTCTCCAAATAGCTTTCTTACATAGTGAACCGACATCCAACGAAGGAAGTCGAAGAACAAAACACAGCAGATCAGAAATCTAAATGAACTGAAGTCCACATAAAACATGAGCAGAAAATCAAGATGATTTTTTATCCAATCTGTTGATATCTCTAGCATCTATTCCTTCCACGGGTCATGGGAACACAAAACTATCTGAAACTTCAAAAATTACAAGTACATTTCTGATTATCCATCTCATTTTAAAAAACTGGAAAGCAACAGGAAAAACAAAAACAAAACCAAAAAGATTAAAGGTTCCTCCTGGAGGAGCGACCTTCTTCGGCTCCTCTGTCGCACGGAGCAGAGAGCATCGTGTTGCATGGGAGGATGGCGTCACCTACAGCTGCAGCTTCTGAGACGCAGATGGAGCTATGGGTGAGCTGCAGCTTGTGAAACGCTCGCTACTTCCTGCCTTCCTGGCCGGCGATGTGCCACAGCCCAGATGGAGATGGGTTGGGGATAGAAATGGTTCAAATAGAGTAACTGAGCTAGGTGAAGAGGGAGCAGATCGCACCGAGAGGATAAGGCCAAACGGCATTTTATGAAGAAGCCCCTATAGTATTTTTGTTTCTATGTTTCTTTTATGCACTCTACATTTGCGGCCCTTGAATTATAACACACTTCGTTCATGTCAAAATAATTGGGCAAGAAGGATCAAAACCTGGATTACGCTTCACTTTCCACTGGTTTCACGTATAGATTCACATCTCCTTTTGTGTCATCTAAAGCATCCGTAAGAAGCTCTTATAGTATTTTTTGTTTCTACGTTTCTTTTATGCACTCTATATTTGCAGCCCTTTGATTTATAATACACTCCATTCATGTCGAAATAATTAGGCAAGAAGCATCAAACCTGGATTATGCTTCATTTTCCACTGACTTCACGTACGGATCCACATCTCCTTTGTGTCATCTAAGACATGCATATCGTTGCTTTTATAATAAGCGCAGCGGAGCGCGCCATCAATTCTAGTACTAATCTCCAGAAGCAGGAGCTTCTCTGGGCATTTTGGCCTCCGAGTCCGTTCCTGGGGCGACATGTCGTTCTAATTGTTTTGCAGTCGGTTTCTGGCGACGTCTGTTGTCTTTGGGCTCTGCATTTTCTTTGCATGTTCTTTCTTTCGGCTGGTTTCGCTGTGTCGGTTGTCTCAGCCGGCCTAGGCTTTGCCTATTCGTTTTGCTGCTCTTTTGACGGACGTTGGGCCTGGTTTCACTGGCCCATCGTTGCTCGATGTTTATGACCTCGTTCCTGCGGCGCGAGGCGGGTGCGGCGGCGGCGCGGGGGAGCGGGCGTCGGCGAGGGCGAGTGGGACGGCTTGGGGGGGAGTGGCCCCGGGAAGGCGCGGCGGGGGCGCAGGCGGGGCGACCGCAGCACGACCCCGTCGGCGCGGAATCAGCAATCGTGGGGGGCATCGCACCACTACCTCGCGTGTAAGAATGTTGAAGAAGGAAGGAGAGGCCATGCCTTCTATCCTAGCTGAGATTTCTTTAGTCAAGATCTGCTGCGTCTTGCGTCGCTCAACGGAGTAGCGGTTGCCTCCCCACGAGCATCAACAGGTTCATCCGTCCCTGAGAGTCGTTTTCTGTTTTTTGATCTGCCTTTCTTTCTGTTCTTTGTCCCTGGCAATCTCAGGCAAATCCTCACTCGCCTCTCCTTTTTTTTTCTTGATTGTACAAATTTCTCGACGACGTGACAGCGAGTTGTTGAATGTGGTGATGGCGCCCCTCCCCGCCGCGCGCCGCCACCGAGGCCGCTGTCGCACGAGACTATTCCAGGCCAAGGGCACCCATGTGCGAGCCTCTTAGGGGCGCCCCTCCTCGCCATGCCTCTTCCAGGAGGGCCTTCCCCTCCGCACCACCATGGGTAACCCCTTCCCGCGAGAGCCTTCAGGAGACACACCACGTGTGTAGATCATGCGGTGGAGATTTGCGTTGGGGACGTGTGTAAGGAGAGAACGGGAGAGAACGAGAGAGAATGAGGCGCACACAACACTTTACATTGATGTTCATACAGGTTTTATACAAGTAAACAACAGGCGAACTGCCTGGCCGAACCCTACGCGATTGACTGCTGAAGGAGCGGAGGGCGGGCGCATCGTATGGCACGGCCGTAGCGAGAGACGCGGTCACCACGCGCAGCGGACGGGCGCGCACGGTTAGTATCCGTGGTGGTCAAAGTCAGCTAACAGTCTAACAACCCCCGCAGTCTCAGCTCGGATTTGCGATGCAGAGACTGTCTCTGAAGTCCTCGAACAGGGAGGTTGGCAAACCTTTCGTCATGATGTCCGCGAATTGCTGGGCACTTGGAACGTGTAGAACTCTCGAAGATCGCCGATCGCAACGCGTTCCCTGACGAAGTGGATATCTAGCTCGATGTGCTTGGTCCGCTTGTGATGAACTGGATTGCCAGACATGTACACCGCCGACACTTGTCGCAGTATACCAATGTGGCTTTGCTGACGCCATGATTGATGAGCAGTTGACGTAGCCAGATGCATTCCGCGGCGGCGTTTGCCACCGCACGGTACTCCGCCTCGCGCTGAATCTGGAGACAGTGGCTGCCTCTTTGATGACCAAGAGACCAGCGACTCGCCGAGAAATACGCAGTAGCCCGATGTTGATCGGCGCGTATCCGGGCAGCCGGCCCAGTCAACGTCGGAGTACGCCGTGATCATCATGGATGGAGACGCGGGAGATGTAGGCCGAGCTTGATGGTGCCGCGGACATATCTTAGTATCCGCTTGACCAGTTGCAGGTTGACAGTCCCCGTGGGTCGTGCATGTGCAAGCACGCTTGCTGGACGGCGTAGGAGAGGTGTCGGGCGCGTCAGAGTTAGATACTGCAACGCCCCGGCAAGGCTTCTGTATTTGGATGCGTCGGAGACCTTGGCGCCGTCTTGGCTGGACATTTTGCTCTTTGTGTCGACGGGAGTGGCAACGGGCTTGCAGTTTCTGCATTCCGGCGCGCTCGAGGAGTTCCTCGGCGTACTTGGACTGTGACAAAAGAAGCCGGACGGCGAGCGTTTGAACATCGACAGTAAGGAAGAACCGCAGTGGTCCCATGTCCTTGATGGGGAATTCCGACTTGAGGCGCTGGACGAGGTGTTGAAGCAGTGTTGTCGTGGAGACACTGAGGATCATGTCGTCGACATACAAGAGGAGGTAGGCCATGTCATTGCCGCGACGGAGGTGTTGAAGCAGTGTTGTCGTTGAGGCGCTCCTGCAAGTTCCCATGAAGAAAGGCGTTGGAGACGTCCAGTTGATGTGCTGGCCACTGCTTGTTGGCGATGAGGGTGAGCACGGTACGATGGGTTCCGGCTTGACGACGGGTGTGAACGTCTCGCCGAAGTCCACGCCGGCGCGCTGGGTGAAGCCACGAACCACCCACCGCACCTTGTACCGCTCCAAGCTTCCGTCAGGGTTAAATTTGTGTTTTGAACACCCATTTGCCCGTGACGATGTTGGCGCCTAGGTTGGTCGCGGCACCAGTTGCCATGTCTTGTTCGCCAGGAGAGCATCGTATTCCTGCTGCAATCGCGGCAATCCAATGCGGGTCGCGCAAGGCGGCGCGCACCGAGCTGGGCACTGGCGAGGATTGTGGTCGACGTAGATGTGGGTGCGAGCATGGCGTATAGTCGGCGTACTTCTGATTTGGCTTGGACACACCTGCACGAGAACGTGTGAGCATGGGGTGGGCCGCGTTGCTGATGGAGCGGGCTGCTTGTGGTGGCGTGTTTTCGAAGCATGGTGAGCCGGGCGATGCGGATGGCGACGGATTCGACGCGGCAGCGGCAGGTGCTGGTGAAGGCGGGCCGGTTCCGGCGACGTGGCTCCGTTGCCCGGCGAGGCGTCGGGCGGCGAGTCGACCGCCACCCCTGATGCCAATGTGGATGTAGAGGCACGAGGAGATGCGGAGCAGCGGGACGTCGTGCGCGCCATGCCGCGCCGCGGCGGCACGAGGCTGTGGTTGATGGTGAGGTACGTCGCCGTCAGCTGCTGGGAGGAGTCGACGCTTGATGTCGTGGTACCCGTCGTGGCTGCTGGAGATGGCGCGGCGAAGGGAAACGTGTTCTCGTCGAACACGACGGTGCCGCGAGGTGATGACCCGTCGTGTGGCCAGGTTGAGGCACCGGTACCCCTTGTGGTCTGCCGGTAGCCGAGGAAGACGCACGCCGCGGAACGAGCGCAGAGTTTATGCTGCGCCGTCGCGGACTGGTTGGGGAAAGCATTGGCAGCCGAAGACCCGCAGGTTTCGTAGGTAGGTGGCGCGCCGAGAAGAACCTCATATGGCGTGAGAGTACCTGTAGCTTCACATGGTCTGCGATTGAGCAGGTAAGTTGCAGTTTGCAGAGCTTCTGCCCAGTAGCTAGCCGGTGCATAAGATTGGAACAGAAGTGCATGAACACTGTCATTGAGGGTGCGCAAGATGCGTTCTGCTTTCCATTTTGTTGCGACGTGTAAGGACAAGACAAGCGCAACGAGATGCCATGAGCAGAGAAGAAAGTGCGTAGTGCAAGATTGTCGAATTCTTTGCCGTTGTCAGTTTGTAAAGCTAGAATTGGCAAGTTGAATTGTGTGCGCACATATGCATGACAGGCAAGCAGGGTGGGCAGAACTTCAGATTTCAGTCGCAATGGGAAGGTCCACACGTAATGAGAATAATCATCAAGGATTACTAAGAAATATTGAAAACCAGAGTTGCTAGCAACAGGAGAGGTCCATACATCCGAATGAATTAATTGAAATGGAACAAGCTGCGCGAATTGGAAGAAGCAAAAGGCAGGCGGGCAAGTTTTCCAAGCTGACAGGCTTGACAAACATGTTCGTCTGATTTATTACAAGTGAAATCAAAGTGGCGAGTGTTTCTTGGAGCGCCCCGTCCGGGATGCCCGAGCCACCGATACCAAGGTCGACGGTGGTGGGGGCGTGGAGGGCTTGATGCGAGTGGATGCGAGTGCGTACAAGTCACCGGTGCTGTCACATTGGAGCATCACCCACCCTGGTTACAGGTCCTTGATGGAAAAACCAAAAGGATCAAATTCAACGGAGACATTGTTATCGCGAGTGAGACGGCGAACAGAATTAAGTTCTGAATAAGATCTGGTGAAAGCAAGACTCGCGCAAAATAATAGGTGTAAAGAAAGTAGGGATGGTGGCAGAGGCGGTGTGAGAAACAGGCAGCTGTTCACCGTTGCCATCAGTGATAGAACTGGAATGAGGGGCGGGGCGGAGAGAATGAAGAGTACCAGTTTGGTTCGCCATGTGAGAAGTCGCGCCAGAGTCGAGGACCCATTCGCGGCTGCCGGAGTTGACAGCGGCGTTGTTCAGCGCCGCGATGAAGCCTGGGGATCCCAGGTCTGCTGCGTGGTCGATGGCGCGGAGGAGTTTGAGCTGTCAACTGGTCCGGCCGATCCAGCGTACATGGCCTGCTGGGGCATTGGTCCGGGCCGTGGCCCAAGAACAACACGGCAGCCGGGGTGCGGAAGGTCATGGGCCAGGCCTGCACCATGCCGGTCCAGGGATTCGGCCCACCGTTGCCGAAGCGTTGATTGTTGGGGCAGCCAGGATTGCCGCCGCCAACCGTCGGAGTTTGGTGCAACATTGCCGGAGTAGGAGCCGGAGCCACGGCCGCGCTTCCGGTTGTACCGGTAGCGGCCGTTGTTGGAGTTGTTACCGCCGCCAAGGCCGCTGGAGCCACCAGCGACAACAGAGCCGCCAGATCCGCCAGGTTTGGGCGAGAAGTGCCGCCGCCGCCGCCGTGGCCGCCGTTGCCGGCGAACAGAGCCTGATGGGCGGTGTTCTGAACGCGCTGGTTGTCGTAGAGCTCCTCCATGAGCAGGTGGGAGCGCGCGAGAGGAATGTGTGCGGCCTTGAGGTGAGGGTGGACTGGAGATAGCATGGCGGTACTTGGGATTGAGGCCGCGGAGGAGGTTAAGCACCTGGCTTGGCTCGGAGACGGGGTGGCCGACGTCGCGGAGATTGTCGGCGAGGTTCTTGAGTTTGGCAGCGTACTCGGTGATCGACTGTCACCCCTGGAGCAGATTGCAGAATTCAGCTTCGTAGAAGACGGCGCGCTGCATCTGGTTGTCGGGGAAGAGTTCCTCGATCGCGCTCCAAATCACGAACGCATCAGCTTGGGGCGACGGACGATGCTGATGACGGCCTTGGAAACGGTGGTGTATATCCAGTTGAGGATGCAGTTGTCGATCATCTCCAGTCGGCGTCGCGGACGAGGAGGGGAGTGGCGGCGCTGACGTGCGCGGTGAGGCCGAACTTGCCGAGCACGGAGTCGAAGAACATCCGCCACTCGGAGTAGTTGGACTCGTTCGCATCCAGAGTGACAGGAACATGGGCACGGATGTTGACGGTGGAGAGGACGCGGCGGTGGGTGTGCTTGGAGCCGGCGCCGTCATCGGTGGCAGTGGAGGAAGAGGAGTTGTCGAAGTCGAGGGAAGCAGATGGGGAGAAGACTGGGTTTTTCTCCATGTCAGCAGAAGGAGGTGGTGGAGCCGCGAACGGATTCACAGAGGAACGTGCGTTGTCTGATACCATGTAGAAGAGAGAACGGGAGAGAACGAGAGAGAATGAGGCGCACAACACACTTTAAATTGATGTTCATACAGGTTTTATACAAGTAACAACAGGCGAACTGCCTGGCCGAACCCTACGCGATTGACTGCTGAAGGAGCGGAGGGCGGTGCGCATCGTACGGCACGGCCGTAGCGAGAGACGCTGTCACCACGCGCTCAGGGGACGGCGCGCACGGTTAGTGTCCGTGGTGGTCATCAGCTAACATGCGGCAAGGCGACCCACTCTCGCCCATGCTTTTCATAATCGTCATGGACGTTCTTAATTCCTTGGTTAACAGGGCGGTGAGCCTAGGCTTATGGCACCCACTGACCACGAGACGGATTTAACACAGAATGTCCATCTATGCCGATGATGTCGTCCTAGTTCTTTCGCCCACGACTACAGACACGGAGCTCATTAAAGGCATCCTGTCCATCTTCGGCAATGCCTCAGGTCTTCACACCAACATGTCCAAATCGACCATTATCCCCCTTCGTGCCAAGAAGATCAAGTGCAGCAGGTGGCTGAGGCAATCCGTGTGAGATTTCCCATTTCCCATGCAAGTATCTTGGCCTCCCACTCTCCGTCACAAGACTTACAAAAGCTGACCTGCAGCCCATCATCGACAAGATTGCAGACATGTTACCAGCTGGAAGGCCGCGCTCATGAGTAACGCGGGACGACTAGTTTCTAGTCCGTGCCGTCCTCACCGCTGTGCCCATTCACTTGCTCATTGCACTGGATCTTCCAAAATGGGTCATCAAGGAAATTGACAAGATCAGAAGAAGGTTCTTGTGGAGAGGACACAGAGAGCTCCGAGGTGGGCATTGCCTCGTCGCTTGGGAGCGGGTGATGAGGCCGTTACAGTGTGGTGGCCTTGGAATCCACAACTTAGAAACACTTGCTTGGGCACTTCGCATGAGATGGCTATGGCTCGAGAAGACGGAACCAGAACGGCCTTGGGCTTCTCTCGGAGTTCAGGTGCCAGCGTGTGCTTTGTTAGTCTCGGTGACTGCTACTGAGAGCAACCGGCAACTGCAACTTCGTTGCCACCATCTCCGAGGTAAATAACCACCTTATCCGTTCTTGCTTCCTACATTTACTTCTGTTCTTCTGTTACTCTTGACTGAAGTGATTTAAGAAATAGTGTTCCATGTTTGTTGCATCATCCGTGACAAATTAATCAAGTTATTGGAGTAATAGGCATTTTCGTTCTGAAGCCGAAGTTAGTTTTGGCAAGAAACATTCAAATAGTGTACATATCAAATGACTGAATCCAAGTTACCATAACCTGCAGCTTTTGGCTAAATGTAAAATGTACCTGTCAGTATCACTGGTTAAGCCAGTTTTGGCCTCCGGTTAGAAAATCACCTCATCTTATGATACATTATTGGGTTTTGAGTAAGTGCAACTGCATACTCTTGGGTTTTGGGTTACCAGAACTGCGTACCCTTGACATGTCTACTTATTCTTTTAAGGTCTAAAGAGAAGGAAATCGATTGCAGAATAGGATCTCTAGGTTCTAATTGCCTTACTGACGTCTTCTGATATTGAGGCCTTCCATGCAGTTCCTTAGTCATCAGGAAATATATGGTTGATATGTGTTTATACAGTTTGAGTGCCTTTATTTTCCATGATCCATGCACAATCTTCAGTTGTTTCACACCGTCTCAGAGAGGGCTACCAAGAAGGGGAATGGAAATTTTGGTTTCAACGTTTATGTGTGCTCTATTAGCATCCCAAGATGGATAGCCTATCATAATGAATACTTTCTGACTGTTCTTGGTTTCAACGTTTATGTGTGCTGTATTAGCATCCCAAGATGGATAGCCTATCATAGTGAATACTTTCTGACTGTTCTTGCATTTTGAGGTTGATTAATAATTGGAAATCAACCTCTTGGTTCCCTTAACTTCTAAGCTTCTGATATGTTTCTTCACATCTTCTGCCGTTGTATGGCGCGAAACTTTATGTCATGGTCACAGTGATAACTTTAGGGTAATTATTACAGGGGACAAGATGTTCTATGCCAAATTTAACAGGCATTTTTGTTTACATATAACAGTTCAAATAAAATTGCATATAGAATAATATTCCCTGCAACTGTCATTCCATTACGACCTTGAGGTAATACACGCCCTCCGGTGCCCGGTTATTCTTTTGTCCTGTGCTTGGTGCATGGCCACTATCTTTGTCTTTTGAATTTGAAAATTAGTCTTAGGTCACAAGATTTCTTTTTTAAGTTTAATCAGTTTGTTTGAATTGACAATGCATTTTACATTAGGGGAGATTGGTATGCTCCCAATCACAAAGTTGGGCCCCTGATCAATTTATTTTCCCACTTTATAGTGGCCGTTGTTGCAAACAATATTCATGCTTCTACAAAGTGTATATGGTAGATTCAGTTTGATATGTATATTAACACTGAGTTCCCACTTCCCCAATTTGATATGTATATTAACCTTAATACAATCCTCAGTTTTTGACCTGCAAATGTTTCTACGGTTCTCGCACTGCCTATGGTGCCTTAGTTATTTTGAATTTGGTATGAAGGACTGAAATTATTCTCACAATTGCAATCTGCCAGCAGGTTTTACCAAGTCTGTTTGCATGATACCATCCTTCATTACGGAGCATATTTACATCTCGTGTAGCAGAGTTTCCTCATGGGGTTAATGGATCAATTTGTGATTTCTACCTTTCTATAATAACTGTGCCGATATGGGTATTTTCTATTCTGATGTTAGTCATGAGAAAATTTGCTGACACACGGTGCATGCCATTGTGGATTTTTTTTTTTTGAACCCGGGACACAGCGAGGGAAACCCCCACTGTAAATTTTCATTAAAGATAGAAAAAAATCCAAAAACAACAAAGGGGCAGAAAAACTTACAAAGAGAAAGCTAACTACGAACAGGGAACTATACAAACACAAAGAAAGATATCTACAGGATTCTATCCAAGAAGAAAAGTGTCTCTTTTGGCCTCCTTGATTCTGTGAGCTTGTAAGAGGCCTTCCTGCACAAATAGGTTGTTCCAACTTTGAAACTCGTTCAAAGATGAAGTTGTTTCGTTGCCTCCAGATTTGCCAAGCTCCAATAATAAAGGTTTCCATGAAGTACTCATTAGGGAATTGGTTTCTGGCCTCCAACATCATGTCAAAGAAGGGCAGGTGGTAATTCCAGTGTATGCCCAAGCGATGCCAACATTGCTGAGTGAAAGGACATCGGAAAAAGAGATGGAATGCTGTTTCCTCTGGTCTAGCCGTGCATAGTACACAAGAATAGTTGTTTCCCTCGAGTTTGTGCTTCTTTCTTTTAAGGATGTTGCGTGTGTTTAATCTGTCCATCAGTAATAGCCAGCAAAAAGCTCTCAATTTGTTGCAGCATCTTGAATTCCAAAGCAATATAAAAGGCTGGGGAGGTTGCATGTTCCTATATGGAAGGTTGTAAAAGGTTGAAGAGGAATATTTGTCAGACCCCCAGATATATGTCCACTTGTCATTTGTGTCCTCTAAAACTTGTAAGTCATGAATGACTATTTGAAGTTCTTGGTATTCCTGAAATGCTTGATCTGATAGAGGGAGAAAAAACTGCTCTTCAATACTATTGTTGCTCAGAAACTGGGCCACCGAGATGAGTTTGTTTTTGGCAAAGGAGTACAATCTTGGGAATTTATCCTGCAAGAGGTTGTTATTCCATTCATCCGACCAGAAGAGCACTGTGGAGCCATCACCGATTTTGCAGGAAGCAATACCTCTGAAAGTGTCACATAATTTTAAGAGATCCTTCCACCAAAAAGAGCCTTTATCCCTAGAGGCATGTGGGACCTTGCCATTGGCATAATGTGTATTCCAGATTAACTTCACCCAAGGAATGTTCTTCTTATTATAGAATTTGTCCAGGAATTTTAATAATAAGGCGATGTTTTGAGCTGCCAAGTTTATGATTCCCAAACCACCTTTCATTTTTGGCCTTCTAACCTTCTTCCAAGCCACCAGGGGTTTCATTTTTGCATTACTTTCAGAACTTCTCCAAATACAGTGCCTGCTAGCTCTTTCAAATTTTCAATGACTGTGGCTGGCACATGAAGTGTACACATGGCATAAGTGAGGAGAGAATGTATGAGTGAGTTACCAGTTTTACTCTTCCAGCATGTGTTAGAAAAGTTGATATGGAGGTTAGGCACCTTTCAGCTTTGTTCATAATGGGTCCATAATCATCAACCCTAGGCTTTGTCGTGCCCATTGGCAATCCTAGGTATGTGAAAGGGAGGGATTCGAGTTTGCAGCCAAATGTGCCTGCTAATTGTTCAGCCTTTTCAGCATCAATGTTCAATGGAACTAGGCAAGATTTTGAATAGTTAACTCTCAGTCCAGTGGATTGTGCAAATGACTCTAGCAGGCCCTTGAGGCAGAACAAGCTTTTTGAACTGGCTTTTAACACTAAGATAGTATCATCTGCATATTGAATTATTGGGAATCCTGATTCATCTCTTGCAGGTATGGGTAGTTCCAAAAGACCCAGCTGGTGCGCCTTGTTGATGATACATTGAAGGAGATCTGCAGCTAGTACAAATAATAGGGGGGAGAGTGGGTCTCCCTGCCTCACTCCTCTTTTACAATGAAATGGCTTTCCAGGAGTTCCATTCAATAGAATTGAGGATGATCCAGAGCTCAAAATTCCTTGTACCCATTCAACCCACTTTTCATCAAATCCAAGGTGCTGTAACATTAGCAGAATGGTGCTATGCTCAATAGTGTCAAAAGCTTTTGCAAAATCTAGTTTCAAGATTATCTCTCTCTTCGACTGCTGACATTGATGTATGTATTCATATGACCATGCAAGGCAGTCCTGTATTGTTCTTGACTTAATAAAACCGTACTGATTTTGGTGAATGATTGGAATGATGACAGACTGCAGCCTATTCGCCATTAGCTTAGTGATGATTTTCATGACACAGTTGAGCAGAGATATGGGCCTAAAATCATTCACTGAAGTTGGATTATTGACTTTGGGCACCAGTGTGATGAAGGAGGAGTTAATGGCTTGAAGATCAATCTGCCCACTAAAGAAGTCAGAGCAAAGCTTGTAAAAATCTTCCTTGATGATTGGCCCAACACTTTTTTAGGAAAAGACCATTGAATCCATCAGGTCCTGGAACTTTGTCAGATGGCATTTGTCTTATTATGTTGTCAATCTCATCATTTGTGTAAGGCTGAGACAAGTGACTCAGATTGTCATGATGGTGTACCAGGTTCTGAAGATCATATTGCATATTTGGACTTGCAGTTTTGCCCATTCTATTCTTGTACTCTTCCCAGAGTAAAGAGGCTTTTTCATTGTGATCTGTGATGGTCCTGCCGTGTCCAGGCTGGTGATTGTGTTTATCCTGTACCGCTCAGTTGCCCCTGCAAAGAAGAATTTTGTGCCCTCATCTCCAAATTTAGTTAATCTGACAGTGTATCTTTGCTTCCAATATTCTCTCGTGTATCTCAGTAGCTTCAAAATATGGTCCTTGAGGATTCTTCTGAAGTTTAACTCCTGAATGTAGAGGGGTCTGTGATCTTCTAATTTGTCTAGGATTTCTAGGACTGAGTTGCAGTTCTTGATGGTTCCACTCAGGTTTGAGATACTTTTGCTCCATTTTTTGGTGCTTTTCTCAGCAATTTTTGCTTGGCTGTAATTCGTGTAGCACTGTTTGTGGCTTGCATTGTGGATAAATTGCTAACTTACAGGGGAAAATATTCAGTGCAAACCACCTATTCGGTGGAATCGTGAAAACCCTCTTTAAAAACCTACTTGCAAGTTTTGAAAAATTATGAAACTTGGCATACGTGTAGAGGACATGGTGAGAAACATGCCCACAAAATTTCAGATCCAAATTCAACTTCTACTAAAAGATACAAAAATAACAAATCATGAAGAAAGAGGAGGAAAAGGACAAAAGAGTTTTGATCTGAAATTTTTTGTGCGTGTTCCTCACCATGTCCTCTACACGTATGCCAAGTTTCATAATTTTTCAAAACTTGTAAGTAGGTTTTTGGAGAGGGTTTTCACGATTCCACCGAATAGGTGGTTTGCACTGAATATTTTCCCAACTTACAGGGTGCAAAGCTATATTTGTGGGACTATAAAGGAGTTAGGTCATGAGAAAATAATTAAATAAGTCTGGCTAACTGGTTCCAGTCTAAAAATGCATATGCCTTCATACATAGTGTCACCAGTATTTTTGCTTCACACATGTGCACGCCGGTTCGAATTGTAACGTAATTTGATATTGGTTGTGTACTTATTGACATTGCGGGCCTGGAATCTTTTTGTGAAAAAGATAGTACATGTAGGAATATGATCATTTGTTTTCGTTCTGGTTTTGGATATGGTTCCCAGCCCTATTTTGGGTTTAATGGGTTCTACTTTTAGCAATGAATATGTATGACATATTTATATTGGTTTTTGCTTCTTTACCATACTGCTATCGACCAAACATGAAGCAGTTTATATGAACCTGAATATATGTCATATATTTAATGGTTCTTGGCTCTTTACAATACTTTTTTTTAATATAATGGGAAAAACATTACACCCAGCCTTGGCTTTTTATGAAGCTACGGCCTCATAGGCCTTGACTTCTTAGAAAGTTACAGCCACATCTTCTTAGAAAGTTATAGCATCTTTACCATACTATAATCGACACAACATGTACCAGTTGGTAGGAGCACAACATTGTGCCCTACAAGTTCATATCATCTTATTTATTTATTTATTTTTGCCTCTTAAGAACCTACAAACTATACAAATATGTATCAACATTGTACCATCTCGACCCATTTCAGGCTGTCTGACAGTGTAACTAAAGATCAAACAAACTATTTATATTTGTGCTCCTGTCGATTTTTGATGCCTACTCCTAATTTATCGTCAGCTAAGCATCCATTGTACATCCTTATTGCAGGAGGGAAACGGTGTTATTAAAAATTGAGATGGCCAGACTATTGTCTGATGAGAAAGGATGAACCTTCTGGCAACCTGTTTATATTTTCCTAACATACATTGTATCCATTGGTCTGTATAGTTTTGTTCACCATTATTATTATTCATTTACATTTGATCATGCTCTTTCCGAGTTATGGGCATTGCTCAATTATGGTTTGCACCAGATTGTGTAATTCTAGAAGCATCGATTACAACTATAGAAAAATCGTGTATTTTCTATTCTTATGCTAACCTTTCTATAATTATTTTCTACAGCCTTCACAGCCAGACTATCAGACTTATCTAAATAGCCGCTACTTTCGGGGCTCTGTTTATATACATGTGCAGTTGTGGTCTACATAATTCTCACGATATGCTCCACTCGATTCTACTGAACGCCTTTCCCCAAAAACGCAGCATAAAACATGCCCTTTTTTTTAAACCTATTTCAGCCAAGTCTGCGCTTTCTCTGATGAATATAGGCCGAAACTAACGGCTCATTTATACCCATCGTGCGGTGATGCAGACCAAGATGACCGCTCTCACACAGACAGTCACGGTCATATCCTCTTACCCACTTTGCTCAAAAAACAAATCTCCTCTTATCCACGAGTGACCGTGTCACGGGGCGCAGAAGACATAAATCGACCGCTACCACGCGTCGTGTTCACCGATAACGTGTCCCTCCAAGTCTGATTTTTATTTTTTTGAGCAACCCTCCAAGTCTGATAACCATCTGACACACAAGCCCAACAGCAAAAATCGAACCTTTCTACTACACCAAAACGATTCAGCCCAAAAGCAAAGAGGAACCTGCTCACAGCAACAGCCTTTCAGACGAAAAAAAGAAAACAATGCGCAGCGGAGCGCGCCTTAAAGGTCTAGTAGAATGATGCGAGATCCCTTCCACTGATCTCCAAGCATTCAAGATATGAGCTCCTAAGGGAAAAGATCTGGTGCTACCAGCGCATGAGGTGCTACCGTGCTCCCGGAGGATGTCAGACGTCAGATGGCAAAACAACAGTACAGATCGCGGTGGTGGGAACTCCTCCACGCATTTTGTAGATAACCCCCTATAGAAAACATCAGATCTCATTTTGATATAGAATTCTCAGCGAATCGTAGTCACTTTTTCCTGTCGCGTAAAAAAAAAAGGCTTTACGCGAGAGCAATAGAGGTTGGGATACATCTATCTCTTCTGAGCAACCTCTTTCTTTTGGATTCTTAAGACCACCCTTGCAGTAGGATACCGTCTGCTTTAGGTTCTTTATTATCCCCTTTGAGGGGTTTTTAGGATCGTTCAGGCTATATTTAGTCTATTTTGGCTTTTACTGTCTACTTTTCTCAGGGAGATGGTTAAGGACCTCAG
Source organism: Eragrostis nindensis (assembly GCA_012490785.1). Classification (NCBI taxonomy): domain Eukaryota; kingdom Viridiplantae; phylum Streptophyta; class Magnoliopsida; order Poales; family Poaceae; genus Eragrostis; species Eragrostis nindensis. The sequence continues at coordinate 561,746 of JAAXCT010000149.1, forward strand.
AAGATAGAGGAGGGCGCCAGGCGCAGATTTCCGGAATACTTCTACGGGGAATGCTCATTCAATGAGCATTCTCCATATTATGCCTTGAAGAGGACTCGAACCTCCACGCTCTTTAGCACGAGATTTTGAGTCTCGCGTGTCTACCATTTCACCATCAAGGCATCTTGAAAGTGAATCATATTCCATGAATATGATATCTATCGAATGTGATATATGGAATATATGACAAAGGTGGAGTCTTGGAGTATTTCGATCGATCGGTCATATAGGCCTGAGTCAGACATCAAATAGCTTCGATTTGCATTATCCGTAGGACACCTTATATGTATCAAAATCGATATCAAAATCAAAAAGATGTACAATCCAATTTCTCGATTCAATAGAAGCCCAAAGAGGCACATATGGTACCCAAATAAGGATAGGATAGATATGTCATAAAGCAGGTCTGATTACACCTATTCCTGATTGTGCCTACCCGAACAGCCTTTTTATTTGGTGAGGAACATCCAATTAAAGACAATCCAAGGGTTCCGTTGATACAAAGAAAAAGAAAAGAAGGGTAGAAAAAGTTATTAGATAGCGAAGTAAGTCCAATGCTATCTAGTAATTTTTCTACCTACCTACCTACTATTGGATTTGAACCAATGACTCCCGCCGTATGAAAGCAGTACTCTAACCACTGAGTTAAGTAGGCTATTTATCATCATAAAAGAAATCACATTACTTCGATCGATTATAGATCGAATGCTTTTTATAAGCAATACCGCTCCATTATTGGTATTCCGTTATTGGTATGGTATTATAGTAAATAGATAAAAGGGATATCCTATGGCATTAGAGAATATTTATCTTGACAAGAAATTATCTATATGTTAAGATATCTCTGACAAGGGCTATAGCTCAGTTCGGTAGAGCAACTCGTTTACACGTGCGCCAATGCTTTTCAAAGGAACTTATTATGCAATGAACATAATTGACCTTATTGCAAAATCAATGTCTTACTTCATGGATTCGAGAGAATAGGAGAACAATAGCCTGACAAACAGTCGGTTCAGTCCGATTCAGGTGCCAATTCTGGTGCCTAATCAAATAGAACCCCTATTGATTTGCTAGTTGATAAGGTAAATATCCAGCCCACTCAATGCTAGGCATAAGAGGATAAGGGCCTCCAAAAAACTTCTTTTCGTTCTATGAACTTTAAGGTGTATGAAGTCTCATAGTCAACTCTAGGAGCGGAACGATAGAGACTCCATTTCACTTAGTTTGATTTAATTTAGGCCGGAGGCAGACCTAAGTCAAAGTAATCCTCCTTTGAAACACTTTGGTATTGCTCCTAGATAGATCATAATACAAATAATCAATCAGAGCACAGGGAGCCATCTTATTATCTTTCCGTAAAGAAAAACTATGGCGGATTAACTGATCTTTACATCAGTTGATGAAAGAGCCCAATGCAGAAAAATGCATGTTGGGTCTTTGAAACAGTTCAAATCATTTTGATTGATAATAATCCGTTTGATCTGTTTTACCGAGAAGGTCTACGGTTCGAATCCGTATAGCCCTACTAATATATTATATATGTCTTTTTTTTTAGATTTTAGGATGGATATCGATATCCTATGTTTCCTTTAGTATAGTTTTCTTTTCCTTATTAGTACTTGTTTATAGACTCGAGGGTCGCTTGCGCCATAGAATAGAGATAAAAGCATTAGCATGGCTCATTTATCGAAAATCATAGAGACAGGAAAAAAAAAATTTCGATCAAATCAATAGAAGGAAAGATTCCTTATCTGATTTTAATTCCATCCTCCTTCAAATAGGATATGCCCTAAGTGCCTAGACTTTCCTATAATGACTGCAACGATTTTCTCCATTTTGCGAATTCCTATTTTGATAGATCTATAAAAAAGGAGCATAAGCCTTTTCTTTTTATTACTATTTCCTCCGCTTAATGGATAACCATTTGCTACCAATGGGGGGATTGCTTCTTCCAATGTAGATGATTGGATTTGCACCAAAGAAAACCATAAATTCCATATACCGTAGAAATGTAAGATAGAGCTTCTCTGTCCTATTCATTGGTATCGATCATGGATACTTCAAAATTTGTCTTATTTGTTTGAACTCATGATCTGAACGAGTCGCACATACACCCTAGCACATGTTCCTCGACGCTGAGGACATCCCTTAAGCGCGGGCGTTTTTCTAGCATTTCGTATTGGCTGTCTTACATTTCTAATTAGTTGTTTAACCGTTGGCATGTCGTATGTATATAGAAAAAAATGGATTGGTTTAGATCGATCTTAACCTGATGATTCATCATCATGAAGTATTTCTATTTTCTAAAAAATCGCATAAAACCCGAATTTAGGTTTGAAATAAATTTACAAGAAATTCAGCCACTACCAATCCTTAAACATTTCTGGAAACCATACTGGATCAGTATCGAAGTGCTCGTCAATCATTTCATCCCCTACAATATCGACAAGTCCATAAGCTTTGGCTTCGTCTGCTGACATAAAAACAACCCTTTCCATGTCTTCGGATACAACCCAAAACAACTCACTTTATCTTTTCATTTCTGTACATTCAATGTACTCTACGGATAGAGGAATACATAAAGTTGAACATAATAAAATAAGAAATTGAAAGATTTCGTTGAAATTGTTCGTTTGGAAATTTCCCGAAAAGCTAATTATAGGTTCTTCTCTCCATCGGAACAATAGGGCCGTTATGCTTATTACTAAACTTGTTGAAGAGATGAAATAGAACCAAGGTCGACAGCTCCTTCGACTTATTTTTCTATTCAATTGTTGCTTTCACAATCAATCACTAACCGCATTCTTGCAATTCATGTGCGGTTGGCATCTATTTTCTATTTTTCAAGAGTTGACTCGTCGGGCATGCTTGGCCTTCTTGTCCCCTTCCTTTGTTCCTCTTCCTTCTGCGCAGATACTTTTGATCCACTCCTTTCCTATACTATACCGCGCCCTCTGCCTATTACGATCGATACCCAGAAAGTAGTTTCCTTGGGAGAAGAGGTAGTTCACAAACCAGTACTAAATAAGGCAAAATGTGCTAATCTCAAAATGACAATTCAAGCAGTTTACCTCGGCTGTTATGGCATATCCCCTCAGGATATCACATATATCACTGTTCGAAATATCAGAGTTGTGCACGCAGAGATCCTCGCGTTTAGTAGGCTTTATCTTGCCTAACAACCAACTGTAAAACAGTTGTTTCATGAAAAATCATGGCAAAGCAGCGTGAATTCAGAATAGGCATCGTCGCAACTCTGATATTTCAAACATTTAATTCGGAGAGAAAAAAGAGATTCTTGTTCATGGAACATCGATAGAGAAAAAATCCGAAAAAAAAGAGATTCTTGTTGGAACATCGATAGAGAAAAAATCTGATTCGGATGTTTTTTCTCTATCGATGTTCCATGAACAAGAATCTCTTTTTTTCTCCGAATTAAATGGAAAATCCCAGGGTCCATTATGTTGTTCTACTTTACAATTTTGCTAGATACAAAACATTAAAATAAATAATATATATACAAAAAATCCAGATGTTGATGAAATTCCATTTTTTGTGGTACTTTAGTAGATTTTATTCTGTTTATCCTTTAGTTTAATTCAGTTTTAATTTCGATGTATTCTGTAATGTAAATACAATGAAATTTATTGTGTAAAATGTAATTTCAATAAAAAAAAGGAGTCTTCATGTCCCGTTATCGAGGACCTCGTTTAAAAAAAATACGCCGTCTGGGAGCTTTACCAGGACTCACTAGAAAAACGCCTAAATCCGGAAGTAATCTGAAAAAAAAATTCCATTCTGGGAAAAAAGAGCAATATCGTATTCGTCTTCAAGAAAAACAGAAATTGCGTTTTCATTATGGTCTGACAGAACGACAATTACTTAGATATGTACATATCGCTGGAAAAGCAAAAAAGTCAACAGGTCAGGTTTTACTACAATTACTTGAAATGCGTTTGGATAATATTGTTTTTCGATTGGGTATGGCTTCAACCATTCCTGGGGCCCGGCAATTAGTTAACCATAGACATATTTTAGTTAATGATCGTATAGTTGATATACCAAGTTTTCGTTGCAAACCCCGAGATATTATTACTACGAAGGATAACCAAAGATCAAAACGTCTGATTCAAAATTCTATTGCTTCATCCGATCCGGGCAAATTGCCAAAGCATTTGACGGTTGATACATTGCAATATAAAGGACTAGTACAAAAAATCCTAGATAGAAAGTGGGTCGGTCTCAAAATAAATGAGTTGTTAATTGTAGAATATTACTCTCGTCAGACTTGAACTTAAGGAAAAAGGAAAGGTTCATAGAATTTTTTTCCCCTTCCCCTTTCCCCGAACTAAATCGACCTAAGGCTCTTAATTCGTATTTTCCCATTCACCTAGCAGAAATAGAGTAACCTTAGGATCTTTTTTCTTTTTTGTTATTTCCTCCATGTGTATTTTACATACCAAAGTAACTTGCTTTAGAGAATTTCTATTAAATAAAGGTATTATTGCTGAACTAAAATTAATTGTTATTTGATTTGATACATTGTAATTGGTAACGTTGATGAATTAAGAAAAACGGAAAGAGAGGGATTCGAACCCTCGGTAAACAAAAGTCTACATAGCAGTTCCAATGCTACGCCTTGAACCGCTCGGCCATCTCTCCTACATAATCTTATTATGGAAAATAAACTGAGTGAATAGCGAGTTTTCGTATTCCTGCAGTACAGGTACAGCCACAACCACTGGGGGATTCCATGGCTCTATTGGAAAAATTCTTTTTTTTTCTTTTATCTAAGTGTAAGGGTCCTTTATTTATTTATTTTTTACTAGGAATTCCACTCCCTCAAAAGTTTTTCTTTGGGGAAAACCAAAATAAAAAGAGAATAAAAAAAGGACCCTTATTATTATTCCATAAGAAAATAAAGGAACCCTAGAATTCTATTTGCATAAGGTACTTTACCCCATACAATCTAAACAAAAACAAAAAAAAAGGTATGGGATAATTTTTAAAACGCAAAATAGCTGATGATAGAAATTGTTGTTGAGAAATAGGAAAGTGGAATGAAATCCAATCTTACTCAAATATTTCATATCTCTTCTTGTCCAAACAGAAGGAAAAGGAGACAATTTGAGCTGAGCGGAAAATACGTACCTCTCTTTTCCATTTAGAGCATCTGGATCGATTCAAATGTTTTTATGTTATTTTGTGATAGAATGAAAAGAATTCTATATAGAATGGATTGGGAATTATGCCTAGATCCCGTATAAATGGAAATTTCATTGATAAGACCTCCTCGATTGTAGCCAATATTTTATTGCAAATAATTCCGACAACCTCAGGGGAAAAAAAAGCATTTACTTATTATAGAGATGGTGCGATTTGACTCTTTTTTTTTGTTTTTTTTTTAGCCCTACCTACATCTCCAGTCTTACGAGAAAGAAAGGGGGTTCGCATAGAGAGAACAAAATTAGTAAAGGAAACCCGCGCTTGGGGAAGGTGAGGTGAACTAACAATTCCTTCTGTCGTGTATCCTCGATTGATGTGGCCTTAGATGCTTCAATTGTAGATTTGAGTATTGAGCGAAAGGTTACACCTACAGGATAGGTTCTGTATTACAGGCCAATCCTACTCTACTAGGACCAATAGGCAGCATAGGGGAGAAAAGCACTACACCTCGAAATAGGAATCAACAACAGAAAAACTTTGTTAGAAATCAACCCTTTCCTGATCGGTATCAGGGTTGGGAAAAATGGTTGGGATAGCAAACAACCATCAGGTTTGTACTTTGGATACCCTTATAACCATCAAAGGTCGTTGAAGTGGCTAATTCCTCTAAATAGGAGGCGTTGAGAACAAAGAAATTCCTGGAGCTATCGTTTTACTCTAGCATTAATAGAATTCATTGGTGTTAAGAAAAACCTCTTGGGGGAAGGTTGGCTAGAGATTTCTTGGAAAAATACCAGCCCCTTTCGGTCCATAATAAGTGGGACTAATTCTATTTTCATTCTATAGATTTTTTGCTTAGTACTATGTACAGAAGGGAGGAGCCGTATGAGATGAAAACCTCATGTACGGTTTTGGAACGGAGATTTTTTGAATAGAATGAACGACCTTTGATGGTTATAACGGATGTTGGCTCAATCCGAAGGAAATTATGCGGAAGCTTTGCAGAATTATTATGAAGCTACGCGACTAGAAATTGATCCCTATGATCGAAGTTATATACTATATAACATCGGCCTTATACACACAAGTAATGGAGAGCATACAAAGGCTTTGGAATATTATTTCCGGGCGCTAGAACGAAACCCCTTCTTACCGCAAGCTTTTAATAATATGGCCGTGATCTGTCATTACGTGCGACTATCTCCACTATAGAAAGAAGAAAAAAAAGATGAAATTTTCTAGTAAATACTAGAAAAAGGGCTTTCTACATAGGGATCGTCAAAACAATGATTTTGCCCTATCAGCTGTAGGAAGGAAGAACACTTCACGAGAATCAAAATAAGAAGAAAATAGAGCCTATACTACTACTCTATGGATAAAGTCTCAAATTGATAAAGAAAGCACCGTAAAGATCAATTAGTGAGCGACTGGGTCGATACAACTACAAAAAAAACTGCTTAATTATACCAGGATCTGGGGCAAAATTTAGGAATCTGCTTATGTAATAGAGCCGATCCACTAAAGGATTAAGCAGCGGTGTAGTATCAGATCCCAAAGATAGTAAGTTCTTTTTTCTTTCTTATGGGAAAAAGTCTTTTTCAAGGATTCTATAGAAATTTCATATATGAAAGACACGAAACCGAGATAGTTACCTTTCAGAAAATTCGAACGAAGGATATAGGTCTATCTATGCTCCATTCTTCTGAAGGTGGGAGAAAAGATCAGACTGATTATTGATCAAAATTAGGGTTTGAAACTTAGGTAATTAACTTCTTCTGCTTAACCCAAGAAGAAATTGGATCGATTTTTGAGAAATCGAATTCAGTTAAGATAGGGGAAATTAAGATAGCAATTTCAGAGCCGTATGAGGTAGGAAACTCTCAAGTACGGTTCTAGGGGAAGGAACTGCCTATTCCGACCGAGGAGAGCAGGCCATTCTACAGGGCGATTCGGAAATTGCAGAAGCTTGGTTTGATCAAGCTGCTGAGTATTGGAAACAAGCTATAGTGCTTACTCCGGGAAATTATATTGAAGCACAGAACTGGTTGAAGATTACGAAGCGCTTTGAATTTGAATAAAACCACTCTCCATTTTCCTAAAATGGGTGATTTGGTTGTTGATCCATTAATCAAATAATTTCGGTAGGAAGATCGAATCAAGAATTTCATTATATCCCTTTCTTCTACCTTCGATTTTATATCATATTTCATAAGGATAAACAATAGGGATAGGCTCTGGAACAGAAGTAATAAAGCAAATAAAAAGGGGTAATCAAAATATTCCTACCTAATATATCAGGATTATTTTTTTAATAATTCTAATGAGTTTCTTGGAATTTAGAATCGAATAAAAATATTTTTATTATGCTCACTCAAGGAAAGTAGATGTAGATAGGGGCTTATACCCTAAAAAAAAAAAATACACTATCTTCTTAAATTAAAACGTAAAAAAATCTTTTTTTGTTACGTCGGGAAATAATTATCCAGGATAACCAATGTCCGTTAGGCACCTAATCCTTATGTCATAATAGATCCGAACACTTGCCTCGGATTGACTTCAATATATAATTGCTCCAGTGAATAACTAAAAAAAAATATATATATATAGAAGGGCGGTAGATAGTAAAGAAAAGGACTAATCATAATATCTATCCTTCAAAGATTCACTAAAAAGACAGTTGGCGGGTCTCTTTGTATGTCTTGTCCGGAAAGAGGAGGACTTAATGATTATTCGTTCGCCGGAACCAGAAGTAAAAATTGTTGTGGATAGGGATCCTGTAAAAACATCTTTTGAGGAATGGGCCAAACCCGGGCATTTCTCAAGAACAATAGCTAAGGGCCCTGATACTACCACTTGGATCTGGAACCTACATGCTGATGCTCACGATTTCGCGGTTCTTATGCGATAAAATTAAATTCATTAATTCCGCAAGCGCACGGATCACCATTGTAGCATTTCACCTTGGAGTATTCCAGGGTTATCGTATTTATATTCCGCAGGGAAGTAGAGCAAAAGAAAGCTGAATAATAGCTATGCATTGGATATTTTGGAGAAAGAAATAATGTATCAACTATACTTGAGACGGGGGTAGGATAGGCATGATAGATATGGGTGGCACACACATCCTCAAATCCAAGGTAATAAAAGAAATAAATCGTAGTATACATTTGGGAGAGCAACGAGATAGAGTTAAGGCTACCTGTATGTTCATCTATTATTTACTTTCCTAGCAGTCAAGTCTACAAAGGTTATTTACTCTAGCTAAGCTTATACACATACAAGTCATGTCGTTTCGGGGCACACACGTGCTAGGTTAACCGATGAAGCTAGTTCAAACCTAGGGAACCGTATGCTATAATTAAGACCCTGCTGAGTCCAACCCGGACGTGGTGGATTACAGAGACCGGTGCAGCTGTCACATACACTCGCGGCTACCATCCTCCGTGGGGCTGGGTGCCAAACGTGCATAGGCCAAGATCTAAGCGCCACGCTTACAACCCGCCTAGAGGAGCTACTCTTGATCAACGGAGCAGTCCTATCTAAGAATGAACAAGCACAGATTTCACACGACGTCATCTCCGACGACGGCACTCTCTCGTACTCGCTATTCCAACAATCACGAATCCCACAACAAGACTTCTACGAGCACTTACTTAACGAATAAATAAACTAAATAGAAAAGAACTACTAAAATAAATAAATAAAGATAAAACTAATTATATAATAAATAAAATAATATCTCAAAAGAGTAAGGATACAAAGAACTATACCGAACTCCGAGAATACTCCGGAAGCCCGAGAGAGCTCTCACTCTACTCTACTCTACTCTAACTCCCAAAGCTACTACTCAACTAAACTAATGAACACTTGGATGAAGTGTGATGGTGCGAATTGCTTCGGAGGCCGAGGGGTCCAATTTATAGCTTGTGAAGGCGGTGGAAGCACCCTGGCCGACTTTGGAGAGGCGGCGCCGACAAAGTCGGCCGGCCGGCCTAGGGGGTGGCCGGCCGGCCGTCCCTTCGGTCGGTTGGCCACCGTCTTTTGCCTGAACGCTTCAGATCATCTCCTGATGGCGGTCCGAAGGTCGGCTACTTCGTGGGGTCGGCAGAATTGAAGTGAGGGCCAAGTAAAGGCCCAAATAGCCCACCTTCTAGAATGTCGGTGGAATTCTGCCGAGCTGGTGTTATGTATTTATTTACCGGTAGGGTGGCGGTCAAAACATGGTTTAACGACCGCCAACAACCTCCCCAAGCTTAAACTTTGCTCGTCCCGAGCAAACTCAACTCAGGGTACCGGCGGATCAGGAGTTACAAAGAAGCGCCCCATGGGTAATAAAGATGCAACAACATACTCCCTAAACAGTGGTAAGTTTACGAGAGCACAAAATATTCATGAGTGTTGCAAAAATCGTGGGGCTTATATGTCACACCTTGTCATGCAGCATTGAAGACTAGAATGGCACTTTCGGACGAGTACACAATTCTAGCAGGTATGCATCCAGAGTTTTTATGTGCTGCAAGGTGCAAAAATTCTCCTTCGTTTTGGGTGGCACTTCTCTTACCACTCCGATGTGAGTTCTATTCCTACAAGCTTCATGTTGGCGGTCGTTAAACCATGTTTTGACCGCCACCCTACCGGTAAATAAATACATAACACCAAGATTTTGTGCATAGTAGTTAGGAATAATGCTACTCCACAGGTTTTGGTGAATATTTGGATGCAGGAGTGAATAATGGAGAAAAGTGGGCCCAGCCAGGGAATATCCCTGGCCGGCCGGCCCCACCCTAGGCCGGCCGGCCCCACCTGGTGGCCGCAGGCCCCAGGCTTCCTCCAGTGGGCTGGAAACTGGTCCACAACGTATAATTCAAGGCCCAACCCAGCGGATTTGCGCCGACTTACCAGAGGTGGGCCATTTGGGCCTTAACTTGGCCCCTACTGCAATTCTGCCGCCCCCACGAAGTAGCCGACCTTCAGACCGCCTTCAGGAGTGCATCTGGAGCGTTGAGGCAGAAGGCGGTGGCCAACCGCCACAGGGGACGGCCGGCCGGCCACCCCCCCAGGCCGGCCGGCCGACTTTGGCGGCGCCGCCTCTCCAAAGTCGGCAGGCGTGCTTCCACCGCCTTGGCAAGCTATAAAATGGACCCCTCGGCTGCAGAAACAATGCGCACCATCACACTTCATCCAAGTGTTCATTAGTTTAGTTGAGTAGTAGCTTTGGGAGTTAGAGTAGAGTAGAGTGAGAGCTCTCTCGGGCTTCCGGAGTCTTCTCGGAGTTCGGTATAGTTCTTTGTATCTTACTCTTGAGATATTATTTTATTCAATATAATTATATTTAGTTTTATCTTTATTTATTTCTTTTAGTAGTTCTTTTCTATTTAGTTTATTTATTCGTTAAGTAAGTGCTCGTAGAAGTCTTGTTGTGGGATTTGTGATTGTTGGAATAGCGAGTACGAGAGAGTGCCGTCGTCGGAGATGACGTCGTGTGAAATCTGTGCTTGTTCATTCTTAGATAGGACTGCTCCGTTGATCAAGAGTAGCTCCTCTAGGCGGGTTGTAAGCGTGGCGCTTAGATCTTGGCCTATGCACGTTTGGCACCCAACCCCACGGAGGATGGTAGCCGCGAGTGTATGTGACAGCTGCACCGGTCTCTGTAATCCACCACGTCCGGGTTGGACTCAGCAGGGTCTTAATTATAGCATACGGTTCCCTAGGTTTGAACTAGCTTCATCGGTTAACCTAGCACGTGTGTGCCCCGAAACGACATGACTTGTATGTGTATAAGCTTAGCTAGAGTAAATAACCTTTGTAGACTTGACTGCTAGGAAAGTAAATAATAGATAAACATACAGGTAGCCTTAACTCTATCTCGTTGCTCTCCCAAATGTATACTACGATTATCACTTACTTTTGCGGGCTTACCCTTGTCCTGGTTTTTTCTTCTTGTGAAATTTTAAACAGGACTGTGCATGACTGGTTTCGACCTACCAGAAAACTTCCACTCAGATCCAGAGCAGTTCTTGAGAAAGTTCGAGCAAAACTCACCAAACAGATCCGCAAGAACGCTCTGGCTCTCGAATCGTCTCCTCCACCGGTTGTTAGGGCCTCCTCAACGAACAACACCATGGCCGACCCCGTTGTTGAGAAGACGATCAATGACTTCTCCGCGCCGACTACGGAGAACATCCGCGTGGGTCCCAACCCGCGCATCACCAACAAGGACTACGAGCTCAAGCCAGCCTTGATCAACATGATCTTGGCTAGTCCTTTCTGTGGGAAGCCGTCGGAGGATGCAAATGCTCACCTCCAAAGGTTCCTGATGACGTGCAACACCTTCGTCATAAAGGATGCACCTCAGGACGCCATCCGACTACAGCTTTTCCCATTCTCTCTGTTGGGGAAGGCTCTCCAGTGGTTCTACGCGAACCAAGAGTCCCTCGACACGTGGACGGCATGCTCCAATGCCTTCCTCGCCAAGTTCTTCCCGCCGGGCAAGACGACTGCCCTGCGGAACAAGATATCGGGCTTCCAACAGCTCGCAGATGAGTCGACCGCGGAAGCCTGGGACAGGATGCAGGAGTACGTTCTCTCGTGCCCACACCACGGCATGGAGGAATGGCTCCTCATACAGAGTTTCTACCACGGTTTGAGGCCGTCCGCTCGAGAGCACCTCGACGCCGCAGCAGGCGGCTCCTTCTTCTCTCTTAGCGTGAAGAACGCTAAGAAGTTGATAGAGAAGGTGGCGGCCAACCAGACTCATGGTGAACGCCAAGCGGCAAGCACCAAGACCCGTGGAGTGCACCAAGTGGAGACGATGGACATGCTTGCCATCAAGCTCGATCAGCTACTCCGCAAGGTGGAATCTCCACAGGACCTGCAAGCTGCGGATTCCCGCATGACATGTGAGGAATGCGGCAACGTTGGGCATATGGGCATCAATTGCCCAAATGCGAGAGAGGAATGCAATTTCCTCAACAATGGCAATGGGTTCCACTCCCAGAACAACTACGGCTGGAATTCCAGGCCCGACCTCTCCTTCAACAAGAATCAGGGAGGTAACAATGGTAATCTTTCCCGTTATGAGCCCTCTATCAAGGATCTAGTTCTCGGCCAGGTCAAGATCAATGACAGTATCAGTAAGAAATTTCTTACTACCGACAAGGCTTTAGAGAGCATAGATGCCAAGCTAGAGTCGTTCAGCACTGCTCTGCAGAATCAGCTAAGCCATAACAAGATGCTAGAAACGCAAATAGCGCAAATAGCTTCAGCTGTGCAGGCTCCTCGTACGAAGGAGAGTGTTAGTGCTATCACCACCAGGGGAGGAAGAGGTACTGTGGACCCACCGTACCCCAAGGGTGCAGAGAGAAAGACACCAAATGCAGCCCCCAAGGAGAAGGCCGGTAAAAAGGTTCCAGAAAAGAAGGTCCCTGAAGAGGAAGACGCCGAGAAGGAGAGCTCCGAGGAGGAACCAACGACAGATCCTCCCGTTGAGCAAGCTCCACCTAAGGCAGCACCTCATGAGTATTTTGACACTACAGGCTTGCCTTACCCCGACCGCAGGAAGAAGCTCACTGTGGATGAGCGCTTTGATAAATTTGTTGAGGCTATCCGACATATATATGTGCATATTCCGCTGCTTGATGCCATGCAGGTACCTACTTACACTAGGTATTTCCGGGACATCCTCAACAACAAGCGCCCCATTCCAGCAATGGAGGTAGTGAAGCTTACAGAAGAGTGCAGCGCAGCCATTCTGAACATTCTTCCGGAGAAGAAGAAGGATCCAGGATGCCCTACTATCCCGTGTTCGATTGGCAGCCAGCACTTCTCTCAAGCGCTTTGTGACTTGGGTGCAAGCGTGAGCGTTATGCCCAAGGCGGTATATGACAGGTTAAACTGTCCATTATCGCCTACGGCTATGTGCTTGCAGCTCGCAGATCAGTCCGTTCGTCATCCTGCTGGTATTGCCGAAGACGTCCCCGTACAGATCAGAAACTTCTTCGTCCCCGTCGACTTTGTTGTGCTTGACATGGAGGTGGATGTCAAGACCCCTCTCATCCTTGGGAGGCCATTCTTGAGCACCACCAACGCCAACATCGACGTGGGGGCAGGAGAGATCCACTTGGACTTCAATGGCAGGGAAGAGACGTTCAGCTTCAAGCCTAAAGTTGAGCAATGCAAGCAAGTACGAGTCATATATGGAAAGGACCCAAGGAGAGTGGAGAAGATTGAGATTACTCCACCCATGCCACAGCCAGACAAGCTCATTGCATACATGAGAGACTATCTGGAAAGAGAGAATGCAAGAAGGCTAGCAAAATATTGGAGGACTCCAAGGAGGATGCCTCAGCCGCCAAACACACCTCAAGCCCCTCTTACTCCTCCGCAAGAAGGAGTAGGCGAGTCACAATCGCCTAAGAAGAGGAGAGCGAGGCGCTCAAGAAAGAAGAAGGCAGCTACGGTATCGACCGATGAGAGTACAACAAAGGCGCCTAACGAAGAAAAGGTCGCCGCCACCAACACTAAGAAGACAACCAAGATGTGGCGGAAGAAAGAAGGAACCTCTACCTCGCCAGATTCTCCAGCGAGCGAGGTCCAAACAAGTTGAAGACATGGGGAACGTCTAGCTCAAAGACGTAAAAATGAGAGCCCTCCGATTGGGGAGGCCATCCCAATCGTTATCCTAGCTAGGCCTAGCACCTGTTTTTTTTCATAAACCATAAAAAAACAAAATAAAAATTTGAAAAATTTAAAAACAACAAAAATAATAGGATTCCCGGCGATGCTCATTAGGGGCTAGCCACTTGTATCGTCCTCACTCTTTTTTGCAGGTCAAGAAGGAGGAGGAAGAGCCTGAATCAAGCTTAAGTCTTGCAAAGACTCAAGCTTGGGGAGGGCCCCCAGGTAAGAAGGAGTTCAATACAAGCTCGAGTCTTGCAAAGACTCAAGCTTGGGGAGGACCCCCAGGTAAGTATTCCTAACTTTTCTTAATAAATAAATAAACTCCCTGTTTCGAATAAATGCTAGAATCTTGGTGTTATGCTACGCATAAGGGAAATGATGATCGAGTTACAAATTAGCTTCCCATGTGTCGCATAGATGCAACCTCTACTCCTGACATATGTGTTATTTTTACTTGAGCATGATCACATCATGAGTCTTGCTTATTTCCGTGGGTTGCATTTGTTACACCAAGTCTGAGCATTGTGGATTGTGATATGGCATGATTAGGACTTGTTGCAATTTCTTAGTATGGTTTCATCCAGAGATGTTTTTCTTGAATTGCTGCAAGTACCTAAAACCCTTCTGTTTTGGCACACTTCTCTTAGTGTGAGGATTTATTTACCTACCAGAGCCATATCATAATATTCGAAACAGCCCCACTCATAGCCATTTGTTCATGCATTGAGTTTTGTTAAGGTTTGATGTACTCTTGAAACTAAGCACTCCTAATTTTGGTCATAATTCCTTCGCGTGTGTTTTCGAAAATTTCTCTCCACCAAATAAAAAGGGGAATGTTTGGATAAATCAACCAAACATTTTTCAGAATTTGCAAAACTTTTGGTCCATCCAAAATGCTCAAGAATATTTCAAAATGTTTCATTGAACCATTCAAAACTTATGGCCCCTTGCACCATGGAGTAGTAAAAAAAAAAAACTCCATGGTTGCATGACAAAAGTTAATGGCTATATGGTTCTTATCATAAACATTTTGAGCAGAAAAAAGGACCAATGTTTTTCAAAACCCCCTTCCATAAGTGTGAGTTCATTTTCTCCCCCTCCATCACATCATTTCCTATGACCAAAATAAATGGAGTTGCTATGTTGATTGAGACTCATTCTTTAGCTTTACAATATATGCATGACATTTGTGCATTCCTTACCAAGCTCCACATACAAAGCCTCATTTGGTAGAAGGTAGGATGAGTGAAGCTTGTAGGAATAGAACTCACATCGGAGTGGTAAGAGAAGTGCCACCCAAAACGAAGGAGAATTTTTGCACCTTGCAGCACATAAAAACTCTGGATGCATACCTGCTAGAATTGTGTACTCGTCCGAAAATGCCGTTCTAGTCTTCAATGCTGCATGACAAGGTGTGACATATAAGCCCCACGATTTTTGCAACACTCATGAATATTTTGTGCTCTCGTAAACTTACCACTGTTTAGGGAGTATGTTGTTGCATCTTTATTACCCATGGGGCGCTTCTTTGTAACTCCTGATCCGCCGGTACCCTGAGTTGAGTTTGCTCGGGACGAGCAAAGTTTAAGCTTGGGGAGGTTGTTGGCGGTCGTTAAACCATGTTTTGACCGCCACCCTACCGGTAAATAAATACATAACACCAAGATTTTGTGCATAGTAGTTAGGAATAATGCTACTCTACAGGTTTTTGTGAATATTTGGATGCAGGAGTGAATAATGGAGAAAAGTGGGCCCAGCCAGGGAATATCCCTGGCCGGCCGGCCCCACCCTAGGCCGGCCGGCCCCACCTGGTGGCCGCAGGCCCCAGGCTTCCTCCAGTGGGCTGGAAACTGGTCCACAACGTATAATTCGAGGCCCAACCCGGCGGATTTGCGCCGACTTACCAGAGGTGGGCCATTTGGGCCTTTACTTGGCCCCTACTGCAATTCTGCCGCCCCCCACGAAGTAGCCGACCTTCAGACCGCCTTCAGGAGTGCATTTGGAGCGTTGAGGCAGAAGGCGGTGGCCAACCGCCACAGGGGACGGCCGGCCGGCCACCCCCCTAGGCCGGCCGGCCGGCTTTGGCGGCGCCGCCTCTCCAAAGTCGGCAGACGTGCTTCCACCGCCTTGGCAAGCTATAAATGGACCCCTCGGCTGCAGAAACAATTCGCACCATCACACTTCATCCAAGTGTACATGAGTTGAGTAGTAGCTTTGGGAGTTAGAGTAGAGTAGAGTAGAGTGAGAGCTCTCTCGGGCTTCCGGAGTATTCTCGGAGTTCGGTATAGTTCTTTGTATCTTACTCTTGAGATATTATTTTATTCAATATAATTATATTTAGTTTTATCTTTATTTATTTATTTTAGTAGTTCTTTTCTATTTAGTTTATTTATTCGTTAAGTAAGTGCTCGTAGAAGTCTTGTTGTGGGATTCGTGATTGTTGGAATAGCGAGTACGAGAGAGTGCCGTCGTCGGAGATGACGTCGTGTGAAATCTGTGCTTGTTCATTCTTAGATAGGACTGCTCCGTTGATCAAGAGTAGCTCCTCTAGGCGGGTTGTAAGCGTGGCGCTTAGATCTTGGCCTATGCACGTTTGGCACCCAACCCCACGGAGGATGGTAGCCGCGAGTGTATGTGACAGCTGCACCGGTCTCTGTAATCCACCACGTCCGGGTTGGACTCAGCAGGGTCTTAATTATAGCATACGGTTCCCTAGGTTTGAACTAGCTTCATCGGTTAACCTAGCACGTGTGTGCCCCAAAATGACATGACTTGTATGTGTATAAGCTTAGCTAGAGTAAATAACCTTTGTAGACTTGACTGCTAGGAAAGTAAATAATAGATAAACATACAGGTAGCCTTAACTCTATCTCGTTGCTCTCCCAAATGTATACTACGATTTATTTTATTACCTTGGATTTGAGGATGTGTGTGCCACCCATATCTATCATGCCTATCTTACCCCCGTCTCAAGTATAGTTGATACATTATTTCTTTCTCCAAATTATCCAATGCATAGCTATTATTCAGCTCTCTTTTGCTCTACTACTCCCTGCGGAAATATAAATACGATAACCCTAGAATACTCCAAGGTGAAATGCTACAATGGTGATCCGTGCGCTTGCGGAGTTAATGAATTTAATTTTATCGCATAAGAACCGCCAACACTTCACTCATCCTACCTTCTACCAAATGAGGCTTTGTATGTGGAGCTTGGTAAGGAATGCACAAATGTCATGCATATATTGTAAAGCTAAAGAATGAGTCTCAATCAACATAGCAACTCCATTTATTTTGGTCATAGGAAATGATGTGATGGAGGGGGAGAAAATGAACTCACACTTATGGAAGGGGGTTTTGAAAAATATTGGTCCTTTATTTTGCTCAAGATGTTTATGATAAGAACCATATAGCCATTAACTTTTGTCATGCAACCATGGAGTTTTTTTTTTGACTACTCCATGGTGCAAGGGGCCATAAGTTTTGAATGGTTCAATGAAACATTTTGAAATATTCTTGAGCATTTTGGATGGACCAAAAGTTTTGCAAATTCTGAAAAATGTTTGGTTGATTTATCCAAACATTCCCCTTTTTATTTGGTGGAGAGAAATTTTCGAAAACACACGCGAAGGAATTATGACCAAAATTAGGAGTGCTTAGTTTCAAGAGTACATCAAACCTTAACAAAACTCAATGCATAAACAAATGGCTATGAGTGGGGCTGTTTCGAATATTATGATATGGCTCTGGTAGGTAAATAAATCCTCACACTAAGAGAAGTGTGCCAAAACAGAAGGGTTTTAGGTACTTGCAGCAATTCAAGAAAAACATCTCTGGATGAAACCATACTAAGAAATTGCAACAAGTCCTAATCATGCCATATCACAATCCACAATGCTCAGACTTGGTGTAACAAATGCAACCCACGGAAACAAGCAAGACTCATGATGTGATCATGCTCAAGTAAAAATAACACATATGTCAGGAGTAGAGGTTGCATCTATGCGACACATGGGAAGCTAATTTGTAACTCGATCATCGTTTCCCTTATGCGTAGCATAACACCAAGATTCTAGCATTTATTCGAAACAGGGAGTTTATTTATTTATTAAGAAAAGTTAGGAGTACTTACCTGGGGGTCCTCCCCAAGCTTGAGTCTTTGCAAGACTCGAGCTTGTATTGAACTCCTTCTTACCTGGGGGCCCTCCCCAAGCTTGAGTCTTTGTAAGACTTAAGCTTGATTTAGGCTCTTCCTCCTCCTTCTTGACCTGCAAAAAAGAGTGAGGACGATACAAGTGGCTAGCTCCTGATGAGCATCGCCGGGAATCCTATTGTTTTTAAATTTTTTTTTTCACATTTTATTTTGTTTTTATAGTTTATGAAAAGAAAAACAAGTGCTAGGCCTAGCTAGGATAACGATTGGGATGGCCTCCCCAATCGGAGGGCTCTCATTTTTACGTCTTTGAGCTAGACGTTCTCCATGTCTTCAACTTGTTTGGACCTCGCTCGCTGGAGAATCTGGCGAGGTAGAGGTTCCTTCTTTCTTCCGCCACACCTTGGTTGTCTTCTTTGTGTTGGTGGCGGCGACCTTTTCTTCGTTAGGCGCCTTTGTTGTACTCTCATCGGTCGATACCGTAGCTGCCTTCTTCTTCCTTGAGCGCCTCGCTCTCCTCTTCTTGGGCGATTGTGACTCGCCTACTCCTTCTTGCGGAGGAGTAAGAGGGGCTTGAGGTGTAATTGGCGGCTGAGGCATCCTCCTTGGAGTCCTCCAATATTTTGCTAGCCTTCTTGCATTCTCTCTTTCCAGATAGTCTCTCATGTATGCAATGAGCTTGTCTGGCTGTGGCATGGGTGGAGTAATCTCAATCTTCTCCACTCTCCTTGGGTCCTTTCCATATATGACTCGTACTTGCTTGCATTGCTCAACTTTAGGCTTGAAGCTGAACGTCTCTTCCCTGCCATTGAAGTCCAAGTGGATCTCTCCTGCCCCCACGTCAATGTTGGCATTGGTGGTGCTCAAGAACGGCCTCCCAAGGATGAGAGGAGCCTTGTCATCTACTTCCATATCCAGCACAACAAAGTCAACGGGGACGAAGAGATTTCTGATCTGCACGGGAACTTCTTCGACAATCCCCAAGGGCAGGCGTAGTGACCCGTCTGCAAGCTGGAGCTTCATGGTCGTTGGAGATAATGGATGGTTTAACCCATCGTACATCGCCTTCGGCATGATGCTCACGCTCGCCCCTAAGTCACATAGTGCCCGAGCGAAACAACGGTCGTTGACCGAACACGGAATGGTTGTGTCATACCCCATTTCTGGAATATGTTGTGCATCCTGTATCAGTCCCTGGATCAGTAGCTGATACGCACAAGAACACAGATATGATAATCAAAAGCATACTTCGAGTAGGTAAATAAGTATAATACCTGATATAGGACCCTTAGTGGTGGTGCGACAAGGATTCCTAACTATCCAAGTCCTTCCAACCAACTAAAGATGAAGCAGACAGCGGAAGACCTTGGCCCAAAACCACAAGCAGACTTGAGAAGTAGAACCGAAAACCAACTCATCGTCGTCTTCTACGAAGTCTTCTCCTACTAAACCAACAATCGCAAACGCGTGAGTACATAAGGTACTCAGCAAGCCCTACACTACACAAGGGTATATATACATGCATATTTGGTCTTAGCAAGGTGAAGGCTGTATGGTATCATTTGCAGCAAGCAAGCTTTATGCAGGGTTCACTAAAGCAAGTGAAGGAGTCATAGATAAAACAGGGGGTTGATTGTCAATATTTTAGTTGGTTGGCCCTGGGGGAGTATGAAGCATTCCCGCCAGTTCCCAGTTTTAGTTGGGCCTTCCGACCTCAATGGTCATACCGACCCGGCATCCATGCCAACACTTCCCAAAACACGGGCTGACGACAACCCACTCACACTCCAAGGGAATAAGATAGGTGGCTAATCCAACGTGCGCCACAATAATGTGTCATATGCCGTGACAACGTCCATCCGGATGAATTTTACACTCTGCAGAGGTTGTACATCTTTTCCCACGGGCTACGCACCCTTTGCAAGGGGGTACGCAACGCTTAGTCCATCTTCTCCGAGTAGTCTCACAAGTCCACCACGGAATCACACTCAGGGCTTGTGACTTGAAATGTCACACTACGGCACAACACCTATAACAGGTACGTCGTGCTCCTGCATTAACTTGCAGGATCCTGAGACACACAACAGGACGGGCGGCTTCCCCATGTACCGACAATGGGTTCCCGAGACAGACAGCGGGTTCCGCAACCGGACCACGGGTACGTTTCCCAGGCCTGTTCCTGAGCTTCCGTTGCCTCTACTGGCCTCCAGATGGAAATGCAAGAGTACCAAGAAGGTAGGGTAAGTCCTTCCCATACAGGTTCCGTGGTTTGTACGAGAAATCATTATGTTAACGGGCGTCAGAACCGGTCCTTATGTGGCCGGGCAAGCACCAAATCTCCCACACTAGGGGACTATCATACCATCAACATCTCACTAGTGGTCTTGCCCGCAATCCAACCCATCCCATCATCACCGTCACCAACATCATCATCACCTAACACAGTTGTGCTACTCCCAACCCAAGTATTACACACACCACCAAACTCATTTAACACAGTTGTAAAACATAGCATGTGAGAAGGTGTGGCAATGTAGAAACATTGCGGGGTCCTAAGCATATCTAGTAGCAAGGTGATTGTGCCATCATAGAAATGATGGAACTATCCTAGGGTTATCAAGGTGACAGGTAAACAAGGGTAAACAAGGATTAAGATATTAACGTCTTAAGTAACAGACATCAATATCAATAAGCAAGTAGGATCATAGCTACACAAGCAGTAAAATAACAAGTAATGCATAATACGAGAGTAGGCCATATAGGTGCATTGCGAAAACAGTAGGTTCAATCATGATCAAGGAGAAGTAGAGCTTGCCTGAAAACGCTATCCTAATCTTCCCATACTTGGTCTTCAGATTCTTCTGTCGAAGTCGATGTCTTCAAGTCCTTCCTCAAAGCTTGTATCTTCTGACTCGTCCTTGGGCTCGGATCCTTCGGCTCGTCCTTGCAGCTTGGATCTTCTTGATCTTCCTTGAATTCTTCTGGCTCTTCCTCGGATCTCGCGTAAGCTAGCGCATAGGAACACAACGTATAAACAAACTACCGCAAAAGAAATAAAGATCGAAAAAGCCAAGTAAGATCCAATTAATTCCAATAAGAACCGATGGAACACCGAAGAAGGATAAGATACAAATCATGTATGATGCAATAGGTTTTACTTTAGGAAGATTTTATTATCCTAATACTATTAGGAGTGATGCATCAAGTACTAGGGCTTTTAATGTAAATGAGAGATGCTAAACAGATGAGAAGTGCATGAGTGTATGTGAAGGTGGGGACAGTGTATGCACGTGTTGATCATACATTTGTGGCACTAAGTCTTTATACAGGTCGTAGCCTATATAAAGGTTCATGCGACACATGTACAAGTGCAAGGTGTGTCACGTTAATTACTTACCTATAGATTATGGTATTACCTAATGGTGATTAGCTATTGTATTATCTACTAACTTAATTACTAAGACTAAGCTACTAGTTATTGGTCATGTGCGGAGCGCATGACCGTGGTACGTGCACGTGATTATGCATGGTATGATGCACGGTTGCAAATAAAACAATTAATTAACCGATTAAGAATAAATAGTAATTAAAATAGCAATGAATAGTAACTTCAATAAGTCCAATGAAATACCAGATATGAATAAAGCAGCATAAATATTGATAGAACTTGGTGGAGGTAGGTGGCAACATTGGTTAGGATTGATTGAGCGGTGGTTAAGCTAGGTGAGAACAACGGAGGTTGTATACTTTGATATGGAATGATATAATAAGATAGGTTAAGCTCACTGTCAACGTTAAAAGGTGAGCGAGCATACGTGATACGCGGGATCAACGACGTATGATGAGGTTTGATGAGAGAGGGATTTAGGTTCAATGCTACAAGGTGAACGGGCATTGGTGACATGCGAGACTGGCGTCGCATGATTTGCTGAGAGGGGATTATAACATGAGAGAGAGAAGCTTGAGTATTGATGGCTCGTAAAAGTATTCTAGAGCTTCAAGATTAGTACCAAAAGGTACGTCGCGTTTCTATGAACGCGTGAGCGCAAGAATCGCTCAAAACTGAGCTACGGTTGAAAAGATATGGATATTTAAAGATTGTAGGGGCTTATGTATAATTACGGAAAGGTTCTAGGACTTATTTGTAAGAACAGAAAAGTATTAAGGACTAATCTGTAATTACAGAAAAGTTCCAGGGACCTATCTGTAATTGTGTAAAAGATAGGGGTCTCGGTGTAAAAAGACAGGGGCTAAAGTGTAATTATGAAAAAGTATAGGGATGTTTATGTAAAAAGATAGGACCTAAACAGAATTACTGAAAAGGTCAGGGGCCTATCCGTAAAATGTACATGGCCCGGGATTTTCCAGAATTTCCAGAATTACTTTTCTAAAGGAAAAGATATGGACTAAGTCCACAGAAGCCGTGGACCGGGTCCGAAGAGGTGGTCCATGGGTTCACCATGGACCGAACGATCTGGGCTGTTGGATCCACGATGGGTGGCTCGGATTTAATGAAACGAAGGGGTATACTAGCTTCTAATCACGGCCGTCGATCGCGCGACGGACGGCGGGAAGCGAGGGAGGGCGGCGCGCGGCGGCCGGCGTCGGTGGCGACGGCGGCGCCATTGGCGAGTTCGCCGGAGCGGCCGTTCTGGCACTTCGGTGGCTCATCCTCGACGAAAACTCGACTGGGAGAGAGAGTAGGGAGCGGGGGTCTCACCTGGACTGTCGCGCGAAGCGGTGGAGAGACGGAGGGGGCTGGCGACGATGGGGGCAAGCAAGACGCGGCGGCGCTCGGTGAGAAGGGCCTCCGATGCTCGTCGAGCTGCGCGGAGGGGCGCGGGCGAGGCGGTGGGAGCCTGTAGAGCTAGTGCGCTGGGAGGGAGGCTAGCATTTCGCTGGAGCGGGTGGATTTGGCCGGCAGTGTGAGGAAGAGAAAGATGGGGAAAGTCGCGATTGGAGCTCGGTGGCGATCGGTTTGGGGAGCTGAGAGCTGGGGAAGTGAGAGGGGAGTGTCGTGCACCCATTTTATAGCCGATGGCGAGAGAGAGGCCGAGAGTGGGTGGTTGGGTCGGTCAAGATCTCGACTTCTGTCGTAGCCGAAGTGAAGCGACGAGACACGACGAAGGACGAAGGACGGGCTGCCATACCGTGTGACGCGAGGAGCGGGATGGCCACAGGGGGACGGAAAGCGACGGAAGAGAAGGGGGGCACGCGTGTGGTGGCGTTATCGACGCGGAGTTCGCCAGAAATTTCGGGGAGAAGTCTTCACCGGTCAAA
Source organism: Eragrostis nindensis (assembly GCA_012490785.1). Taxonomy (NCBI): domain Eukaryota; kingdom Viridiplantae; phylum Streptophyta; class Magnoliopsida; order Poales; family Poaceae; genus Eragrostis; species Eragrostis nindensis. The sequence goes on from JAAXCT010000149.1 coordinate 585,063, forward strand.
AAGGCGAGCGTGGGCGCTCAGCCTGATGGGACGAGACGAGGGTAGAGGAGTGGGCGCGTGGTCTTCACGTGGGTTGCCAGCTGCTCGACGCGACGGGACGATGGGTTGACGCGACGGCGGCCTCACGCCGGCATGGGCGGCAACTGGCGTTGGCAGGAGGGAGAAGAGGGAAACGGGCCAAGCTGGGCCGCTGCTGGGCCGGATGACGGAGCGCGGGCTGGAAGAGAAGAGGAGAAAAAGAAAGAGAGAACGGCGCGTCGGGCTGGGCCGACTAGGGAGGAAAAGAAAGATGAGGCCCAGAGGGGAAGAGAGATTAGGAAATAGGTTTATTCTTTTCTGGGGCTTGAGGAACATTCAAATTTGAATGAGAATTCAAATTTGACAAAGAACAAAATCGACCAGACACTCGAAATAAAAGCCAGGAGATTCATAAATGCATATGATGGGTTTTGTGCAAGTTTAAAATCCAAAGGTTTTTAAACTCAAAGTTTTGCACACATTTATTTTATTTGTTGTAAAGTTCAAAAAGGTCCAAATTTTTAGTGGTTTTTAAATGAAAACAAACACTTGAGCACATGTTTTAATATTTAGAAAATTCCATCTTCTAACTAGGTTTGAAATTATTTAATGTGTTTTGTTTTGAAAATTCGTGACAAGGTAAGAGTTGGACAAAAATTTAAATTTGCACTGATTTTTATTCCTTTTGATTTGTTTTGAAAGTTGGGGTGTTACAGATCTACCCCACTTAAAAGGAATCTCGTCCTCGAGATTCAAACGATCTTCCGGGTGGTGTAGAACTTCTCTTGTGTCTTCTTGCTTGGTGGTAGTAACATCTAAAATTTTGGCGAAGGCTTCATGACGTTGCAGGCGTTGATAGTAGATTCTCTTCATCTTCGTCTTAGATCTTTTTTGTACCGATCGATGAAGTAGGTCCTCTTCTTCAAGATTGCATGTGGGGTTCTACCCCACTTAAAAGATTTTAACTTGCGGTAAGGATAGCTTCGACTCTTGCTCTGTTTATCTTATCCAAAGGATTAAGGCGTTTCTCATTGTTCCATGGGTGGCTTTTCCAAATGCCTTTATTTCCAAATTATCCTTAAGGTGGGTTTACTTAAAGACTTTTATCAGACTCGGAAGGTAAGTACATCTCCATTAGTGTAGCTTGAAGTCTATTCTTATCCCAGACTGACAGACCATACATTTCATCACCAAACAACTCTTGATACAACACTTTATTGATATTCCAAGGTACAGAGTGCAACAGTTGCTTATATTACAACACCATTACATAAAATTCTCCAATTCTCCAGGTCTAAACTCAGAACACTGAAGATTTGCGTTTCAACGAGATTGTCGCTCGTTGTCTCCATGTGTAACAGTTCCAGGGCAATCTGCTGTGATGTGCCCACGATTCCGGCACAGGTAGCACTTCCGATTTCTCCACGATGCCTTCATTCTCTGTGGGTTGTCGTTACTTCTTCTACTGACTTATTCTCCTTGATTATTCGGCCCTTTAAAACAAAAGGTTTCACGCCTATCTTCTCTCTTCTTCTTGCTCTCTTCTTCTTTCTGTTCTTCTTTTGATTTTCTTGCCTCTGGGGAGATTCCCATTCATGTACTTCAGATTTCTCTTTCAGCTCACATGACTGGGTCTCGTGGATTTTGTCATTTTCTTGATCTATCAGTGCTTCTTCAAGCAGGATGGCTTTATTCATCAGTGTGCTGAAGTCCGGATAGTTGTGAGTGACCAGATGCACTTTCAGGTTATGGTTAAGACCTTTTCTGAAACAATCTTGCTTTTTCTTGTCAGTGTTGATCTCATCTGGTGCATACCGGGACACTTCATGAACTTCCGAGTGTACTCATTCACTCTCATAGCTTCTTGCTTAAGGGTTCGGAATTCATCAGCTTTCATGTCCATGACTCCAGTGGGGATATGGTATTCACGAAAAGCTTGTTGGAATTCATCCCATGTAATACCATCTGGCTCTGCAACTGTTTCCTTGAAGTTATCCCACCATTCTCCAGCAACTCCAACTAGTTGATGAGTGGATAACAGTACTTTCTCTCTATCATTGGCTGCGATTACATCAAGCTTCTTGGTAACACCTTTGAGCCAATCATCAGCGGCTAAGGGGTCATCATCAGTGCTGTCGTAGACAGGTGGTCTGAGCTTCATAAATTCTGTTATCTTAGAACTCATTTCATGGCTGTTATGTTGTTCCTGAGAAATTAATTCCAAGAGTTGAGTCTGTTTGGCCATCACTTCTGTGAGGTTGACCGGTGGCGGTGGTGGTTGAGGCATCTCATTGCTATCCTGGTGGTCGTTACTTTCTGCCTCTTGGTTTAGTTCCTTCTTCATCGTGGTGATCTGCCTCAGTTTCCTGGTTGTGAGCTGCATTGGGGCCTCTCTTGGGTTCGCTTCACGATGCTGTTGAGTTGTTGGCTTCTTTCTTTTGTTAGTTTCACCTCGTGCGGTTCGTCCAGCGGATCATGATCTTCAGGTGTTTTTGCCCTGCGCTTCGGGCGGGTTTGAAACCTGGCAGACTTCTTTGGCGGCATCCTGGTTTCAACAGCGGAGATTTAGGCAGGGATTAGGGAAGGGTTTTGGCTTAAAGCTGTCGTTAAGCTGCGATTCTAGCTATTAAAACTGCTGTTATTGTTTTATGCTATTTAATTAGTTCGATTAAGAGCACACAATCATGGAAGAATAAAGAGGCAAAAATCAAGAAAATCATCGAATCACACAAACAACGTGATTTATTTGTTGTGGGCTCATATGTAGGCGTGCTACAAACGAGGTTTAGGGTTTAAAGGTATGATGGCTATCGATCTTTGATTGTCCTCGAAACTCACTTAGTCCGTTGACCAAAAAGAATTGAGAGGGGTCATATGACTTAGTCGGGTAAAGAAAACCTTTGTTCACATTCCTGTATTGAAGGCATTTCCTTGACTTGACGTTTGAGGTTAACCAAGCATATGCAGCTATGATTTGCATTTCACAACATTGATTTCTTGAACTTGCATACTATTTTGACTCTGAAGGTGGCTCGAGGCACTATTTCATAGCAACACTGGTACCTTGATTGCTCACAAACAGAATTACATCTTCGATACAACTCAGATTACCAGGATTACAACTTTTTACCACTTATTACTACTACTTCTAGGGCTACTGCCATTGCTGCTAGTGATAGCATTCTTCTGGTCATGGTGCAGGTCTCCAGGGTTATCCTTTACGGAAGCTCATGCTGGCTCTTCTGGCCTTGGTAGCATATTGGCTTTGAGATACGCTGAAGGCTTAGGGACTGTACTCTTCAATACCAGTTGCCCTCATCCATGCTTCTTAGTCTTCTTATGCCCTAGGTTGGGCCTGAGCGGGACATTCTTGTAGGACGGACACTTGGCTAGCATGTGCCCTTCTTGCTTACAGTGGAAACAACGTCTTGGGTTGTCAAAGGTGTTGCTCTGGGTTGCCTTTTCATAACCTTCTGCGAGCAGGCTTGTGTTGCTTGAGGACGGATGTATGTTGGTTGGTTGGTGGATGGCAGCTTCTCCTATGGAACGTGCAACAGGTAACAGGTACCTTGGCTTCTTAAGATCCTCATGTATGGCTTGACCTGATCTTTGCACGTCATACTTTCTCTTCTTGCTGCAGCTCTCGCTGGCATCACTTGGCTGTAGTAGCTCCTTGATGATAGCGATTTCTTCATTGCTCTTGTTCACTAACTCTTCCAGATTACCCAACCTTCCAAGTACACTTGCGATGACTGGCGGTGACATCAGGTAGGTGCCTTCCATTTCATTCCAAACTTCTTGCTCTTGATGCTTATCCGGCACAACAGGTTGAATTTCTGTAGATTGTGCTGGAACTTGCGGCATGCCATTTTCCAAATTGGTCTCTGCAGCTCTGCTTCATTGACTGAGTTGTAGTAAGGGCAATTGGCGATCTTATGTCCGGGTTTGCGACAGTAGAAACATGTTCTTTGCTTTCTGGAGTCCTTAGTGGCATTGCCGTTGTTGTTTTGTTTTGGAACCATATCCGGTAGGCGGTAAAACCTGGAACAATTGGTTCTCCACTTCTATGGTCATGTAGTCATGGTCGTCCAACGGGTTGAACATTCCTGTACACATACACTTCTGATGAAACTCTTGTCTTGAGGTTGGCGAGAGAGAAGCAAGCGATTTTTATACAGATGAGCAAGGGTTATTACGGAAGATTTTGCAACTAGTTTTGAAAATAGTCATTTTCGAGCGTGACAAATCCTAGGTTTTCGTTCTACGGTCAAGTATCGCTCTGATACCACTCTGTCATACCCCATTTCTGGAATATGTTGTGCATCCTGTATCAGTCCCTGGATCAGTAGCTGATACGCACAAGAACACAGATATGATAATCAAAAGCATACTTCGAGTAGGTAAATAAGTATAATACCTGATAAGGAGCCTTAGTGGTGGTGCGACAAGGATTCCTAACTATCCAAGTCCTTCCAACCAACTAAAGGTGAAGCAGACAGCTGAAGACCTTGGCCCAAAACCCCAAGCAGACTTGAGAAGTAGAACCGAAAACCAACTCGTCGTCGTCTTCTACGAAGTCTTCTCCTACTAAACCAACAATCGCAAACGCGTGAGTACATAAGGTACTCAGCAAGCCCTACACTACACAAGGGTATATATACATGCATATTTGGTCTTAGCAAGGTGAAGGCTGTATGGTATCATTTGCAGCAAGCAAGCTTTATGCAGGGTTCACTAAAGCAAGTGAAGGAGTCATAGATAAAACAGGGGGTTGATTGTCAATATTTTAGTTGGTTGGCCCTGGGGGAGTATGAAGCATTCCCGCCAGTTCCCAGGTTTTAGTTGGGCCTTCCGACCTCAATGGTCATACCGACCCGGCATCCATGCCAACACTTCCCAAAACACGGGCTGACTACAACCCCCTCACACTCCAAGGGAATAAGATAGTGGCTCATCCAACGTGCGCCACAATAATGTGTCATATGCCGTGACAACGTCCATCCGGATGAATTTTTACACTCTGCAGAGTTTGTACATCTTTTCCCACGGCTACGCACCCTTTGCAAGGGGGTACGCAACGCTTAGTCCATCTTCTCCGAGTAGTCTCACAAGTCCACCACGGAATCACACTCAGGGGCTTGTGACTTGAAATGTCACACTACGGCACAACACCTATAACAGGTACGTCGTGCTCCTGCATTAACTTGGGATCCTGAGACACCAACAGGACGGCGGCTTCCCCATGTACCGACAATGGGTTCCCGAGACAGACAGCGGTTCCGCAACCGGACCACGGGTACGTTTCCCAGGCCTGTTCCTGAGCTTCCGTTGCCTCTACTGCCTCCAGATGGAAATGCAAGAGTACCAAGAAGGTAGGGTAAGTCCTTCCCATACAGGTTCCGTGTTGTACGAGAAATCATTATGTTAACGGGCGTCAGAACCGGTCCTTATGTGGCCGGGCAAGCACCAAATCTCCCACACTAGGGGACTATCATACCATCAAAATCTCACTAGTGGCCTTGCCCGCAATCCAACCCATCCACCATCACCGTCACCACATCATCATCACCTAACACAGTTGTGCTACTCCCAACCTAAGTATCACACACACCACCAAACTCATTTAACACATTTTTGTAAAAGTAAGTACTGAGAAGGTGTGGCAATGTAGAAACATTGCGGGGTCCTAAGCATATCTAGTAGCAAGGTGATTGTGCCATCATAGAATGATGGAACTATCCTAGGGTTATCAAGGTGACAGGTAAACAAGGTAAACAAGGATTAAATATAACGTCTTAAGTAACAGACATCAATATCAATAGCAAGTAGGATTATGGCTACACAAGCAGTAAATAACAAGTAATGCATAATACGAGAGCAGGCCATATAGGTGCATTGCGAAAACAGTAGGTTCAATCATGATCAAGGAAGTAGAGCTTGCCTGAAAACGCTATCCTAATCTTCCAATACTTGGTCTTCAGATTCTTCTGTCGAATCGATATCTTCAAGTTCTTCCTAAAGCTTGTATCTTCTGACTCGTCCTTGGGCTCAGCTCCTTCGGCTCGTCCTTGCAGCTTGGATCTTCTTGATCTTCCTGAATTCTTCTGGCTCTTCCTCGGATCTCGTGTAAGCTAGCGCATAGGAACACAACGTATAAACAAACTACCGCAAAGAAATAAAGATCGAAAAGAGCCAAGTAAGATCCGTTAATTCCAATAAGAACCGATGGAACACCGAAGAAGGATAAGATATAAATCATGTATGATGCAATAGGTTTTACTTAGGAAGATTTTATTATCCTAAGACTATTAAGAGTGATGCATCAAGTACTAGGGCTTTTAATGTAAATGAGAGATGCTAAACCGAGAAATGCTTGAGTGTATGTAAAGGTGGAAACAAGCGTGTGTGCGTATTGATCATACATTTGTGGCACTAAGTCTTTATATAGGTCGTGGTCTATATAAAGGTTCATGCGACACATGTACATGTGCAAGGTGTTGTCACTTTAATTACTTACCTATAGATTATGATATTACCTAATGGTGATTAGCTATTGTATTATCTACTAAATTAATTACTAAGACTAAGCTACTAGTTATTGGTCGTGTGCGGAGCGCATGACCGTGGTACGTGCGCGTGATTAAGCATGTTATGATGCACGGTTGCAAATAAAACAATTAATTAACCAATAAGGGACAAACTAGCAATAAGGTAGCAACGAACAATAACTCCAATAAAACTCAATGAAAGACAATTTATACAGAGTTAATAAACCAATAAACAAGGATAGGTCGGTGGCAACATTGGATTAAGATTGATTGAGCGATGATTGAGCTAGGTGAGTGTTGCGGCTAGGTGAGAACAACGGGGTTGTATACTTTGATACGGAATGATACAATGTGATAGGTTAAGTTAATGTCACGCTAAAAGGTGAGCGAGCATTCGTGACACGTGGGATCAACGACATACATATATGAGCTTGTCGAGAGAGTGTGCGATTTAGATATTGATGGCTCGTAGATATAATCTAGAGCTTTGAGATTGGTACCAAAGTGTACTACGCGTTTCTCGAACGCGTGAGCGCAAGAATCGCTCAAAACGGAGCTACGGTTGAAAAGATATGGGGGTTTAAAGATTGTAGGGGCTCATTTGTAATTACAGCAAGGTTCTAGGGACTTATCTGTAAAAACAAAAGTTCTAGGGACCTATAGTATTTATGAGAAAGTTTAGGGTCCTCGGTGTAGAAGGTAAGGACTAAAAGGTAATTACAGAAAAATATAAGGGTGTTTATGTACAAAGATAGGACCGAAACAGAATTACTGAAATGGTCAGGGGCCTATCTGTAAAATGTACAGGACCCGGGATTTTCCAGGATTTTGGGATTTATTTTTCTATTGGAAAAGTTGGTGGACCGGGTCTACGGGTGTGTGGACCAGGTCTACAGGCGGTCCACACACGTTCACGGTGGAACCGACGTTTCTGGATCGTTGGATCTAAAATGGATGGCTAAGATGAGGGGAAGGCGGCGCACAGCGGCCGGCGGCGACGGGCGCGGCGGCGCGTCGCCGGAACTTCGCCGGAGCTAGCCGTTCCGGCGCTCCGGTGGCTCAAATCGAACAAGAGACGGACCGGGAGAGAGAGGAGGGGAGCGCGAGCTTACTGAGGAGGGTGTCGACGACGCGCGGCGACGGGGTGCGTGCGGGCGACGACGAAGGGCGGCGGCGAGGTGGCCGTGTCGGCGAGGTGGGGAAACTGGTGGCGGAGCGGGACGGAGAAGGGGTCCGGGAGGTGCGGCGCGTCGGCGCGGAGCTCGCGGCAAGACGTCGTCGAGGAAGGAGGCAGGGACGCGCTTGGAGGCGGCGGAGCGCGGCGCTCGGCGGCGACGCGCGGCGGAGCGGTGCGCACGCGCGTCCGTGGCCAAGGCTTGCTCGCCAAGCTGGCCGAGGAGGAGGAGGGAGGCCTGGTGTTGAGCTTGGACTGGAGGAGAGGGAGGAAGGGGGCTCGCCGGCGGCGAATCGCGGCGGCCGGAGTTGGGGACGATTTGGGGAAAAGCTCCGATTGGAGCTCGGTGGTGGTCGAGGAGGGGAGTTGTGAGTTGGGGAAGGGAGAGGAGATCGTCGCGCACCCGTTTCTATAGGCGGAAGGGCGGGAGAGAGGCCGAGTGGGAGGAGAGCCGCTTCGGTCAAGGTCGCGGCTCCGGTCGTCGCCGAAGTGAAGGTGACGGGACGCGGCGCACAGAGAAGAGGACGGGCGGCCATGCGCGATGACGAGCGCGCGGAGATGGCCACAGGGTCATGGAGAGACGGTTCGAGAGGAGAGCTGGTGTGGTGTAGTCGTCAAGGCATGGGAGCTCGTCGTTCTTCGATGGTCTGGGTCGTCGGTCAAAGGAAAAGGAGGATGGGCGCTCTGCTTTTGACGTGAGCACGGAGCGGCTACAGGGCACGGAAGCGACTCGACGGAGGGGCTTCACGTGGGCGACGGGACGAGGCGATGGGGTTGACGAGACGACGGCGTCACGGCGGCATGGGCGCCGTCTGGTGGTGGCAGAGGAAGGGAAGGGTGGAGGCGGGCCGGACTGGGCCGCGGGGTTGGCCGGACTGGGCTGCGGCCTGGAAAGGGAGAGGGAAGGAGGAAGAGGAGGTGGCTGGGCCGGCTGAGGGGGGAAAAAGGGATTTCGGCCCAAGAGGGTTAGGAATTAGGAAAAGGGTTTTCTTTTCTGGGATTTCGAATTTGAAAGCCATTGAAATTCAAAGGGGAAAGAAGGCAAACAACTTGCAAAGCAAGATCAGATAAAACCCAAAATGCATCATGGTGAAATTTTGATGCAGGTTTAAATTCAAAAGGTTTAAAATTCAAGGTGAATTTGTGAGAGTTTAAGATAAATATATTTTAGTTTGTTGTAAATTCAAAAGTTTCAAGCTTTTAGTGCATTTTAAATGAAACAAACACTTGAGCACATATTTTAATATTTAGAAAATTCCATCTTCTGACTAGGTTTGAAATTATTTAATGAATTTTATTTTGAAAATTCGTGGCAAGGTAAGGGTTTGGACAAAAATTTAAATTTGCACTGATTTTTATTCCTTTTGATTTCTTTTGAAAATTTGGGATGTTACAGATCTACCCCACTTAAAAGGAATCTCGTCCTCGAGATTCAAACGATCTTCCGGGTGGTGTAGAACTTCTCTTGTGTCTTCTTGCTTGGTGGTGGTAACATCCAAAATTTTGGCGAAGGCTTCATGACGTTGCGGGCGTTGATAGTAGATTCTCTTCATCTTCGTCTTAGATCTTTTGTTGTACCGATCGATGAAGCAGGTCCTCTTCTTCAAGATTGCATGTGGGGTTCTACCCCACTTAAAAGATTTTAACTTGCGGTAAGGATAGCTTTCGACTCTTGCTCTGTTTATCTTATCCAAAGGATTAAGGCGTTTCTCATTGTTCCATGGGTGGCTTTTCCAAATGCCTTTATTTCCAAATTATCCTTAGAGGTGGGTTTACTTAAAGACTTTTAGCAGACTCGGAAGGTAGGTACATCTCCATTAGTGTAGATTGAAGTCTATTCTTATCCCAGACTGGCAAACGATATATTTCATCACCATACATCTTTTGATACAACACTTCATTGATATTCCAAGGTACAGAGTACAACAGGTTGCTTATATCACAGCACCATTACATAAAATTCTCCAATTCTCCAGGTCTAAACTCAGAACACTGAAGATTTGCGTTTCAACGAGATTGTCGCTCGTTGTCTCCATGTGTAACAGTTCCAGGGCAATCTGCTGCGATGTGCCCACGATTCCGGCACAGGTAGCACTTCCGATTTCTCCACGATGCCTTCATTCTCTGTGGGTTGTCGTTATTGCTTTTTCCTTGATTATTCGGCCCTTTAAAACCAGAAGGTTTCACGCCTATCTTCTTCTTCTTTCTGTTCTTCTTTTGATTTTCTTGCCTCTGGAGAGATTCCCATTTATGTACTTCAGGTTTCTCTTTCAGCTCACATGACTGGGTCTCGTGGATTTTGTCATTTTCTTGATCTATCAGTGCTTCTTCAAGCAGGATGGCTTTATTCATCAGTGTGCTGAAGTCCGGATAGTTGTGAGTGACCACATGCACTTTCAGGTTATGGTTAAGACCTTTTCTGAAACGATCTTGCTTTTTCTTGTCAGTGTTGATCTCATCTGGTGCATACCGGGACAACTTCATGAACTTCCGAGTGTACTCATTCACTGTCATAGCTTCTTGCTTAAGGGTACGGAATTCATCTGCTTTCATGTCCATGACTCCTTCTGGGATGTGGTATTCACGAAAAGCTTGCTGGAATTCATTCCATGTAATTCCATCCTGTTCTGCAACTGTTTCCTTGAAGTTTTCCCACCATTCTGCAGCAACTCCAACTAGTTGATGAGTGGATAACAGTACTTTCTCTCTATCATTGGCTGCGATTACATCAAGCTTCTTGGTAACACCTTTGAGCCAATCATCAGCGGCTAAGGGGTCATCATCAGTGCTGTCGTAGACAGGTGGTCTGAGCTTCATAAATTATGTTATCTTAGAACTCATTTCATGGCTGTTATGTTGTTCCTGAGAAATTAATTCTAAGAGTTGAGTCTGTCTGGCCATCACTTCTGTGAAGTTGACTGGTGGCGGTGGTGGTTGAGGCAACTCATTGCTGTCCTGGTGGTCGTTACTTTCTGCCTCTTGGTTAGTTCCTTCTTCATCGTGGTGATCTGCCTCAGTTTCCTGGTTGTGAGCTGCAGTGGGTCCTCTTTGGTTCGCTTCATGATGCTGTTGAGTTGTTGGCTTCTTTCTTTTGTTAGTTTCACCTCGTGCGGTTCGTCCAGCGGGGTCATGATCTTCAGGTGTTTTTGCCCTGCGCTTCGGGCGGGTTTGAAACCTGGCAGACTTCTTTGGCGGCATCCTGGTTACAACAGCGGAGATTTAGGCGGGGATTAGGGAAGGGTTTTGGCTTTAAGCTGTTGTTAAGCTGCGATTCTAGCTATTAAACTGCTGTTATTGTTATTATGCTATTTAATTAGTTCGATTAAGAGCACACAATCATAGAAGAATAAAGAGGCAAAATCAACAAAATCATCGAATCACACAAACAACGTGATTTATTTGTTGTGGGCTCATATGTAGGCGTGCTACAAACGAGGTTTAGGGTTTAAAGGTATGATGGCTATCGATCTTTGATTGTCCTCGAAACTCGACTTAGTCCGTTGACCAAAAAGAATCGAAGGGGTCATATGACTTAGTCGGGTAAAGGAAAACCTTTGTTCACATCTCTGTATTGGAGGCATTTCATTGACTTGACGTTTGAGGTTATCCGAGCACATGCAGTTATGATTCTTGCATTTCACAACGTTGATTTCTTGAACTTGCATACTATTTTGACTCTGAGGGTGGCTTGAGGCACTATTTCATATCAACACTGGTACTTTGATTGCTCACAAACAGAATTACATCTTCGATACAACTCAGATTATCAGGATTACAACTTTTTACCACTTATTACTACTACTTCTAGGGCTACTGCCATTGCTGCTAGTGATAGCATTCTTCTGGGTTACGGTGCAGGTCTCCAGAGTTATCCTTTACGGGAGCTCATGCTGGCTCTTCTGGCCTTGGTAGCATATTGGCCTTGAGATACGCTGAAGGCTTAGGGACTGTACTCTTCAATACCAGTTGTCCTCATCCATGCTTCTTAGTCTTCTTATGCCCTAGGTTGAGCCTGAGCGGGTCATTCTTGTAGGACGGACACTTGGCTAGCATGTGCCCTTCTTGCTTACAGTGGAAACAACATCTGGGGTTGACAAAGGTGTTGCTCTGGGTTGCCTTTTCATAACCTTCTACGAACAGACTTGTGTTGTTTGAGGACGGATGTATGTTGGTTGGTTGGTGGATGGCAGCTTCCCCTATGGAACGTGCAACAGGTAACAGGTACCTGGCTTCTTAAGATCCTCATGTATGGCTTGACCTGATCCTTGCACGTCATACTTTCTCTTCTTGCTGCAGCTCTCGCTGGCATCACTTGGCTGCAGTAGCTCCTTGATGATAGCGATTTCTTCATTGCTCTTGTTCACTAACTCTTCCAGATTAGCTAACCTTCCAAGTACACTTGCGATGACAGGCGGTGACATCAGGTAGGTGCCTTCCATTTCATTCCAAACTTCTTGCTCTTGATGCTTATCCTGCACAACAGGTTGAATTTCCGTAGATTGTGCTGGAACTTGCGGCATGCCACTTTCCAGGTTGGTCTCTGCAGCTCTTGCTTCATTGATTGAGTTGTAGTAAGGGCAATTGGCGATCTTATGTCCGGGTTTGTGGCAGTAGAAACATGTCCTCTGCTTTCTGGAGCCCTTGGTGGCATTGCCGTTGTTGTTTTGTTTTGGAACCACATCCGGTAGGCGGTAAACCTGGAACAATTGGTTCTCCACTTCTATGGTCATGTAGTCTTGGTCGTCCAACGGGTTGAACATTCCTGTACACATACACTTCTGATGAAACTCTTGTCTTGAGGTTGGCGAGAGAGAAGCAAGGGATTTTTAAACAGATGAGCAAGGGTTATTACGGAAGATTTTGCAACTAGTTTTGAAAATAGTCATTTTCGAGCGTGACAAATCCTAGGTTTTCGTTCTACGGTCAAGTATCGCTCTGATACCACTCTGTCATACCCCATTTCTGGAATATGTTGTGCATACTGTATCAGTCCCTGGATCAGTAGCTGATACGCACAAAACACAGATATGATAATCAAAAGCATACTTCGAATTGGTAAATAAGTATAATACCTGATATAGGACCCTTAGTGGTGGTGCGACAAGGATTCATAACTATCCAAGTCCTTCCAACCAACTAAAGGTGAAGCAGACAGCGGAAGATCTTGGCCCAAAACCACAAGCAGACTTGAGAAGTAGAACCGAAAACCAACTCGTCGTCGTCTTCTACGAAGTCTTCTCCTACTAAACCAACAATCGCAAACGCGTGAGTACATAAGGTACTCAGCAAGCCCTACACTACACAAGGGAATATATACATGCATGTTTGGTCTTAGCAAGGAATAGGCTGTATGGTTCATTTGCAGCAAGCAAACTTTATGCAAGGTTCACTAAAGCAAGTGAAGGAGTCATAGATAAAACGGGGGGTTGATTGTCAATATTTTAGTTGGTTGGCCCTGGGGGAGTATGAAGCATTCCCGCCAGTTCCCAGGTTTTAGTTGGGCCTTCCGACCTCAATGGTCATACCGACCCGGCATCCATGCCAACACTTCCCAAAACACGGGCTGACTACAACCCACTCACACTCCAAGGGAATAAGATAGGTGGCTAATCCAACGTGCGCCACAATAATGTGTCATATGCCGTGACAACGTCCATCCGGATGAATTTTACACTCTGCAGAGGTTGTACATCTTTTCCCACGGGCTACGCACCCTTTGCAAGGGGGTACGCAACGCTTAGTCCATCTTCTCCGAGTAGTCTCACAAGTTCACCACGGAATCACACTCAGGGGCTTGTGACTTGAAATGTCACACTACGGCACAACACCTATAACAGGTACGTCGTGCTCCTGCATTAACTTGCAGGATCCTGAGACACACAACAGGACGGGCGGCTTCCCCATGTACCGACAATGGGTTCCCGAGACAGACAGCGGGTTCCGCAACCGGACCACGGGTACGTTTCCCGGGCCTGTTCCTGAGCTTCCGTTGCCTCTACTGGCCTCCAGATGGAAATGCAAGAGTACCAAGAAGGTAGGGTAAGTCCTTCCCATACAGGTTCCGTGGTTGTACGAGAAATCATTATGTTAACGAGCGTCAGAACCGGTCCTTATGTGGCCGGGCAAGCACCAATCTCCCACACTAGGGGACTATCATACCATCAAAATCTCACTAGTGGCCTTGCCCGCAATCCAACCCATCCCACCATCACCGTCACCATCATCATCATCACCTAACACAGTTGTGCTACTCCCAACCTAAGTATCACACACACCACCAAACTCATTTAACACATTTTTGTAAAAGTAAGTACTGAGAAGGTATGGCAATGTAGAAACATTGCGGGGTCCTAAGCATATCTAGTAGCAAGTGATTGTGCCATCATAGAAATGATGGAACTATCCTAGGGTTATCAAGGTGACAGGTAAACAAAGGTAAACAAGGATTAAGATATTAACGTCTTAAGTAACAGACATCAATATCAATAAGCAAGTAGGATTATAGCTACACAAGCAGTAAAATAACAAGTAATGCATAATACGAGAGCAGGCCATATAGGTGCATTGCGAAAACAGTAGGTTCAATCATGATCAAGGAGAAGTAGAGCTTGCCTGAAAACGCTATCCTAATCTTCCAATACTTGGTCTTCAGATTCTTCTGTCGAAATCGATATCTTCAAGTCCTTCCTAAAAGCTTGTATCTTCTGACTCGTCCTTGGGCTCAGCTCCTTCGGCTCGTCCTTGCAGCTTGGATCTTCTTGATCTTCCTTGAATTCTTCTGGCTCTTCCTCGGATCTCGTGTAAGCTAGCGCATAGGAACACAACGTATAAACAAACTACCGCAAAAGAAATAAAGATCGAAAAGAGCCAAGTAAGATCCGATTAATTCCAATAAGAACCGATGGAACACCGAAGAAGGATAAGATATAAATCATGTATGATGCAATAGGTTTTACTTAGGAAGATTTTATTATCCTAAGACTATTAGAGTGATGCATCAAGTACTAGGGCTTTTAATGTAAATGAGAGATGCTAAACAGAGAAATGCTTGAGTGTATGTAAAGGTGGAAACAAGCGTGTGTGCGTGCGGGTGCGCGAGGAGGGAGAAGAGAGAAAAAAAAGAAAAAGAAGAGATAGTGGGACCCACGAATGAGAGGGAAGATGGGAGGACATCAGGAACGGGGGCTTGGAGATGGAG